>OZ057408.1:26650596-26839885 GCA_964056735.1 Allodiplogaster pararmata
GGGGCCAATGATGCTGGAAGGCAGCATCGTCCACAGTCGCACCGCGTGTAGGTGACCTCCTTCGCGACCTTTTCCTTTCTCCTCCTTTCCCATCAATCTTTACCTCCAGCTCGCTTCTCATTATTTTAGGCTCCCCGTTTAAAAAGCGGTTTTTTTCTTCAAAAACCTTCAACAGTTACAGTAGACCTTCAACAGTTACAGTAGACCTTCAACAGTTACAGTAGACCTTCAACAGTTACAGTAGACCTTCAACAGTTACGGTAAACCTTTGTTGAACTATGGTAGCATTTCACGCTTTTGGTCGGAAAGTTTTAGGGAAAAGAGAGTCCCTTTTTTGTCGGAGCAGTACGAAGCTCTTCTCAAGAGTTGAATAAACAGTTTCGGAAGTAGGTTTTTTTAAACTTTAGCAAGTCTTGAATTTGAAAAGCAAACACCCTATTTACAAAGTCTCCCCTATTTTATTTGGAAAATATCATGGAGATAAACATTTTATACCGCGACGTTTCGCATCCCAACATTTCGAACTCAAATTTCACAATATTTTCCTCTTTCTAAAATCGCTGCTCAGGCTTAGTTTAGAGCAAAACCGTATAGAAAAACTAGATACGTAAATACAGTTTACGATTGTCTTAAAAGCCAGTAATCAACTTAACAATGGACTCGCTGATACCTAAACATTTAAGCTTATATGTCAAAAATCTATGATCAACGCAATCGAAAGCCTTGGAAATGTCGAGAAATATAACGTCGACGGGAGATCGTTGAATTAGATGGTTTATCATGAAATAATGTGATTCGGCGAGTATGGTTTAACGTTTAGATCGAAACCCGCATTGGAAAACATCATTATTCTCAATACACAAGTATAAGAAATTCGCTATAATTTTTTCGAAAACTTTGGACAAGGAGCACGTTAGTGATATGGGTCTATAGTTGGAAAGCCTCGACGACCCTCTTACTTTAGCAATGGGTTTGACAATTGCTAACTTCCATGAATCAGGTATTTGTCCGGTTGTAATACAGTTATTGAAAATAATTCTGAGAGTATCTAAGAGTGCAAATTTACATTTTTTATAAAAATATTTGGAATAACATCAGGAGAGGTGTTAGCCTTATTCTCGAGTTGCGAAATAGCTTTCAGTATCATGGAGTCATCAATGGAATCGAGGTTCGATAAATTGCTACGAACATAAGGAACCGGTAATACATGTTGTGAAGGAATAGAATAAACGGAAGAAAAGTAAGAGGAGAACATCTCGGCTTTCACTGAAGTATCAGTTATTTCGAAAATATATAACAAAAGCCTCCATAATTAAGGAGATCCTCAAAAGGAGCTTAACTAAACGGTTTTGCAGAAAAGCTTCATAAGCTCTTCCAGTTCTGGCACAGAATCTTCTCATTGTATAATCTAACGGCATTTTTTCTTTGCAAACCCCTTCCTTTCCAGCAGAACATCCTCGAACGGTACAACAACTCTTTCAAACGAGGACGCGGAAAGCAGCAGAACATCCTCGAACGGTACAACAACTCTTTCAAACGAGGACGCGGAAAGCAGCAGAACATCCTCGAACGGTACAACAACTCTTTCAAACGAGGACGCGGAAAAGTACCGATCGACCCTGCTATCCAGGTGACTTCCGTTTATTCTGTCATGAACAGAAGAGCGAAGAAAAAGAGGGAGAGTTTTTATAGTTACAGAGTGCGAAAAAAGTTAGGGTAAACAGTATTTTTTTCGATAAAAACTTGATTGAACAAATCATACAAAATTTCCACCAAGTTTTGTTGAAATAGTTTATAACAAAACTGCACTTCCAAAAATTTGAAGAGACAGAAGCACGGAGTCGCTTCTTGAAGTCACCCACCTGGTGAACAGGTAAGAGACGTCAAGACCATTCGACACCTTTTTCTGGGCGCGCTTCTCTCCAAATTTTTGTAGAAAAAAAGCACAGGCCTTGCTCTCAAGGACCGAACACACAGAAAAGTTTATGGGAATTCAATCATGCGAGTATGAAGGAAGTCATGATGGAGGAGAAACTGGTCTTTCACCAGTCTCGCACCACTTTAACTTTTCGGGCGGGCGCAGAGTCTCTCAATTCTTTATTCCGCTTGAAACAAAACATCATGTTGAGTGACGAAACAGATGACACTGTCACAAAAAAAGTGAATTCAGTGAAGGTGATTCATTCATTCATTCTTTATTTCCATGTACATGTGTGTTTAACGTGGAATCGAAAAATAAAAACAATATAACATGGATTTTTATATATGATAAAATTAAGAAATGAAAAAGAAGGTGAGGTAATACAGTGGCAGTGTATTAAAGCCATTAGTCAGAAACAATAGGGCTAGGTAAAATAGTATGTTTAGGAAGTTCTTTCAGTTTCGTCAGAAACATCATATCAGAATGAATGCATACTATTTCAGAAGGTAGGCAGTTCCATATAGAGATAATTCTTGATGCACATGTTGAGAACCGGGAGCTGTTTATAGCGAAAGGCAATGCGATTCTCAACTTGTGAGCATTTCTAATATTCTTAAGAAGTGGTTTAACAATGAATAGTCTGGAAGAATCAAATTCAGAACACGAATGTATTCTTTTATGGATAAATACTAGGTCAGCAACAACGCGGCGGTATTCAAGTGACTCTAGATTAAGCATTTCTAGTCTTTCAGAGTAATCTAATCGAGGAAGTCCGTTCCTAGCTAGGATTCTTCTGGTGAAACTCCTTTGAACTTTTTCAATGTCTTTCACAAGGCCTATGGTTGTTGGGGACCAAACTACAGTCGCGTATTCGAGGATTGGGCGTACATAAGTGACAAAAGCTAGTGTCAGAACATCAAGAGACTTAGTCTTGAATGTACGCAAGAATAAGTTCGCAAGGTTTGTTGCTTTCTTACAGACAATCTCGACTTGTTTATTGGAGGAAAGATTATCAGAGAACACAACGCCTAAATCATTTACTTCAGAAGATTTATTCATGACCACTCCGTTAAGATAGTAATTCATCATGGCATTGGAACCGAAGTGTGAAACAACGCATTTTTTAGCAGATAGCTCAAGATTGGAATGTTGACACCAGTTAGAGATGTTATCGATGGCTATTTGGAGATCGGAAGAGAAAAGTGGTACTTCAGTAAACAGTTTCACGTCGTCGGCATATATCGAATATTGCACAGTCGAAGGAATAACTTCCTTTATGTCATCGATAAATAATAAAAATAATTTAGGGCCGATTGTTGATCCTTGGGGCACACCACTAATTACAGAGGAAGTGCTTGAAAACTCGTTGTCAACACAAATAGTCTGCATTCTTTCAGTCAAATAATCACGAATCCATCCAAGGACAGGATTACAAATTCCTATATTTTCAAGTTTGCGTACTAAAAGATTATGATCTACTGTGTCGAAGGCCTTAGATATGTCAAGGAGAACAACATCGACAGCCTTTCCATGAGACAGTAAATCCGCAAGGTAACAATGTGATTGTACTAGTGAAGTTACTGTGGACCTTTTGCTTCTAAAACCGAATTGATGAGGAGATAGAATAGAATTGTTCTCCAAGTAAGCATCAATTTGACTAATCAAAACGTTTTCCATAACTTTAGAGATTGAACAAGTTAACGAAATAGGACGATAACTTGAAATAGAAAGTGAGATGGTCTAAATATGACAAGAACAATCATGAACATTTCATTTTAGGAAAATCAGAAAGCACCCAAAAAAGCAAAGAAAGCAAAGCTTGTATCTTCAGTTAAGAACTATTCATCCGCAATAATAAATTGAAATCCCAAATATTCAACTCACTCTTTATCATTCGAGAGCTAACCGAGAACACAAATATAATGGAAAAAAGAGAAGAAACAAAACATTTGGAGAAACGAAGCACTTGAATTAAAAATGTATTCTAGAGTTTATAACAATGGTCTCACAATCAAGCTTGATAAGTTCATTTCTAAAAATGCTAGAAGAGCTTATAGAAACCAAAGAGCAAGGTAACTTAATCCAGACATTAATCATTCTTGAGGCACAAGTGCTTGTTCTGCTTTGATATTCACACGGCAAGCATATTCTGTAGTTATTCGATTTTCTCAGCGAATAAGGCGATGGGCGAAGTTTAAACATATTTGAGTAATCTATTTGAATATTTCCGTGCAGACATTTATGGATTAACACAAGATCGGCCACATTTCTTCTATATTCAAGCGAAGAGATGGAAAGAAAATTCAGTCTAGCAACATAACTCATTTTGGGTAATCCCGACCTTTGTAGTAACCTTCGTGTAAATGATCTTTGCACTTTTTCTATGCAGTTAACGAGACCGATAGTTACTGGGGACAATACATCACTCCCATATTCAATAAGGGGTCTAATGTATGTGGTGTATATTCTGAGCAGAACATTAATTGATTTGGTTTTAAAAGCTCTAAAGATCATGTTTATACAATTTTGGAACTTTAGGGAGGTTAGTTCAATATGTTTAGAGAATGTGATATCTTCCTGAAATATAATGCCAAGATCTTTCACTAATGAAGTAGTTGGTATAATATTGTCTTCTAGGTGATATGTTACTTTGGATTCCTAGGACCACAGTGCATGATAAAGCATTTTGAAGTTGATATCACAAGTCCCCAGGTCAGTGAGTAATCGGAAATGGAATCCAGACTTTTCTGAAGAGAGTCTCTGTTTTTGGAAAAAAATTTGAGGTCATCGGCATGTAGAAAACCATGGACATCTGGCTCTATGTGCTCCATGATAATATTTATAAATATTGAAAAGAGGAGGGGTCCAAGGCAACTCCCCTGGGGAACGCCACTGTTGTATACTTTAGAGCCTGATAATGTATCTCCGATTGAGACTTTCGAGGACCTGCTTGTGAGAAAAGAACGGATAAGATAGAGGAGGTTGCCCGTTATTCCCACTTTTTCAAGTTTGTGAACAAGAAATCTTATGTTTACAGAGTCGAAAGCACGTGAAAAGTCGACTAGACAGATGTCAAAGTCTATTTTTCATTCTGAAGCGTGAGGTAAATGGAATGAGCCTCTACCAGGGATGTTACCGTGGACCGTCTCCGACGGAAACCATGTTGTTTGGGATGTAGTATGCCATTGGTTTCCGGATATTGATAAGTTATATTGAAGATCAGTTTCTCGAATACCTTTGACATAGAGCACACCATAGTGATGAGTCGAATAGTGATTGGACGATAATTTTCGATCTGAGAGCTGGGCCCTTTTTTATGAACTGGTTTGATTATTCCTTTTTTCCAGGCCAGAGGGTAGTGCCCTAAGGTTAGTGAGTTGGTGAAAATGATGGAGAGAGGTATGGCCAGTGAGTCAAGACAATTTTTGAGTAGTCTACTTGGAATAAAGTCAGGGGACGAGTTCAGTTTAGGAGCTATTCGTTTCAGGATGGAGTTCACCTCGAAAGGGGAGATATCATTAATTTGGTCGAGGTGAAAATTCGGGCGAGAGATTTGAAGGGGTCCACTGATTGGTAAGGGTTGTAACTTATCAAAGTACTCGGCGAAGTGAGTTGCTTGTTCGAACTTCGAAGGGGATAGTAGTTGGTTTATTGTTCACTATGAGAGCAGGAATAGATGTGTTGCTTTTAATGCGGTTGGATATAGTTCTGAAGAATACCCCTCTCTGTTCTCATTCCAAAAAAAATTTTTCCCCTCTCTGTTCTCATTCCCCTCTCTGTTCTCATTCCCCTCTCTTGTTGTTGTTGTTGTTGTTGCCGGCAAGCATCCCGCATCGAAGACTTAGTTATGAACACTCTCTTTAATGAGAGAAGTTCTCGTGTTCTTCGGACAAGGTGCGTCCGGAGAAGGGTTTTGATGTCCTTTGCAGTCCTGAGACTGTCATGCTGCACCTTGTGAAGGCGGACATCGTTGTAGCAACCTGTTCATGCTATAGGCCTTGTGAGTGGGTGGTCAAGCCGGCCTAGCATCGTTTTTGGTGGGAATAGAGACGTCTCGCCTGTCGTTGACCGGAGATAAGCAAGAGGCTATTTGACTGGCGCCTCGACTCGCCATTGAAAAGTATAGCGGAGTATCGGCTGATGTTTTGTCCGGTGGCATGCCCAGGCCGGTCCGGCATCGCCCTCCTTTGACGAGCTATACTACCCAGTTTTGGTCCGCGGCGGGATTTCTCCCGCTACCTCCCAGCACGAATTCTTCGTAGGGAGGCGTCCCTCTATCCGCCACCTGAGGTCGCGCTCGATTCTGGACTGGATGATCCGGCTCCATCCGTGACAGGCTCTTAGGCTAACTCGCTACCTCGTATGCGTTAGCGCAAAGCAGCTTTTCTGTTTCCAACGCTTGAGGACGCGTTTGATGCAGTTTTGGGTTAAATCGCTGTTTTTTTACAATGTGTCGAAAGTGCTGTAAAACTTTAAATGCCATTTTTGGTGAGTCAAGAGGTGAGGTTACAATCAACCTTCGCATAAAAAATCAAGGGGTTCAGTCTGTCTAAGTAAACAATTTTTTTACTCAAACTTTTTATTTCAGCATGTGGATAAGCGAATTGATCCTGGGCTCCTGGAGGAAATCCGCAAGGGAGAGTTCTTTTGCAATGTCGGTCTTTTTTTTCAATAATCAGCAGAGAAATTCTTCTAAGAAAAAAAACAGTCGAAAATCAACCATCAAATGCTTTTCTTGCTTGCTCCTTTCAAAATTTTCTCTGTGGGAAGTTACACGGAAAGAAGAGTAAGAAACTACAAGCACAGACTTTATAATCATTGCCCTGTTCTACCCAAAACACGACACTTGTACCGAAAACTCCCGCCTAACCCAAAGTTTAGCCAAAATAGTTGTTTATTGTGTTCGCGGGTACGAATTTTTACTACCAAATTTCGCGATAACCTGATTTTTACTACCAAATTTCGCGATATCCTGATTTATACTACCAAATTTCGCGATAACCTGATTTTTACTACCAAATTTCGCGATAACCTGATTTTTACTACCAAATTTCGCGATAACCTGATTTTTACTACCAAATTTCGCGTCAACCTGAATTTTCAACAGGCGCCCGGCAGATTGTCAGTCATGAATACGAATCACTACTACGCTGTGTACACTTCCGAGCTGCGCAGAAGACTCAGCTCACCCGAGAATTTCAACAAGAGCACACTTGGCTCAATGCTTCGAAGGTACTTTGCACTGATGATCTCAGAGGTGGGAGCGGGGAAAAGATAGAGAGGTTATGGAGAAGGTTAGGATAAAAGCCAGTTCAAATTGTTTTCGCCTTGCCCGCTTCGCTGCATGGTGTTTCTCCATCCGCACTACGCGTGAAATCTATGCGCGAATCTAGACACTATTCAAAAAAATCATAGTATACGAATTCCCTCTCGTTTTTTAAAACTATTTTTTATACACATTCTGAAATTCTTTCCTTTATCTGCCGTATCCTCACGATTAGTGTTACTGATCTACTCGCCCCGAAGGGGAAGGGGGGTTGAAAAACATACTACTTGGAAGAAGAAAGCAAGCTTCTAGTGATGCATCTCTTCTCTAAAGCCTCTATCTGATCTTTCTAATGTATTTTGTCAATCAGTTCCTAACAAACATATTGTGAAAAGAATGATATGTTTTACCGAGACTCGTACGAGGAAAGAAGGTTGTATGCGATTCTTCTTCAGATCAAAGAAGCCGGGTTGCGGAAATCAACTGCAGGAAATGCTAGCCGAGAAAAAGATCTACATGTGCTCTGATCCGAAGAAGGGAGCCGCCATGTACACACTGACTTCTCTCTACGAAGGTAAATACCCGCCTTCCCTGCCCCCACCTCCTTCTTAACCTGGTTCAACATGTGGGCCAACCATCACTCTACGTCCCACTTTTTCACTTCTGTTTTGATAAACGAAAAATAAAAAATAAACGACGCACCGCCCCTTTCCTATCCCCTATTCTTATTTATCATACATTCAAACCAACCCCTCCTGCTCTGCTGATTAATGTTAACGAGTCAGGAAGCGGGGCTCGAACCAACTTCGAGTCTATCTTACCAACTCCGAGTCCGCCTTTCCTCAGGAGTTACTAAACAAACATCCATTCTCCCCTTTTATTCTGATGTGTTGATTTTCAGAGGAAGCGCTCGTGATGGCCACCGACTCTCGCGAACTAGCCCTCAAGAGCTTCCCGTACAAGGCTCTCGTCCACTACTTCATAGGCACATGCAAGAGCCAAGAGCAGCTCGTGCAGCGCAGAGCAAATTGGCTCGCAACTCTGTCAGTTTCAGATCATCTTTTTTCTCTTTAGCGCGACTGAAGTCAGTGATTAAATCAAAAGACTCCGGATTTTCGATTTTCGATAAGTCCGGTTGTTGCATCAGAGTGATTTGGGCTGTTTGTTGTGCAATTGGTCCAAGTTCACTCATTCTCTTGGCAGATCCGCCTGAACTAAGAAATTTCCACAGTGCTCGCTCGTCTCCTACTTACAATATGGAGAAATTGGAAGCAGTTTCTTGCATTCTAGTTGCTCAACTACTTCCCATGCCTGGATATACCAGAATTAATCTACGAATTTATGATTCGATCAGGGTGTTTCTTCCCAAACGCAGAAAGAATGAGTATGTGTGTATCAAGTAAACTAATCGCGAGGAAACGGCAAGTCTTTAAAAAAGTGTGAAAGCGTGTGATTTAAAAGAAAGGATGCAAACGATCAGATCATTTGCTTCAGTAGCTCTTTTGTATAGCGCATAGAATTGCGCATAGATTCTAAGCGCACTTTGGGTTAGAGAAACCCACTGGATTCGATTCGATGTTGGATCATTTTTTTCTGGTTTACTCTTGAAATATTTTTTGTTCAGGCGGTTCATGGAGGACATGAAGACGGTGGCAGCTGAGTACAAAACCATCGAAGCGTCGACAGCGAAGGAGTCGCCGTTCAGCAAATTCGCGCTCTCCTCTCATCACTTTGGGATGCTGGAGTGGACTCTCTGGATAGACATTGTTACCAAGTTGGTTCAATATCACATTTTTCATTTCCTGAGCATTATTATAACATCATTCCTCATATAGTTTTTTGATTAGTACTCAAATTACAGTCCGTCTGAGACCAATTATCGTTGTAGATATGCAATTACTGTATTTCTAGCGGCATAGTGCATTTATGAGTGAGCGTTCGCTCACGTCGGAGTGGTGAAGGGAAGGTTTAAAGTACGTGCTCACGTCTTACATACAATGGTTTTCTTCTCTTCAAAGAGGAAAATTAGGTTTGGATAAGTATTCATTGCTAAAATGATCATCATGCGTTAGACAGGGCTTGAATTTTTGTCTTCCGTGTTTCCAACGAGGTCATCACTTCCTATTTTTTGGGTTAATACAAAAATTAATTCGCTGCTTTGGTTTTATTATTTGTAGATCGGTAAGGTTTTAGTTTTCGCTGAAATTTGAAATTTTTCAAATTTCCAGTTTCTAAAAAAGTCTTGTTTTTCCCATGTTTCGAATTGACATCTTCGATAAAAAAAGAAAGGCTCTCCAACCAAATTGGTTGGGTTTCAGTTCAACATATTTACTGATACAATAATATTTTATTTACAGTTACACGACATACGGCATTGAGCAAGCTGAGCTTGAACTAGCAAAGGGGCCCGGGTGCAACTGGTTTTCTGAGCAGGAAGTCATCAAGAAGTGGTACTCGGAGTTCCAGCCGTTCAACTTCACCTCCATGAGCTCAAGTAAGTTTTTGCTTTTTCTTCTTTCCCTCAAATGAGCAAAGTCAAAATAACAAGGCCTTTAACTTTTTCCATATACATACTACCAAGCGAATTAGCCATGTGTCCACGGCAGTCTTGTGGTAACACGCTCACATTCCTGGTGAAAGTGATGGAGACCATTCGGTTCAAATCTGCCATTTAAACTAGCTGTTTTTCGTGTAATTTATCACGTTTCAAAGCGGTCGAGTTATTGTTCTCGGTTTTCTATAAGTTTCCAACGCAAAAGAGATCATTGACCAATAATTTTTTCAGAAGTCATCTGATTATTTTTTCAGAAGTCGATAAGTTCGACCCGGAAGAATTTGTGAAGCTCTGCAATCTGGGCAACCAGAACCTGGGAGAGCTGAAACCACTAAACGCCTTCACCGAGGTATTTTAATCTTTACGTATTTCCGAGTCGACTAGCGATAAAAGAAATGCATACGGCTCAAATCGAAAGCAACTACAAGCCGGTATTTAACTTTTTCTTATCCTCTCCACAACCTTTTTTTCGATGTGTAGCTTCTCCGAAAACTACGAGTTTTTTAAATCAGCATTTGATGTTTTCAAAACTCGAAAACTTCTGTTTTTTCCCTCTTGTTTTTCAAATCCATATGTTTCATTCGCAAAGCGTGTTGAAAATACGCGCTGCTTGAAGAATTACGATGGTGAAACTTTTTGTTTCCCATCGTTTTGTCTCATTCTCATAACATAAACCCGCTTCTTCTTTTTGAGCTAACGTTTTTTTCTAAAACCATTCTGCCCGCTTACTTCAGTGCTTTTTTTAAGAATTAACTAGACCAGCTAGGTTTACACAATCATGTTGGCTCCGTTTCTCTTCTTGCGTTCTTTTTTCACTTTTCCTTTTTTTCCCTTTTCATTTTTTAGCCTTTTTCCATCCCTAAAAAAAAGTCGATTGGTGAGTACAAACACCTTTTTGACTGGTTTGATTAATCACCCGGTGCTTAGCCGCCTGTCCGCTTTTGACCAGCATGTTTTTCGCCCTGTAGAAGTTAGAAAAAAACGCAAGAGTTTAGATTAATTATCTATTATGAAGTAGCTGGATTGTTGAAAGCCTCCAGAGTTTTAGCATGTATCGGACAGGGTTGATAATCTTTTCAATTGCTCTTTCTGAGTACTCATTTTCTTTTTTTTTGTTGTTAAAGTCTCAGCAAGTGTTCTTCGTATGGTCCCTTTCTGTTATTATTGTATATGTATGTGAGTATTATTTTTAGAGTACTTGACAAGTTTATCACAATGCTTCCACAAAAAATTTAACGCATATGAACAGACGTCAGCACGCATGAGCATAGACACAGCCAAGTACTACATCTCAGTCGGGGAGATTCTGCGTCGCTTTGCCCCACCAGAGGCGTACTCTCTCTGCAATATGGCGTCATACATACGCAAGTCAGTACCGCGTCTCCTCTACTAACTGTAAAACACCATTAAAAAAGTTTCTAGATTAGATTAATTTTTGGTGAGAAGTCTGCATCTTTTTTCAAAAGTGTTGTTACTGGTGAGAAGTCGACCTCATACGCGTTCTAGGCAAGTGTTTAGTTTTTTAGAGAGGTATTGGTATTCAGGATTTTCCGAAACATTTAGTCCCGGCTTCCAGATCAAAGAGGCAGAATCAAACGGCTGACTTGCGGGTTGATCTCGAAGCGAGAGGAATTTCTGTCCCGAAAGAACGAAAAACAAAATCAAGCCCCAACACTTTCACAGCGCTTCTTGAAGGTATCGAAATTTTTCAAACTGCGTATCTATATCATGTGGGAAATCGCTCAGAAAAATATCAGTCACTCAGTGTATTTGTCCTTCAGAGGAAGCCGAAACTTTGGCCCGTGATATCAGAGGTCTCGCCAAAGCGTTCTTCCCGCGAAAATACATCGCTTGTCGCATTCTGAATCTGGAGCACAGCCAGCTTAAGAGCTATAAGAAGACAAACATCTACCCGGAGAAGAAAGAGGCTATTAAGTGAGTTGCTTTGGAATCTTTTAAAGATAACTTTTTCGGATTTTTGAACAGCTGAAACTTTTGGGTGTGGTATTATGGGACCTTTGACGGCTATTGTACGAAGAATATTGAACTGGACCCTCATGCCGAGCAGAACCATCCAAACAAGAGATTATTTTTTGGTAGTTCTTGCACAAATTTGATTCGCTCACTGCTGATATACATACTAGCAATGACTCATAAATCAGCCACTGGTGCTACTAGTATAGGTGTGCCCTAAAAATCATCTCAGAGGAAAGCTTACTTTGCCCGGAGGCGAGAGCAAGGAAAACTATTAAGTTGAATAATTCACGATGAGATAACCATGAAATGACAATTTACTAAATGAAAGTAATGAAAATGAAAAATTACAATAAGATAACAATGAAACAAAAGTTTCAAATGACAATAAAATGGCCATTCAATTGTCTTCAGAAGCGTGCTGACCGAGCTGATGGAGACGACATCGGAGAACCGGCTTCCGACCTGTGGACACATCTCCAACTTCTCGCGACCGGCTCTCGAGCACTTCTTTGCCCCTTTCTCGCTCTCCACTGACGGCTTCGGCCCACTGGAAGCGCGTACATGGCTCTCGGAGTTTGTGAGATTGCTCAACCACCAAATTGAAAGAGGTTCAACGGGTTCACCATAAAGTTTGCCTTTACTCTCGCTCGCTACTTTAGTTTTTCCCCTTCTATTATAGTATTGATTATTCTCGAGTTAAGAATTACGGATTTTCTTGATTTTTTTGTACAAAGGAAGCAATTTTTGTGTAATAAAGTTTCTAGATCCAAAAAATCACAAACTTCACGGAGCAAAATTCTAGATCCAAAAAATTCACTATTATGCTTTATCATTTGCAAAAGCATAGTTTACGGTTTGGAATTGATGTACCGAACTTGATTTCACTTTCTTCGTGAGAATTTGTTGAGTTGATCTTTTGTTATTAGTTTTTCGTTATTGTTATTGTTATAGAGTTTTGTTATAATTATAACTTGTTGATAAAATTGTTCCGAGAAACTGTTTGAATCGTTTGAAAAAACGTTTTCTATCGTTGACTACTATTTGAAAAAAATTGATTTTCTTCTTTATAATTGTATACGCGCTCATAATGCATAACTAGTGAGCTTTAAATTCAGAAGATGAAATTCTGTCTTCTCACTACGGTATCTTTGCTTCCATTTGTCCAAGCAGACATAGGTCCCATGATGGGACAAAGGAATGAATGTGATGATGGACAAGTCGGTTAGAATTTTACGCTTGAAACGTTCTGTAAGCCCCGTTGAACAAGGTCTCAAGTGATACCAAAACACGGCCAGTTGACTAATAATATGGTGGCACGAAAAGTTATTTTCGAGAAAAGTGAAAAGGGAGCAGTTAGCGTGAACGCTAAGGAGAAGCGTTGAAGAGCAACCTGGAGGTGGATTGGGACCCAGCTGACTTTTCTGTCTACATGTGCTCGGCCGGCTACTCTTAGGCCGTGAGAGAAGTCGATCCAGAGGAGTACCAGGTTAGAGCGTCTTCCATCTATTCAAGTCATCTTGGTCGGCTGGCTTGTAATGAGGCTGTTTGAAACCCGAGATCTAGAGAACATGGCACGGAGAGAGTTGTGTTGACCTCGAGGAGTTCTACTGCTTAAACACAGAAACTCATTACGCTGAATGTAAACTTCAAAAAATATTAATTTGTCGAGATGCCTGACTTCGATCCCCGGAAAGATGAAGTGGAGCACAAATGCCTCAACACTACCATCAATTACAAAATTCACCACCAATGCGGTACGTTTTACAATTTCTCATGGTAGCCTTCTCGCTGTTTTAAGGTTTGATGTGGTATGAAGAAGAAAAACAAAGTACTCGAAGGTGATTCTTATGGTCATACTCTTAGCTATCTTCTCCTTCTCTTTTTCTCGCTTACTCGTTTTTTCTTGATTAGGTGTGGCTTTGCAGGGGAGAGGTGTGGCTTTGCATCGACCGAATTGGCCGCAATACGGTGAGTATCTGTACGTGCCCCCGCAGCGTTGGCTTCACAACTTGGAGCACGGGACGATAGTTCTCCTCTACCATTCCTGCGTCGACGAGGGGCAGCTCATGAAGCTGCGCAAGATTGTCACTAGCTGTCTATACCGACACATCATCTCACCATACGACAAACTCACTGAAGAAAAGGTGCCTCTTTATTCTCATGAAGATGAAAAATCCGTATTTGAGCTCATAAAAGTCATTTTCAATACCATATTATATTACAGGGTGGCTGGAAAGTACGCAGTCCGAAAGTCAAACGCTTTTGTATCGTAATCAATAATCCAATTCAACACATTTCATTCTCAACATATATACAGTACCGCCCAAAATGTTATCATATATTGAATTATTGAACATAACTTTTTTCAAAAAAAACGAATGAAGCTCAAATTTTCAGATATTTTTTACAAGCCAAATTCACATGTTTCAAGTGATAGAACAACTTTGGAAAATGTTTTATTAGGTTTATTCATTAAAAAAATGGAAATAGTAAAAAGTGCTTTTAGAGATGTTAAATTTTTTTCGAAGTATTAAAACAAATATTCTAGTATTTGGTGGAATATCCTTTGGAGTCAATGACTGCCTGACATCTACGAGGCATCGAATCAATCAACGAGTCAATGGTTACCTGCGAAATCGCCTTCCATTCCTCCTCTAACTGCTTAAACTTTTCATCAGCATTTCTGCATGTTTTTCCCGTCAATTTTCGTTGCAATTGATCCCATAAATTTTCGATGATGTTCAAATCGGTAGACTGGCTCGGCCAGTCTAAAACATCCACATGCCGACGGCGAAACCAGTTCTGAACGTGCTGAGGTCGATGTTTCGGGTCGTTATCTTGTTGAAAGGTTAACCCACGACCGAATTTGGAGAGGGCCCAAGGGCGCCTAGTGCTTTCCATTATGTTCTCATAGCCGTAACGATCGAGATTTCCAACAATACGTCTCAGTGGACCCATGCCGCTGGCGGAAAAAACAGCCCCAGACCATCACAGAACCACCGCCATGTTTGACTGTGAGCGACTGGTATTGCGGCAGGAAACGCTTGCCCGCTGGACGTCTTACCCACCTCAGACCGTCACTGCAGAACATATTAAACTTGGATTCATCGCTCCAAACAATCTGAGACCACTCACGGCGTGTCCAACTGAGGTGATCCTTAGCCCACTGAACTCGAACTTTCCGATTTTTTTCGCTGATGAAAGGCTTCTTTGCAGGCCGCCTTCCATTCAGTCCAGCGGCTTGCAAACGGCGTTTGATGGTAGTTATTGAAGGAGCAGGAGTCGCGGGCATTGATATGACAGCTTGAATGTCTGTAACAGTGCGTTTCGGGTCTTCGCGAGATGCGCGCAGGATGCTTCGGTTCATGTACCTCGAAGTTACGCGGGGTCTCCCCGAACTTGTCTTCACAATGACTCGTCCGTGCAATTTTTTTGTGTTCCAAAGTTATTCAGTTGTAGAAAAATCGTTTACCTGGGTTCGAAAACGCCGGAGGATACGGGAGATAGCGCTCTGAGTTACCCCGAACTGCTGAGCGAGCTCGCTCTGTGACCGGCCCTGTTTCGCCCCAGCAACAACAGCTTCTTGCATTCTTTTACTTGTATTTCGATGTTCAACAGTTCGAATCATGACTTGAACCAAAATTTTTATGAATGAATTTCGAAAAACAAAAAAAAATCAACAAAAAAAATCATGGAGAAAAACTGAAAAATGGAAGATATACCAATTTTGGTGTATTTCTTGGAGAAACTTAATAAATCACTCTAAATAATGTCCGGTACGGTACAGACACCCCAAAAAACTTCTGTGAAAATTTTAGCTCTGAATTTTATCTTTGAAAAAAGTTATTTTCAATAACCCTATATATGATAACATTTTGGGCGGTACTGTATGTACAACTGGGTGAAGTCAGTTTTCAATGCGGCCGCCCTTGGCGCGGATGACTTGGCGGAGACGCTTGGGGAAAGCATCAGTCGTGGCACGCAGGTAATCAACGTCGAGTTCCTCCCGAGCTTTGAGCAGGGCCTTCTTCAGAGACGCCAAATCGGGGTGAGGACGAGCCGAGGCTTTCGCCTCGAGAACCGACCATACGGAATAGTCGAGCGGATTGAGATCCGGCGAGTAGGCGGGCCAATGCTTACTCGTTATGAAGGTGGGCAAATTGTTCGCACACCACTTCTGCGTCACAAAGGCCTTGTGAGCGGGCGCGGAGTCCTGTTGGAAGCAGAACGGGCGGCAAGCGAAGTGCGTACGGGTCCAGGGAAGCAAGGCACCTTCGAGAATGTCTTTGATACAGTTCTGCTTGTTGATCTTCACGCCCTGATCAACGAAGACGAGCGGAGACTTGCCCGAAGTGCACACAGCCGCCCAGACCATCAACTGAGCTGTATCGGAGATTTGCGATCGGCTTCCTCAGGATCTCTGGCGATAACCCACATGTTGTGGGAGTTGTAGGCCTCCTCGATCGTGAACAACTTCTCGTCTGAGAAGACTACCTGTTGTTGTTGTTGTTGCCGGATGTAGCCGGCTTCGAAGAACGTCTGTGTACTTCGTTTCTTGTTCTTCTTTTTTTTTTTCTTATATCTTCAAGAACGCTGCGACATCCAGCGGCTTGGTCCAGAGGTCGATTGGAGACAGCGCGGTCGGGTGGCATGGGCAGTTGAAGAGATGCGCAACGTCGTGAGGTCCGGAAGAGCAATCGGGACACACGTCGGGGATGGATTCGTCAATGCGGTGGAGGTAGTTGTTGATGAATCTGCTGAATCCCTAGCGGAGCTGGCTGAGCGTGCATCTAGTCTTGCGGGGTAACTCCTTCTCTTCTTCCTGGATAAGGGGCGGAGGTCTGCCTCCCAGGATGACGGCACCCTTCAACGATTGGAGTTCGTTCGAGACCATCATCGAGTGTACGGTGTTTGCGACTGATTTCCCATTGTTCGGATCCTTTGACATCTGTTTCGCGGCTTCGACAGTCTTCTTGCAGCTCAACACGAGGTTGTTCTTCATTGCACGAGGGGGCGCCGGGCAGTCGAGGAGGCCGTGGTGGATGTGTTCTGGGTCCAACGATCTCGCGAGGTACTGCGCGGCGAGCATGTTCAGATGGGATTTGGTGCGCATGACCTTTGATTCGCGATGAATATGGTCAGTGTCGGCCATTTGATGATTCCCTGTCACGACGCGGAGTCCGGAGTTCTGAGAACGTTGGATTTTGGCGTGAGCGGAGTCCGAGAGGAAGGTGGACCAGGCGGGTGCGGCGTAGTTGCAGATCGCTTGCGAGATGGCTTTGAACGTGAGGCGGAGGGTTTCTTTTTGGTTGCCCCAGGTGCTTCCGGCTAAGGCTTTCAGTACGTTATTGCGCTGCGACATCCGTCTCGCGATGTCTTTGGCATGATGGCTGAATGTGAACATCGAGTCGTACGTGACGCCGAGTAGCTTGGCCTGGTTGACGGTGGGGACGGGTGATCCGCAGATTGATATGTCCAGAGTAGACTTGAATTCACGACTGAACGGGGTGAAAAGCATGAGCTGGCTCTTGGTCGGGGAAATGATGAGTGACCGTTCTTTGAGGAAGGTTTCAATTTTCGTGATGGCCCTGCGTAGATTTTCGGAGGCGACGTTGATGTCGGGATCTGACGCCCAGATCGTGATGTCATCAGCATACGAGATGACGTTCGTGTGGGCATCGTCTGTGGGAAGATCGCGGAGGTAAAGGTTGAAAAGCGTGGGCGAGAGGGCGCTGCCTTGTGGGACTCCGTTTCTGAAGAGTCTGGAACTTGATACCGAGTCGCGGAAGCTTGTGCGTCCTGTTCTTCCTCTAAGGTAAGAGGCGAGCCATTTTTTAATGTAGTTCGGCGCGGTTGTTGTCTCAATGAGGTCGATGAGCTTGACGATGTCGATACTTTCGAATGCCTTGGACATATCAATTGCCATGAGGACCGTTCGACTAGCGGGACGTTTCTGGTTAAAACCGTCTGCGATGCTCTTCGAGAGAGTTACGAGGGCCGAGGTTGTAGAGCGTCTTGCCGTGAAGCCATGTTGGTGGTCTGCCGGGGGAATGTGCCTCTGTAGGGAGCCGAGTAATAGCCGTTCAATCACTTTGGCGACGGGCGAGAGTAGAGATATCGGACGGTAGCTGGAGCCTTCGGATGCTGGTTTGCCTGCTTTCAGGAGGGGTAGTATGATCGACGATTTCCATATCATGGGGATCCTGCCTGTGCGTAGGGAGCTGTTGACCAGGGAAGTCAGGGCGCTGATTCCTTTCGGACCTAAATGATGGAGAATTATAGGAGCGATGCCATCTGGACCAAGCGCGGTGGACTTCTTCGTGGATCTGATGGCGGCTGCTACGTCTGTGGTAGTGAAGTCCTCGAAGTCATCTGCGGACAGGCGGTGTATTTTCCTCATAGTCTTCCTGTTTTCCTTTGAAGTTATATACTGGACTGGACAAGTGTAGGCTTTGTTGAAGCGGTTCGCGATATCGGAGGCGGTCGTGATCGTCTCATTTCTGAAGGATATGGCGCAGTTCGGCGGTGGTCTTCCTTTGTTGTTGAGGATTTTGATGGTCTTCCAGAGCTTGTTGACATCTTTCTTTGGATCGAAGGACTCCATCAGTGCGCGCCAGATATCCCGTTTGTTTTTGTCGGTAGCTCTCCTTATGTTCGTGTTGAGATCGTTCAAAAGGTCGCTTGTCGGATTCGATTCTCTGAGTGTGTCGCGATGATGCATCCATTCTCGTATCTCTGTCGTTAGGGCGACTTCTCTCTTCTTGATCCGGCCGCGTGGGATTGTTTTTGCTGCAGCTGATACAAGTATTCTTCGGAAGAGAGGTTCTGCTTGAACGGCTGGTAGATTGGGAAGAGGATTTTTGGACAGGCTTTCTTCGACGTGTTGCTGGAACGCTTCCCAGTCCGCTTTCCGGTAATTTGTGAAGGTTGCGTCTCTGTGAGTGTGGTTGAAATTGCTGCCTTCTAGTTCGATGATTATCGGAAGATGATCGGAGCTGCCTTCAGTGATAGTTTTCCATGACGCTTTTTGAAGGAGATCCTGAGAGCAGATGGAAATGTCTGGCGAGGAAGGGCGACCGTTTGAGGGAACTCGTGTGGGCATGTCGCGGTTGAGAGTGGCGTGTTCCGAGTCGTCAATAGCACTGGAGATGACGTTTCCTCTGTTGTCTGTCGAGTGAGAGTACCAGCTGGAGTCGTGGGCGTTAAGGTCGCCTAGTATGATGGAATTCTCGCGGTTGCGTAGAAGGGGGGATAGATCCGGTTGGTAGCCTGTGTTGCAGGAGGTCATCGGAGGAATGTAGACATTAGTGATGTCCAGAGAGAGGCCGTTGTCCGAGATGCGAACAGTCAGTGATTCCAGGTGAGGATCTGTGGTAGACGGGACGACGGAGTAGATTAAAGAATGGGTGATGCCTGTGAGTAGGCCGCCACCTGTGTCGGTTCCGCGGTCTTTTCTAGCAATGGAGTATCCGGGGAATGAAGGAGTTTTAGCGCGATCCGTCAGCTTCGTTTCTTGTATTAACAATATGTCGATCTTCAGGCGAGTTAGGAGGTCGAGGATCTCTGTTGTCTTGCCATTTATCCCATTACAATTGTATTGTAGCAGTCTCAGGTTCTTGTTGCCTTTGCGTCTGTTTCGAGCGATTGTAGCGAGAGCTGCGTCTGCAGATGGCGAGGGTGTGTCTTGGCGGGTCTGACATGGAGGGCATCGGTAGGTTGCAGGGACGTAGTCCTTGAGCGATGGAATACCGCTGCACTTCGCTTTGATGTGTGTCCATTCGGAGCAGAGAGAGCACTGGATGCAGTTCGTGTTCGCTGTCTTTCGGCAAGTAGAGCAGAGCCAGGTGGTGGGAGGTCCTGGGTTGCGTTCGATGTCTCCGGCTTGTAGAAGTAGAGATTGAGACAGACTGGCCGGGTCAGTCTGCCTCACATTACAAAAAACGGAAGAATTGTGTGCTCCGGAGGGAGCGTGTCTTCGTGTCTTCGGAGCTGGTCTGCTTCCGGAGAAGATTGGTGATGTCCTTTGCAGTCCTGAGACTGACGTGCTGCACCGCGAGTAGGCGGACATCGTTGTAGCACTGAGAAGACTATCTCGTCGGCACCGGCCGTGTCGCGAAGCAAGGCCCGACTTCTCTTCACGCGCTCTGCCGTGTTCTTGGCAGACAACAAGGCACCCTTGCGAGTACGATAAGGGCGCATGCCGAGGTCATCCCTGACGATGGTCTGAGCCGACCAGCGGGATATTCCGAGCTCCTGGGACATCTTGTTGATGCTACGCTCGGAGTTTCGGCGTATTCGCTCCCTCACTGCTTTTATCTTCGCCGGCGTCCGAGCAGTTCGAGGTCGGCCAGTTTTTCGACGGTCCTCGAGATATCCGAGCTCGCGGTAACGTTTGATGGTCTTCCAGACAAGATTTCGACGGACGACGAGGCGTTTCGCGATGTCGGAGTTGGAGTACCCGCGCTGGTGCAAATCGACGATAGCGGCACGCTGGAGATGGGGACCCGTCATTACATTCAAATTTAAACAATCGTTGTCAAACTTCAACACGATGTTTAAAATACAATAAACTTCGAAAATCAAAAAAAGGAATCGGTGCGTACACGAAATAGTGCGTAGCACACTCCTAAACCACGGACTGCGTACTTTCCAGCCATCCTGTATTATTATTATTATTATTCATCATTAACATACATAGATCCATTCTTTAAACTTATGGAGTAGTTATTATTTGTGCTCATGGTGTTTCTCGAATGTCTTAGAAGAAATCGTGATCCTAACATTCAAAGGTTTAATGGTCAAAACTACATTTTCTTGGCTGGCCCCTTTTTTAACTTTGGCGAAACTTTTAGATGAATTGGAGCAGAAATATGTTTTGACAGGATCTGGGCGATGCATAATGGCAGTGTGCACATTTAATCTGTGAATGATTCCAAGTTTGAACCCCACTCCGGATAGATTCACTCAACCTAGAGATAGCAGAGACACTGGGAACAGCCAATTGGTTTTACCAGGGTAGCACTGTCCCGCATCTCGAGGGAGTTTATACCCTCCCGTGATGCGGGAACAAGCGCGAAAAAGATTCTTGAATGTGTGATAAGCTGGTTAATGGGATTGTATTTCAGCCTTTAGCACTGGTTTCGTGGGGAGCAAATTTGACTATGTCGTACGTGGAAGAGAAGAGGGTAGTCTCCTTCATAAGAAAATGCGCCCGAAGACATCTCCCGCCAGGGAAAGTACACATCTGATGAATCTGGCCACCGTAGTCTCTGATCAAGACGACAATCACCTCTGCCCTGGATACCCATTGTAATGGCTGAACAGTCAGAAGACCACACATTATTCAGCATACATCCTTTCCTTTTTGTAAGAGTATACCGTATTCCCGGAACCTATTCACCCACGCTATTGTATGCCGGAAACCTAAACATTTATTTATGAGTTATTATAATATAGGTTTGCCAAGAAATTCCCAAGCAGCATAGGTCTTGTAAAACATAGCAATTCATTTTGGTGTTTAAAAACTTCAATAGGTGTATTCTGTACCTTAAAAATATATACTCGAGAACCTTCCGATGTCCGGGCGTAGTATAATGGTAGTGTGTTCGACTATTGTGCGAAGAGTCCCGAGTTCGAGTTCGACTCCCACCCCGGACAGATCCACCCAAACCAAGGGGGTTAAGAAATGTTGGTAGTGCTCATGCACGAATCTGACTCTTTCCACTGATGCTAGTCACACTAGCAGTGATCTAGCAGGCAGCCAATGGTTCTACCAGGATAGGTCTGTCCTGTATCTCATGGGAGAGCGTACCCTGCCGCGCGGCGGGAATAAGCGCGAGGAAGATTATCATTATACTCGAGAACCTTCCGAACGTTGATTTTGGTAGTGATTACTGTTTCAAAAAAGCGGGTGCTTATTCTGTACCGAATATTTCCCAATCAGTTAGAGTGGAAAAAAACTAGTTTTTTATGTGACGGTGATGTCTCGTAAACAGGTAATAGAGATTCTAGTATTAGAATGATCCGGTGTTGCTCTGAGCATAATGATCGAAGGTTTTTGCATATTACTTTCTGCGTATGGCGTGTAGCATATATTATAATTATATTGACTCATATGAGGCTTAAAAGTTTCCATTAACATGTTAGTTCTTTCCCAAGTTTTTAGTTATAGTTGAACTTGATTTTGATCGTTCTTTCCGCCGAGGCAAACAGTTTTCCATTATCCTGTCGCTTTTCAAATAACTTGAAGTGAATCAATTAATTTGGCATTTCATAAGGAATTTGGTGCACTCTTCATTATATCATTCCAATTACTTTTTATTGCTACATATAACATCGATGGTCTCATCCTGATCGAGATGAACTTTACATTGAAATAAACCTCAACTGCTCCTTCTAATTAACTTGAAGGTTTACTTAAACCCATATCATTCACTTTATTATTTCCCGAATCTCCGGTTTCATGCTGAATTTGTCAGAAATCAGTGATTCGTGTTGAATCGATGTTATGATTTGAAATGTTTTGTTATCAAAGTATAGAAACGAATATCATGTTGAGTATAACATTATATGTATAACAATAACGAACAGTTCTTAGATTTAAAATATAAAATATAAGTTAGATCATAATATTTCTGAAATTTTCAAATAAATAAAAAAACTATGGAATGTTTTACAAGCACAAGCGAATAGCATCTGTATGATGAAGGCGAGGGTTAAATTTTATCTCTAAATTTAGTACATATACCCCGAAGGATAAGGAAGACTTCTATCCCTTCCAAATGGGTCCTCTTGTAATTGAAATGCCGCAAATTGGACTGATAATAGGTAGAGAGACCCGGTGGGAGGGGGTGGGTTGACATGTGAATTTGACAGGGGGTGACATGTGAATTTGACAGGGGGGTTGACATGTGAATTTGACAGGGGGGTTGACATGTGAATTGAACTCCTGAATAAAGAGCGGAGGGAAAGAAACGCTTCAACGGCAGTCAATTCAGCCTTCCAAGAGTTTTATCTGAAAATATTGAGATTTGGTGATTGAAAAAATTTCACAGAAATTAAAAATTGGTTGTAAAAACTGATTTAGTATTGAGCAGCAAAAAAGGCCTCGATCCAATTACCACGGTTTGTAGCAGGGTGTTTCTTAGCACCCGCACAACTCTTTCAAGCGCATAGATTTTTAAAATTTCAGCGTTTAATTTTTTGAATAATTTGGACTTTTCCTGCGAAAAATCCGAGAAAATTTTTTTCCAAGCGCATAGATTTCGATTTTTTTTATAGAATTTTGGAGAGCGCATAGATTTTTTCACCCGCAGTGTGGTTCAGAGAAACACCCTGCTCGCAAGTCACACTTAAGGGTGAGAAACAGAGTTGCTCTCCCTCGAGCATTCCATACGAAGTAATTTTTGCCTGAAAACCTTTATTATGCATACAAAGTTCATGTTATTGGATGTTACTAAAATTATTCGTAATGAAAAAAACATGATTTCGGTGAAAAAACTAACCATATTCTACAGTATATAAGATGGTGCAGGGAATTTAGTTCGGCAATTCGTGTTGTTTCGGTGTCTGTGGCGAGTTTTGAAACGGTATCGCGACAGTTTGTTACAAGACACTTTGTTACACGACAGTTTGTTACACGCCCTTCACAGATTTTTTCACTTAGACTTATTTAAAATGTATGCTGACGAGGCCGTACGGCTTAGGAAGAGACCGCATGAAAAAAATTTCTCCCTTTCTTGACTTTTTGTCGATTCATACAGTAGTTAAAACACACTAAAAACAAAAGCCCCTGTAACAAATTGTCGTGTAACAAACTGTCGTGTAACGAAGTGTCATGGATCCTTTGAAACATGGCGGTAAAAAAACTCGCTTATCTGTAAATTGCACAGAGGATTTGAAAAAGAAACACGTGTCATATTTAATACACAGATTTTTGCTTCAGCAAGATAAATAAGAAACAAAAGCACTGAGTGTCAAAGACATAAGAGTTGGCGAATTTAGAACGGTTCGAATATCGTCACCGGTTGATGATCATTACAAGGCAAATTTAGAACGGTTCGAATTTCGTCATCGGTTGATGATCATTACAAGGCAAATTTAGAACGGTTCGAATATCGTCACCGGTTGATGATCATTACAAGGCAAATTTAGAACGGTTCTAATATCCTCACCGGTTTATGATCATTAAAAGGCAAATTTAGAACGGTTCGAATATCGTCACTGCTAATATATAATATGTATATAGCACCAGCCAAGGGAGTCAAACCCAAGCAAGCACTGCAAAGATTTCTATCAACCCCTTGATTTGGGTTATTCTGCCCGGAGTCACACAGGCCATCTGCACAGATGAAGGCTCACACTAGAAATGAGTTACAGAACCTGATATAATGGGCACTTTTTCCGTTCACCGGACACCCGCGTTGCGGTCGCGTCGCGGTTCCCTTCACGTTTTATTTTTACATCAATAAAGTTATTTTTACATTAAAAAACGCTTAGCCTTAGTAAAAGTTTACGATAACGAGGCCGTACGGTTTAGCTAACGAGGCCGTACGGCTTATCTAACGAGGAAACCGCGACGCGAAGGGAACCGCGACGCGAGTATCCGGTTAACGGAAAAAAGTACCATATAATGAACCACCGAGTTCGGCACCTGTAAGAATGATTATTTAAAGTTTCCTCGCTCACCGCTCAGCCGTGCGACGCGTTCGGATAAGTCAACATAGGTTCGACCTGTCAGAACAATTTTATGGACTTTCGAGTTTGCTTTTACGAGCTTTTTGAGCGCGTTCGTTGTTATTTATTAAACATTCGCTTTTGACGCTTATTTCTGTGAATTCGAACCTCTGTTTTCAAAACTGATCGTGGAAATAGATATAGTCAGTCTGTTTTGAATGTGCGAAACAATATTTTTCTCGGTTTCATGGTTAAGTAAATTTTCAATTCAGCTTTAAAAGTTTTTCCGATTCATTAAATCTGGGCGTCTTCTTAGTGAACTGAAGATTGGTCAACTTCTTCAGAACAGGTTTGTGAATTGTTTTTCTCTTCGAGTCTACTTAAATGTGAATAAGAAGATGCGAGAAAAAAATCTTCATTTGTAATCGGGTTAATGTTGATGATTTTTTTAAAGCTCAGGTCAGGCTAAAGTTTTTCGAGCTATTCTGGCTCCAAATGTCACTAATGAGCTGTGAAGCGATTTTTCCGATGTTTTTAAGAAAAATAAAAAGTTTAGTTCCTGGTATAAACGGGTATTTTACCCGTTTTGCGTAATCTGTCGAGCAAAAAGACTTCTGAATCGAAAACGGGGAAGTTTTTAACCTGGGGAGTGTGCTTTCCTACAGAGGGCTGCGCATTATTTTGGTTTGGGACTCTAATGTACTCCGAGTCAATTGTACTGGCAAAAAATTTATAAAAAATTCGAAAATTTCTCATTTCAATCATCTTCATTAAAACTCGATTATGAGCCGGACGTCTCGTTAGCGTAACCTTGCCTAAGCGTGAGCCAAAAAAAATTGAAAAATTATCAGTTTAAAATAAAAATGAAGAATCTAATTAGACCGGTTCGAACAATTAAATTTTGTTCCAGTCTTTATTTCATCTGTACTTATATGTATACGAGGTGTTTTATACGGCGTCATTCCTACGCCTTATGGGCTCTCAGCGCAACCTTAGCCTCAGTTTAAGCCAAAAAAACAGCAGGAAGTTCCCACTGTTTTGCCCGCATTGTCGAACACTAATCGGTATTTATTTGCATAGGTAAAATGCCAACTGGCAAAAAATTTTCTAGGGCAACCGACCTACCGACCCTCTTCCTGTATCAGAATGAATGTATCAGATTTTTCAGTTGAAAGCACAGCTCACCAGGATGTGTTGAATATAATTTTCTCGGGCGTTTGACCGGGCGACCCTGGGCGGCCGAATAGGGGGTAAGGGGGGGGGGTCAACCAAATCTTTGGTCTGTTTTGTGAAGTCGATTCAACTTTTATTTCGCGTAGTCGGAGCCGTAGTTTAACTAATGGATAGACAATTAGTTTATTTCTAAGCGTTTAGTTTTTTTGATAAACTTCTGTTATATTTTTTCTGTTAAGTTTGGTGAGCTATGGTTCATTCATTCTTTATTCCAATTGTTCATGGTTAAAACGTACAACGGATAACTGTCACGATGTGAGATCAGTGTGGAGGCAAAATACAGTATATTTACAGAGAGAAAAATAAGCATCACAAACGTAAGCGGGACAATTGTACAATATCATCAATAGGCAAATTGATAAGCATTTTCTTGAAAGCTGAGCTAGAAGAAATAGTTACTATTTGGATAGGTAAAGCATTCCACACATTTATAGCACGGGAGGCACAAGTAGTGTGTGACTGCGACAATCTAAACGGTAGACTAATACGAAGAGGATGTGAATTTCTATTATTGTAAGGACATGGTTTGACGAGAAACAAAGTTGAGTAATCAAGCTCAAAATGGCCATGGATACATTTATGTATGAAACAGAGATCTGCTATAGCTCTACGGTGCTCAAGTGTATGGAGACTCAGTAGCTTCAGTCGCGAAGGGTAATCTAGGTTGGTTCTACCGGCTCTATACATCACACGGCGTGTGAAACTGCGTTGAACTCTTTCCAAATCATTGACAAGGCCTATCGAAGTTGGTGACCAAACTTCACTACCATATTCAAGCAAGGGCAGTATATATGACTTGAACGCTCGCATTAAAACTGTGATGGACGATGTTCTGAGGGCTCGAAGGATAAGATTCGCACATTTCGATGATTTTTTAATGACCTGATTTATGTGGTTAGAGAAAGTTAAGGAATTATTGAAATTGATACCTAGATCTTTGACATTGATTGATGAAGGCAAGGTGATGTTATTCATGGAGTAAGTCCTCTTACTGTTGCAAGAGCCACAATGAACGACAGAACACTTCGGAATTGAAATTGTTAGAGACCAGTTATGTGCATAATCTGCTATCGAGTCAATAGCGATTTGCATCAGAGATGAATCATGGGAAATTAATTTAATGTCGTCGGCGTACAAAAAAAGCTGGACATCGGAAGGAATGAAGCTAATAATGTCATTAATGAACATTGTGAAGAAAAGAGGGCCGAGTGAGCTGCCCTGTGGTACTCCGTTAGTATACAATTTACTATCGGATAAGCTTGAGTCAATTAGGACTTGCGAACTTCTATTCTTGAGAAATGATTGAATTAGTGATAAAAGAGAGGAGTTAATTCCTAGTGAGGCAAGTTTATGAATAAGAAACCGGTGATCAATCACGTCAAAGGCTTTCGAGAAATCGATCATGCAAATGTCAAAAGGCTTCTTGCGGTTAGTGAGAGAAAGGCACAGTGAGTGAGATTCAACTAAAGAGGTTATTGTTGAACGTTTCTTTCTAAAACCAGATTGTCTAGAGCATAAAAGGTTATTGGTTTCGAGGTGAGTGTAAATAAGATTATACAAATGTTTTTCAAAAAGTTTAGAGAAAGAACAGACAAGAGTTATGGGTCTAAAATTGTTAACAACAGAAGTGTTCCCTTTCTTGTGAATGGGTATAATGATACCTTTTTTCCAGTTACTAGGGAAGTATCCGAGTGTTAAACAGTTTGAAAAGATAATCGATACATGAATTGTTAAAGACTCATTGCAGTTTTTAATGAAAATATTTGGTATGCCATCAGGTGAAGTGTTGGTTTTGGGAAGCATTTTACGGATCAAGTTATGAATCTCCAATGGGGACACAATGTAAGTTGGTGAGAGGAATGATGAGCAGTTAGGCAGAGGAAGCGGACCTTCTAATGGAATGCTAACAATAGAATCGAAAAAGTCCGAAAAAGCCTTAGCTTTCTCAACAGAGTTGGTAAGGACAACATCATCAATTATAAGTGCGGAATTGACAGGTTTCTTTTTTATGCGATTTGCCAGCGTACGAAAGAAAAGTTTGTAATTCTTAGGCAAGGCTAGATTCTCTTCACGTTCACTTTCAAATTTCAGAACTTCCCTATGGAGTTTACGACAAGCTCTTGAAGTACTTGAAGATGTTACTGATCGCTTCTTACTTCTCAAAAGATAGCTGTAAATCTGTCGAATTTTTTTGGGATACTGTAGATGAGGTTTGAGTGAACGTTTGTTAGGGACATGCTCAGATATGAGGTTGTTGAGAGTATTGGTTAGTAATACAACACATTCATCAATGGTGAGAGAGGAAAACAAAAAGGTCCAGTCGATACGGACAATAGCGGAATTTATTGACAACCAATCGGCTTTCTTCCAATCGGATCGACAATGTAAGGGATGGTATTTCGAGACTCGACTGTTGGTTATAGAGAAAGAAATAGAGGCATGATCACTCGAAAAAAAAAAAAAGAAAAAAAAAATAGGAGGCTGAGTACTGCATTTCATAATGATTGGTTGGTTAGAGAAGACATAGTCTAAGATGTTGGATATGCGAGTGGGTGTGAGTACATACTGGGTTAAGTGGTGGTCGCTGGCAAATTGTAAGAAACACTCAGAAATATGACAATTACGAATTGTAGTTAGTGATTGCCAGTCAATATTTGGTAAATTAAGGTCACCGCAAATGATAGTAGGGTAGGGAAGTGAGCAGTGAGAGGAGAGAAAAGAGGTTAGATCAATCATGCTGTTAATGGATGTTGTAGGAGAACGATAGCAGCTAATGAGTCTGATCGATGAAAAAGGCAGAGAAATACTAGAATTAGGGAAAACATCAATAATTACACATTCAATGTTGTGTTCGGAATATTGAGAGATGAGCACAGAAGAGAAAGAGTCATGGACTAGAATCGCTACTCCACCCCCGCGTCCAGTACAACGATCACTTCTAAACACATCGAAAGGGAGTCCATCGGTTAGTATAGAATCAGGATCAGTATCTTCCAGCCACGTCTCCGAGACAAAGAATATATAACATTTGGAGGATCTGAGCAAATGGTACACATCATACAGTTTGTTCTTAACAGAACGAGCATTAAAACTATGACATAATATGGAATGAGGGGATCTCACATCGTTCATGTCCTAGGGAGAGTACCTTTTCGGGGCCACTATCCTTCGACTGCGAGAGGGCTGGTTGAGAGCGTTCTGCCGAGGCTGCTCTGCATGTTGAACTGTCTTCGTGGGCGGGAGAGAGGTTGAGGTCGATACGGAAGAGACAGTAGGAAGGCTCGGTGACGTGGGTCGGATGTGATGTGTGTGAGTAGAGGAAGACTGAGATAGGCGAAAGAAGACTGGGAGAGGGTCAAGATGAGCATCAATGACTCGAGTGGCGGGAAGAGAAGGATCCTTGGCATGACGTTGACATTCTCGCTCTGCGAGAAGTTCTGCAGGCGCGAGATCTGCTCTGGCATAGCTTCCACTGGGCAGGGGCCGTTTGGTCTTCCTGTAAAGACTGAGAAAGAGATTCCGCTTGTCGGATGTAGAGAACTGGATCTTGAGAGGACGACCTTGTCTTGTGGAAAAGCGAGGCCTGTCTTTTGGATGTCGATGATGAGTGATTTCTCCTTGATCAAAGTCGTGTCGCAGCTCATCTGATCCGAGTTTGTCTATAAGGTTCCGAATGGTGTTTTCATCATTGGAGAATGTGTCCTCGGACGATGATCCTTCCGGCAACTTCAGAATGACGGCTCTCTTGGCTTTCTCATCCAGCATACTGCGATCCCTAAGCGTCGACTCAACAACGGCAGAGTATATGTGAGGCCTTAAGGAGGCAGGAGATACAGCTTGCCTGAGTCTGGAGACTTCCTCTTTCAAAAGGTTTATCTCTAAGGACTGTGCCGCGATCATCTGATGGAGAGGGGAAATAGCATTGACGACAATCTCATTCAGAAGTGAAGAGATGTAGGGTAGAGAAACTGAGGGGATGGGTAAGTTGAGAAGAGGATTGGTTTTTTGTGGATATTGATTGCCTTTGTTACAGAGCAAGGCTGAGGGGTCACCTCTCATGATAAGATCAGAGAGGGGAACTGATCAGAGAGGGGAACTGATCAGAGAGGGGAACTGATCAGAGAGGGGAACTGATTAGAGAGGGGAACTGATCTTGAAAGTGAAAGAAAAAAATCTTTATTTCTCTATATAAATATAACGTTTCTTTGGTTAAAACTGGTAAGTGGAATTTTTTTAGCCTACTTCAGCGATCGACCTCCTGAAAGCAAGACAGATTTCAACTATGTTTATTTGTAAGGCTCTTGTGAAAAAGCAATCTAATTCCTTTTGTTGAAAAGTAATTATTGCGAAACAGGTGTTTGTGTCATATTCCTTGTCATTCTTGAAAGAAAAATAGGACAAACCAATGAAAATGTTGAGATATTTCACATGAGAAAACCAGAAAAGAAGTCCGAATAATATTTTTCTAGCCACCAGTTTTTCAATTTTTTCTACAAGGAGGATCAAGTTTTTTTTTGAAGCTGCTCTTCTATGGATGACAAGTCGATATCGTCGAGTCCAAAGAGCCAAGAGGCGATTAAACGTCTTGTAGACGAGGCTCTTCGAAGAGAGAATCTTTCAAGTCCTCAGCCCGCGGACATCGAGAGGATAATGCACGAGTTACAACAAGAATTTGGTAGGTTTCGACTTGGCCCTGTCTTCATTTCACATTCTTTCGTTCTTTTATCACCAGAATATTTTCCTAGTGATCTTTCACGTCTCGTGACGGGGTACGCGCTCCTCCAAAGTGCGGGAAAGACCTATCGGGGAGAACCAATGGCTGTCCGCTGGTTCACTGCTAATTTGCGTAGGAGCAGTGGGGATAGTTAGAATCATTTCAGAGCAAGTTTAAAAAGGAACGAGGAAAGGCAAAACGAGTGGAAGGGAAGTAGAGGAAAAGTAAAATAGAACGGAAGGAGATGAGAATGTAGATCATTTACGGCGCGAATATGTATGCGTCGACATAGCTGGTCCGGTAACTATTTATCCGCTGGGAAGGTAGCATCAGGCTTTTTTCACAAATCTTCCAAAATGCGTAAATATCAAAAATATCAGTCATGAGCAGCGACAGACTTCAAGAAGAACGCGACTCTAAACGATTGAAAATATCATACAATTATAGATTTAATTTTTTTGCTGAGTGTAAAAATTTGATTCACAGTGTTAGTTAGATAAATAAATAAAGGGGCATGCGCTTTTGAAAAAGAAGGCAGCACTCGCAGAGAGCACAAGTGGGGAAAAAAAGGAGATACGGGGCGGGGTGGGGCAGGGGCAAGAAAGGAGAGAAGGGGCGGGGAGAAGGCAGGGGCAAGGAATGAGAGAAGGGGCCGGGAGGGGGCAGGGGAGAGGAAGGAGAGAAGGGGCGGGAAGGGGGCAGGGGCGAGGAAGGAGAGAAGGGGCTGGAAGGGGGCAGGGACAAGGAAGGAGAGAAGGAGGGGGCAGGGGCAAGGAAGGAGAGAAGGGGCGCGGTAGGGGCAAGGAAGGAGAGAAGGGATCTGAGCGCGACCCGGTGGAATATCGTTAGCTCCCGCTTACCTCTGCTAGTCGAAGTTATAAGGATATACATAAATGGGGAATTTTTTTTTGATATAAACTGGAGCGTTTGGATAATCTTCATATGCGGCTTCATTGCTGGAATGTCTGTGAACTTTGTGGTTTTTTTTGGCGCCTAAGCTTTTTAGAAAGAAGAAAGTCAGATACGCATTTCAAGACTTTCATATGTGTATTTGGCCTAGGCAATCGACAACTCAGACCTGGTAGTGATGAATGACTTCAGTGTTACACTTGCTTCCTCCTCTCTAGCCTGCAGCATAACTTGGATGACTTCTACCGGCTCACCCGATGTTACACTTGCTTCCTCCTCTCTAGCCTGCAGCATAACTTGGATGACTTCTACCGGCTTGAGCAGCGACCATATTCCAATAATAGTGTGACTCCATAGACAAATCATCCGAGAAGAGACTAAACGACGATGCTACACGAATTTCTCCAAAGCTGACTGGAAAGGCTTCTGGGACAGAAGAGAAATGGAGCTTAGAGAAAACTCTGTCTCTAATATCTTCGAAGCAGAGCAAAAATTTCGCAAGGTGATACTTTCTGCAGACTGCCGCTACGTAACCAAAGGAGGTATTCCCTGCATCCGTCCGGCTTCACTACTGACGCCGCTTTGCTAGCAGATGAGAGAGAGACTCCACGAAGAAAATGCCGCTGACCCCAAAATCAGGGACCTGAACAAGATGATACAACAAAAAAAATTGACGAATGCAGAAAAGATAAATGGCAACGCTACCTTTAGACGATGAATCTACAAGAAGGAGCCAAACGACTTTGGACCACTGTTCAATCTATTGTGAACCCCACTCAAAAGAGCTATAAATTTCTCCGGAATCTCAGTCTACAATCGACTAGAAGCTTTCAATGCTTTTAATAAACAGTTCACCCCGGCAAGCAAAGTCCATCCAACCAAAGTCCATCCGATGCGCAAGAAGAGACCTTCGCCGACCCAAGATGACAACTCATCCCGTTTTCACAGAATCTGGAGTTTCAAAGGCAATAGAAAGAATTAAATCTAGTAAAGCTGCCGGCCCTGACGGGATTACTATGATTCACCCAGGTCTCAATGCTCACCGCTCCTTGGCATCGATATACAACAACAGCCTGGGAACCAGCCAAATTCCATCTGTTTGGAAACTGGTTAAAGTAATACCTCTTCTGAAAGCAGGGAAACCAGAAGAAATGCCATCATCTTACCGTCTGGTCTCTCTCCTCTCACCAGTCGCAAAAGTCTTTGAACGTCTGCTTCTTCCATACATAGTAGAACAAGCGATGCCTCCAGCAAAACATCAACACGGGTTCTCCCAAAGGAAGATCTACTATGACTGCTCTTCTTACGTTCAACGACTACATTGCCAGAGGACTCAACGAAAAGAAACCCGCTAGCCGCACTGTGGCAGTTGACTTGGATCTCAGCCGAGCTTTCGACAGCGTGGACCACAAAATTTCGATCGAAGACATAGCAATTGCACCGCTATCAGACAAAATAGGAACCTGGATCTGTGGCTCTTGAGAGGACGACAAACCCACGTCGAATTTCGAGGAACCCAAAGCATGAAACGTAAACTCCGTGTTGGAGTTCCGCAAGGCCTTCACCTACGGAACATATCGAACTCGTTTTCGCGAGAGGGCCCGACATCGCTCCAATATGCAATAAAATCAACAGATACCTCGACGAACTAGCACAATGGTTCGACTCCAGACGACTGAAGTTAGCGGCAGAGAAATGGGCGGCAATGCTATTCACGCTGAATAATAGCAGGGAGGTCAATCAGCAGCTTGACAATCGAATAGATAACATCACTGTTCCAACTGTCCGTCCCACCAAAATCGTAGGCGTCACCCTCGACATGATGTACTCGTTCGGAGCTCATGCGAAGAAAACTAGGACGACACACCGAAACCGGAATGCGGCATTACGTGCACTTGCTGGAGCTTCATGGAGAAAGGAGAAAGAACTCTTGGTGACTATCTACAAAGTCTTCGGCCGACCATTTATCAACTACGCCGCACCGATATGGTCTCCGAATCTCTCCGAAAGCCATTGAAAAGAACTTCAAGCTGCCCAAAGCGTTGCGCTGAGAGCGGCAACCGGATGCGTCAAGATGACACCCGCAGGGGTTAAATAGTGACCGGATCGTTCCCGTCGGCGGATACATGTACACACACTATTGACTCGAAACACACTGGCAACAGTGGCCATTCGTGACTCTACAGCCTTAAGAGCCTGTCACGGATGGAGCCGGATCATCCAGTCCGTGATCGAGCGCGACCTCAGGTGGCGGATTGAGGGACGCCTCCCTACGAAGAATTCGTGCTGGGAGGTAGCGGGAGAAATCCCGCCGCAGACCAAAACTGGGTAGTATAGCTCTTCAAAGGAGGGCGATGCCGGAACGGCCTGAGCAAGCCACCGGACAAAACATCAGCCGATACTCCGCTATACTTATCAATGGCGAGTCGAGGCGCCAGTCAAATAGCCTCTTGCCTATCTCCGGTCAACGACAGGCGAGACGTCTCTACTCCCACCCAAAACTATGCTAGGCCGGGTTGACCACCCACTCACAAGGGCTATAGCATGAACAGGTTGCTACAACGATGTCCGCCTTCACAAGGTGCAGCATGACAGTCTCAGGACTGCAAAGGACATCAAAACCCTTCTCCGGACGCATCTCGTCCGAAGAACACGAGAACCTCTCTCATTTAAGAGAGTGTTCATAACCAAAAGTCTTCGATGCGGGCTGCTTGCCGGCAACAACAACAACAACACACACACTATTGACAAAAACTCCCTCTTTTCTTACCCTTTTCCTTCATCCCCTCTTCTTTTTTCCTCCAAACTCTGAGCGGCGGATATATGTAAACCCAAATTGGGCGGCTCCATTTAACCCCTGGACACCCGTAGATCATCTCCACATGGAATCCGAAGTCCTCGTGTGCAAGCAATTCCTCCTTCGGCTGCATAAACGAGACCACATTGATCACGACACAACCAAGATGCCACCTCCTCCCAGACAGTTGAAGAGGGCGACTTCCCTTATCAATGAACAATAAAACAGCATCACTCCATTCCTTGACGAAGATAAGGAAGTGAAAGCAGAAGAAACGTACCGCGAAGACATATAGAAGAAACACACGGATACAGTCACAGCGGTGAACAACAAATACTCACCGCATGTGGTGCTGGGAGGATACCCACCACTGCCTATCTCCAGAGAATAGAGAAATCTTCCGACCTCTACAAGACGAATTTTCGCCCAGCTCCGGTCTGGATACAGCCCATTTCTGCGAAGCTATATGTCCAGAATCAATTCCACCGTCGCGGACAGATGCCCGGACTGCGACAAACCCGGACACACAACCACTCACCTCTTCTCCTGTCCAGATAGGCCAACTAGTTTGACGGCTTGGTCTCTCTGGACCGACCCAGTAGAAGCTGCAAAGTTTCTAAAATTACCGATCACTGACGACGATGCGGAATAGAAGATCTGGTCGGCTACAACCACAATAACAAGCCTTTCAAGGGATCTAAGGTCCCGATGATGTTTCATAGAATATTGTACGCTTGGGAATACTGTGGTTTTCTTTTGAAGAAGCGGAGAAACGGCGGAGGTTGGATGCGTTCCTCTTCAAAGTACCCCTGCTACCAGAACAGAAGCGGTCACCAGGGACAAAAGCAAAGGTGAGAAAGGAAATTTACGTTAAGATGTGCTGTTTGTAGAATTGGTCGCAATCAGTGACCCATGAGGACCTTTCTCAGACCGCTGTTTTATTAGAAAAGAGTCTTCTACAAAGTAGAGCACACCGCTAGATTCATATATCTCTTTTTCGGACACACAAGACCCCGGGTTCGACTCTAATACCCTATAAGTTTTTTTGTTGTGGTAGGAAGTTCTCGCTCAAAATTGTCTTTCCCGTTTTGGATTATATCTCAGGTGTTGCAGCAGAAGAGCCCAGAAGCTCGTGAAGACCATGTCAGTGAGGTCGAAAAGGAGAGAATGAAGAGGGACGCTAGAATGAAAATCCTCGATCGGAAAATGGCTTCGAAATTTAGTACTTCAACACCCCGAACGTCAACAACAACAACAACAACAACAACAACAACCCCCCGAACGTCAACAACAACAACAACAACCCCCCGAACGTCAACAACAACAACCCCCCGAACGTCAACAACAACAACAACAACAACAACCCCCCGAACGTCAACAACAGCAACCCGCCGAGTGTCTGATTATTGGATCGGAAACTATACGATGTCTCATAGTCGCCTCAGATTCCTCATCGAGGAAAAGAGGGAAAAAGTCGAAGCGGAAGCTGCTAAAAGACGACTCACGCAGAACGACGCTCTGTTGAGAAACATCCAGAAGACTGTACTCGCCCACGTGCCATTCAGCTCGATTGCTGAACAAGAAAAGGCGATTGAGGAGGCCAAGCGACTTGGTATGGACTTCACTTCCGAGTTGTCTGACGATGATACAGTTGAGGATGCGGAAGTTCCCGTGGAGGCGGAGAAGGATGATGAAGGTGTGGCCTCATCCAGAGAAGAATCACTGGAGGAGAAGTGCATTAAGGCCTTCGAGGGTATGCAGATCATAGCGTGCGCCACCAAGAGGAACGACGAGCTTATGAAGAGATTCAGCGGAGAAACGGATGAGGTGAGCGTTGGTGTTATAGCGTCACACAGGTTCGCAGAAAGCGCGAATACGCGAGAGCAGAGACTTAGCAGTCGCCAAAAAAAGATTGTTTTATCACACAATGTATGATTGAGCATAATAGGGTTTTTGAGAAGATGAAATCTTATAAGGAGTGAGGGTTGCAGAGGCTTCAGGCGACAATATAAGATAGTTTTTTTTTTACTGAGGTCTGTTGAGAGTCGTTGTTACAAAGCGGCCATTCGAGTAGGACAAAATGTTTCACTAATAAATGTTTCCTTTTGAATTGAGTAAAGACACCCGCTGAAGCCCTGAATAAAGGTGCACCAGGAGACTTTAGGACCTTACCATTTAAGTCATGGAGTTGAGCCAAGCGAAGTTGACTGTAGTATTGGTGGGTAAGGCAATCTTGATTCTGTTCTGAATAGAGAGTCAATGGTTATTTAATAGAATTTCGTCAAAACTTAGCTTTGAGTAGTCAAGGGGGACTCTGCAACCAATTTGAAGGCAGTACCTCAAAAAAAAACATTTTGCTGAAGTCGGGTCTCTGTTTAGGAATTTTCAGCGCTTCGATTGAGTCTCAATGTTGTTTTCAGACATTATACCAAACCTGAGGGAAGTCTGGCTCTAGTCGTTAAAGTAAACTAGAGTCAGGAATCTCTCAGAAAGCTGAGCCGTTTTCAAGGTGTACTAGAAGATGATTCGTCTGTTTCCAGGAGTATTTGTCTGATGAAGAATCGGGTCCAGAAGCATCAAGAACACGAAAGGTTTCTCGCTTTGCAATAAAGTGCCCGATTTCAGCAATGTCAAACCACTTCGAATTTTCAAAAGACCTTTGAAAAGTGTGATTTCTAAGTTTCGAAAATTGAACATGTTTGAAGTTTGAAGTTTTATTACGCAAAGTATTTTGAAACTTCACGTGTAAAAGCATAAGTCAGAAGGAAGATAGAGGGGTTCTGGAGCATAGGGGAGAAGAGGAATTTAGGGGTTCAAAGGTGTTTTCCGATGGGAGTCTCTACGGATTGATTCGAGTTTGGAAATCGAGAATGGAAAGAATCATTGCATACCAGCCGCTCAGGATGAAGCAAAAGGGAAAAATTACGAGAAGGTGTTACATGATGGCCGCTCAGGACAATGAGAAAAGGGAAGAATGTTCTTTGCAGATCCGCATGCCGAAGTTTATTCTGAAAAAGTTGTGTTGGAGTCAGTTTAATCTTCAATTGTTTTTATAAGACTAAGTACGGTACATTTTCAAACCCACCTGTCCGTTTGAATAAGGAACAAATATGCTAAAGCAAGGAGAGAGTAAAGGACAGATAGGGCGAAAGATTGGGGAGATTGGAGAGGGATATAAATTTTTGAGCCAGCGAAGGAAGTGCATAGAGCAAAATAATCGCGTAGAGCGAAAAACCAACAAAAAAACAACAATAACTTTCCGACGAATTTTTTGAAGAGCGCTAATATTACTAATTGATTTGACCCGCAGTGCGGGGAAAAAGCTTCGATTTGCATGTAATGCAGAAAATCTTCGCGTGAGTTTCGAACACGGAGAGATGTTTGTAATAATGACGGGCAAGTATGAGGCCTTCATGCGGACATATGCTATGGACACGGATGAGTGGATGAATATGTACGATGTAAGTCGGTGATTGAACTCTACTATTGACCGGGTTCTTCTAGGTTTGACAGTGTTTAAACCCTATTACTGACCGGGTTCTTCTAGGTTTGACAGTGTTTAAACGGTTCCATGACATCTTGCAGAGCGATACCTTGCAGAGCGACACCTTGCACCGCGCACTTTGCAGAGCGACACCTTGCAGAGCGACACCTTGCAGAGCCTTTAACAAAGTGTACACCCTACGGCCTGGCTCAATTAATTAGTATTCTTTTTTCTTTCTCTTTTTTATTTTTTTCTCTTTCTTTTTTCTTACTTGTTCTCTTACTTTCTTTTTTCTTTCTCTTACTTTTCTTTTCCTTAAAAAAAAAAAATTTTCTTTATAAGTTTTTATTTTTACATCAGAAAATTATTTTTACATTAAAAAACGCTTAGGCTTAGTAAAAAATTGGTTTACCTAAGCAGGGAAGGGAGGGGGCCCTAAAAAAGAAGGGGGAGGAAGAGGGCCCTACCTAAGCAAAGGGGGGAGTAAGGGCCCTAGGGGGGGAGGGGGGAAGGGGGCCCTAAAGGGGGGGGGGGGGGGGGGGGGGGGGGGGGGGGAAGGGGGGCCCTAAGGAGAAAGGGGGGGGGAGGGACTTTTCATGAAAAAAATCTCTTCCTGATAAAAAAATCTTTGGATGGCTAAAGTAGATTAAAGCCAATTTTTTACTAAGCCTAAGCGTTTTTTAATGTAAAAATAATTTTCTGATGTGAAAATAAAAATTTATAGAGATATTTTTTTTAAAGGAAAAGAAAAGTAAGAGTAAGAAAAAAAGAAAGAGAAAAAAAAAGAGAAAGAAAAAAGAGTACTAATTAATTGAGCCAGGCCGTAGGGTGTACACTTTGTTAAAGGCTCTGCAAGGTGTCGCTCTGCAAGGTGTCGCTCTGCAAAGTGTCCGGTGCAAGGTGTCGCTCTGCAAGGTGTCGTGTTACCGTTTAAAACCCTATTACTGACCGGGTTCTTCTAAATTTGACAGTGTTTAAACATTATTACTGACCGGGTTCTTCTAGGTTTGACAGTGTTTAAACCCTATTACTGACCGGGTTCTTCTAGATTTGACAGTGTTTAAACCCTATTACTGACGGGTTCTTCTAGGTTTGACAGTGTTTAAACCCTATTACTCACCGGGTTCTTATAGGTTTGACAGTGTTCAAACCCTATCACTGACCGGGTTCTTCTAGGTTTTACATTGTTTAAACCCTATTAATGACCGGGTTCTTCGAGCTTTGAATTACTTCATAGATTTTTTTATGAAGGCTTAAGTTCTTCAATGGAGTTTTTACAAGTTTCTACCTCATACTTATTTATATCTTTATCGCCAAAAGATAACTTGTTCAGTGTGAATATTGAATTTGAATCGATTCTTAAAATTTAAATTTATAGGCTATCTTTGAAGCTTTTTTCAGCTACAAAATGAATTTGTGAGAGTAATTTATACTGAAATGAGAAACAATGATAGCGCGTTTTTAACTTCTCGTTTATCAAAATGTTCCCCATTATCGAGTTCACACAAAAAGTTATTGTCTAATAATTTCTTAAACTTTCTTATTGTAAAGGTTCTTATGGAAAAAAGACAACTATTACAGTTGAAGAAGGTTCTTGATCAAACGGAAGGACGGTTTGACGAGGTTGGCGAGAGAAAAAGAGACGGGAAAAAACAAGTTGAAACGGCTACTCGCAAAAAGTTTCTGAATGGCCAGGAGCACCATTTTGTTGTTGTTGTTGTTGTTTGCCCATAGGTCCTGTCGAGGGGAGTCCTTTGGGATAGGTTGGTGAGGATCCTTTTGAGTCCGGAGAAATTTTCTCCGTCTACACTCGCACCGCAGTCGGCGATCCTCTTCGCGAGACCCATTCTTTAACCGGAGAAGGGCAAGAGGTTATTTTACTGGCGCCTCGACTCGCCATTACAAAGTATAGGGGAGTATCGGCTGATGTTTTATCCGGTGGCATGCCCAGGCCAGTCCGGCATCGCCCTCCTTTGACGAACTTATACTATCCAGCACCATAGATGGAGAGAGGGGTAGAATGTGGAAACAATAACGATCATTGTACCTTAGACATAGGAAGAAATCGCGTGAGACAATGTGTGCTCAGTTGGTGTATTGGTAACGCTCTACAAGCCCCGGTTAGGCAGCGGAGGTGGTTGTTGTTGTTGTTGCCCGCAGTTTCAACGAGTAGTTTTAGTAGTGATTGCTAAATCAGAGACCGAGGCATGAGGCCATCTCTGGATCTCTCCTCAGGTAGTAGAGCACGAAGCAGCGCGGCTAGCGTAGGATGCTCCGTCAGCAAACCCTGTCGTTTGCGGGAGGGGGGATAGGATCCATTTGCAGCAGCGAACTTGCGTCGCTGTTGTCGGCTGCACCGCGTGAAGGCGGATCCCGTTACAGCACCTCTTCATGCTATAGGCCTTGTGAGTGGGTGGTCAACCCGGCCTAGCATTGTTTTGGGTGGTAGTAGAGACGTCTCGCCTGTCGCTGACCGGAGATAGGCAAGAGGCTAATTGACTGGCGCCTCGACTGGCCATTGAAAAGTTAAGCGGAGTGTCGGCTAATGTTTTGTCCGATAGCATGCCCAGGCCGGTCCGGCATCGCCCTCCTTTGAAGAGCTATACTACCCAGTTTTTGTCCGCGGCGGGATTTCTCCCGCTACCTCCCAGCACGAATTCTTCGTAGGGAGGCGTCCTTCTATCCGCCACCTGAGGTCGCGCTCGATTCGGGACTGGATGATCCGGCTCCATCCGTGACAGGCTCTTAAGGCTGTAGAGTCACGAATGGCCACTGTTGCCAGTGTGTTCCGAGGCAGCGGGGGTTCGGTCCCGGCCGAGCGCCGTTTTCGCCCGTGCGATAGATTCCTTTTATTCTGTGGAAACATATCTAAGAAAAAGGAATGAATAGAAATTTATCAATGAAAGATGAGAAAGAAAGAGGATTGTGAGAAAGGCGAAGTTGAAAAAAGAGAAGATGTAAGCTATTAATCTCGAGTGAGAACTGTGTAGTCCATATTTGTCTGAGTAATCAATCATATGTGATTGAATGTCAGGTTGAGATGTATTGAAAATCCGAAAACGACCGCTTTTTATAGCAGGAATGGTCTAGCAAAGTAAGAAGCGGTCTTGAAGTAAAGGACAAGCAAGAGTGAGAGATTGGCCAGTTAAAGAGGTGAAGACTGTGGAGACCAGCTCGCTTCTCATTATTATAGGACCTCGCTTCTCATTATTATAGGACCTCGCTTCTCATTATTATATGACCTCGCTTCTCATTATTATAGGACCTCGCTTCTCATTATTATAGGACGTTCCTTCGCCCGCAGAGCGCTCTTTTTCTGTTTGGGAATTTCCAACAGCGTAGGCAACCAACATGCAGTTTCTCGTCACCCGCAGAAAGATCGTGTATATCATGATGATTAGTCATAAGGGAACGGCAGGCGTTTGAGAGAGGAGAGGGTGCATACGATCAGATTGAATGTATCACTAGCTTACTTCAATAGCGCATACATTCGCGCATATATTATTACCGCAGGCGGGTTCAAGAAACACATTGGTGACCAATGAAACCGATAGCTCGCTTGAATTGTAATGCGATTTTCAGACCACTCGAAAAAACAAGCTGGATGATGGAGAGTGGGTCAATTTGTCAGGTTATTAGTTTTTCTTCGGTACAAGGGGTTTCAGAAAGGCTAGAGAAGCGTATTACGGACAGAAAAGGGTTTCGAGCATAGGTGAACTGCAAAATGAGAAAAAGATTTCTAGGGCGACCGACCTGTGAACTGCAAAATGGCAAAAAGATTTCTAGGGCGACCGACCTGTGAACTGCAAAATGGCAAAAAGGTTTCTAGAGCGACCGACCTATCTACCCTCTCTCCCTCTCTCTCCCTCTCTCGGAAGAAGTGTATCAGAGTTTTCACAGCTAAAACTCGACATAAAATCAGCCTCAATCGGTTTCGTAAATTGAAAGTGAAACTTTCAACCTACTGAAGCGATCGACCTATTGAAAAATCAAGACATATTTGTTCTCTGACCTAGAGAGCGAACGTATTACCAGTTACACCGCGAAAGACGCTAGTCCGTGCGATAGTGCTAGCTCCGTTATAGTGACTAGGCTCGAAACAAAAAACAAAAAAAACAACCCGTAGTATCAGTTTCTTGAGCTCGCACCGTTCAGCCATATGAAAAGCTAATAGAATGAGATGACTGAGAAAAAAAAACATGAAAGTGAGAACTTCATATACCTTTACTAAATAAAGTTCTAGAAAACCCCGGAGAAAATAATTTAATTTTTTTTTAAACCGTGACTATTTTCTTGCGCACCCAATATAGTAAATAATAATCTTCCTCGCGCTTGTTCCCGCCTCGCGGCAGGGTATGCGCTCCCCTGAAATGCATGATAGACCTATCCTGGTAGAACCAGTGGCTGCCTGCTACATCACTGCTAGTGTGAATAGCAACAGTGGGGAAATTCAGATTCGTGCATCAGCATTACCAATATTTCTTAACCTCCTTCGTTTGGATGGATCTTTCCGGGGTGGGAGTCGTACTCGGGACTCTTCGCACAATAGTCGAACACACTACCATTATGCCACGCCCGGAAATTTGTTAGCTCAACGTATATCTGCATGAAATAGCGATGTTATTCTCAGATGGAAGTGATCAACCACCAAAAAAGTTCCTTGTAGAGAGATCAATGATGATCTTTTGAGAATTACGCTGTGAGGCCCAGGATGCCTATGTGCAGGTCTTAAACTACAAGATGTGGTGGTGCCAAACGCGAAAAGGCAGAGACTACAAACCAAGGTTGGCGACGATTCTGCGGGACTTCAGCTTCATGAAATTGGCAAGAAATTCATAGGAACGGAGACTGTGATAGCAGTTCCAATTCTATTACTTTTTAAGAATCTTGTGATGTTGTTGTGGTTTGCCCGTTGAAGATCTCCGGTTGGGTAGACGAGGTTTTCTTAGTTGTGGCTCAGAAAACAATGGCCTAACTTACATCATTTATCTAATTACATTTATTTCTTCTTATCTTTCGAATTTTATGTATTTTTCATTTTTTGAATTCTTCCGTTTTTTGGATTCTAATTCTTGTGATACTGTTTCTTTTCAGTCAAAAGACACAACGTCGTCGGGAGGCGAGTTACAAAGCGAAAGCCTTTCTGGAAAAGTTATCAGAAGAGGAGAAAAAGAAGAGGGCGGACCAGTACAAGTCTCAGCAGGTGAACAAAATTTCGACCTCTCTGAATGGTTTGGTTTTAATTTTGAAAAAGGTTATCTTGTGTCGCTTTGAAAAATAAACAGAGAAAAAATAAGAAAAGTTATCGTTACAATCTTAAGAGAAAAATCCATTGCGCAACAGAGAATTCGCAATTACACAAGTAACTTTATTTATAAAGAGAAAAAACGGGAGAGTTTTTAGGTGAAACCGTTGGAAGTGGAAGTTCAGAGACGAGAAGAGAATTTCAGGGACAGTTTCGAACACTTGGAAAGTGAGGAAGAAGGTGAGAATGTTGTCATCACAATGTTATTATGTTTAGCTTCTTTTTTTTCGAAAACTAGTATATACCTGGTTTTTTTTTATTTCAACAGGTCAGTCAGTATACAAGGAAACTTGAAGTTAAATAAGCAACAAAAAGGTGAGTAATACTCGCGTTCGATGGTGCTACATTCCAAGACTTCCCATCATCGCAAGGGACCGGTTCATCCTCACCGGTATCGACCGCGTCCTCAGGTGGCGGATAAAAGATTGTCTCTCTGCACAAGTGCATTGTAGATAGCGGGCTTGTCCTTCGCGGACCAAAACTGGATAGTATAGTTCGCCAAAGGAGGGCGATGCCGGACTGGCCTGGGCATGTCACCGGATAAAACATCAGCCGACACTCCCTTATACTTGTTGTTGTTGTAGATTGCCCGCCGTAGGTCTCCGGCTGGGTAGACGAGGTCTTCTTTGACATGGCTCAGAAAACAATAACCTTACTTACATCATTTATCTAATCACATTATTTCTCTTTCTCTCTCGGGGTTTATTTTTATTTTTTTATTTTATTTTTTTTTTTATTATTTTTTAATTTTTTTTCCCCTTTTTTTTTTTTATTTTTGCGACGGAGGTCACCTACACGCGGTGCGACTGTGGACGACGCTACACGGCGTCGGACCCAATGGACCTCCAAAACAAAACTTCCCAATGGAATCTCCCGCAAGGGACAACGAGGACGGCTTCCCCCGAAACCTCATTTTTTCTAACACGGATCAGAAAGACCCAGCGTCTCTGATCCGAATACTCCTCCAAATCGCTGGTATCGAGACTAACCCAGGCCAAGATGGCCTTGTTCTGTTTGCTCTCTTAACGCGCCTTCGAATTGTGTTAATTGTAGTAAATGTAAGAAATGGGTACATTTCCGCTGTTCCAACCTTAACAATCTTAATGATTGGAACCCCCAATGGAGATGTAGAATTTGTGAGAGAGCCCCGATCCAGCAGACTGCCTCCCAGACGGTAGCTAACCTGAGGATAATCCAATGGAACGCTAATGGACTGAGAGCCCGACTAACCGAGCTAGAGGACCTTTTACATGAGTTGAATATTCACGTAGCACTCATCCAAGAAACCAAAATGGATGCTAGTATTCCATCTCCGAATATCGTAGGTTACACGATCATAAGAAAAGACCGCTCCAACTTTGGAGGCGGACTTGCGATACTAGTCAAAGAGAATATTCGCTATGCTAACGTGACCTCCCCAACAACGGACCAGACAGCCGAAACACTCAGCGTGGACGTGCCAACCGACCAAGGAACCATAAGAATCTGCAACATTTACATCCCACCTCGATCGTCCTGCCCCAACACATACGCGCCGAACTTCAACCGACTCCTAACACAGAAGAAACCATTCATTGTCGGTGGAGACTTCAACGCACACAATAAAGTTTGGAGTGAAGGTACGGAGGATAGCAGAGGAGATGAACTATGCGACTTCATTGACGACAGCGATCTTGTATGTCTCAACAACTCAAAGATGCCCACAAGACAAAAAGCATCACCAGACATCACTCTCGCCTCGAACGACATAGCCATCGACTGCAACTGGTCAACAATCAACAGAATGAACTCTGACCACCTCCCATGCCTGATTGACGTCGAAACACAGCCATCCAACATCTCAAACGCACGTTGTTATACAAATTACAACAAAGCGAATTGGGAAGGCTTCGAAAGGGACATCAACAAGATTCTCATGGATTTCCCATTCGCCGGCAACTCAGTTCAGATGCACAAATTCCTGACCACCACCTTAACCAAAGCGGCTAAGAACAACATTCCCCGTGGAAAGGTGCCAAAATACACGCCTCACTTGAGCGAAGATGTGAAGAAGCTGATTACAGAACGGGACCAAATGAGGAGGGACAATCCTACGGACCCCTCACTCCCCTCAATAATGGCCGAAATCTCCTTCCGCATCAACCTCGAAAAGAGGAAGGCTTGGGAAAAGTACATATCTGAAATTAGCCACAACGAACCGGGCAACAAACTCTGGAAAACGATAAAGGCTATCGACGGCAAATCAATAAAACCGACGCACTTGACCATCACCCACGACGGGAAAAGTCTATGCCCAACATCTGCCCCAAACGCTTTTGCCAGAAAATTAGCTAAACAAGCCCCTAAAGAGGTCGACAAATCAGCAAGAAGCACAACACGACTAATTAAAGGCCTCAAACGGACAGACGCTCCCCAAATTTCCCTGGCACAGATCGAAGAAGCAATCAAGAAAACCAAAGGTTCCAAATGCCCAGACAGTGAAGGCATCTGCCCTCTACTACTCAAAATGGCCGGTGAAAACTTCAGAAAATGCCTCTGCATCCTCTTCAATAACACGCTGCAAACAGGTATTATCCCGTCCAGATGGAAAGATGCAAGAGTGATAATGTTACCTAAACCAGGAAAGGACTCCAGCAACCTGAACGGCTATAGACCAATATCAATACTATCACCTATAGCCAAAACATTCGAACGGGTCTTATTACCATTCCTGGCGGAAGGCTTTCAAATCGCTGACTGGCAATATGGATTCCGCAAAGAGCACTCGACTACTACCGCACTCCTGGAAATAACCGGGAAAATAACAAACGGCTTCAATCGGAAACCACCCCCGGACCGCACTCTCATGGTCGCCCTTGACCTCACTGCAGCATATGACTTAGTGAACATATCCCTTCTCTGCAAGAAACTCACTGAAACGAATATGCCAAGAGCCATCGTCCGATGGATGTCCAGCTACCTAAGAGGCCGTACAATCAAGGTAGATTTCCAAGGAAAAAGCAGTCGACGTCTCACATGCAGATCTGGTGTTCCACAAGGAGCAGTGCTCAGCCCCCTCTTATTCAATCTCTACATAAACAACCTCCCGCAACCCACAGGAAACACGCAGATGACAGCCTACGCCGACGACATATCAATTCTCTCCTCAAGCCCCTGTATTGAAACCTGTGAAGATCAGATCAACCACTTCCTACCGAAACTCGTAGAAGAACTGGAACAACGTAAAATGATCATATCCAAGGAAAAGACTACGGTCACTCTTTTCACAACCCATACAGGCGAATGTAAAAGAGAACCCAAGGTAGAAATCCACGGAACCCTTTTGCCGACAACTAAAACACCCAAAATACTAGGTGTCGTCTTAGACCAACTCGGCACCTTCCGACAACATGCAGAATACCTTAAACAGAGAACGGCCAAAAGACTGAATATACTACGTGCCCTCGGAGGAAGAACATGGGGCCAACAGAAAAACACCCTTCTTGCAACCTACAAAACAATGACCAGATCCGTTCTCAACTTCGCCGCACCAATTTACTCCCCTCAATTGGCCGAGACGAACTGGAAAAAACTACAGGCAAACCAAAATAGAGCAATTCGGATAGCAACAGGAAACCTAGCAATGGCCGGCACAGAGCACTTAGCTCTAGAAAGCGAAATGTTACCCATAAAGGAGCACAACACGATGCTTACCAAGCAATTCGTTGCAAGAGCAAGACTCCTCCCAAACCACCCCTCCCATCGTCGATGCATGGAACCCAAACCACCTAGAACTATTCGTAAACATGCCAAGGACTTAGAAATTATGCTAGTAGACAGTGATCAGAAAGCCGCACTTAAAAGAATACATACTGAAACTGTTAGAAATTTCATTAGATCTTGCTCCCCTAACCCAGTTCTAGGTAAGAAACCTCCCAGAATCCATAAATCAACGAATCAACTTCCCAGGGAACAACAAATAACATTATCGCAACTACGTAGTGGCTATGCAAGTTCCCTTAACAGCTACCTACACAGAATAGGAGCTGCCCTATCACCTCTTTGCCCAAAATGTTTAGAAGAGCCACATACAACTAGTCATTTATTCTCGTGTCGCTGTGACCACACACTTTTAAGAAGTATAGATTTGTGGAATAGCCCGACGTCTGTTGTTAAGTTCTTATACCAGTGATTCCTTTCTCTCCCTTATACTTTGTAATGGCGAGTCGAGGCGCCAGTAAAATAGCCTCTTGCCCTTCTTCTGTTAACCAATTGGTCTCTCGAAGAGGGTCGCCGACAGAGGTGTGAGTGTAGACGGGGAATTTTTCTTCGGACTCAAAAGGATCTTCACCAACCTATCCCAAAGGACTCCCCTAGACTAAACCTATGGGCAAACAGCAACAACAGCAAAATTAAATGCGCAGCAAAAGGGTGAGGTACAGAAAGAAGTAAAATCCACGCGCTTATTACCGCCTCGCGGCAGAGTACGAGGCACGCGCTTATTACCGCCTCGCGGCAGAGTACGAGGCACGCGCTTATTACCGCCTCGCGGCAGAGTACGAGGCACGCGCTTATAACCGCCTCGCGGCAGAGTACGAGGCACGCGCTTATAACCGCCTCGCGGCAGAGTACGAGGTACCCTGAGATGAAATACAGACAGATTTTGGTAGATTCAGTGGCTGATTCCCGCGTGAGTAACATTGTGCAGCACTAGACGGTTAAATTCGAACAAGCATTAATTACCCACCTTATTTAACCGCCTTAGTTTAAGTGAATCTGTCCAGAGTGAGAATTAAACTCGGGTCCCTCATTATGTCCTATCCAGGTCTTTCATGAGTAGCATAGGTCAACAGCAAAGTTTAGAGTTCCGAAAACGCCTGTTCTCTGAGCAAGGAAGTTTAGAATGATGAAAAGCACTTCCTTTTATGTCCTTTGCTTCTAGCCTTTTCTGTCGCTTCTCATTATCCCAGACTCTCACGCTCGAAGAGCGGTCGTTCCTTCCTGACTTCTCTACAATTGCAAGAGACTGTCGTTGGGCTTTGATGAAGAATGAGATGGATGCGTTTGCAGATGGAAGTGGTGAAGAAGGAATCGTGACCCTCAACTCAAAACTCTCTAAATCAAACCGGATTCGTGTGCTCGATGCTCTCGAGAGCGAAGGCTAGTTGAAATTGTATTTTGAATAAATTTTGAGTGTTTTTTCTTCATTTTATGAGTTGATGAACACTCAAGAAAGAACTGATGACACTTATTTGGAACAGAATTATGGGGTTTTTTTCTATTTTCAGTTAGAAAAGCTACGAAGGAGAAAAGATTGGATGACTTGCCGAAGCAACTGGAAAAAGAAGAAGTGGTCAATATTTTTAAACTTGGTTCCCGAAATTTTTCGGGTAGAAATGGCTGGGTTTGAAGCCGAATTCTTTTATTCAAAGGAACTTTATCACCTTTAGATCACGATACAGGAAAACTTTATCATGCATTTATTGTGTTGCTTAATTTTCCCAGGAACAGTTTCACGAAAATGACCTTTTTTATCCAAGTGGATTAGCAAATATTTTCTTCACTAATCTTTCAGCTATTTTCATAATTATCAATTTACTGTCCAACTCCATTCAGTTATTATAATGTCTATTAAGGTCTGGGAGTATCGATTTAGATATTTTTTGTTTGTTTCGGAACGATATGAATTGTGTCATGGTTTCAAGAGAGCAATAGTTGTGGAAGATGAAAACGGGAAAGGAACTCCGACACAATCTGACTCCGCCGTTCTGACTCCGCCAGAAGTCGAGGTTCCTGATGTTGGGGAAAGGCAACGGAGGAATCAGTCAATGACGCCAAGCTCTTGCATTTCTGAGGTGTGTGGGTAATGAGGCAGACCATCGAATGGGGAACAGGCAGTTATTGAATAGTGATGAAGCAGACCATCAAAAGGTGGTGAGGCATACCATTCATCACTGATGAGGTAGACCATTCAATGGTGATGAAGCAGACCATTCAATAGTGATGAGGCAAACCATTCAATAGTAATGAGGCAGACCATTGAATACTGATGAGCCAGACCATCCAATGATGATGAGGCAGACCATCCAATGATAATGAGGTAGACCATCGAATGGGGAACAGGTTATTATTGAATATTGATGAGGCAGACCATTCAATGACGATGAGGCAGAACATCGAACGGTGGTGAGGCAGTCATTCAATATAAATGAGGCATACCATTCATCACCGATAAGCTATACCATTCAATGGTGATGAAGCAGACCATTCAGTAGTGATGAGGCAAACCATTCAATAGTAATGAGGCAGACCATTGAATACTGATGAGGCAGACCATCCAACAATTATGAGGCAGACCATCGAATGGGGAACAGGCAGTTATTCAATAGTGATGAGGCAGACCATTAAATGATGATGAGGCAGACCATTCAATGGTGATGAAGCAGACCATTCAATAGTAATGAGGCAGACCATTGAATACTGATGAGGCAGACCATCCAATAATTATGAGGCAGACCATCGAATGGGGAACAGGCAGTTATTCAATAGTGATGAGGCAGACCATTAAATGATGAGGCAGACCATTAAATGATGATGAGGCAGACCATCGAACGGTGGTGAGGCAGTCATTCAATAGTGATGAGGCATACCATTCATCACTGATGAGGTAGATCATTCAATGGTGATGAAGCAGACCATTCAATAGTAATGAGGCAGACCATTGAATACTGATGAGGCAGACCATCCAACAATTATGAGGCAGACCATCGAATGGGGAACAGGCAGTTATTCAATAGTGATGAGGCAGATCATTAAATGATGATGAGGCAGACCATTCAATGATGATGAGGCAGACCATCGAACGGTGGTGAGGCAGTCATTCAATAGTGATGAGGCATACCATTCATCACTGATGAGGTAGATCATTCAATGGTGATGAAGCAGACCATTGAATACTGATGAGGCAGACCATCCAATAATTATGAGGCAGACCATCGAATGGGGAACATGCAGTTATTCAATAGTGATGAGGCAGACCATTAAATGATGAGGCAGACCATTAAATGATGATGAGGCAGACCATCGAACGGTGGTGAGGCAGTCATTCAATTGTGATGAGGCAGTCATTCAATTGTGATGAGGCATACCATTCATCACTGATGAGGTAGATCATTCAATGGTGATGAAGCAGACCATTCAATAGTAATGAGGCAGACCATTGAATACTGATGAGGCAGAACATCCAATGATGATGAGGCAGACCATCAAATGGGGAACAGGCAGTTATTGAATAGTGATGAGGCAGACCATTCAATGATGATGAGGCAGACCATCGAACGGTGGTGAGGCAGTCATTCAATAGTGATGAGGCATACCATTCATCACTGATGAGGTAGATCATTCAATGGTGATGAAGCAGACCATTCAATAGTAATGAGGCAGACCATTGAATACTGATGAGGCAGAACATCCAATAATTATGAGGCAGACCATCGAATGGGGAACAGGCAGTTATTCAATAGTGATGAGGCAGATCATTAAATGATGATGAGGCAGACCATTCAATGATGATGAGGCAGACCATCGAACGGTGGTGAGGCAGTCATTCAATAGTGATGAGGCATACCATTCATCACTGATGAGGTAGATCATTCAATGGTGATGAAGCAGACCATTCAATAGTAATGAGGCAGACCATTGAATACTGATGAGGCAGACCATCCAATAATTATGAGGCAGACCATCGAATGGGGAACATGCAGTTATTCAATAGTGATGAGGCAGACCATTAAATGATGATGAGGCAGACCATCGAACGGTGGTGAGGCAGTCATTCAATTGTGATGAGGCAGTCATTCAATTGTGATGAGGCATACCATTCATCACTGATGAGGTAGATCATTCAATGGTGATGAAGCAGACCATTCAATAGTAATGAGGCAGACCATTGAATACTGATGAGGCAGAACATCCAATGATGATGAGGCAGACCATCAAATGGGGAACAGGCAGTTATTGAATAGTGATGAGGCAGACCATTCAATGATGATGAGGCAGACCATCGAACGGTGGTGAGGCAGTCATTCAATAGTGATGAGGCATACCATTCATCACTGATGAGGTAGATCATTCAATGGTGATGAAGCAGACCATTCAATAGTAATGAGGCAGACCATTGAATACTGATGAGGCAGAACATCCAATAATTATGAGGCAGACCATCGAATGGGGAACAGGCAGTTATTCAATAGTGATGAGGCAGACCATTCAATGATGATGAGGCAGACAATCGAACGGTGGTGAGGCAGTCATTCAATAGTGATGAGGCATACCATTCATCACTGATGAGGTAGATCATTCACTGGTGATGAAGCAGACCATTCAATAGTAATGAGGCAGACCATCCAATGATGATGAGGCAGACCATCGAATGGGGAACAGGCAGTTATTGAATAGTGATGAGGCAGACCATTCAATGATGATGAGGCAGACCATCGAACAGTGGTGAGGCAGTCATTCAATAGTAATGAGGCATACCATTCATCACTGATGAGGTAGACAATTCAATGGTCATGTGGCAGGTCATTCAATGTTAACGAGGGGAAACGTTAAAAAAAACCATTCGAAGATGAAATTTCACGTTCCGAGTACAGCCTTGTGGTATTTCGAAATTCTTATTCGTTGACTACAAAATTCAATTCTTTAATTGGTCAAACCGAAGAGTGGTCGTTTTTTGCTTTGCTATTGGATCTGAGCAACACATTTTTCTTATGTTTTTTTTCTTATATTTTTCTTAAATCTTATGTTTTTTTTTGAGGTTATCGAGCATACGCCAAAAAAGCTTCCGCAAGAATTCGTCAATCAGTTCTTCCCATCTTCCGCTGGACTGGAAGGGCGTCGAATGATGGATGATGTAAGGCCACAGGAAGAGATTGTCTTGGAAGAAGAGCATCTCTGCACCACAGAGCATACAGTACTAAAGAAGAAGAAGAAGGAAACTCTTGAGGACAAATCGAGACGAATCGCGGATGAAAGGCTCAAGAAGCAACAGGTAATAATTCAATCAATAATTACTTGAAAGTTTTGGCTTCAGATCTACCAGTGTTATATCTTAGGAGAAGCTCAGTTGAAGCTCAAGTGGAATACAACTTTAGAAAAGACTATTTATTCATTTCTCACATTAACTCATATCCGTTGCTTGCTCGCCCTTTCTTTACGGTCTCGACCTCCTCTCATGTCTCGAACTTTCGAGTTTTTTTTTAGCTCGATCACTCTTACGCTCGACTAATTTTTAATGTAGACAGCTCCGATCAAAATATAAAAAGTAAATTGGAAAGTTCTTATTCACTTAAAACCCTTTCATAAAGGTAAATATTATATTAATAGTAACTTGGACAGATATATGTTCAATTGTTGGACCGATAAGCCTTTAAGCGTAATGTTTCCGTAAATTTCGCACGGTAGGATTCTCATCAAAACTATAGCTCTCATAATTCGTAAGATTGCTCCCGGTCGCCCGCCCGATCCTTCAGAAATTTTTTTCGATGTTTTCAAAATTATAATAGAAGTGGATCTTGAAAAAGCTAAATGTTTGTAAGTCGAAAAAATTTTGAATTTAGAACTCCGGTCCCAGTTACGCGAAAGATCAATGTACTCCGGGAAATAGACATAAGGTTTTGTTGACTTCTCTTTCCCATATTTAGGGTCGCCAAAAGTGGCATCCTGTTCAGCTTTTGAGCGCATCCTGTTGAGCTAAGGTGAGGACGTGGGAGAAAAAGAGGAACCTTTATTGTTCTTGGTAATTGTAGGTAATCTAAGAAACATGTGACAAGAAAGCGGGTCTCAAAGTTTTTTGTTTGAAATTTTTGATTTTTTTTCAAGGAGATTGAAGAGCGTAAGAGGGTGCTCTCCCTGAGCAGACTGAAGAGAAGACTCCAACGATCCCAGAAGATCGACCAAGGAGTAGATGCGAAAAAGAGAAGAAGCAAGTTCAGGGAAGCGGACACTCCGCCTTTATTGGTCAGACGATTGCTATAAGAAACCCAATGTTGTAATTATCATCGCTCGAAGTTGGTTTCCGCCTTTCCTCAACATTTGAGTGGCTGCTCTCCGTAATTCAATCTTTCGTTCTCTCTTTCATTCAATCCGTTTTCTCTCTTCCTCCCTCTCTCTTTCCCTATCTCTCTCTCTCTCCCTCCCTCGTTCCCTCTCTCTCTCTCCTTCTCTCTTTCTCTTTCTCTCTCTCTCTCTCCCTCCCTCATTCCCTCTCTCTCTCTCTCCCTCTCTCCCTCTCTCTCTCTCCGTCCCTCGTTCCCTCTCTCTCTCCTTCCCTCTCTCTCTCCCTCCCTCTCTCTCTCCCTCTTTCTCTCCCTCCCTCTCTCCCTCTCTCTCTCTCTCTCTCCGTCCCTCGTTCCCTCTCTCTCATCTCTCTCTCTCTGTCCGTTTCTGTCTCTATTAAATTTGAAATTAAGTTGACTTTTACAGGAACTTCGAAAAACTCCGGAAATACCCGAGGAAAGAGAGAATGTGATAAGAAACGACGATACTGGCATAAGAGGTGATTTACTCAGCTCAAGCTTGATAATTATATAATTCGGAAAGGATAAGCCTGAAAAATGTCTACTCTTCATTTCCACAGTTGACATGCATATGAGAGGACTTTTGTAATCTTAATTTAGATCTTTTGGCGGTTTGTAGAAAGTTCATTGTCGAATCCTGAATTTAAGGATTGCGGGCTGAATTTTCGAGGCGGCTTTTTAAAAATCTCCATTTCAAAACCTTTATCCATCGCACAAAATATAGTATTTAATTCGCTCATTTTCTTTGCTGACTTGTTGAAACATGTATGAGACCGTTCCAGATGATGATCAAGAGAGTCCGACTGTGCCTCAATACAAGTTTTTCGCTGCGGCGATGGAGGAGTTGCCTGCTGTCTCCGAAAAAGCCGCCTATTGGCGGGCGACGTTTACTAAACCGATGAAAGCGATTAAACTCAAAGTGCCTCTTCTTGCACTATACGCCTAGAGAAGTCTATAGGTTTTCAACAAAAGTGTTGTGTACAGCGAGGAGTTACGTGCTTTTGCTGAAAGTTGTGGTATCCGAGTCGAAAGCGATATTCAGACGATTGCGCAGTACAAAATGATAACACCATTTTCTTATTTTTCCATTTAAACGCTTTATCAAGATCAACAAGATATTTTCTTATGAAGTTCACAATATAATAGAATTGAAAAGCGAGGTCTTGAGGATCTCGTTGGGCTCCGCTTATCATCACTTATCAGCTTATCATCACCTCTCCTTGGCTCTGCTTATTTTTATATATTCAGCGTTTGAGCATGGTTTCCATCTCTCCCACTGGTGTCTTTCGGTGGTACAAACATAGTCGCAGAGAACGCCTCCCATGACCGTTTAGAAATTGAATCCCCAGACTATAGCCAACAGCCTTATATGTGTATACTGTGATACCCGTGGTTCTATCAGTGCTGCTAACCCACAACTAATGGCCCCAGAGGCCAGCCGCACGATTTCCCCATGCGTGGAAACACTAACCCACCCTACCCTTGTGAGGAAAAAATGAGTGCAAAAAGATTCAATTTGTTTTAGATTATTGAATAAGAACGATAAGAACGTGACACGCTCGGGTCAACACCTTCAACCTGGATCCAATATCCCCTTACACCCAAACCTAACCCATTGCGATAAAGTATATATATATATATATACTAGTATATAAAAAAATTCCAGTCAATTTGATGAGAAAAAAATTGAAAAAAAAGAACAATTGAGAAATGGACCCCCCCCCCTAACAATTGAGAAATGGACCCCCCCCCCTAACAATTGAGAAATGGACCCCCCCCTAACAATTGAGAAATGGACCTATAGGAAATTTCTGTGAATATGTAGAAAGAATTAGGATGAAATGAGAGAAAAATATGAATAATGAAAAATGAAAAAGAACTTTTGGAGAAAAAAAAAAGAAAATGATGACGATTTTTTCTTAAATCAGGACCCGCAAGCATTGGGCCGATTTCGCACGTTTGATAATGATGAAGATGAAGAAGAAGCTTCGACATCGCATGAACAAACGACTTCATGTCCATCCCCAGCAACTAGAGAAACAGAAGGCCTTTTCGAAGAGGTAAGCTTTCGGAGAGGTCTTCATTGTGTTTACCAGGGTGTTTCTCTAACCCGCACTGCGGGTTAGAAGAAAGTCTATGCGCACTTCGAAAAAATCAAACCTATGCGCTCGAAAAATTTAGTGCGGGTGACAAGAAACACCCTGGTGTTCACTTTAATTTTGTTCCACAGATAAGCAACGTCCACTGTATACATCGCACTTTATATTGTTAATACTGTAGCTTGACTGAAATTTTTTTAACCGTTTCAGTTTCCTTTTGAATAAGTCTATATATGAATAATATACGATGCAAAAAAAGAGAGAGAGTTAGTGGAAGAGAAATAGTGAGGGTCGATAGCTTCTACCTTATTCTTCTGTGTGGCTTAGAGGAAGACAACCCACTGGGCAAGAAACAACAACAATAAGATAGTATTATTTTGATGTGCAGTTATTTTACAATGTCTGTTGTAAGTTTTTGCGGATTGGGTTGAAAGGGGGGAAAGGGGGAGCAAAAGTGAGAAGTATTGAATAAAGACTTTAACCTCGCACTGAAAAAAAAGCTGGTCTGCCGGGCGGGATCGAACCCAGCCATCTCTTCCCAAACCGGGAGCAAGCGCGTTACCATTACATCACGAGAACACATTGCTATTTTGTGCGATAGTGCTTATTCGAAAACTTACTGAATAACCTTTGAGGACAACATGAACATGTTGACGGAAGCTGTCAGGGAGCTGAATGGTCTGGGTGAAGCTGTCGAAATAACATGTCAGAGAAACTCATTCATTTTTCATATTAAACTTCTTTTTTTTTCAATACAAAGGATTTTTCTCATCAAAAAATAAGTTTCTGAGGAGGCATCGATCTTAATCAATCTCTGACTTACCGGGAGCGCTGTTCTGAACATTTTGCAGTTCTTTCCAGTAGTCTTTATGACAGGCTCAATGTATTTGTAAGTTTCGATGAAAGATATTTACCTCAGAATAGTATACCTCATATAGTAAGGTTGTTATCAGCGTACAATCGGTTTGATTACAAGCCCAAACAGTTCAAATTTCGTGCCTATCAATTGGGAAAGACCTTCTGATAGGAATACTCTTTGAAATTCAAAAAATGTTTTACGAGAAATATGAATTTCAGCAGAAATTGACTGGAGGTTGCTGGGGAAAGGGGACGAAACAGAAGAGGCCGCATCTCTTCAACAGCCCGCGATTAATGGTGAGAAATCGCCTCCGGAGGCTGTTTTAGGGACCTTGAAGTTTACATCATAAAATATGATTGATATTATGTGCGTTTGTAGCTCAGTGGGTAAGAGCATCGCCCTGAAAGCTCAGTGGGTAAGAGCATCGCCCTGAAAGCTCAGTGGGTAAGAGCATCGCCCTGAAAGCTCAGTGGGTAAGAGCATCGCCCTGAAAGCGAGAATCGCGGATTCAGTTCAGTTCCTACCCCACTACACGGTTTCTGAAGATATTTCTGCCAGAAGTAGGGTATACTCTTATCCACAGGCGAACAATGAAATTGGAAACACTTTGAGAGAATTGCGTCAGCCTCATTGAAAACTTCCTCTATTCCACTCGATAAAGAAAACATTGATCTGTCCGGGCGTGGCATAGTGGTAGTGTGATAGACCATTGTGCGAAGAGTCCCGAGTTCGACTCCCACCCCGGACAGATCCACCCAAACCAAGGGGGTTAAGAAATGTTGGTAGTGCTCATGCACGAATCTGAATCTCCTCACTGCTGCTAATCACACTTGCAGTGATCTAGCAGGCAGCCACTGGTTCTACCAGGATAGGTCTGACCTGCATCTCAGGGGAGCGCGTACCCTGCCGCGAGGCGGGAACAAGCGCGAGGAAGAAGAAGAAGAAAGAAAACATTAATCTAGCTATCGCATGGATGAAACCCAGCCATCTCTTATGTACCGAGAACTAGTGTTTACCGTTGCAGTAGCGAAAACACATTGCTAATCTGCGTTATAGTGCTATAGCGAAGGCATCAAATTATGATTTAGTATGTGAAAGTCGCTTTGAGCAATCGGTTGACTATGTATTTGAATGATTTGTCACTTTAATTTGGGTTTTAGTATAAACCTGATCAATGGGATTTTGCACTGAGCTGCAATGGAGTTTTCTAAAGTCAGATGATTGATGTATGAGCTTAAGGATAAGTTGAGTGCCTGCTTTCCAGGGGATGATGTGCCGAATGAAGCCGAGGCATATGATTCATCGATAGAAATCATCAACGTGCCCTCCGGGAGCAAGCAACACAGGAATCTTGTTTCTCCCCTGCGGGAGTGTGCTGAAGAAGTTTCGATTGAAACTATAACGAGTGGAAAAGAATGTACTCCTGAACTACGACAATTGAGTAGAACGGTCAGTTTTAATAGAGCTTGAACTTGAATATTTGGCTCTTATTCCCTTATGGGCGCAAACGACGGGCCCAACTTATGGGCCCAAGGCGCAGACATTGGCAAGATGTTTTTTTTTACATAAGTTGTTATGATACGGTCTCGTTAGCCTAAGCCGTGCGGCCTCGTTAGCGTAAACTTTTACTATGTCTAAGCGTTTTTTTTAAATGTAAAAACAATTTTTTCATGTTTTTTTTATAAATTTTTTTTTTCAAGAACCGGAGTTCCTGATGCTCAAAATGATCACATATGAAAAAAATTTGAAACCGTAGCGTTCAAATCCAATTAGCGCTGCCAATTAAACTGCAGTAGTGCCTTTTCGTCTGATATACCCGTAAGGGAATAAGAGCCGAATATTTCAGTTTCAAATAATAACTTCATCCGATCTTGTGTTGGATTGAGCAACCTATAATTTCTGAAGGTAGTTATTATTCGTGCTGTCAGTTACATTATAGTAAGAATAATAATCTTCCTCGTGCTTGTATCCGCCTCGCGACAGGGTACGCGCTCCCCTGAGATGCAGGACAGACCTATCCTGGTAGAACCAGTGGCTGCCTGCTAGGTCACTGCTAGTGTGAATAGCAGCAGTGGGGAGAGTCAGATTCGTGCATGAGCACTACAAACATTTCTTAACCTCCTTGGATTGGGTGGATCTGTCCGGGGTGGGAGTCAAACTCGGGACTCTTCGCGCAATAGTCGAACACACTACCATTATGCCACGCCCGGACAGTCAGTTACATTATATGTACAAACAAAATGTTTATAACATGTAATATAGCTATTATAGCAATGTACATTTGTTTGCAGAGCACTCTTTTCTTGACTTCCACACCGAAAAGGAGAAGAAGAAACGAATCGGAGCGAAATATAGATAGCTCGGACAATTGTACGGTGCGTGAGAATTGGTCTTACCAGCTTTTTTTGGATAGTGCAAATTTGGGCATAGGTTGACCCGCAAGGCGGGTTAGAGAAACAGCCTCATAAGACCAAAATGTCATGGTAAATGAGAAGAAATTTTCTTGATATTGACTAGTATGTAAAGTTTTCTGCAGGTGAACAAGAGTGGAAAAAAGGACAGAGAAGCTGCGACACCGTCCACAAAGAGAGATTTATTGTCGAGTCAGCCCGAAAGAAAAATTTGTCAACTATGAGAGAATATAGGATCGTAGTATGTATTTAATAGTTGAGATGTTAGAAAAGTTTGAGTGTAGTATAATGGTAATGTGCGCGACTATTAGACAAAGGATTGTCTGTTCGAACCCCCTCTCCTTCCTCTTCCTCTCTCTCTCTTCCTTTCTCGGGCAGATTTAACCGAATAGAGAGGTGATAAAAATCTGGTTGTTCCCCCACCCCCCCCCCTTCCCCCTCCTCCGCTGATGCTGAACGTACAAGCAGTGAACCAGGAATCAGCGGCTGGATCTTCCAGGATAGAACTGTATCCCATCTTAGTGAAGCGCGTATTCTGCCGCAACGCGGAAAGAAACGTGCGGAAGATGATGGTTGAGTGGTCATGAGTTGAAGAAAGGGGTTAATTAGAATTTTTTGGATTCAATGCGGAGAGTTCGGATCAATGTTGACGAGTTTAAGATTTTTCTAGAAACGGATTGAATTGGGAACTTTTTTGTGATGGTCCCGTTCACCCTTCTGCTTCGGAAGTTCAAATAATACTCGGTTGCGTATCAGGTTGTGCAAGGACAGAAGCGGTGATTGTGAGAGGAAGAGAGCGGACTTCTACGAAGAGAAAAGCAGCCCGCACGAGCTGTGAAAGTGAAAGCCGTAAATCCTCTACCACCAGAAAGACGCCGTATACGAGGGTCTCGAAGAGCCGCTTGTTGAGGAGAAGAACTCGCAGTCGAACGGCGGGAGAGAGATGTACAATATCTGTAGAGGATGAACCTCAAGAAGCATCCAACTTTTTTACTTGTATTCAGGGATTAAATGAAGCCGCCTTATTCAGATTTACATGTATCCGCCGCTCAAAGTTTGGAGGAAAAAAGAAGAGGGGGTGAAGGAAAGGGATGTGAAAAGAGAGGGAGTTTTATGTCATTAGTGTGTGTACATGTATCCGCCGACGCGACCGATCCGGTCACTATTTAACCCCTGCTTTTATTTACAGTTTTCATGCAGTTTTTGTTGTAAAAAGTCTGTTTTAGCACAACGTTATCGTTTTGAAGGGAGTAAACTTACGATTGAAAAAAGGAAAGGACCCAGCAACTCTGTTTGATAGAAATCAAGTTATACATTATAAAGCATATCATAAAGCTATACATAATAAATTTATCCGCAAGTGATGAGTTTACATCATAAATATAATCAAGTTATACATCATTAAGCAGATCATGTAGATCATAAAGCAAGTGATGAGACAATACTAGAAGAGGGGGAATAATTAGAGAGAAGAGCACTACAAACAAAATTTCTTCCAGTAAAAGTTCTTTGGAAATCGCTGTTTTTTCATCAGTTGGGCGAAGTTCTTTGGAAATCGCACTTTTTTCATCAGTTGGGCGAAGTTGTCAAGTGATGCTACAGATAACTTTCGCTCATTTTGAGTTGTTGGCGAGCACGCGGAAGATCCAGTACGCGGAAAACATTTTCCCGAAACTGTTCACCCTCACATACGCCTTCGGTCAATCGACATTGATAAGGTATCACGCTTGATTTCGAGGGCTCGGAAGAATATGTTCCGCATCTCGGAAAGCACTTACGCTGCCGCGAGGCGGAAACAGGCGCAAGGAAGACTATTCTGTTCCGAATTATCATAAGAGATGTATGAATCATAGGTTCAGATTTCGGAACTAATCCAATTCAACAAATAAAATACGAATAGTAAGAAAAACAAAGTCTATTAGAAGAAAAAGAGACGATACGTCGTGTTAAGTTGCAGTAGTAGCCCGTTAGAAAAAGCATCGCTTGGTAGGCAAAGTTTGCGGGTTCGGTTCCAGTTCTTTGCCAAAATTTTGCGAATTTTTTTCTCTTTGTTAGTTTGTTCTTCTATTCATAAAATGTATTGACGAATATCTTAGATAACAATCATGAATCGTGGCAACAGTTAAAAAATTCTATTAAATAAATTTGACTTGCTTTTCTCAGGAAACGCGGAAAGATTTAGACCAACTGCAAAACGATGCGCGTGCTTTCAAGAAGCGAAGAGTTGAACAACTGGGTAAGTTGAGGCTAGCTCTGGGTAACAACTGGGTAAGTTGAGGCTAGCTCTGGGTAACAACTGGGTAAGTTGAGGCTAGCTCTGGGTAACAACTGGGTAAGTTGAGGGTAGCTCTGGGTAACAACTGGGTAAGTTGAGGCTATCTCTGGGTAACAACTGGGTAAGTTGAGGCTAGCTCTTGGAGCACTAATCTACTCAATTTTCTGCTTTTTTTGTTTATCTTATGCTCACTTATTCAATTTATTGAAAAACTGACTTACAAAATCGGTTCAAGTTTTCTAATAATAGTTGTGCCCTCGTTTTGAATTATGTGCATGCTCATGAAGCGGCTCGAAAACTTCTCACATTCAGAAATGACTCAAAAAGATGTAGTGGAAGCTCTCGTCAAACGATATGGCAAGGGATCCTACGACATTTCCGGATTCGAGACGTGCTCGATCTCTCACGGAGGAATGAACAGGATTTGTGATATCTTGGAGGTATCGTTTGTGCTTTTTAGCTCAGCGAGATTTGTGATAGCTTAGTTCATCGAAGAAGGGTATGTGCATCCCTGATTTCATCGAAGCAGGGTATGCGCATCCCTGATTTCATCGAAGCAGGGTATGCGCATCCCTGATTTCATCGAAGCAGGGTATGCGCATCCCTGATTTCATCGAAGCAGGGTATGCGCATCCCTGATTTCATCGAATCAGGGTATGCGCATCCCTGAATCGAACATTCATGCAGACATTGGAAGGAAAGGGGAAAGCCAAAATGAATGGAAAGGGATTTGGAGGATAAGTAAGATGGGAAAAGAAGATAATGTAGATAATTTCTGACGAACAAACCTAGCTGGTACAGTCACTATATAACCCCTGCATACAGGCGAGCTTTATCAAACTGGTGGCAGCTTACAGTTTCAGATTGTTAAAAAAACGGGGACTATGACATGCGATAGTATTGTACAACCGATAGATAACATCTAATCAAATTATCGAATCAATCAATACTGATTGGGCCCATCTTGTGATTTTCTTGTAATCTACATTCAGCTTAGTACAAGTTCTAGAATGAATCTTCTACAAAAGGGATGGAAAGTAGCTATCGACTACTTTTTCGCAGAAATGGCTAGCAGAGCTAGAGGGTGAATCGGTGACTGCGATTGATGCCTTCGATCATTCAACCACACGCGATTCACATGAGGTCGATCCACAGGCAGCTCATGACGATCCGCCGCATAGCGAGAATCCGCGTCACAGACGCGTGCGGAACGTGGATCGCAGAGCGCCTGGTAAAGGCCGGGCGCGAGTTGATGTCACGGCAAGGTCGCCGAGAAAGTCTACTGCAAGAAAAAGAATGCAAGAAGCGGTTTCTTTTCTTCATTTTAGTTTATATTTTCCTAGTGCGCAAACAAGTATATTATGTGTCGTTATAAATGGGTGTATGTAAGTTTCCGCCACTCAACTCCGAAAAAAATGAACTCGTGATTAAACAGCGCAAAGCTTTGCTGCAAAAAATCACCTCAGAATGGACCAGTTTTTTTTAGATAGTTTTTATATGTAAAGTTTCTCATTTATTTCAAAAGTCGAAGTTCTATGCGTAAAGGAATGATTACGGTAGAGGATAAAAATAACTCTTAAGAAGATGGTCGAGAATCCTAATTATTTAGAGCTGTGAAGTATCTTAGGGAGAAGAACTTCTTTGTGTGCGCCAGCAAGCTTTGCATTCTTGTTACAAGCCTTTTGTTTGAAGATACACTCAAAAGGATACAATGCGGGCTTCCTAATAATGCTAGGTCTGGGAACAAAACAGATTTTCTCAAAGGTAGTATTGGCATAGCATCGAGTAGTACTTATCAAAAGTGGGTAGTATTGGCATAGTATCGAGTAGTACTTATTCAAAGTGGGTATTATTGGCATAGTATCGAGTAGTACTTATTTAAAGTGGGTAGTATTGGCATAGTATCGAGTAGTACTTATTCAAAGTGGGTATTATTGGCATAGTATCTAGTAGTACTTATTTAAAGTGGGTAGTATTGCCATAGTATCGAGTAGTACTTATTCAAAGTGAATTTGAATTTGAATTTTTTATTACGCGAAACAGATGTATCACGTGAAAAATTGATGGTGCTTGATGGGATGTATGTATAAGAAGGGGAAGGGAAGAAAACATGGTTAAAAAAGGCTGAGGAGCTTCTGATGGTAAGTAGGAGCAGAAAAATGGTGAGACGATCATTGATAGCCGTTCGGAATCAGCCATTGGAGAGGAGAGGGATAAGGATGAATGATACGACGAAGGGGTCATAGAGGCTTCATAACAGAGGGGAGAGGTAAGAAGAGCCGCTCCGTAGCAGCCGTTTCTAGAGGAAAGGGAAGGGAAGAATGTATTGGTATTATTGGTATTATTGTGGGTATTATTGGCATAGTGTCGAGTAGTACTTATTTAAAGTGGGTAGTATTGGTTTATTATCGAGTAGTACTTATTCAAAGTGGAGCTTCGGTAAAGTAATGACTACGGTAGAGGATAAAAAACGTGTTCATGAGGATTATAGAAGGCGCATCGGAATTTTTTTAATCGTTTTTTTTTTAAATTCTCATTTCTTCAACAACAGTTTATGCAAATCCAATGCGATAATTTTTTTTGTTAAAAAGTTTCATTGATACTCGGTTTACCATAATTTTACGATGAAATTGTGAGAAAAAATAGAGCGAAAATTTGTGTGATTGAAGACCGGAAAATGAAAAACTCGGACGAGAAAATTCCCAGTCCTGTAGGAAATTAATACTGAATGACATGGAAGACTTTGCTAGGAGGTGAAAGCAGAGGAAGAGCCTGACTTTTCGATGAGGGCCCACGGCGAGGAATTTGGGCAACTGGTAACGCCCGGGAACTCCTTCGTGAAGGATGAGGAAAACACGAGTCTTATGGAAACAAGTTAGTTTGTGTGGGAAGTTCAGCAAGAAGAGGAAAAGTTTGTCCTTTCTTGGAACAGAAAGGCGAGCCAAAATGGTACTTCCTGATTCTTTTGAGTTGAGCCTCCCATTCTGGCTCACTTACTCTATCTTCAGCTTCTTTTCCCCTCCTTGTTTCCCAATTATTCGCTAATTCATAGGGAATTGTGACTCAGAGGAATGGAAATGGTAAAGTCGCATAGTTTTTGTTATTTGCCGATAGATCTCTGTGAGGGGGAATGTTTTTAAATAGCTTGGTGAGGATCCTTCAAAAGAGCCGATGTTAAGAGTTAGAAGGCTGTGTTCTGAGGAATGAGACCTCGTAGTAGAGTTTATGCTGAGTTAAACGCATTGGTTGATATATCCAATCCAGTAGACAGTACACTTTTGTTATGTGTTGTGCCCTTTTGATGCGTTGAAGAAGAAAAGACGAAGTCGACGTTTCGCTTTATAAAAGCATCGTCAGCGAGTTAAAATCACCTAAAACAATGGAGATAGCACAGGAAATGGGTAAAACATGAAAGCTGATATGAGTAAAATATATAGAAATGATTATTATCTTCACTTCACTTCTCGATTTGTTCTATATATTTTACTAATATCAGCTTTAATGTTTACTAGGCGCCTCTGACTACGCTTACACTTCAAGGCGTCTAGCCGTAATAAAGATTTAAATGGTAACCGGACCAGCTATGTTTTCGCATGCATGTCGCACCAAAGAGGATCTACAGTATCTTCATATATCTACATATGTATATATATATATATATATATATATATATATATTTATTTATTTACAGCGCTGAACTCATCAAGTTTGGAATCTCTCTCTGCGTCGGCCGTACAGCATAACCAATTGATGTGCAGGATACTTGAAGAATACGGTATGTTGGTTTAGTCGCGTCATAAGAGAAACAGGGAAGTACGTTTCAGCCACGCAGATGAACCACGCAGCTTTCTACGAGCTGATCACCAAGAGACTGCAACTCGAGACCGCTCGGCTCTTTGGTTATTCTTTCTAATTTTGACTTATTCATTAATTCATACATCAACTTTTCTGCTTTGCTGAGGGAATGAAGGCTACAATTAGCTGCGGCAAAATTATTGAGAAGAATTAATACAACATATGAAACAGGATATGATTATTTCCTTACACTTATTAGTCTTCAATCTATACGAAATTAGGAGGAGGGGGAAGTATAGTTCAGAATTAGCCTATTATGCTTCACAGTTCAGTTGTAATAAAAAAAAACTTTCGTACCATCGATTGCAGTTTGAATATACCTATAATGAAGTTTGACTTCTCCAGACTAGTTTTAGAACTTTGAACTCTGAATTTGAGCCCTTCAAATTTCAATGCAGTTTTCATTTCCGGCTAGTAAATTGGGTTTGGAAAACACTCGATTTCAGAAATGGTTCGAATAATATCATTTCAGATATTCTTCAAGAAGATGAACTAAAGAAGTGGGAGCCGCTGCCTGCAGAGGTTAGTTCTATTTGAGGTTTCGGAAAAAAATTGGTAGTGCTTGTACAGAAAAATTTGTTAGTACTTTCACAAAAAATTTGGTAGTGCTCACACTAAAAAAATTTGGTAGTGCTTGTTAAAAAAATTGTAATTGCTTGAACAAATTCACTTTTTTTCGCTGCAATCTATACACACTAGCAGTAAAGAAGTGCATACAATGCCTAAAATTGTTTTAAAAAATTTTCTCTATTACTACGAACTAAAACCTTTTTCTGTTTTACTAATCTTCTTCATAATTAAACGTTTCAAGTGGAAGTACGATATCATATGGGTTCTATTGCGAGTGATAATGTGATTGTGGTTATTTAATCGGAAATCCTCAGTTTTCGGACTTAAATTTTCCCGGAAAAAAACGCAATTATGTTCGATTTCGATTCAAATATGTCCAAATCTCAGTTTTTTAATGATTTTTGTTTGTAGTTTGAGCCGTTTCTGCTTTCTTTGAAGTTCCCAGCCGCTCTTATTAATCTTAGAGACCAGAAAAATAAAGGTGAGTTTTTCTGCTGTAGACGTTTTTTTCTTTTACTATTTGATACATCATTTATTTTCGTCACATCAAGTACAAAAATTTTGAACAAACTGTCATTTCATTAGAGGAACATGAAGATTGGCAGGAATAGAACCATTAGTAGTAGGTACGAGTTACCGCAATGAATATTCAATATGTGATTCAAAATGTTCACCTGGTTCTGTTTAACTGTTTTTTTCCTAGCATTTCGCTAAATCTCAGAAGATATGAAACCTAATTGAGGCCAGAAATTCTGCCGCTAAATGGTTCGTAGTGTTGATAAGGTGAAAATGTTACCGTGATGTCTTTCAAGCCTAAATGCACCTAGAGACTGGATTAAATAAAGTTTTAAAGTAAATAAATGCAGAGTAAACATAGAAAAGCGTTTACCAAGTTACCGGAACAACTTTAGATTAAAACCCGCTACTTCAAAGCTACAATATTTTAGTGCTCCAGGGATTAATTTAGTTATAAGCCATGTCACATTATCATTGTGAAGTGTACTAGTTGCACTCTTCACATTTCATCATTTTGAAAAGTCAACAATGGAATCATGTTGCCAGAGTGGTCGTCAGCCCTTCTGTCGGACATACTGGATCTCAACGAGCAGATTAACAACGCTGCGTATGAGGCGCTCGTGCTGGGGAATTCCCTCAACGACTTCCACCTCAAGAAAGGATTTCGAATGGTCTCTGATTTAGATATTGGTTTGGAGTACAGGTCTTGCCTTCTCGCTGAATGGGCTTCAAAAATGTTTTTAGAGCCTTTTTCAAAGAACATTACAGAACATGTCAGTTGTAGAGACCCCGGAACGTTCGAGTTGGGTCTCTACAACTTAAGAGCGGTTGAACTTGTTTCTGTGTCAAGAAATTACCATCATTAGCATTGTGGGTCAAAACTTACCCAAGACGCTTTCGAATCAGCCTGTTTTCATATTTTAAAAAATCTTTCATTTGTTGTTTAAGACTCGATAGGTTCTTCCTTTTTTTGAAGAAAGAATCGATTTTTCGTCATATCTAAGTCGCCTGTTTTGAGATTGAGCAAATGATGAAGAGGGAATTCGATGAGCTCGTAAGCGGCCATGAGGACAAGGAGAGATTTCAGGTCTCTCATGTCTATCATTAAATTTTTGGACACCTCCAGGCCGTATTTTAGCGCGGTTGTTTGATCAAAAACAAAATTTTCAATTATAAGTTTTTGCCAGTTTATAAACATTTTTTGCCTTCTTTTCCGCCTGACGGTAGGTTGCGCTTCTCTTTGAAATTGGAAACATACCTAAGATATTAGATGGATGCTATCTGAAGATATGTGTGAGTGTTTAGGTGGAGAACCAAAGAGATGAAGAGAGTACAAAAAGCTTAGTTGAGTCAGACTGACCCAAGGCCTATTTCATATGCCAAAATAATCATCGGCCTTTTTTGCAAAATAAGAAGCTTCAAGCTCCAAACTATTGAAAGGGATCAACACAGACTCGAAGAGTCATCGATGTTGACTGAATAGAAAGATAGTGACTGACTCACTGAAAATGATGTGTCTATTCCTAATTCCTGAGGCGGTTCTTGTAATTTGAATAGGGACTCGTGCAAGTTTCAGGAGATTCTGAATGAGGCAACCAGCCAGGTGCTCGGCTGTTACATCTGGGGTTTCTACATGGTTGGCATGCGCTGTGAGAACCAACTCCCGTTCGATATCATGCAGACTTATGTGAGTGCGCCGAGAAAAAAACTAGTTTGAAGATAAAACCAGTTCCGAAAAAACAGAGTACCTCGAATGTGAGGGGAAATGTGTGCAAAGTTAGCTGAGTCTCGCTTATTGGGCGTGGGGTTGTGGGCTTGGTTTTCCTCATTCACAGGCTTGGTCGAATCTCTGCCTAAAGCGAGTTTACTGAATTCTCTACAAGTTCTATACGTACATATATATCTCACGTGCTTGAATCTTTTCTTACTGTATCATTTTTTTCCTTTCTTTGCGAATCAATCGTAACCGAGTAATGAGCAGTGAGCAGTGACCAGAGTGGTCGTCACACAGAAATACAATTCCACTTTCTCTTCTTTTCTTTCTCTCTTTCTTCCTCTTTCGCGCTTTCTCTCCCTATTCGGCAAAATATATTAATATCCAGTTTTTAAAATAACAAGATCTACCGGCCGGGTTAGCAAAGCCTTTTTGATCTAATAGGAAGAGAAAAGGCCGGAGATATAAGACGTATTTGGTGAGGTGATTCTTCAAATATCTGTAACACGCTTATAAGTCAGTTGTTGTTGTTGTAGATTGCCCGCCGTAGGTCTCCGGCTGGGTAGACGAGGTCTTCTTTGACATGGCTCAGAAAACAATAACCTTACTTACATCATTTATCTAATTACATTATTTCTCTTTCTCTCTCGGGGTTTTTTTTCTTCTTTTTTTATATTTTTTTTATTATTATTTTTTATTTTTTTTTTGAGAGAGAGAGAAAGGAATCACTGGTATAAGAACTTAACAACAGACGTCGGGCTATTCCACAAATCTATACTTCTTAAAAGTGTGTGGTCACAGCGACACGAGAATAAATGACTAGTTGTATGTGGCTCTTCTAAACATTTTGGGCAAAGAGGTGCTAGGGCAGCTCCTATTCTGTGTAGGTAGCTGTTAAGGGAACTTGCATAGCCACTACGTAGTTGCGATAATGTTATTTGTTGTTCCCTGGGAAGTTGATTCGTTGATTTATGGATTCTGGGAGGTTTCTTACCTAGAACAGTCTTTTGGCCGTTCTCTGTTTAAGGTATTCTGCATGTTGTCGGAAGGTGCCGAGTTGGTCTAAGACGACACCGAGTATTTTGGGTGTTTTAGTTGTCGGCAAAAGGGTTCCGTGGATTTCTACCTTGGGTTCTTTTTTACATTCGCCTGTATGGGTTGTGAAAAGAGTGACCGTAGTCTTTTCCTTGGATATGATCATTTTACGTTGTTCCAATTCTTCTACGAGTTTCGGTAGGAAGTGGTTGATCTGATCTTCACAGGTTTCAATACAGGGGCTTGAGGAGAGAATTGATATGTCGTCGGCGTAGGCTGTCATCTGCGTGTTTCCTGTGGGTTGCGGGAGGTTGTTTATGTAGAGATTGAATAAGAGGGGGCTGAGCACTGCTCCTTGTGGAACACCAGATCTGCATGTGAGACGTCGACTGCTTTTTCCTTGGAAATCTACCTTGATTGTACGGCCTCTTAGGTAGCTGGACATCCATCGGACGATGGCTCTTGGCATATTCGTTTCAGTGAGTTTCTTGCAGAGAAGGGATATGTTCACTAAGTCATATGCTGCAGTGAGGTCAAGGGCGACCATGAGAGTGCGGTCCGGGGGTGGTTTCCGATTGAAGCCGTTTGTTATTTTCCCGGTTATTTCCAGGAGTGCGGTAGTAGTCGAGTGCTCTTTGCGGAATCCATGTTGCCAGTCAGCGATTTGAAAGCCTTCCGCCAGGAATGGTAATAAGACCCGTTCGAATGTTTTGGCTATAGGTGATAGTATTGATATTGGTCTATAGCCGTTCAGGTTGCTGGAGTCCTTTCCTGGTTTAGGTAACATTATCACTCTTGCATCTTTCCATCTGGACGGGATAATACCTGTTTGCAGCGTGTTATTGAAGAGGATGCAGAGGCATTTTCTGAAGTTTTCACCGGCCATTTTGAGTAGTAGAGGGCAGATGCCTTCACTGTCTGGGCATTTGGAACCTTTGGTTTTCTTGATTGCTTCTTCGATCTGTGCCAGGGAAATTTGGGGAGCGTCTGTCCGTTTGAGGCCTTTAATTAGTCGTGTTGTGCTTCTTGCTGATTTGTCGACCTCTTTAGGGGCTTGTTTAGCTAATTTTCTGGCAAAAGCGTTTATAAGTCAGTAACACAGTTCAAAGGCAGTGAGGCGTGGTTTAGGACTAGTAACTCGCTCACACTCCAAAATAAGGTTATGAAAGGTGCCTGGGTTCGGTATCGCCCGGTGGACTGGGTTTTTTTGCGTGCAATAGTTCAATAGCTTGGTGTTGCTTCAGTCTCTGCTGGTGAATGGTTGGTGTGGCTGGTTGGAGTCTGGCGGCGTATGGAGACTGTACCAAGCGGTGGCAGAGAGGACCACCATCGCCCTCCCGAACATGGACCGAGCCCAGGAATTCCTAATCAAACACGGTAACCCGATAGCACTTACCATGTAATAACGATGTATACCGTGCTTCACAGCTCAAAGGCATACTTAGAGTTGTAGGGGGAGTGGGTGGTCTCTGATTTATCTTCGCGCTCCATTCCGCTGACAGGCAGAGTAGGCGTTATCTATATGAGAGACACAGTTGAGTATATCTCATAGGGAAAACGTGACCTTATCTATTACCTCCCCCCTCGGTTCGAGTGGGTTTATCGCGGGGGGGGTGTGGAAAGTGTTGTCCGGGCGTGGCATAGTGGTAGTGTGATAGACCATTGTGCGAAGAGTCCCGAGTTCGACTCCCACCCCGGACAGATCCACCCAAACCAAGGGGGTTAAGAAATGTTGGTAGTGCTCATGCACGAATCTGACTCTCCCCACTGCTGCTAATCACACTAGCAGTGATCTAGCAGGCAGCCACTGGTTCTACCAGGATAGGTCTGTCCTGCATCTCAGGGGAGCGCGTACCCTGCCGCGAGGCGGGAACAAGCGCGAGGAAGAAGAAGAAGGTGTGGAAAGTGTTGCTCTTTGTGCAATAGCGAGACACACTAACATTGCGCCATACCTACTAGACTTCTGGTTTCCTACAAATATGAACCTTTTCTGCTTAGGAATTCCGATCGTGTTTGTCATAGGTTTAATGGGAGTAATTTGTCGACTTTGTCTAATTCCAGATCTGATGAGTTTGCCTTTATGTTATTTTGTTTGTTGATTCACAGATCACCGTGCTTCATCAGTGAGAGCGAGGATGCGGGAAGAAGAGAGTGGGCTTGTGGAAAAGGCAATCGACGAAATGGGTCTGAAGGAGAAATGGGCGGAGCTTATCGCAGTTGTACAGCCTGGGAAGCCGAAGAAAAGGTAACTAGTTTATATCCGAGAGCGCCAGAGAGAGAAACAACAAACTAGATGCAGAAAAGAGTAAGCTTTCATTCAACTCACAACGTAGTTTGGGTGGAGTATTAATGGTGATAATCTTCCTTCTTCCTGGGGTGCCCAGTCGTATTCGATGGGTGATAATCTTCCTTCTTCCTGGGGTGCCCAGTCGTATTCGATGGGGACATACCTGTCGTGGTAGAACCAGTGGCTGGACATAAAGTAACGACGAAAGTTTGCAGCAACACTAGTGAGGTTCAGGTTCGTGCAAGGACCACCAACATTTCCCAACTCCCTTGAATTGAATCCTATGCACACTAGACGTGTATAAGACCATTATGCAACACTCGGACTTACAATTTGGACTTACAGTTTAAAGGGAATCGTTGAATATAATTTACAGTACCATGTATAATGCTATGAAAATTTGTTTTTTTTTATTAATTTTTACTATTTCCATCGCAGTAGATAATTTTAACCCTTGATTTTTTTGATTTTGAACAAAATACCGAAAAATTGAAAAAAATCGGAATACTGATAAACAAGCTGCAACCAGAAGACAATTGTATAACATATTACCCATACTTGACATAAAACTAGAACTCAATCTGAGACACCTGTTTACTTCCTTCAAGTAGAATCGTCCAGAAAAAATCGAGAAAACCACACAAAAGCAGTTGTACAGCCTGGGAAGACGAAGAAAAGGTAACTAGTTTCTATCCGAGAGGGGTAGGGGAAGATTGAGAGCGCCAGAGAGAGAAACAACAAACTAGATGCAGAAAAGAGTAAGCTTTCATTCAACTCACAACGTAGTTTGGATGGAGTAATAATGGTGATAATCTTGCTTGCGCTCACTCCCGCCTCGCGGTGGGGTGCCCAGTCGTATTCGATGGGGACATACCTGTCGTGGTAGAACCAGTGGCTGGACATAAAGTAACGGCGAAAGTTTGTAGCAACACTAGTGAGGGTTAGGTTCGTGCAAGGACCACCAACATTTCCCAACTCCCTTGAATTGAATCCTATGCACACTAGTCGTGTATAAGACCATTATGCAACACTGGGACTTACAGTTTGGATACAGTGAATTGTTAAATATAAAATACAGTACCATGTAGAATTCTATAAAAATTTGTTTTTTTTATTAATTTTTACCATTTTCCATCCAGCAGTCCGGGCGTGGCATAATGGTTAGTGTGTTAGACCATTGTGCGAAGAGTCCCGAGTTCGACTCCCACCCCGGACAGATCCACCCAAACCAAGGAGGTTAAGAAAATTTGGTAGTGCTCATGCACGAATCTGACTCTCCCCACTGCTGCTATTCACACTAGCAGTTATCTAGCAGGCAGCCACTGGTCCTACCAGGATAGGTCTGACCTGCATCTCAGGGGAGCGCGTACCCTGCCGCGAGGCGGGAACAAGCGCGAGGAAGAAGAAGACCATTTTCCATCCAGTATATTATAAGCCTTGATTTCAAACAAGATCCCGAAAACTTGAAAAAATCATGGTAATAGGAATACTGATAAACAAACTGCAACCAGAAAAAATTGTATAGCATATTACCCATACTTGACAATAAACTTGAACTCAACCTGAAACAGATCTGAGACACCTGTCAACACAGAAAAAAGTGGATGATTACAGTGCTAGCCGGGAAGTCTGTGATTATAAGCTGGATGTGTGGCGACAAGGCGACGTGCTGAGCTGTCCGTTGGCCTTTAAGACAAAAGAGCAGCTTGCGCTGCACAGGCAGCTATCGCACGATCGGAAGCAGTTTGAGTGTCCCGAAGCGGTTGGTACCTTGAGAATAATTTCCTGTTGTAGTGGTTTCTTGCGCGCATCGGTTAAACCCGTCAGGTTTCTTTTGGCAGTTATATTCAAGAGCTTCTTGTTGGTGGAGCTTGGCTCTATAGTTTTTTATCTTAGATTTTTCTTTAAACTGAAGTGTCTCGCTGGTTTTGGTGACAAACTTTAACCGAAGTCAATATATTCTGTACTGTGTAGTTTGACTCTTATTTTCCATTTATTTATATTTTTGTCTCTCTTTTTCTGTGTGTGTGTGTTTTATTCCTCAATGTCTAACATCTCACCCGTTTTCTCTAACTTTCCGTTGTTTTTTTGTTCTTATGTCTCTCGTTTACAATCTCTCTCTTTTATGACATCATTTTCATTAGTTTATGAAATTGTCTCTTGCAGTGTTACCGACGCTATCTGAAACAGTCTTCCGTGGAGTTTCATGTACAGTTGGCACATGAACATGAAAAGAAGAAGAAAGAATTAGCGGAGGCTGAAATCGAGCGGTTAGGAAACACGACGAGCGATTATTTATAGTGCAGAGAGCCGCTTGAAGTCTCCGACAGTAACGATGGGAATGGTCAATTATTTATATCGGGAAATTTATCGTCGAGCGATGTCATGAATATAGAAAGTTTGATAGCTTATCGAGCGAGGGAGTCTGGAATAATGAGCAACGAACTAAAATTAAAGAGCGCAAAAGGGATAGCTATTCATTATTCTAGACTCCATCGCTCAGAGAACGGTCGTTTTTTTGAAATTCTCGACACTGCTTTTTTGAGCTTCACGTTCTTGACCTATGGTCAAGCTCAAAGCTCTCGACAAAGTCTTGTTCAACATTGTTTCCCATTCTCCTTTATGTTTCCCATTCCCTAGTAGGTAAGATTACTGCTCAACTTGGTCATTCTTTTCTAGTGATTTTATGTATGATCATAAGTATGAGCCGAATGAGTCGAACATGCCTATAGCAGTTTTCTTTTTTATATTTTATTGGCTCGTTCCCGACTTACGTGCCATCAGACCACTCACATGGTGTTATGTTACTCGGACGACTACTCAGTACCTAGTTCAATTAAAGAATTCGATAAGAAAGGGTGATACAGGAAATAACTAAATTTCTGATAGAAAAAAAAGTTGTACAACGACAGTTCGGTAAGGTTTTGTTTAGAAAATTATGAATGAGTTTTGAAACTTCTTTATGTACGCGAAATTTTTTAGGACTTGGTACCCTATTCCTATAACCTATTACTGTGAATGACTAATATTTAAAACGTGTAATACTTTAAGTTTGTACAGCATCGTCACCGATATCTCGCTTAAATTTGAATAAAACTTTTTGTCAACTATCACTTGTGAAAGCAAATTTTCTACAAGGAACATAAAAGAGGTAAAAAACGTAACTTTGATTATGTATTAACACAAAGATTTTTTTCGCTCAACAACGACAATTAACTGACAAGTTCATTCATTTTTTTGTTTTTGAATGGGGTTTCCGGCATTGTTGCTTCACAGATTTACAGGGTTTTTTGTGAACTGAAAGTCAAGGCGATTATTTGCCTTTGTGTTTTTAAAGATTATTATGGCGGTAAAACGACATTTCACTCCCACATTTCGCAATGTTTTTCACTCTGAGATCTCTGCTTAGGCTTAGTTGAAGTTCACGCTAACGAGGCCGTGTGGTACAACCAGCCAAATAATTACAAAATACAGCTCTAAAAATATTGAGAACTTTCGTGGTGCAAAAAAAAAAATTTAAACAAAAAATAAAAGTGCTTCAAAAAAGATTAGAATCGGCAACAACCCGTCCGGACGGGTTGTTGCCGATTCTCTCATTTGCTCACGGCACTAAAACCGGCTAGCTATTCTCATACCATGATGCTCAATACTCACGTAGAACTTTGTTCGTGTTGTGCGGCTTATATTTACAATGTCCTTTTTCAGGACATCCTGGTGAGTTATGCTGCGGACCAATTAATGTAAACATTCACAGGTCAACTACTCATTCGGACAGGAAAATGTGCGAAACCAGTCATAAGAAACATGTAATCACTTTCCAAAGGGTTCCACGTAACGAGACAGGACGTGGCTTGTACAACTAGATTTAGGTTTCATAACCCATTTCTATATGAACGTTTTTGTTCCGTTCTTTGATATATCTCTTTTAAAAAAATGTACATTGACCGTTTTGAACATCGCTCCTAAACTATTCCTCCCAAGTCGGTTAAAAAATATAATATTCCTCCAACCTTTTGACATTGCTTAATTGAAAATTTCTACAGTCTTCCTCAAACAGTTCATAACACCATCGTCTCTTGCCAAGCCTCACAACAGTTGAAGCATTTGAGAAATGAGACTCATGAAAATGCTTTGGTCATTAACGTTAGTCCGAGGACTACGCAAGTGCGCGTAGTGTCGGTACGCCTTGTCGCAGATCTTGCACGCAAAAAAGCGGCCCTCAAAGTCTGAATGGTCGATGGCGAGATGTTGCGAGAGCGAGTGCTTTCCCTGCAACGGCGAACCCGCCATTGAATGATCTACAAAATCACAAAAGGCGGAAAGAGTGAAGAATAACGGAGAGAAAGAAGAGGAAGAGAAAAGAAATCGAGAGGAAAAGAGAGTACGAGTGACAAAGAGAGAGGAAAGAACGTGAGAGGAAGAGAGGAATTTAAGAGAAGATAAAGTGGATGGAAGAAATATGAATTAAGAAGAGGGGAAAATTTACTTTAGGGACCCACCTTACTTTAGGGACCCCCGTGGTAGAAGAGGGACCCACCCTCCAGTAAAACGACCCAAAAGGGGGGTCCCTAAAAGTAAAAGAACAAAAAGGGGGTCCCTAAAGTAAATTTAATTTTTAGTCCCACCACACAAATGGGAATCAAAGTATAATACCCGGACCTTTTTAATTTTAGGGACCCAACGACCAACACTTTTCCAGAAAATTTTCTGTGGAAGTTTAACTCCCCCCTGTTTTACTTTAATTCCTCCTGTTTTACTTCAACTCCCCCCTGTTTTACTTTACTTCCCCCTGTTTTACTTTAACTCCCACCCTTTTTACTTCAACTTTCCTCTTTTAATTCTAACTCCCCCCTGTTTTACTTTAACTCCCCCCTGTTTTACTTTAATTCCCCCTGTTTTACTTTAACTCCCACCCATTTTAAATAAACTTTCCTCTTTTAATTTTAACTCCCCCCTGTTTTACTTTAACTCCCCCCTGTTTTACTTTAACTCCCCCCTGTTTTACTTTAACTCCCCCCTGTTTTACTTTAACTCCCCCTGTTTTACTTTAATTCCCCCTGTTTTACTTCAACTCCCACCCATTTTACTTTAACTTTCCTCTTTTAATTTTAACTCCCCCCTGTTTTACTTTAACTCCCTCCTGTTTTACTTTAACTCCCCCCTGTTTTACTTTAATTCCCCCCTGTTTTACTTAAACTCCCACCCATTGTACTTCAACTTTACACTTTCAATTTTAACTCCCCCCCTGTTTTACTTTAACTCCCCCCTGTATTACTTTTATTCCCCCCCCTGTTTTACTTTAACTCCCAAAAAACATTAACCCGACATTAAACCAGAAAAAAACTAGTTGCGCGACGTATTATATAATCTATTTATATTATATAATCTAGAGAGAGAGAGAGAGAGAGAGAGAAAATACAATACAAACAAACAATAACAAAAAACGAACAATAACAAAAACATAACAAAAAACAAAAACGAAATCATATAACATTCGAAATCGAGAAAGAGAGAGAGAGAGAGAGAGAAAGAGAGAGATAAAAAAATACTATACAAACAAACAATAACAAAAAAACAAACAATAACAAAAAACATAACAAAAAAAACCAAAAACGAAATCATATTACATTCACTTAAAAGTTTCGAGATAGCTTCCCCGCCAAAAAGCCATTCCCTAACTATCTTTTCCCATGCGTTAAGGATCACAAACTTCCTCTTTCTCTCTCATGCGCTTTATCTCTCAAAAACTTCTCAACTTTTCCCTCTCTCTCATGCGCGTTATCTCTCAAAAACTTTTCAAACTCTCTCTCTCTCACACGCGTTCGGTCTCAAAAAACAACGCACAACAGTGGAGAGAGAAAGAGCAGATAGTCAGTAGAGACAGCAGACAGCAGTACAGAGAGAGAAATAGCAGAGGTGGGTCCCTGTTCTACCACATGTTTTCTTACAGTGAAATTGCTTTCAGGTGGGTCCTTAAAGTAAATTTTTCCCAAGAAGAGGAAGATAACTCTTCCCCCTCTCTCTTCTCGCCTTCTTGTCTACTCACATCAGCCCGCTATCGACTCCGGCAAGTGTACATCTCGGAGATCCTTGAACATCACGTGAAGCCCTGAGCCCAGAGGCACTTCGGGACAAGGAACTGGACGTTCCAGCAGGACGGCGCTCCTGCTTATGCCTGGGGCCTCTTTCTAATTAAATATTTTGGATACAGCGATACAATATTGTCTTTCTAATCTTTCGATACAGCGATACAGCTATACAAATGGATACAGCGATATTTTGTGAAGGGCACCTGTATCCCTGTAAAGGTTCTCTCTCTAATATTTTACAGTTTACAGCGAAAAAATCGAATCTTTACAGGAAACGGATACAAATTTACAATTCTAAAGGCTGCTGTAAAGATGGATAGGATACAGCACGCATTTACAATGTTTTTCTTTATGTTTTTTTTTGTTTTTTTTTTCTCTTTATATTTTGTTTTTCTTCTTCATCTTTTGCCATCTCCATTTTTTCTTTCTTTTTTTTCACCAAAATTTTTTTCATTTATTTGATTTCGTTTTCTCTTTCTCCATTAATATTATACATGATTGGAAACATGATAATAATTTTGGCAATTGTATATTCATATAAGTATTGTAATATTTTTCTAACTTCAAAGTATTATTATTGCAAGTTTTTCTTTAAAATAATTTTTTTTCAATTGAGGAAGGTTGGCGGATGCAAGTCTTTTCGTACAAAAAAATACAATGACTATGTTTCCGATGTAATTGAAGTTGCAATGTCATCGATGAGAAATGAATACATAGTTTGTAATGGAGTTTTAGTGCGGTTTAGAAAGTAGTTTTTTTTTCAAAAACTAATTCGAATTTTTAACATTAAATTTAGCTTAGGCTTCGTAAAAACTCACGCTAACGAGATCATTACGGCTTAGTTGGTAAAAACAGTTTTATTAAAATTTCTTCAAGTAGTATAGGGTCCAAAAAACAACAGAAAAACAAAAAAAATTGTGAAAAAAAAACTTTTTGGAATTAAAAAATTGTTTAGCTCATTTTTACTTGGGGGAGGGGATTTTCGGTGCGTTCAAAAATTGTATTTTGAAAAATACAAAAAAATTTAAATTTTCTTTTGCTGTCTCGTTCGCCTATGCCGTAAAGCCTCGTTAGCGTAAACTTTTTCCTAAGCCAAAGCGTTTTTTTAATGTAGAAATAATCTTTTAAAAAGTTATTTTTGAAAAACCCTCCAAGTAAAGCGCCCCCCCCCCCAAATAAAAAAAACCAAAAACTTTCTTGTTGAAAAAAACTAGAAGCCTACATTGCTTACTTAGGTCACGTAAAATACAAAGAATGAAAAAAATTTGAAATCTAAAGCCTAATTTAGCCGGAAAATCTTATCAGTTAAACTGCACTAACGCCTCTATGTTATTATCATAATCTCAATCATGTATATTATTAATGTGCAATTTAAAAAAAAGACTTCAAGTATTTGCATATTGTTTGATGGCAAAAAAATGAAAAAAAACTGAAGGTGGCAAATAATGAAGAAAAAAACAAAACATGGAGAAGAAAAAAATTAAGAAAAAACAAAATGAGAAGAAAAAAAGAAAAAAAACAAAAAATGAAAAAGAAAAAATGAAGAAAAAAATGAAGAGAAAAAATGAAGGAAAAAACAAAATACAAAGAAAATTGACCGAGCAAACGAAAATTGCCCCAAACTCAACAAATATTTGTATCCGATACAGCAACTTTTTGTATCGGCTGCTGTATCGGATACAACTGTGAACTGTATCCATTTATTTACAGGAGAGATTAGAAAGACGAGTAAAATATCGCTGTATCCAAACTTCCATTGTATCGCTGTATCGCTGTATCCAAAATATCCAATTAGAAAGAGGCCCCAAAAGTTGTCGCAAAATTCATGCGACACCCGGTTCCATGACACCTTGCAGAGCGACACCTTGCACCGCGCACTTTGCAGAGCGACACCTTGCAGAGCGACACCTTGCACCGGACACTTTGCAGAGCGACACCTTGCAGAGTGACTTTCTTGGCCTTTAACAATGTGTCCACCCTACGGCCTGGCTTTAACAAAGTGTACACCCTACGGCCTGGCTCAATTAATTAGTATTCTTTTTTCTTTCTCTTTTTTATTTTTTTCTCTTTCTTTTTTCTTACTTGTTCTCTTTCTTTCTTTTTTCTCTTTCTTTTTTCTTTCTCTTTCCTTTCTTTTCCTTTTTTAAAAAATTATCTTTATAAATTTTGGGGAAAGGAAAGGGGGGAGGGGGGTTTACCTAAGCAGGGAAGGGAGGGGGGCCCTAAAGGGGGAAGGGGGAGGAAGAGGGCCCTACCTAAGCAAAGGGGGGTGGGGGCCCTAGAGGGGAGGGGGAGGGGGAAGGGGGGGCCCTAAAGGGGGGAAGGGGGGCCCTAAGGAGAAAGGGGGGGAGGGAGTTTTCATGAATAAAATCTCTTCCTGATAAAAAATCTTTGGACGGCTAAAGTAGATTAAAGCCAATTTTTTACTAAGCCTAAGCGTTTTTTAATGTAAAAATAATTTTCTGATGTAAAAATGAAAATTTATAAAGATACTTCATTTTAAAAAGGAAAAGAAAAGTAAGAGAAAGAAAAAAGAAAGTAAGAGAACAAGTAAGAAAAAAGAAAGAGAAAAAAATAAAAAAGAGAAAGAAAAAAGAATACTAATTAATTGAGCCAGGCCGTAGGGTGTACACTTTGTTAAAGGCTCTGCAAGGTGTCGCTCTGCAAGGTGTCGCTCTGCAAAGTGTCCGGTGCACAATATAAGATAGTTTTTTTTTTACTGAGGTCTGTTGAGTCTGCAAGATGTCCGGTGCAAGGTGTCGCTCTGCAAGGTGTCGTGTTACCGCGACACCCTTTTATTTATATAAAACTTAAGACCTGTGCATCAACTCATCTTGTTGATATAACACTGCGCATCGACTTGTCTTAAGAAAAAGAGTGCAAGGTTGATGCAATCTTATTACGTCTTTTTTTCCAGTTCTCCATGTTTCATCTGTTGTTGGAGCCGTTTGCTTCTTGTTTCGTGTTCAATTATTTATTATTAGATTCTAGAAACTTTGTTATTGAAATGTCCTCACATTTCAAGGGTTTCTCTCACGCTGAGAGCAGGGTATATACGAAAGGGTGTGAGGACTTGCTGAGAGAAAAAAAGAACGTATATTTTTGCATGATTCAAACAGGAAGTGTTTCAGCCGCGATTTAGCCAAACCCACGTTTGGCGGGGGGAAACCTTGAATCGCTGCTGCAGCTGTAGCTAAAAGATCGTTGTTGACAAACCAACTAGCCAGGAGTTCTGTGTTTCGCTTGGCGCACTTCTAAATCGTTTAGGCGCAAAATTGTCGACGATTTAAATACAATTTGTTGATATATTTTTGATAAGAGGTTTCGGATACGTCTTTACACACGCACCTCAAGCACACTAGAAAAAGTCAAAGATGCTTGGTTCGTGGTTCCTGTTTATCCCGGGTTTGTCATGGAAGCTCTTACATTAACAGCGAGATATTCGTAAGAACGTTCAGTTGTTTGAAAATAAGCACAGACAGACAAGTTCAAGTCTACATTTTTCATTGTGATTTTTCCAGGTTTTTCTTGTTCAACTTATGGTTTTTTCAGCATCACAATGGCTTCATTGAGCGTGAAAGATGCATTTGCTAAAGCTGTGGAGAACGACTTCATAACGACAACATGCTCATTCTGTTTTCGGTTTGTGACTGTCAAACCATTTTTTAGCTATGAAATCTTGTAGACGCAATAAAAAATGAACTCAGACCCCAATTTTTTCAAATTTTGCTGCGTAAAAAATCATTCGAAAAAGCAGTCTAAACGCTTTGTACTTGGAGAGTGCGGCGTAATCTAATAAGTAGAATGAGTTTACGACTGTTAAGTTGGGTCAGCCGTTTTTTTCAGAACTTTTCTTTTTCTGGCTTCAGATTGAGGCTTCGCTCTCGATGCTCGTACCGTTAAAAACAAATATAGACTCCTTTGGAAACCTAGTTGTGGTCTGCGTTTCTTAAATTCGGTAAAATTCCAATATCTTAACTCTCATTCTTATCTGCTTCTCTTCTATCACCTTACGCTCTCTTCAGACTTTCTCGAATTTTCGTTAATGCGATCATTGTTGTTGTTGTAGATTGCCCGCCGTAGGTCTCCGGCTGGGTAGACGAGGTCTTCTTTGACATGGCTCAGAAAACAATAACCTTACTTACATCATTTATCTAATTACATTTATTTCTCTTTCTCTCTCGGGGTTTATTTTTATTTATTTTTCCCTTCATTTATTTATTTTTTTATTATTTATTATTATTTTTTATTTTTTTTCGAGAGAGAAAGAAATCACTGGTATAAGAACTTAACAACAGACGTCGGGCTATTCCACAAATCTATACTTCTTAAAAGTGTGTGGTCACAGCGACACGAGAATAAATGACTAGTTGTATGTGGCTCTTCTAAACATTTTGGGCAAAGAGGGGATTGGGCAGCTCCTATTCTGTGTAGGTAGCTGTTAAGGGAACTTGCATAGCCACTACGTAGTTGCGATAATGTTATTTGTTGTTCCCTGGGAACTTGATTCGTTGATTTCTGGATTCTGGGAGGTTTCTTACCTAGAACTGGGTTAGGGGAGCAGGAGCTAATGAAATTTCTAACAGTCTCAGTATGTATTCTTTTAAGTGCGGCTTTCTGATCACTGTCAACTAACATCATTTCTAAGTCCTTGGCATGTTTACGAATAGTTCTAGGTGGTTTGGGTTCCATGCATCGACGATGGGAGGGGTGGTTTGGGAGGAGTCTTGCTCTTGCAACGAATTGCTTGGTAAGCATCGTGTTGTGCTCCTTTATGGGTAACATTTCGCTTTCTAGAGCTAAGTGCTCTGTGCCGGCCATTGCTAGGTTTCCTGTTGCTATCCGTATTGCTTTATTTTGGTTTGCCTGTAGTTTTTTCTAGTTCGTCTCGGCCAATTGAGGGGAGTAAATTGGTGCGGCGTAGTTGAGAACGGATCTGGTCATTGTTTTGTAGGTTGCAAGAAGGGTGTTTTTCTGTTGGCCCCATGTTCTTCCTCCGGGGGCACGTAGTATATTCAGTCTTTTGGCCGTTCTCTGTTTAAGGTATTCTGCGTGTTGTCGAAAGGTGCCGAGTTGGTCTAAGACGACACCGAGTATTTTGGGTGTTTTAGTTGTCGGCAAAAAGGTTCCATGGATTTCTACCTTGGGTTCTTTTTTACATTCGCCTGTATGGGTTGTGTAAAGAGTGACCGTTGTCTTTTCCTTGGATATAATCATTTTTCGTTGTCTTAATTCTTCTACGAGTTTGGGTAGGAAGTGGTTGATCTGATCTTCACAGGTTTCAATACAGGGGCTTGAGGAGAGAATTTAGATGTAGTCGGCGTAGGCTGTCATCTGCGTGTTTCCTGTGGGTTGCGGGAGGTTGTTTATGTAGAGATTGAATAAGAGGGGACTGAGCACTGCTCCTTGTGGGACACCAGATCTGCATGTGAGACGTCGACTGCTTTTTCCTTGGAAATCTACCTTGATTGTACGGCCTCTTAGGTAGCTGGACATCCATCGGACGATGGCTCTTGGCATATTCGTTTCAGTGAGTTTCTTGCAGAGAAGGGATATGTTCACTAAGTCATATGCTGCAGTGAGGTCAAGGGCGACCATGAGAGTGCGGTCCGGGGGTGGTTTCCGATTGAAGCCGTTTGTTATTTTGGAGTGCGGTAGTAGTCGAGTGCTCTTTGCGGAATCCATGTTGCCAGTCAGCGATTTGAAAGCCTTCCGCCAGGAATGGTAATAAGACCCGTTCGAATGTCTTGGCTATAGGTGATAATATTGATATTGGTCTATAGCCGTTCAGGTTGCTCGAGTCCTTTCCTGGTTTAGGTAACATCACTCTTGCATCTTTCCATCTGGACGGGATAATACCTGTTTGCAGCGTGTCATTGAAGAGGATGCAGAGACACTTTCTGAAGTTTTCACCGGCCATTTTGAGTAGTAGAGGGCAGATGCCTTCACTGTCTGGTCATTTGGAACCTTTGGTTTTCTTACGGCTTCTTCGATCTGTGCCAGGGAAATTCGGGGAGCGTCTGTCCGTTTGAGGCCTTTTATTAGTCGCGTTGTGCTTCTTGCTGATTTGTCGACCTCTTTAGGGGCTTGTTTGGCTAATTTTCTAGCAAAAGCGTTTGAGGCTGATATTGGGCATAGACTTTTCCCTTCGTGGATGATGGTCAAGTGCGTCGGTTTTATTGATTTGCCGTCGATAGCCTTTATCGTTTTCCAGAGTTTGTTGCCCGGTTCGTTGTGGCTTATTTCAGATATGTATGTACTTTTCCCAAGCCTTCCTCTTTTCGAGGTTGATGCGGAAGGAGATTTCGGCCATTATTGAGAGGAGTGAGGGGTCCGTAGGATTGTCCCTCCTCATTTGGTCCCGTTCTGTAATCAGTTTTTTCACATCTTCGCTCAAGTGAGGCGTGTATCTTGGCACCTTTCCACGGGGAATGTTGTTTTTCGCCGCTTTGGTCAAGGTGGTGGTCAGGAATTTGTGCATAGGAATTGAGTTGCCGGTGAATGGGAAATCCATGAGAATCTTGTTGATATCCCTTTCGAAGCCCTTCCAGTTCGCTTTGTTATAGTTTGTATAACAACGTGCGTTTGAGATGTTGGATGGCTGTGTTTCGACGTCAATCAGGCATGGGAGGTGGTCAGAGTTCTTTCTGTTGATTGTTGACCAGTTGCAGTCGATGGCTATGTCGTTCGAGGTTCGAGGCGAAAGTGATGTCTGGTGATGCTTTTTGTCTTGTGGGCATCTTTGAGTTGTTGAGACATACAAGATCGCTGTCGTCAATGAAGTCGCATAGTTCACCTCCTCTGTTATCCTCCGTACCTTCACTCCAAACTTTATTGTGTGCGTTGAAGTCTCCGCCGACAATGAATGGTTTCTTCTGTGTTAGGAGTCGGCTGAAGTTCGGCGCGTATGTGTTGGGGCAGGACGATCGAGGTGGGATGTAAATGTTGCAGATTCTTATGGTTCCTTGGTCAGTTAGCACGTCCACGCTGAGTGTTTCGGCTGTCTGGTCCGTCGCTGGGGAAGTCACGTTAGCATAGCGAATATTCTCTTTGACTAGTATTGTAAGGCCACCTCCGGAGTTGGAGCGGTCTTTTCTTATGATCGTGTATCCTACGATATTGGGAGATGGAATACTAGCATCCATTTTGGTTTCTTGGATGAGTGCTACGTGAACATTCAACTCATGTAAAAGGTCCTCTAGCTCGGTTAGTCGGGCTCTAAGTCCATTAGCGTTCCATTGGATTATCCTCAGGTTCGCTACTGTCTGGGAGGCAGTCTGCTGGATCGGGGCTCTCTTACAAATTCTGCATCTCCATTGGGGGTTCCAATCATTAAGATTGTTAAGGTTGGAACAGCGGAAATGTACCCATTTCTTACATTTACTACAATTAACACAATTCGAAGGCGCGTTAAGAGAGCAAACAGAACAAGGCCATCTTGGCCTGGGTTAGTCTCGATACCAGCGATTTGGAGGAGTATTCGGATCAGAGACGCTGGGTCTTTCTGATCCGTGTTAGAAAAAATGAGGGTTCGGGGGAAGCCGTCCTCGTTGTCCCTTGCGGGAGATTCCATTGGGAAGATTTGTTTTGGAGGTCCATTGTGTCCGACGCCTTGTAGCGTCGTCCACAGTCGCACCGCGTGTAGGTGACCTCCGTCGCGACCATCCTCCCCCCTTCTCCCTTAAGGGCCCCCCTCCCTTCCCTGCTTAGGTAAACCCCCTCCCCCTTTCCTTACCCCAAAATTTATAAAGATAATTTAGAAAGAAAGGAATCTAAAAATCTGAAGAAAAAAAGAAAAAAATCTTTTTTTAAAACCACCGCGTTGCGTGCCGAACGACCGCGTTGCGTGGCGAACGTGAACGGTTGAACCAGTTGTACACTTTGTTAAAGGCCATTGAATTGACAAAAAAATCAATAATATGAGAAGTTTTCTCATGCGGTCTCGTTAGCCTAAGCGGTACGGCCTCGTTAGCGTAACCTTTACCTAAGCCTTAGCAAAAAAAAGAATAATAACTTAAAACAGCTAAGCCAAATTACTACATTAGACTGAATAAAACGGAAATATTTTGATAATTTGTTCTATCCCGCCTCTTTAGCATACATTTTACTCATGTGTAAGCGAAAAAATCAGAGAAATTTAACCTGGTCCCCCAAGTGGAATCCCCAAAGTAAAGTGCGGTCCCCTAAATAACAAAGTGCTGGCTGACTCTTATAAAGGTTTTATTTTTTGCCCCCGGCTATTTGATGCACGATGTTGTTCCTGTTCTCTCTAATTTTCCTCTCTTTCTAATCCCTCTCCCTGTTGTTTTTACATTAGAACACGTTGAGGCTTATTGTTAGTAATAGTTTACGCAAACGAGGCCCTACGGCTTAGGCTAACGAGACCATAATCAGTCTGCAGTAATGAGAAGTGAACTGAAGGTTAAGAGCGGAGAAGGGATAGCGAGTCATTATTCTAGACTCGAAACGGAGTCCCACAAGGCAGCGCCCTCTCGCCCACGCTTTTCAACCTTTACCTCCGCGATCTTCCCACAGACGATGCCCACACGAACGTCATCTCGTATGCTGATGACATCACGATCTGGGCGTCAGATCCCAACATCAACTTCGCCTCCGAAAATCTACGCAGGGCCATCACGAAAATTGAAACCTTCCTCAAAGAACGGTTTTTCATCATTTCCCCGACCAAGAGCCAGTTCATGCTTTTCACCCCGTTCAGTCGTGAATTCAAGTCTACTCTGGACATATCAATCTGCGGATCACCCGTCCCCACCGTCAACCAGGCCAAGCTACTCGGCGTCACGTACGACTCGATGTTCACATTCAGCCATCATGCCAAAGACATCGCGAGACGGATGTCGCAGCGTCAGACCATCGAACGGTGGTGAGGCAGTCATTCAATAGTGATGAGGCATACCATTCATCACTGATGAGGTAGATCATTCAATGGTGATGAAGCAGATCATTCAATAGTAATGAGGCAGACCATTGAATACTGATGAGGCAGACCATCCAATAATTATGAGGCAGACCATCGAATGGGGAACAGGCAGTTATTCAATAGTGATGAGGCAGATCATTAAATGATGATGAGGCAGACCATCGAATGGGGAACAGGCAGTTATTCAATAGTGATGAGGCAGACCATTAAATGATGAGGCAGACCATTAAATGATGATGAGGCAGACCATCGAACGGTGGTGAGGCAGTCATTCAATAGTGATGAGGCATACCATTCATCACTGATGAGGTAGATCATTCAATGGTGATGAAGCAGACCATTCAATAGTAATGAGGCAGACCATTGAATACTGATGAGGCAGACCATCCAACAATTATGAGGCAGACCATCGAATGGGGAACAGGCAGTTATTCAATAGTGATGAGGCAGATCATTAAATGATGATGAGGCAGACCATTCAATGATGATGAGGCAGACCATCGAACGGTGGTGAGGCAGTCATTCAATAGTGATGAGGCATACCATTCATCACTGATGAGGTAGATCATTCAATGGTGATGAAGCAGACCATTCAATAGTAATGAGGCAGACCATTGAATACTGATGAGGCAGACCATCCAATAATTATGAGGCAGACCATCGAATGGGGAACATGCAGTTATTCAATAGTGATGAGGCAGACCATTAAATGATGAGGCAGACCATTAAATGATGAGGCAGACCATTAAATGATGATGATGCAGACCATCGAACGGTTGTGAGGCAGTCATTCAATTGTGATGAGGCATACCATTCATCACTGATGAGGTAGATCATTCAATGGTGATGAAGCAGACCATTCAATAGTAATGAGGCAGACCATTGAATACTGATGAGGCAGAACATCCAATGATGATGAGGCAGACCATCAAATGGGGAACAGGCAGTTATTGAATAGTGATGAGGCAGACCATTCAATGATGATGAGGCAGACCATCGAACGGTGGTGAGGCAGTCATTCAATAGTGATGAGGCATACCATTCATCACTGATGAGGTAGATCATTCAATGGTGATGAAGCAGACCATTCAATAGTAATGAGGCGGACCATTGAATACTGATGAGGCAGAACATCCAATAATTATGAGGCAGACCATCGAATGGGGAACAGGCAGTTATTCAATAGTGATGAGGCAGACCATTAAATGATGAGGCAGACCATTAAATGATGATGAGGCAGACCATCGAACGGTGGTGAGGCAGTCATTCAATAGTGATGAGGCATACCATTCATCACTGATGAGGTAGATCATTCAATGGTGATGAAGCAGACCATTCAATAGTAATGAGGCAGACCATTGAATACTGATGAGGCAGACCATCCAACAATTATGAGGCAGACCATCGAATGGGGAACAGGCAGTTATTCAATACTGATGAGGCAGATCATTAAATGATGATGAGGCAGACCATTCAATGATGATGAGGCAGACCATCGAACGGTGGTGAGGCAGTCATTCAATAGTGATGAGGCATACCATTCATCACTGATAAGGTAGATCATTCAATGGTGATGAAGCAGACCATTCAATAGTAATGAGGCAGACCATTGAATACTGATGAGGCAGACCATCCAATAATTATGAGGCAGACCATCGAATGGGGAACATGCAGTTATTCAATAGTGATGAGGCAGACCATTAAATGATGATGAGGCAGACCATCGAACGGTGGTGAGGCAGTCATTCAATTGTGATGAGGCATACCATTCATCACTGATGAGGTAGATCATTCAATGGTGATGAAGCAGACCATTCAATAGTAATGAGGCAGACCATTGAATACTGATGAGGCAGAACATCCAATGATGATGAGGCAGACCATCAAATGGGGAACAGGCAGTTATTGAATAGTGATGAGGCAGACCATTCAATGATGATGAGGCAGACCATCGAACGGTGGTGAGGCAGTCATTCAATAGTGATGAGGCATACCATTCATCACTGATGAGGTAGATCATTCAATGGTGATGAAGCAGACCATTCAATAGTAATGAGGCAGACCATTGAATACTGATGAGGCAGAACATCCAATAATTATGAGGCAGACCATCGAATGGGGAACAGGCAGTTATTCAATAGTGATGAGGCAGACCATTCAATGATGATGAGGCAGACAATCGAACGGTGGTGAGGCAGTCATTCAATAGTGATGAGGCATACCATTCATCACTGATGAGGTAGATCATTCAATGGTGATGAAGCAGACCATTCAATAGTAATGAGGCAGACCATTGAAAACTGATGAGGCAGAACATCCAATGATGATGAGGCAGACCATCGAATGGGGAACAGGCAGTTATTGAATAGTGATGAGGCAGACCATTCAATGATGATGAGGCAGACCATCGAACGGTGGTGAGGCAGTCATTCAATAGTAATGAGGCATACCATTCATCACTGATGAGGTAGACAATTCAATGGTCATGTGGCAGGTCATTCAATGTTAACGAGGGGAAACGTTAAAAAAAAACCATTCGAAGATGAAATTTCACGTTCCGAGTACAGCCTTGTGGTATTTCGAAATTCTTATTCGTTGACTACAAAATTCAATTCTTTAATTGGTCAAACCGAAGAGTGGTCGTTTTTTGCTTTGCTATTGGATCTGAGCAACACATTTTTCTTATGTTTTTTTTCTTATATTTTTCTTAAATCTTATGTTTTTTTTTGAGATTATCGAGCATACGCCAAAAAAGCTTCCGCAAGAATTCGTCAATCAGTTCTTCCCATCTTCCGCTGGACTGGAAGGGCGTCGAATGATGGATGATGTAAGGCCACAGGAAGAGATTGTCTTGGAAGAAGAGCATCTCTGCACCACAGAGCATACAGTACTAAAGAAGAAGAAGAAGGAAACTCTTGAGGACAAATCGAGACGAATCGCGGATGAAAGGCTCAAGAAGCAACAGGTAATAATTCAATCAATAATTACTTGAAAGTTTTGGCTTCAGATCTACCAGTGTTATATCTTAGGAGAAGCTCAGTTGAAGCTCAAGTGGAATATAACTTTAGAAAAGACTATTTATTCATTTCTCACATTAACTGTTGTTGTTGTTGCCGGATGTAGCCGGCTTCGAAAAACGTCTGTGTACTTTGTTTCTTGTTCTTCTTTTTTTTCTTCTTATATCTTCAAGAACGCTGCGACATCCAGCGGCTTGGTCCAGAGGTCGATTGGAGACAGCGCGGTCGGGTGGCATGGGCAGTTCAAGAGATGCGCAACGTCGTGAGGTCCGGAAGAGCAATCGGGACACACGTCGGGGATGGATTCGTCAATGCGGTGGAGGTAGTTGTTGATGAATCTGCTGAATCCCGAGCGGAGCTTGCTGAGCGTGCATCTAGTCTTGCGGGGTAACTCCTTCTCTTCTTCCTGGATAAGGGGCGGAGGTCTGCCTCCCAGGATGACGGCACCCTTCAACGATTGGAGCTCGTTCGTGACCATCATCGAGTGTACGGTGTTTGCGACTGATTTCCCATTGTTCGGATCCTTTGACATCTGTTTCGCGGCTTCGACAGTCTTCTTGCAGCTCAACACGAGGTTGTTCTTCATTGCGCGAGGGGGCGCCGGGCAGTCGAGGAGGCCGTGGTGGATGTGTTCTGGGTCCAACGATCTCGCGAGGTACTGCGCGGCGAGCATGTTCAGATGGGATTTGGTGCGCATGACCTTTGATTCGCGATGAATATGGTCAGTGTCGGCCATTTGATGATTCCCTGTCACGACGCGGAGTCCGGAGTTCTGAGAACGTTGGATTTTGGCGTGAGCGGAGTCCGAGAGGAAGGTGGACCAGGCGGGTGCGGCGTAGTTGCAGATCGCTTGCGAGATGGCTTTGAACGTGAGGCGGAGGGTTTCTTTTTGGTTGCCCCAGGTGCTTCCGGCTAAGGCTTTCAGTACGTTATTGCGCTGCGACATCCGTCTCGCGATGTCTTTGGCATGATGGCTGAATGTGAACATCGAGTCGTACGTGACGCCGAGTAGCTTGGCCTGGTTGACGGTGGGGACGGGTGATCCGCAGATTGATATGTCCAGAGTAGACTTGAATTCACGACTGAACGGGGTGAAAAGCATGAGCTGGCTCTTGGTCGGGGAAATGATGAGTGACCGTTCTTTGAGGAAGGTTTCAATTTTCGTGATGGCCCTGCGTAGATTTTCGGAGGCGACGTTGATGTCGGGATCTGACGCCCAGATCGTGATGTCATCAGCATACGAGATGACGTTCGTGTGGGCATCGTCTGTGGGAAGATCGCGGAGGTAAAGGTTGAAAAGCGTGGGCGAGAGGGCGCTGCCTTGTGGGACTCCGTTTCTGAAGAGTCTGGAACTTGATACCGAGTCGCGGAAGCTTGTGCGTCCTGTTCTTCCTCTAAGGTAAGAGGCGAGCCATTTTTTTAATGTAGTTCGGCGCGGTTGTTGTCTCAATGAGGTCGATGAGCTTGACGATGTCGATACTTTCGAATGCCTTGGACATATCAATTGCCATGAGGACCGTTCGACTAGCGGGACGTTTCTGGTTAAAACCGTCTGCGATGCTCTTCGAGAGAGTTACGAGGGCCGAGGTTGTAGAGCGTCTTGCCGTGAAGCCATGTTGGTGGTCTACCGGGGGAATGTGCCTCTGTAGGGAGCCGAGTAATAGCCGTTCAATCACTTTGGCGACGGGCGAGAGTAGAGATATCGGACGGTAGCTGGAGCCTTCGGATGCTGGTTTCCCTGCTTTCAGGAGGGGTATTATGATCGACGATTTCCATATCATGGGGATCCTGCCTGTGCGTAGGGAGCTGTTGACCAGGGAAGTCAGGGCGCTGATTCCTTTCGGACCTAAATGATGGAGAATTATAGGAGCGATGCCATCTGGACCAAGCGCGGTGGACTTCTTCGTGGATCTGATGGCGGCTGCTACGTCTGTGGTAGTGAAGTCCTCGAAGTCATCTGCGGACAGGCGGTGTATTTTCCTCATAGTCTTCCTGTTTTCCTTTGAAGTTATATACTGGACTGGACAAGTGTAGGCTTTGTTGAAGCGGTTCGCGATATCGGAGGCGGTCGTGATCGTCTCATTTCTGCAGTTCGGCGGTGGTCTTCCTTTGTTGTTGAGGATTTTGATGGTCTTCCAGAGCTTGTTGACATCTTTCTTTGGATCGAAGGACTCCATCAGTGCGCGCCAGATATCCCGTTTGTTTTTGTCGGTAGCTCTCCTTATGTTCGTGTTGAGATCGTTCAAAAGGTCGCTTGTCGGATTCGATTCTCTGAGTGTGTCGCGATGATGCATCCATTCTCGTATCTCTGTCGTTAGGGCGACTTCTCTCTTCTTGATCCGGCCGCGTGGGATTGTTTTTGCTGCAGCTGATACAAGTATTCTTCGGAAGAGAGGTTCTGCTTGAACGGCTGGTAGATTGGGAAGAGGATTTTTGGACAGGCTTTTCTTCGACGTGTTGCTGGAACGCTTCCCAGTCCGCTTTCCGGTAATTTGTGAAGGTTGTGTCTCTGTGAGTGTGGTTGAAATTGCTGCCTTCTAGTTCGATGATTATCGGAAGATGATCGGAGCTGCCTTCAGTGATAGTTTTCCATGACGCTTTTTGAAGGAGATCCTGAGAGCAGATGGAAATGTCTGGCGAGGAAGGGCGACCGTTTGAGGGAACTCGTGTGGGCATGTCGCGGTTGAGAGTGGCGTGTTCCGAGTCGTCAATAGCACTGGAGATGACGTTTCCTCTGTTGTCTGTCGAGTGAGAGTACCAGCTGGAGTCGTGGGCGTTAAGGTCGCCTAGTATGATGGAATTCTCGCGGTTGCGTAGAAGGGGGGATAGATCCGGTTGGTAGCCTGTGTTGCAGGAGGTCATCGGAGGAATGTAGACATTAGTGATGTCCAGAGAGAGGCCGTTGTTGTCCGAGATGCGAACAGTCAGTGATTCCAGGTGAGGATCTGTGGTAGACGGGACGACGGAGTAGATTAAAGAATGGGTGATGCCTGTGAGTAAGCCGCCACCTGTGTCGGTTCCGCGGTCTTTTCTAGCAATGGAGTATCCGGGGAATGAAGGAGTTTTAGCGCGATCCGTCAGCTTCGTTTCTTGTATTAGGAATATGTCGATCTTCAGGCGAGTTAGGAGGTCGAGGATCTCTGTTGTCTTGCCATTTATCCCATTACAATTGTATTGTAGCAGTCTCAGGTTCTTGTTGCCTTTGCGTCTGTTTCGAGCGATTGGAGCGAGAGCTGCGTCTGCAGATGGCGAGGGTGTGTCTTGGCGGGTCTGACATGGAGGGCATCGGTAGGTTGCAGGGACGTAGTCCTTGAGCGATGGAATACCGCTGCACTTCGCTTTGATGTGTGTCCATTCGGAGCAGAGAGAGCACTGGATGCAGTTCGTGTTCGCTGTCTTTCGGCAAGTAGAGCAGAGCCAGGTGGTGGGAGGTCCTGGGTTGCGTTCGATGTCTCCGGCTTGTAGAAGTAGAGATTGAGACAGACTGGCCGGGTCAGTCTGTCTCACATTGCAAAAAACGGAAGAATTGTGTGCTCCGGAGGGAGCGTGTCTTCGTGTCTTCGGAGCTGGTCTGCTTCCGGAGAAGATTGGTGATGTCCTTTGCAGTCCTGAGACTGACGTGCTGCACCGCGAGTAGGCGGACATCGTTGTAGCACTCTCACATTAACTCATATCCGTTGCTTGCTCGCCCTTTCTTTACGGTCTCGACCTCCTCTCATGTCTCGAACTTTCGAGTTTTTTTTAGCTCGATCACTCTTACGCTCGACTAATTTTTAATGTAGACAGCTCCGATCAAAATATAAAAAGTAAATTGGAAAGTTCTTATTCACTTAAAACCCTTTCATAAAGGTAAATATTATATTAATAGTAACTTGGACAGATATATGTTCAATTGTTGGACCGATAAGCCTTTAAGCGTAATGTTTCCGTAAATTTCGCACGGTAGGATTCTCATCAAAACTATAGCTCTCATAATTCGTAAGATTGCTCCCGGTCGCCCGCCCGATCCTTCAGAAATTTTTTTCGATGTTTTCAAAATTATAATAGAAGTGGATCTTGAAAAAGCTAAATGTTTGTAAGTCGAAAAAATTTTGAATTTAGAACTCAATGTACTCCGGGAAATAGACATAAGGTTTTGTTGACTTCTCTTTCCCATATTTAGGGTCGCCAAAAGTGGCATCCTGTTCAGCTTTTGAGCGCATCCTGTTGAGCTAAGGTGAGGACGTGGGAGAAAAAGAGGAACCTTTATTGTTCTTGGTAATTGTAGGTAATCTAAGAAACATGTGACAAGAAAGCGGGTCTCAAAGTTTTTTGTTTGAAATTTTTGATTTTTTTTCAAGGAGATTGAAGAGCGTAAGAGGGTGCTCTCCCTGAGCAGACTGAAGAGAAGACTCCAACGATCCCAGAAGATCGACCAAGGAGTAGATGCGAAAAGAGAAGAAGCAAGTTCAGGGAAGCGGACACTCCGCCTTTATTGGTCAGACGATTGCTATAAGAAACCCAATGTTGTAATTATCATCGCTCGAAGTTGGTTTCCGCCTTTCCTCAACATTTGAGTGGCTGCTCTCCGTAATTCAATCTTTCGTTCTCTCTTTCATTCAATCCGTTTTCTCTCTTCCTCCCTCTCTCTTTCCCTATCTCTCTCTCTCCCTCCCTCGTTCCCTCTCTCTCTCTCCTTCTCTCTTTCTCCTTCTCTCTTTCTCTCTCTCTCTCCCTCCCTCATTCCCTCTCTCTCTCCCTCTCTCTCTCTCCGTCCCTCGTTCCCTCCCTCTCTCTCCGTTCCTCGTTCCCTCTCTCTCTCCTTCCCTCTCTCTCTCTCCCTCCCTCTCTCTCTCCCTCCCTCTCTCCCTCTCTCTCTCCGTCCCTCGTTCCCTCTCTCTCCCCACCTCTCTCTCCCCACCTCTCTCTCATCTCTCTCTCTCTGTCCGTTTCTGTCTCTATTAAATTTGAAATTAAGTTGACTTTTACAGGAACTTCGAAAAACTCCGGAAATACCCGAGGAAAGAGAGAATGTGATAAGAAACGACGATACTGGCATAAGAGGTGATTTACTCAGCTCAAGCTTGATAATTATATAATTCGGAAAGGATAAGCCTGAAAAATGTCTACTCTTCATTTCCACAGTTGACATGCATATGAGAGGACTTTTGTAATCTTAATTTAGATCTTTTGGCGGTTTGTAGAAAGTTCATTGTCGAATCCTGAATTTAAGGATTGCGGGCTGAATTTTCGAGGCGGCTTTTTAAAATCTCCATTTCAAAACCTTTATCCATCGCACAAAATATAGTATTTAATTCGCTCATTTTCTTTGCTGACTTGTTGAAACATGTATGAGACCGTTCCAGATGATGATCAAGAGAGTCCGACTGTGCCTCAATACAAGTTTTTCGCTGCGGCGATGGAGGAGTTGCCTGCTGTCTCCGAAAAAGCCGCCTATTGGCGGGCGACGTTTACTAAACCGATGAAAGCGATTAAACTCAAATTGCCTCTTCTTGCACTATACGCCTAGAGAAGTCTATAGGTTTTCAACAAAAGTGTTGTGTACAGCGAGGAGTTACGTGCTTTTGCTGAAAGTTGTGGTATCCGAGTCGAAAGCGATATTCAGACGATTGCGCAGTACAAAATGATAACACCATTTTCTTATTTTTCCATTTAAACGCTTTATCAAGATCAACAAGATATTTTCTTATGAAGTTCACAATATAATAGAATTGAAAAGCGAGGTCTTGAGGATCTCGTTGGGCTCCGCTTATCATCACTTATCAGCTTATCATCACCTCTCCTTGGCTCTGCTTATTTTTATATCTTCAGCGTTTGAGCATGGTTTCCACCTCTCCCACTGGTGTCTTTCGGTGGTACAAACATAGTCGCAGAGAACGCCTCCCATGACCGTTTAGAAATTGAATCCCCAGACTATAGCCAACTGCCTTATATGTGTATACTGTGATACCCGTGGTTCTATCAGTGCTGCTAACCCACAACTAATGGCCCCAGAGGCCAGCCGCACGATTTCCCCATGCGTGGAAACACTAACCCACCCCACCCTTGTGAGGAAAAAATGAGTGCAAAAAGATTCAATTTGTTTTAGATTATTGAATAAGAACGATAAGAACGTGACACGCTCGGGTCAACACCTTCAACCTGGATCCAATATCCCCTTACACCCAAACCTAACCCATTGCGATAAAGTATATATATATATATACTAGTATATAAAAAAATTCCAGTCAATTTGATGAGAAAAAAATTGAAAAAAAAGAACAATTGAGAAATGGACCCCCCCCCTAACAATTGAGAAATGGACCCCCCCCCCTAACAATTGAGAAATGGACCCCCCCCCCTAACAATTGAGAAATGGACCTATAGGAAATTTCTGTGAATATGTAGAAAGAATTAGGATGAAATGAGAGAAAAATATGAATAATGAAAAATGAAAAAGAACTTTTGGAGAAAAAAAAAGAAAATGATGACGATTTTTTCTTAAATCAGGACCCGCAAGCATTGGGCCGATTTCGCACGTTTGATAATGATGAAGATGAAGAAGAAGCTTCGACATCGCATGAACAAACGACTTCATGTCCATCCCCAGCAACTAGAGAAACAGAAGGCCTTTTCGAAGAGGTAAGCTTTCGGAGAGGTCTTCATTGTGTTTACCAGGGTGTTTCTCTAACCCGCACTGCGGGTTAGAAGAAAGTCTATGCGCACTTCGAAAAAATCAAACCTATGCGCTCGAAAAATTTAGTGCGGGTGACAAGAAACACCCTGGTGTTCACTTTAATTTTGTTCCACAGATAAGCAACGTCCACTGTATACATCGCACTTTATATTGTTAATACTGTAGCTTGACTGAAATTTTTTTAACCGTTTCAGTTTCCTTTTGAATAAGTCTATATATGAATAATATACGATGCAAAAAAAGAGAGAGAGTTAGTGGAAGAGAAATAGTGAGGGTCGATAGCTTCTACCTTATTCTTCTGTGTGGCTTAGAGGAAGACAACCCACTGGGCAAGAAACAACAACAATAAGATAGTATTATTTTGATGTGCAGTTATTTTACAATGTCTGTGGTAAGTTTTTGCGGATTGGGTTGAAAGGGGGGAAAGGGGGAGCAAAAGTGAGAAGTATTGAATAAAGACTTTAACCTCGCACTGAAAAAAAAGCTGGTCTGCCGGGCGGGATCGAACCCAGCCATCTCTTCCCAAACCGGGAGCAAGCGCGTTACCATTACATCACGAGAACACATTGCTATTTTGTGCGATAGTGCTTATTCGAAAACTTACTGAATAACCTTTGAGGACAACATGAACATGTTGACGGAAGCTGTCAGGGAGCTGAATGGTCTGGGTGAAGCTGTCGAAATAACATGTCAGAGAAACTCATTCATTTTTCATATTAAACTTCTTTTTTTTCAATACAAAGGATTTTTCTCATCAAAAAATAAGTTTCTGAGGAGGCATCGATCTTAATCAATCTCTGACTTACCGGGAGCGCTGTTCTGAACATTTTGCAGTTCTTTCCAGTAGTCTTTATGACAGGCTCAATGTATTTGTAAGCTTCGATGAAAGATATTTACCTCAGAATAGTATACCTCATATAGTAAGATTGTTTTCAGCGTACAATCGGTTTGATTACAAGCCCAAACAGTTCAAATTTCGTGCCTATCAATTGGGAAAGACCTTCTGATAGGAATACTCTTTGAAATTCAAAAAATGTTTTACGAGAAATATGAATTTCAGCAGAAATTGACTGGAGGTTGCTGGGGAAAGGGGACGAAACAGAAGAGGCCGCATCTCTTCAACAGCCCGCGATTAATGGTGAGAAATCGCCTCCGGAGGCTGTTTTAGGGACCTTGAAGTTTACATCATAAAATATGATTGATATTATGTGCGTTTGTAGCTCAGTGGGTAAGAGCATCGCCCTGAAAGCTCAGTGGGTAAGAGCATCGCCCTGAAAGCTCAGTGGGTAAGAGCATCGCCCTGAAAGCTCAGTGGGTAAGAGCATCGCCCTGAAAGCGAGAATCGCGGATTCAGTTCAGTTCCTACCCCACTACACGGTTTCTGAAGATATTTCTGCCAGAAGTAGAGTATACTCTTATCCACAGGCGAACAATGAAATTGGAAACACTTTGAGAGAATTGCGTCAGCCTCATTGAAAACTTCCTCTATTCCACTCGATAAAGAAAACATTGATCTGTCCGGGCGTGGCATAGTGGTAGTGTGATAGACCATTGTGCGAAGAGTCCCGAGTTCGACTCCCACCCCGGACAGATCCACCCAAACCAAGGGGGTTAAGAAATGTTGGTAGTGCTCATGCACGAATCTGAATCTCCTCACTGCTGCTAATCACACTTGCAGTGATCTAGCAGGCAGCCACTGGTTCTACCAGGATAGGTCTGACCTGCATCTCAGGGGAGCGCGTACCCTGCCGCGAGGCGGGAACAAGCGCGAGGAAGAAGAAGAAGAAAGAAAACATTAATCTAGCTATCGCATGGATGAAACCCAGCCATCTCTTATGTACCGAGAACTAGTGTTTACCGTTGCAGTAGCGAAAACACATTGCTAATCTGCGTTATAGTGCTATAGCGAAGGCATCAAATTATGATTTAGTATGTGAAAGTCGCTTTGAGCAATCGGTTGACTATGTATTTGAATGATTTGTCACTTTAATTTGGGTTTTAGTATAAACCTGATCAATGGGATTTTGCACTGAGCTGCAATGGAGTTTTCTAAAGTCAGATGATTGATGTATGAGCTTAAGGATAAGTTGAGTGCCTGCTTTCCAGGGGATGATGTGCCGAATGAAGCCGAGGCATATGATTCATCGATAGAAATCATCAACGTGCCCTCCGGGAGCAAGCAACACAGGAATCTTGTTTCTCCCCTGCGGGAGTGTGCTGAAGAAGTTTCGATTGAAACTATAACGAGTGGAAAAGAATGTACTCCTGAACTACGACAATTGAGTAGAACGGTCAGTTTTAATAGAGCTTGAACTTGAATATTTGGCTCTTATTCCCTTATGGGCGCAAACGACGGGCCCAACTTATGGGCCCAAGGCGCAGACATTGGCAAGATGTTTTTTTTTTTTACATAAGTTGTTATGATACGGTCTCGTTAGCCTAAGCCGTGCGGCCTCGTTAGCGTAAACTTTTACTAAGTCTAAGCGTTTTTTTTAAATGTAAAAACAATTTTTTCATGTTTTTTTTATAAATTTTTTTTTTCAAGAACCGGAGTTCCTGATGCTCAAAATGATCACATATGAAAAAAATTTGAAACCGTAGCGTTCAAATCCAATTAGCGCTGCCAATTAAACTGCAGTAGTGCCTTTTCGTCTGATATACCCGTAAGGGAATAAGAGCCGAATATTTCAGTTTCAAATAATAACTTCATCCGATCTTGTGTTGGATTGAGCAACCTATAATTTCTGAAGGTAGTTATTATTCGTGCTGTCAGTTACATTATAGTAAGAATAATAATCTTCCTCGTGCTTGTATCCGCCTCGCGACAGGGTACGCGCTCCCCTGAGATGCAGGACAGACCTATCCTGGTAGAACCAGTGGCTGCCTGCTAGGTCACTGCTAGTGTGAATAGCAGCAGTGGGGAGAGTCAGATTCGTGCATGAGCACTACAAACATTTCTTAACCTCCTTGGATTGGGTGGATCTGTCCGGGGTGGGAGTCAAACTCGGGACTCTTCGCGCAATAGTCGAACACACTACCATTATGCCACGCCCGGACAGTCAGTTACATTATATGTACAAACAAAATGTTTATAACATGTAATATAGCTATTATAGCAATGTACATTTGTTTGCAGAGCACTCTTTTCTTGACTTCCACACCGAAAAGGAGAAGAAGAAACGAATCGGAGCGAAATATAGATAGCTCGGACAATTGTACGGTGCGTGAGAATTGGTCTTACCAGCTTTTTTTGGATAGTGCAAATTTGGGCATAGGTTGACCCGCAAGGCGGGTTAGAGAAACAGCCTCATAAGACCAAAATGTCATGGTAAATGAGAAGAAATTTTCTTGATATTGACTAGTATGTAAAGTTTTCTGCAGGTGAACAAGAGTGGAATAAAGGACAGAGAAGCTGCGACACCGTCCACAAAGAGAGATTTATTGTCGAGTCAGCCCGAAAGAAAAAATTGTCAACTATGAGAGAATATAGGATCGTAGTATGTATTTAATAGTTGAGATGTTAGAAAAGTTTGAGTGTAGTATAATGGTAATGTGCGCGACTATTAGACAAAGGATTGTCTGTTCGAACCCCCTCTCCTTCCTCTTCCTCTCTCTCTCTTCCTTTCTCGGGCAGATTTAACCGAATAGAGAGGTGATAAAAATCTGGTTGTTCCCCCACCCCCCCCCCCCTTCCCCCTCCTCCGCTGATGCTGAACGTACAAGCAGTGAACCAGGAATCAACGGCTGGATCTTCCAGGATAGAACTGTATCCCATCTTAGTGAAGCGCGTATTCTGCCGCAACGCGGAAAGAAACGTGCGGAAGATGATGGTTGAGTGGTCATGAGTTGAAGAAAGGGGTTAATTAGAATTTTTTGGATTCAATGCGGAGAGTTCGGATCAATGTTGACGAGTTTAAGATTTTTCTAGAAACGGATTGAATTGGGAACTTTTTTGTGATGGTCCCGTTCACCCTTCTGCTTCGGAAGTTCAAATAATACTCGGTTGCGTATCAGGTTGTGCAAGGACAGAAGCGGTGATTGTGAGAGGAAGAGAGCGGACTTCTACGAAGAGAAAAGCAGCCCGCACGAGCTGTGAAAGTGAAAGCCGTAAATCCTCTACCACCAGAAAGACGCCGTATACGAGGGTCTCGAAGAGCCGCTTGTTGAGGAGAAGAACTCGCAGTCGAACGGCGGGAGAGAGATGTACAATATCTGTAGAGGATGAACCTCAAGAAGCATCCAACTTTTTTACTTGTATTCAGGGATTAAATGAAGCCGCCTTATTCAGATTTACATGTATCCGCCGCTCAAAGTTTGGAGGAAAAAAGAAGAGGGGGTGAAGGAAAGGGATGTGAAAAGAGAGGGAGTTTTATGTCATTAGTGTGTGTACATGTATCCGCCGACGCGACCGATCCGGTCACTATTTAACCCCTGCTTTTATTTACAGTTTTCATGCAGTTTTTGTTGTAAAAGTCTGTTTTAGCACAACGTTATCGTTTTGAAGGGAGTAAACTTACGATTGAAAAAAGGAAAGGACCCAGCAACTCTGTTTGATAGAAATCAAGTTATACATTATAAAGCATATCATAAAGCTATACATAATAAATTTATCCGCAAGTGATGAGTTTACATCATAAATATAATCAAGTTATACATCATTAAGCAGATCATGTAGATCATAAAGCAAGTGATGAGACAATACTAGAAGAGGGGAATAATTAGAGAGAAGAGCACTACAAACAAAATTTCTTCCAGTAAAAGTTCTTTGGAAATCGCTGTTTTTTCATCAGTTGGGCGAAGTTCTTTGGAAATCGCACTTTTTTCATCAGTTGGGCGAAGTTGTCAAGTGATGCTACAGATAACTTTCGCTCATTTTGAGTTGTTGGCGAGCACGCGGAAGATCCAGTACGCGGAAAACATTTTCCCGAAACTGTTCACCCTCACATACGCCTTCGGTCAATCGACATTGATAAGGTATCACGCTTGATTTCGAGGGCTCGGAAGAATATGTTCCGCATCTCGGAAAGCACTTACGCTGCCGCGAGGCGGAAACAGGCGCAAGGAAGACTATTCTGTTCCGAATTATCATAAGAGATGTATGAATCATAGGTTCAGATTTCGGAACTAATCCAATTCAACAAATAAAATACGAATAGTAAGAAAAACAAAGTCTATTAGAAGAAAAAGAGACGATACGTCGTGTTAAGTTGCAGTAGTAGCCCGTTAGAAAAAGCATCGCTTGGTAGGCAAAGTTTGCGGGTTCGGTTCCAGTTCTTTGCCAAAATTTTGCGAATTTTTTTCTCTTTGTTAGTTTGTTCTTCTATTCATAAAATGTATTGACGAATATCTTAGATAACAATCATGAATCGTGGCAACAGTTAAAAAATTCTATTAAATAAATTTGACTTGCTTTTCTCAGGAAACGCGGAAAGATTTAGACCAACTGCAAAACGATGCGCGTGCTTTCAAGAAGCGAAGAGTTGAACAACTGGGTAAGTTGAGGCTAGCTCTGGGTAACAACTGGGTAAGTTGAGGCTAGCTCTGGGTAACAACTGGGTAAGTTGAGGCTAGCTCTGGGTAACAACTGGGTAAGTTGAGGCTAGCTCTGGGTAACAACTGGGTAAGTTGAGGCTAGCTCTGGGTAACAACTGGGTAAGTTGAGGGTAGCTCTGGGTAACAACTGGGTAAGTTGAGGCTAGCTCTGGGTAACAACTGGGTAAGTTGAGGCTAGCTCTTGGAGCACTAATCTACTCAATTTTCTGCTTTTTTTGTTTATCTTATGCTCACTTATTCAATTTATTGAAAAACTGACTTACAAAATCGGTTCAAGTTTTCTAATAATAGTTGTGCCCTCGTTTTGAATTATGTGCATGCTCATGAAGCGGCTCGAAAACTTCTCACATTCAGAAATGACTCAAAAAGATGTAGTGGAAGCTCTCGTCAAACGATATGGCAAGGGATCCTACGACATTTCCGGATTCGAGACGTGCTCGATCTCTCACGGAGGAATGAACAGGATTTGTGATATCTTGGAGGTATCGTTTGTGCTTTTTAGCTCAGCGAGATTTGTGATAGCTTAGTTCATCGAAGAAGGGTATGTGCATCCCTGATTTCATCGAAGCAGGGTATGCGCATCCCTGATTTCATCGAAGCAGGGTATGCGCATCCCTGATTTCATCGAAGCAGGGTATGCGCATCCCTGATTTCATCGAAGCAGGGTATGCGCATCCCTGATTTCATCGAATCAGGGTATGCGCATCCCTGAATCGAACATTCATGCAGACATTGGAAGGAAAGGGGAAAGCCAAAATGAATGGAAAGGGATTTGGAGGATAAGTAAGATGGGAAAAGAAGATAATGTAGATAATTTCTGACGAACAAACCTAGCTGGTACAGTCACTATATAACCCCTGCATACAGGCGAGCTTTATCAAACTGGTGGCAGCTTACAGTTTCAGATTGTTAAAAAAACTGGGACTATGACATGCGATAGTATTGTACAACCGATAGATAACATCTAATCAAATTATCGAATCAATCAATACTGATTGGGCCCATCTTGTGATTTTCTTGTAATCTACATTCAGCTTAGTACAAGTTCTAGAATGAATCTTCTACAAAAGGGATGGAAAGTAGCTATCGACTACTTTTTCGCAGAAATGGCTAGCAGAGCTAGAGGGTGAATCGGTGACTGCGATTGATGCCTTCGATCATTCAACCACACGCGATTCACATGAGGTCGATCCACAGGCAGCTCATGACGATCCGCCGCATAGCGAGAATCCGCGTCACAGACGCGTGCGGAACGTGGATCGCAGAGCGCCTGGTAAAGGCCGGGCGCGAGTTGATGTCACGGCAAGGTCGCCGAGAAAGTCTACTACAAGAAAAAGAATGCAAGAAGCGGTTTCTTTTCTTCATTTTAGTTTATATTTTCCTAGTGCGCAAACAAGTATATTATGTGTCGTTATAAATGGGTGTATGTAAGTTTCCGCCACTCAACTCCGAAAAAAATGAACTCGTGATTAAACAGCGCAAAGCTTTGCTGCAAAAAATCACCTCAGAATGGACCAGTTTTTTTTTAGATAGTTTTTATATGTAAAGTTTCTCATTTATTTCAAAAGTCGAAGTTCTATGCGTAAAGGAATGATTACGGTAGAGGATAAAAATAACTCTTAAGAAGATGGTCGAGAATCCTAATTATTTAGAGCTGTGAAGTATCTTAGGGAGAAGAACTTCTTTGTGTGCGCCAGCAAGCTTTGCATTCTTGTTACAAGCCTTTTGTTTGAAGATACACTCAAAAGGATACAATGCGGGCTTCCTAATAATGCTAGGTCTGGGAACAAAACAGATTTTCTCAAAGGTAGTATTGGCATAGCATCGAGTAGTACTTATCAAAAGTGGGTAGTATTGGCATAGTATCGAGTAGTACTTATTCAAAGTGGGTATTATTGGCATAGTATCGAGTAGTACTTATTTAAAGTGGGTAGTATTGGCATAGTATCGAGTAGTACTTATTCAAAGTGGGTATTATTGGCATAGTATCTAGTAGTACTTATTTAAAGTGGGTAGTATTGCCATAGTATCGAGTAGTACTTATTCAAAGTGAATTTGAATTTGAATTTTTTATTACGCGAAACAGATGTATCACGTGAAAAATTGATGGTGCTTGATGGGATGTATGTATAAGAAGGGGAAGGGAAGAAAACATGGTTCAAAAAGGCTGAGGAGCTTCTGATGGTAAGTAGGAGCAGAAAAATGGTGAGACGATCATTGATAGCCGTTCGGAATCAGCCATTGGAGAGGAGAGGGATAAGGATGAATGATACGACGAAGGGGTCATAGAGGCTTCATAACAGAGGGGAGAGGTAAGAAGAGCCGCTCCGTAGCAGCCGTTTCTAGAGGAAAGGGAAGGGAAGAATGTATTGGTATTATTGGTATTATTGTGGGTATTATTGGCATAGTATCGAGTAGTACTTATTTAAAGTGGGTAGTATTGGTTTATTATCGAGTAGTACTTATTCAAAGTGGAGCTTCGGTAAAGTAATGACTACGGTAGAGGATAAAAAACGTGTTCATGAGGATTATAGAAGGCGCATCGGAATTTTTTTAATCGTTTTTTTTTTAAATTCTCATTTCTTCAACAACAGTTTATGCAAATCCAATGCGATAATTTTTTTGTTAAAAAGTTTCATTGATACTCGGTTTACCATAATTTTACGATGAAATTGTGAGAAAAAATAGAGCGAAAATTTGTGTGATTGAAGACCGGAAAATGAAAAACTCGGACGAGAAAATTCCCAGTCCCTGTAGGAAATTAATACTGAATGACATGGAAGACTTTGCTAGGAGGTGAAAGCAGAGGAAGAGCCTGACTTTTCGATGAGGGCCCACGGCGAGGAATTTGGGCAACTGGTAACGCCCGGGAAGCTCCATGGCAAGGAGGATTCTATGAAAGACTTGTAGGAAGCGTCAAGAAGGCGTACTACAAGACTGTTGGGACCAACAAGCTCTCTAAAGAAGAATTCCTGACTGTGATCACGGAGATTGAAGGAGTACTGAATTCAAGACCCCTCACCAGAGTGGAAGAAAAGATCGAAGAATTCTTAGAGTCTCCAACATTGAGGCCTATTGACTTCCTCGTGCCCAAATCCGAAATAGTCCTTCCCTTCTGGCAAAAAGGGAATGAAGAAGAATTAGATCCCGACTATTCCGAGAAAAGGGAAGAGCTGAACACTCAGAACCAAGCTTGGTGAAGAATGTCAACAGTCATGAAAGTGTTGAAGAGGTTCTGGGAAAGGTGGAAGCAAGAGTATTTACAAGCTCTAATGGATCGAGAACTCCATCCCGTCATTCAGAATCCGAAGCGGATCACAGAAACTCACAAGACTATATTGCACAAAAGGACAAAGCCAAATGTTGGAGATATCGTGCTTATCGTCCATGATAATGAATCCAGGGCATACTGGCCTTTGGCGAAAGTCTTGAGGTACGACACAGACAGATCAGTATTGCTTGAAAAGAAAGATGGTTCAAAAACCTTGAGAACAATCAATAAAATTGTTCCTCTGGAGCTGACTGAAGAAGAAAAAAGACGGAATGGATTTGAACCACAAGTTGAAAGGAAAAATGAAATTCCGAATGTCAAAGCGCATGATGAACCAAAACAAGCGGGTGAAAGGGCGAAGAAATACAATCTACGACTTAGAAATAAAGTCAATTATGCCCATTCGGAGTACGATGAGGATTCAGAGAGTGTATACCAATTGTAAGAATCCGCAAAAAGAGCCTACATCGACTCGGTTGTGTCAAAACCGCCGGAATCGATCAAATCTGTACAAAAGAGACACAAGCTGAGCACCAGTTACATACATATGTTGTTGATTGGAATCCTGATGTGTCTGAGTACTGCGGAGGCGTCGCAGCATCTCATATTGAAGTGCCTAAACGGGGGAGGAGCATCAGTTGTGACTAGGCCATGTCAGCCGGTTCAAGTGTGCACAAAAGGTAAATGCTACCTCATGAACAATCCATCCGAAGAACAGAGAGTTTTCTTCGAGCCAGAAGCAGTGATCCACCCTCACTTGGTTTCAGCCAAGGTGGTTGAAGAGAGAGAAGTGCACTACACAAATGTCTCTTGTCCTGCAACCCCGTACTGTGAAGCATTAAAAGATTACTTCACGCTTCAGCACTTATACTCCCCAGAATGCTGGCCAGTGACGGCCGCAGCTCTCATTGGAGTGATCTCTTACTCCATCTTCCTGACTCTGTGCATATTGATGTACATGATCTGCAACACACCATTCAGATTGAGCACCCCCGTGACAAAGGCGTGTCAAATCAACAAAATTTGTCTGAAACTTCTCACGCGTATTATACTCTGTCCATTCCGATTTTTTCGGTGGGTGGCAGTGGCTGTGTGGCAAAAATGCTACAGCCCGAACAGAGAAACGCAAGTGAACAGGAAGAAATGGAAAAGAGAGCAGATAGCTTACAGACTAATGGTCATCATGTTACTATGCTACATGACAGGTAGTGCAAACTGTTGCCAAGATGTTGTTGTAATAGCTAGCGAGTATGAAAGATGTCAAAACCAGGCATGCTTCAACGAAAGCCATGTTATAATGACAATCAACCCAATCACCAAAGAAGCATGCATCGCTTTCAAGAACGCTGACGAAGAAATAATTGGTCAGATCAAGATAACAATGATGACAGTCACAGAGAAGTGCCAACGAAAAGCTTTAGGCTACCATCGCGAAGTCGATGTCAATGTAGCGAGCTCAAAAAGGTGTTATTGGGCAGGAAGCTGCACGGCGGATAAGTGTGCGAGTATTCGCCCGTCAGATTCAATTCCAGAACTATCACATGTGAAGCACTATCCAGGTCACACATATTGCTCCGAAAGTTGTGGAGGATACCAGTGCTTCTGTCTCCTATCCAGAAATGGTTGCATGTTCTACAAGACCTATGCAATACCTGTTTCAGAGAAGGTATATGAGACATTTGAATGCTCAGAATGGACCCCAGACCTCTTGTTATCAATTGAAGTGACTCGAGGCAACCATACTGCAGTGAAGGAGATTCATCTTCGACAAAGCTGGAAGAAAACAGTAGAAGGACACACAGTCGAACTACTCTCACTGAATGAACCTTACATTCGCACGAGAAACAATTTCTTCATCTCGGACGGAAAGAGAACAGCTACTTCTGAGAAGCCCATCTCTCCAATACTGAACTGTGCATCAGTAGAGGCAGCACGCGACTTGAACTGTACAGTCAGAGAAGTCTGCAATTGTAGAGCGGCTATTGAGAGACCAAATTGTGACTGTGAAGATTACAAGTTGGAAGCCCTCTATCAGACGGAAACAACTCTTCCGGTTCACTTTCTAACGCATTCAGTTTTTGGAGACAGGGAGATTTACATGAATGTGGAAAGTGAGACAACTGTTCAAATCGCCCTGAAACTCGATGAAGGGAGATTCAGTCATATTCAGGAGGTCAACAGTCCGTGCCAAGTGAAGGTGAACTCTGTTGAGGGGTGCTATAATTGCGCCACGGGAGCAGTTACAAAATTCACATGCACAGTGAAGAGCAGTCAAGTAGTAGTAGTGACCTGCGAAGAAAATGCATTCTCTATTCCATGTGGACCAGAAGGAATAAACTCGGAAAGAATCCTTGCTTTCAGTACCAAAAGAGTTCAAGATAATTGCAATGTGTCATGCAGTGAATCTGTTCTCATACAAGGAACGTTATACAATGACGGACCTTCATTGGAAGACATATACCGAGCAGTTATGTCCGGAGAAACTGGCGAACTTGATGTTCCTGACTTCTATCACTTCATTGAAGTCATCTCAAGTAAATGGAGAACAATACTGTCACTGGTCGCAGTTTTCTTCGTTTTGGTATGTACTACAGCAGCAGTTGTTTATGTGGCTCCAATCTGCCGGATGCTACTCAGATCAAAGAGGAACTCTACTAAGAAACATATGTGAATCGAGGAGAGCAGCTTGCGGAGGGATCATCACGTCTCTGAGAACGAAGATGAGAGGGAGAGACAGGAAATCATCAAATCATGTTATGTTCGAATTGTATTCGATTTTTTGTGTTTGTTTTTTTTAGGTCGACATTTTATTCGATGTACTTAATTAGTCTTTTCGCCTAATTAAAATTCATTACTAGACCTTTTCCTTTCTCTCGGGCGGGAGAATGTTGAATATCAACACTTCACTTAGTATTTCATTGAGTATCAATAATCACACGCGAGGGTGTTTCGTGGTTGCATTTCGCAACTCCCCTCGTGTATCTTCATATTCATGCTAAGACTATGTATGATCTTCCAACATTGTGGGAGGAGTCTGGCTCTCCCACTCTCACTCTCTCTCTGGAGGGGCGGAGCCTAAACTTTCTTGCTCGCCTGTCTCTATATATTTCTTATCGTCACTAATTCTTCAATGTCTGTGCTATTGTATATCGTTTAGTAAGGGATAGATGCTTTCTGAATCAGTTCTTCCCTTAGACCCTTCTTGAATAAAGTCGCTTCTACATTTGCTGTGTTGCTTAAGCAAGTCAGAGTGGGACACAAAGGCGAGCAGCAAACACCACAAAGCACCAAGTTTGGTGCATCCACCAAACTGCTTTTAAGGCGAGCAAAATACATCCCGAACCCCACAACGATCTTAGTTTGACTGAGAAGAGGATGGAGGTCTCAAGCTGTACGGGCTTCCCGTATTTCAATCTCTTGTTGTACTGCCTTTTCTTGATTGAAGCTGAAACTGTGGTAGATCTGCTCAGAGGGCTCGATTTAAGTTTAGATCGACGAATGGCATCCGAGAACTGAGACAATCAAAAAAATTTCGTGTGCCGTTTGTTTCGATGGGAGAGCAGAAGGATTCGGTTGTTGTGGAGCTCTTTAGATGACATTAGATCTGAGTCTTTTGTCCTCTCGAATTTCGTACTGAATCGATTCGATGGTAGGAGACTGCGTTAGCTAATTTTTTGATAACATTCCGATGACGACAGCGAACGTCTTGAGTATCTATTAGCTCTGAGAAGGCAAAGAAGGTTTCATTAGCGACTATGCAGCTCTCAACTGCTGAAGTTAGCGCCACAGCTCCAATGGGTTCACAATCGTGTTGAAGTACTTTCCTCGGTATTTTTTGGGAGGAATTGTAGGCTGTTATTTGAGTACATAGCTGAGGAAATCGATACACAGAGCACTTTGGAAACTCACCGCTCGATGGAGAGCACTGAGTCAAGAATGACACACAACCTATGTACTTGTGCTTCAATATTTGCATTAAGTTCATGATCTTACTTTCATTTCTAATCTCTCATCTCTTTTTTTCAAACGCACAATTAGGCTGTATGTTATCAAGTTGAAAAGTTGTTCAATTACCTGAGTATGAGAGGAAAACCCTGTGAAGTCCTTTCACAACCTGTCAAGAGCATTTTCTTTAGCAATTTCAAGCATTTAGCTCACAGAAAGTGACTGGTTTTTTGTTTGAAAGTGACAGAAAGTTAGTTTTCCGATATTTTAGTTTTTAACTTCCTTTATTGAAGTTTGTTATTCTCTGACACATCAAAAGTCCCTCGTGGCCCTAAACTACCTGAAAACGGGGGGGGGCCTTAACTACCTGAAAACGGGGGGCCCTAAACTACCTGAAAACGGGGGGCCCTAAACTACCTGAAAACGGGGGGCCCTAAACTCCTGAAAGCAGTACCTAAAAACTCAACTGAGCACAGCTTGTTCTGTTACTCGGGCCGAGTCATAACTTATTTGTACATTTTTCTTTTAGCGATCCTTTTATGGCGGAAGGCGGTTCGGATTCGGAATTTTCGATTCCGTTGGTGATGGAGCCAGGAATGGATTTCGCAGAGAGAATGAAGGTTCGAATGTAAACATCGAAATGCTCAGTCTCGTTTTCAATTGCATCGTTCTCAATTTCTTTGGGAAACTCACCGTAATCACTGTTAATAAAAAAATAAAGCGCGTTTTTGTGTCAGGGATATTATGTGTCGTTCCAAATGGGTGTATGTACGTATCCGCCACTCAACCCGAAAAAAATTGAACTCGATATTGAACTAAAACCGAATTTTTTCGACCTATCGAGAAATCAAGACATTTTACCTATGCATGTACGTATCCGCCGCATAGGAGTGGCAGGTCACTATATTATACCTGTTTTGTGTTTATCTATTTGCAAAGAATATGTATACCATATCATCAATCGAGCACATTGTACAACTCATAAAATTAGTAAATTTTTTTGTACGAAAAGTGTAATAGCACGCATTTGATAAGCCCCGTTACCCTATTCGTCAAGTGCATAAATAAAAGATGAAATGCGCTTGGTATCTAGGCATGGAATTACGGCGGTGGAGTAGATCACAAATTATTTGATAAAATGTGGTTATATATTTTTCGTCGCAATTAGGCTATTTCTCAGGTTACATTTTTTTAAAAAAACTTGCAGTGGCTGGTTGCCCTCAGCGTGCGCTGTGAGTTTTGCTTCGATGGGGACTGTCTTGTATACGATTGGTCGATAACGGCCGCTTGTTCAAAATGTGGCAAGGAATCCTTGGAAAGAATGGAACAAGTGAGCTCAACTTTCAGAATCTTGAGGCAATCTAGAGTTAGACGTCATTGATTTGATTTCTAGCTGCTTACTTCGTTTACGAGAAAAAATTATTTTTGTTGTAATAATAATAATAATTTTATTGTCATCGTCACATGATTATACAATTGAGTGCACAGTAAAAATCGAAAACAATTATAATTTACAATGGCAAAATAAGAAGTAGCAACTCTGCTACTAATAATTAAACAACCGACGAGAAAAAACTCAAAAATTCAATTCATTTAAGAACTTCCTGGCCTTGGGAAGTGATGAGCTAAAAAACAAACAAACAGGAGATCATTCCACTCTCTAATTATCCTATAAGGAAAGAATGATTGAAATAGGTTTAAACGGCAAATAGGCGGCATACGAAGTTTCCATGTATGAACACGGGTGAATCTACTTCTCGGAGCAAGAGGAAGGATCTCGCCAATAGGAATTTCTATGTCGTGACGTACTATTTCATAAAGTAGCATCAAATCGTTTGTCAGTCGACGTTTTCTAAGGCTCAAGCTTCTTAATAACCTCAATCGCTGTATATAAGAGATATTAATACAGGCACGTTTGAAAATTTCTCTGGTAATATTTGGAGAAATAGTAAGACCCCATGAGGAAGACCAAGTTGAGAGGACATCTAATGCTCTCTGCAGTAGAGATGCGTCATTCATAGTGAACAGTTTGGCATCGTCGGCATAAAGAGTGCAATGAACGCCTGCTGGAAGTGACTGAGGAAGATCATTTATATAAAGTAGAAACAATAAGGGCCCTAGGACAGATCCTTGAGGAACCCCCGAGAGAACAGGATATGAGGCTGAGAAAGATGAAGCTACCATCACAGCTTGCGTTCTTTGAGTTAGGAAAGCTTTGAAGAAATTAAGCAGGCATCCTGATATATCAAAAGAAGATAGTTTTAAAAGCAAGGAGTTGATGGGCACAGTGTCGAACGCTCTACTGTAGTCTACGAAGACAGTGGAAATATATGAAGAACTGAACTGATTAAGAGTCTTGTGCCACTCAGAAATTGACATAATCAGTGCTGAAGAGCAAGATCTATGTGAGCGAAAGCCATGTTGGAATGGGCTTAACAATTTGTTTCTGTCCAGATAAGAGTGAAGAGAAAACATACTATCTTTTCTAGGACTTTACTGTTACAACAAGTCGGAGAAATTGGCCGGTAATTGTTTGGATCGCTCATGTTCCTCTTTTTCTTATAAATAGGCTTGAACCAAGCTTGACGCCATATGGTTGGGCATGTACCATGAAGTAAAAACTATTGAACAAGATAGCTAGTGGAGATGCGATGCTTGTAGCTGTCCCTTTTTAGAAAAGAGTGTGGAATGTTGTCAGGAGAAGTAGAGTTAACATTTTTCAACTTAGAAAGACACTTGAACACAATTGGAGCACTCACGTCTATGAAGTCAACTTGTTGGTCTGTAAGTGGCAAGACTGTGCGTAATGAAGCATCAGGGCCAGTTGCCGTGAGAGATGCTGCTTGCTGACAGAAGAGAAGAACTGTTTTTTAATCTTAGAAGTAGCAACTTGTGCTTCTTGGTCAGCTTGAAACTTTCGAATTGCTCTGCGCAGCTCAATCGATCTTCTGAGGTAGGATTGAAAGCCTATCCGCCTTGCGTGTTCGTATAGGTGGATACAAGAACGTAGAAGACTCAGGATATGCTTAAGATAGCGAGTCTGCTTATGAGAAAGTACTCTCAATGTAACTGTTCTAGAAATCACGTCCTGAACAACTGAAAGAAAAGAATCATTTAGAGAATCTGGATCAGAGGAGAAACAGATTGTGGAGGTCCAGTCATAAGAAGATAGAATAGAGTTGGCGAGATCAAAGTTACAGCGTTTGAAATCTAAGTAGGTCTTCTTGTGTTCAATTTTTCTAGGGACACGGAGCTCGAAGTTAACAAGGTTATGGTCCAGTGTAGGTAAAGGTGGAAGAACGAGACACTCTGGGATGAGTGCACTGTCACTAGTGAAGACAAGGTCCAGAACACTTTTACCTCTGGTTGGAGCATTAACTCTCTGCGTTAGTCCCAGGGAATATGAGAAGTAGAGAAGACAATCGGTATACCAGTCAATTTCTTTGCAATTGAAGTCACCACAGAGAAGAAGAGGATAATTTGAAGCAGACATAACTGAAGAGATTTCCGAAAGGCATTCATCGAAGGAATCGATAGAACAAGATAGACTACGGTAAACCAAACAGAGAAGAAAAATGAAATCTCTACATTTAACTTCCCATATGAGGAGTTGACAGAAAACGGAATAGGAGCGAGAAGATATGAGCGATGCAGTCAAGTGAGAACCCAGTAGTAGAAGTACTCCACTCTCGGTAACACAGAGCATGTCAACACCATTCGTTGAGAGAAAGAAGTCTAGAATATCTATTTTAAATGGCAGAGAACGGAAATCGACGAGAAAGCAAGAAAGTAGGGATAGTGTGTTAGACCATTGTGCGAAGAGTCCCGAGTTCGACTCCCACCCCGGACAGATCCACCCAAACCAAGGGGGTTAAGAAATGTTGATAGTGCTCATGCACGAATCTGACTCTCCCCACTGCTGCTAATCACACTAGCAGTGATCTAGCAGGCAGCCACTGGTTCTACCAGGATAGGTCTGTCCTGCATCTCAGGGGAGCGCGTACCCTGCCGCGAGGCGGGAACAAGCGCGAGGAAGATTATTATTATTTGGGATTTGAGATGAGATTTTCTCCGCAGACATTTTAAATACACATAAATTCAACAATGAAGGACCTTATTCCTAAAAAAAAACAAGTCCTTTTCAAATGCTGTTGTTGAAAACTCTAGCATTTCGGACTGCGAAACTATTGGCTCTACAGTTAGATTTTGGGACCTGGAACCAGATCTGAGCAGCATTTGCTGCTCGCTGCTCTCTAACCATCTCATTGATTGTCCCGAACAGTATAGATTCCATAGGCGAGAGCGAGGACGTATCGATTTTCTTATCCATTGCGCGAAGAGAGATGTGTCCTGTGTCCAATCACAATAGAAGAAAGAACTTGAGAGAAAGGAAGTGAGTTAACACAGTCACAGACGGGATAAGAAAAGAAACTGAAGTGAATCTTCCAGTGAAGACTTTTGAAAGCAGTGATAGAGGAAGACAACACGTTAGAAGAAGCTCTTGTTTATTATGCAACCGAACTGCACTTCCTTGTTCTTTTTTTATACCCTTTAACGAGTCAAATCCTTCTTATTTGCTAGAAAACACGTCGCAAGTACGATTATGTGAAAGAAAACCCTTCAATCGTAATCAGCAGTTTCAAACAGCCACCAGACTTTTGAAAGGCCTGACCGGTATAGAAGGAAATAACACGCGAAACGGGAAAATCAATCAAGAACAGAGCAATGAGAGAGCAACCACTCAATGCGTGACCAGGGAGCGTTATGACCAGGAAAGCAACCACTCAATGCGTGACCAGGGAGCGTTATGACCAGGAAAGCAACCACTCAATGCGTGACCAGGGAGCGTTATGACCAGGAAAACAACCACTCAATGCGTGACCAGGGAGCGTTATGACCAGGAAAGCAACCACTCAATGCGTGACCAGGGAGCGTTATGACCAGGAAAACAACCACTCAATGCGTGACCAGGGAGCGTTATGACCAGGAAAGCAACCACTCAATGCGTGACCAGGGAGCGTTATGACCAGGAAAGCAACCACTCAATGCGTGACCAGGGAGCGTTATGACCAGGAAAGCAACCACTCAATGCGTGACCAGGGAGCGTTATGACCAGGAAAGCAACCACTCAATGCGTGACCAGGGAGCGTTATGACCAGGAAAACAAAAAAATTTGAATTTTTTCTTGGTGCATACTTACGTTTTAGCAATGGTTTTTTGGCACTTACAAAAGTTTTTCGAATTTCTAAAAAAAAAAGGGGTTTGATTATTTTTGTTCTCTCCAAAATCTGAACATACTGTAGAATTTGGTTGGTTTTTTCACCGAAATCATGTTTTTATTACGATTAAACTTAATAACAGCCAATGACATAAAGTTTGTATGCATAATAAAGGTTTTCAGGCGAAAATCACTGCGCATGGATTACTCCTTGAAGCGCAACTCGGAACTGTGACTTGTGAGGTACTCGATCATCTCATGCGATTATACCAGAAAGCCGCTGAGGTGCTGCGTCCGTACAACCAAGGCATGGCAATCATCGCATTAACAATGTTTACCCACAGCTGCTTATTGGATCGGCGCAACGTTGTCAACGCATTCCAAGACAAATTCCTACATTTGTTGAGGTCATATATTCAATGTTCATATTGATAGGATAACCCTCAATTTTTGTGATTGCGACCGAACGGTCAAAGGAAACCGGGAAAGTTTTTCATCCTTGTTCTTAAAGACTAGGATAGCGAGCTATAGTTTTGAAGCTTTGTCGAAAAATTAACAAAAGTACATTTGCTTGTTCAACAGTTTGGAAGAATAATGCATGACGAGTCAGGTCGTCGACTGGAGATCTATATACGTTTCAACAAATGGATTGCGGATTCAAATGGACTGTGGGCAGAACAAAAATGTTCTTGGCTGCAATAGAAGCGGTAAGTGATCCATTTCGCTATTTTCACTTTAAAAATAGCGCAAGCCATATCATTGTGTTGAAGAAAAAAGTTTAACTCGAATAGGCACGTTTTGAATCGGTTGTTTTGCTTGGTGATTATCAATCGTTAACGAACTAAACAAAATGTGTTTAGGCCTTGACAGCTTCTTCGTTCTGCTTGGGAACCGAGGCCGACATAACAAAAACGCTGAAGAGTCTAATCGCATTCCATACCTTACAAGACGAATAAAGATCGTTCAGTGTTCAGGAATAATTTTTCTCTTCTCTTTCATAATCTTATCTGTTTTTCAAAGCTGCTTACAAACCATTTAGACTTTTTTAGGTTTTGTTGTACCTACTATAGAGAATGCGCACGAAAATCAAGTTTTGATGAAAGGAAGTTCAACGATGTCCGATGCATTTCAGGAAACCATTTTTGTGATTATAATAGTTTACTTCGAGAATTTCGAAAGAAAAAAGGGTTTGAAGCATAATTTGAGTTTTGAACTTCTATACTGTTCGAAAACTTTTTGTGCGCATCCCGCGAAAGTTAGACGTACCTTCGTAAAATTCGACTAGCCTTTATCCTATACTAAATAACTTTTTTTTTTCATTTTCATGGATTTTTTTCAAACAATAAAGTTCGGATTAAAAAAGATGCTCAGTGACGTTATACACTTCGAGAACACGCCTTGTCAACAAGGTCATCTATTGAAGAAAAAAAATCATTTCAAAGTTCAAAAGCGATATCAGCCCACAACAGACAATTTCTTTTCGCATTTCTCTCCGTCTCTTCTCTTTTTCTTTGTACATTTCCGTCTCTGTTTTCTCTACTTTTGCTTCTTTGTCTTCAAGATTTTATCTGTCTCTAATTATCTGTCTCTCCGGTTCTATACAATGCTTCTCAACATTTTAGGAAACCCCTCACTTTTCGAGTTTTTCATGGTAAGGGTTTTATTTAGCGGTTTTGAAGTATATTAACGTTTGGAATAACATGAAGAAAAAATTAACGTGTGCAAAAAACAAATTTGTCTATTGAGAACTGAGCTATTTTCTTGGTGAAAATGGGAAATTTTTTCACGAAATTATAATACAAGTTATAACGGATTTTTTTAATTCACGTAAAACAACGAATCAAAGCTTTGTTCAATAATCTATCACAGCACCCTTACGTAGAACAAGCGGGAATATTCGGTTGTCTAGGGACGATGATATCTTCTGTAGATAACTGACATCCAAGTTATCCCACTCACGATTCATGGCTGCCTTCAGCTCGCATTGTTGTACTGCTTACCACTAACATAAACGCGCTTCACTAATAATCCCCAGACGTTTTCAATAGAGCCCCTAGTAGGCAAATGCCTAGACGTTTTCAAAATAATGTTTTGCCTTGCCAGGAAGGCCCTAGTTGGTGAGCTAACGGGAATTAATGCGTTATCCTGCAAGAAAGTTTTTTTCAGAATGTGCTAAATTTGAAAAAAAAGGTATAAAATCTCCAGCAAAACTTCTTGGTAATCGAGAGAATTCATTTTTCTCGTAACGAACTGGATAGGGTGAGTGCCATTAGCATGGAATTCATCACATCACTTTACGAACAGGGGTTAAATAGTGACCGGATTGTTCTCGTCGGCGGATACATGTACACACACTATTGACGAAAAAACTCCCTCTTTTCCTTCATCCCCTCTTCTTTTTTTCCTCCAAACTTTGAGCGGCGGATACATGTAAACCCAAATTGGGCGGCTCCATTCAACCCCTGATTACGAATCCTCCACCGAAGTTACTCCGTGAGAAATACCGGGGTTCCTTTCGCAAGTCATGCCATTATGTCTTTTGGCCTTCACATCCATTCAGACACCATTTCTTTCCGTCACTCCAGATGATCTGAAGGTGAATAAGTATTATTTCTTTTATCAAGTAATTAGCAGTTCAACCCAACTCAGGAGAATAAAAATTAAAATCAAAAAGCATGTCTTAAAATTTTGTGACATTGCTAAAAGCATTTTTTAGAGGGAATATTCAAATTGGAACCCGGAAAGTTTCGCGGAAACGTTACTTCTTTGCGTGTGTGTTTCTTTTACGCATCGCATCACGTAGGTACACTTTTTAATCACCGGAAGTTAGAAATATGGTGGAAAACTCGAAAACTTAGGATAATCTTCAAGTTTTGAGTAGCACTGTATGTGTTTCTAAGAAGGTTCTCGTTCATATGGAAAGTTGAAGAGTTTTCTATCGGTAAGGAGCTTCGAGTGTATAAATGTAACAGTTGATTAAAACTTTTTCACCAACAAAAACTTCATTCGGAAAAAAATTCATCTTCAATGGTAGTGATAATTTGTCACCAAACGTTTAAAACATACAAAAATTTCACAATCTGATCACAGTAACACATTCACAAGAACTGGAAGAGAATTCTTGCTGCGTGATTGTGGGGAAAGCATATCCCGAGGGAGTTTCGAGTTTGAAGAAGCATTTACAAAAATCAAGAAGCAACTTTTACGATCTTCTTTTAGTTTGTTTAACGTCTCTCGCGATCGGCGCAAGTTATGTTCTGTTTCTGTCAATCGTAAATTCTTATTCATGCTGCTGAATGGTCGACTCCCCTTTTTTATACTTTCCCACGATGAATAACTCCTCAGTACATAGTCAGAATTTCTTTAAACTTACAACATTGAATACATCTCACTAAGATCCATACAAAACACACGCTTTTAAAAGTTCTCGAGAAAAATACTAGGGTACCCGGAAATTTACCCCGGTTTGGAGCTGGGTAAGCAAAATATGTACCCGGGTAGGATACCCAGGTATACCCTACCCGCCTATATGAATAGGGATTGTCTGGGAAAGGTAGGATTGGAAAACAGGGAACAGAGATAAGACAGTCTCTAACTTTTTCAAGTTATTACTGGTTAGTGGATGTGATGAGTTTACTTAGTCTCTGTCTTTCGCTCTTAGAGCTTGTCGAGTCTGTTCCGCTGTTGGTAGAATCAAATAACAGAACACAAGTATCGATTCGCAACAAGTAAAAACTTCCTCGGCACTGCGGTCCGGCAAAAGTGCCCAGCAGAAAGTGATGTAAGAGAGTTGAATTTTAAAAGAAACAGCAATAAGATCGCAAGAACAAGTGACCGTTTCCTAAGGGACAAGAAGAAACAGATTGGAAAAAAGACGCAATGGACAAAAAAGACAGAATGGACAAGAACGACAGATTGGACAAAAAGACAGAATGACTGGCTAACGACTCACTGGCTAATGATGCAACGAATGGCTTACGGAATACTGCTGAATTCTCAATCTCTTCTGTAGAATTTAACCGTGCGACGAGAATTGAGGAAATTTTATTCTCTATTACAAATATCCGACTTTTTGTACAAGTTGAATAAGAGAGTGAGTCATGGGCGGAATGCGGTGAGAATCGAGAAGGAACTCAATTGTAATGGAAGGCACTGGACGACCCGAAGAGAGTGTAACCGAGGGCACGAATGGAGAGATGAGAGATGAGAATCGCTATTGTGTACAAGTAAGGTTCCTGGAATGGAAGACTAGAATATTTAACTGACTGAGCATATAGGGTCAATTCACTTTGAATGAATAGTTCTAATTCATCTGAACTTTTCACAAAAAAACCTTGAATCTTCAACATAAAACATTGAATCACAATTGAGCTCCTATTCAATGAAATATAGATTTACTACATATAAGACTTATAATTTTAATTTCATGTTTTTATTGTTTTGTTCATGTAAGTTTTGCTTACAAAGGCGATGTATTTCCACTGTGTGTGATCCTGTCATGTGCTTTCCCGCAAAAAATTACTGAAAGAAAGCTGAATGAAGTCTGGGAATAACTATAATCTGGAAAAAAAACTATAAGAAAAACTATACGTAAAGCAATTACATAATTATAAGCATCAAAGAAGCGTTTGAGCATGACAAGGACTAAACAAAACGAACTGTTGTTAACAGAAAAACAAATCATGCTCGCAAAAATTTGTTAAAAGTTTGTGAATTGAGCAGAAACCGAACCCACAAGTTTCACTTTCCAGGCAATGCTCTACCCATGTTTACAAACCTCGCCCTAACACTGTCAGGGATTGTGTAAAACACCTCACTGACATATCATGAATGGGTTTAGGAAATTTTATTCGCTAGGTTTGATTATCATTTAGTGTCAATCGTCTTGCCTGATTTGTTCATGTGTTCATAAACCTATGTGACCCCATCTTATTGCTTTATTATCAAAGCACAACTGCTTTTAAACTCTGGAAGTGAGCATTTTTCTACTTCTCGAAAAAAAACTACGCGATGAGAGATGCTTACATCTCCAAGCTTCTCTTTTCGGACACAAATGGTCATGAAGAGAGCGGAGAAACAGTGCATCAAGCAGAGAAGTATGAATGACATCGACATCTTAATTTAAGTTGATTAAAAAGTTTATCTGATAAAAAAAACAGTTGAATAACTTCCATTGTTTTGGCAGCGTTAAAAGGTTTCAAAAATTAGACAAACTTGTAATCTGAGTTTGTTTTCGGAGGTTTTTTTTACGATTCTGTAACCTAACTCTCATTTGACTGATAGGAGTGAATAAATTGTGAAATTCAAACATGTTGGAAGAGTAGGCCGAAGGCAATGGGCAGGAAAAGCGAGGCACATGCTGTGGAAAAACGAATCTCATGACGAGAAATGTGGGGTCGAATCGAAGAAAACTGAAAAGAAACACTTGAACATTAAATAATTTTCTATCATAAATTCATTGATAAGTCGCCTTTACTTCTTATAATCATTATTAAACAAAAACCCAATTTTCGTTTAATTAATTTTAATTCAAAGTTTTTGTACAAAGAATGACAATTTGAGGCATATCTGATGAACTTTTTCGAGCTTATACAGGAAATATACTTATTTCCTTGTGCTCCTCGATTGATTCATTTCCATGGCACATCGCTTAAAGATATCAAAGAGAGCCATAACTCAGGTTCAACATATTTCGTCAAGTTTAAAGTGGAAACTTTTGTATAACATAGTTTGGCATTGTTTGCGTTTATGCCCCCCCCCTACCAGAGGTTCCATGGGTCATACGTCTGACTTATTAACATTTACAAAAATATACTTTTACATTAAAAAATTATTTCCACATTAAAAAAATGTTTTTAACATTAAAAAAACGCTTAGGCTTAGGCAAAAGATTGCGCTACCGAGGTCGTACGGCTTAGGCTAACGAGACCGTATCAAAAATGCCACTCTCATCTGACCCATTGAACCTCTGGTAGGGGGGCATTAACGCAAACTGTGCCCATATTTTGTATAATACATAATCAAAACAAATTTTACCTATGATTTACTACAGAAATAGGAAGTTTCTGAGACAAGCAGACTATATAATAACAACATGAATAATGAAAGACTTTTTTCAAATTTAGTGAACTTTTTTCGTAGTATTGTAAAGAAGAAATCATGTAAAAAAAGGTTTTAGACTGACGTAGTGAACTGCGGCGACAGCAGCGGGGAAGAGTGCCGTGAAAGGCTCGGAGTAGATGTAGACCTTAGAGAAGCCGCTGCCCATCAGAACTCCTTCCAGCACAGAGAAGAACACGAGAGAACGCGCCATATTCTCACTTGTGTCCTAGAAAACTCGTAGTAATTAGCTTTTTTAGACGAAAATTTTTTTTGAGCTGTTCTCATAATTGACCGACTGTAACAAATATAGGTCACCAGCACTGTTTAGAATTTTCGAAAAAGACCGTGTGCGGGGGAGTCTATTGGTGTTCTACTGTGAGCGGGGGAGTCTATTGGTGTTCTACTGTGAGCGGGGGAGTCTATTGGTGTTCTATTGTGAGCGGGGGAGTCTGTTGGTGTTCTACTGTGAGCGGGGGAGTCTATTGGTGTTCTACTGTGAGCGGGGGAGTCTGTTGGTGTTCTACTGTGAGCGGGGGAGTCTATTGGTGTTCTACTGTGAGCGGGGGAGTCTATTGGTGTTCTACTGTGAGCGGGGGAGTCTATTGGTGTTCTACTGTGAGCGGGGGAGTCTATTGGTGTTCTACTGTGAGCGGGGGAGTCTATTGGTGTTCTACTGTGAGCGGGGGAGTCTATTGGTGTTCTACTGTGAGCGGGGGAGTCTATTGGTGTTCTACTGTGAGCGGGGGAGTCTATTGGTGTTCTACTGTGAGCGGGGGAGTCTATTGGTGTTCTACTGTGAGCGGGGGAGTCTATTGGTGTTCTACTGTGAGCGGGGGAGTCTATTGGTGTTCTACTGTGAGCGGGGGAGTCTATTGGTGTTCTACTGTGAGCGGGGGAGTCTATTGGTGTTCTACTGTGAGCGGGGGAGTCTATTGGTGTTCTACTGTGAGCGGGGGAGTCTATTGGTGTTCTACTGTGAGCGGGGGAGTCTATTGGTGTTCTACTGTGAGCGGGGGAGTCTATTGGTGTTCTACTGTGAGCGGGGGAGTCTATTGGTGTTCTACTGTGAGCGGGGGAGTCTATTGGTGTTCTACTGTGAGCGGGGGAGTCTATTGGTGTTCTACTGTGAGCGGGGGAGTCTATTGGTGTTCTACTGTGAGCGGGGGAGTCTATTGGTGTTCTACTTTGAGCGGGGGAGTCTATTGGTGTTCTACTGTGAGCGGGGGAGTCTATTAGTGTTCTACTGTGAGCGGGGGAGTCTATTGGTGTTCTACTGTGAGCGGGGGAGTCTATTGGTGTTCTACTGTGAGCGGGGGAGTCTATTGGTGTTCTACTGTGAGCGGGGGAGTCTATTGGTGTTCTACTGTGAGCGGGGGAGTCTATTGGTGTTCTACTGTGAGCGGGGGAGTCTATTGGTGTTCTACTGTGAGCGGGGAGTCTATTGGTGTTCTACTGTGAGCGGGGGAGTCTATTGGTGTTCTACTGTGAGCGGGGGAGTCTATTGGTGTTCTACTGTGAGCGGGGGAGTCTATTGGTGTTCTACTGTGAGCGGGGGAGTCTATTAGTGTTCTACTGTGAGCGGGGGAGTCTATTGGTGTTCTACTGTGAGCGGGGGAGTCTATTGGTGTTCTACTGTGAGCGGGGGAGTCTATTGGTGTTCTACTGTGAGCGGGGAAGTCTATTGGTGTTCTACTGTGAGCGGGGGAGTCTATTGGTGTTCTACTGTGAGCGGGGGAGTCTATTGGTGTTCTACTGTGAGCGGGGGAGTCTATTGGTGTTCTACTGTGAGCGGGGAGTCTATTGGTGTTCTACTGTGAGCGGGGGAGTCTATTGGTGTTCTACTGTGAGCGGGGGAGTCTATTGGTGTTCTACTGTGAGCGGGGGAGTCTATTGGTGTTCTACTGTGAGCGGGGGAGTCTATTGGTGTTCTACTGTGAGCGGGGGAGTCTATTGGTGTTCTACTGTGAGCGGGGGAGTCTATTGGTGTTCTACTGTGAGCGGGGGAGTCTATTGGTGTTCTACTGTGAGCGGGGGAGTCTATTGGTGTTCTACTGTGAGCGGGGGAGTCTATTGGTGTTCTACTGTGAGCGGGGGAGTCTATTGGTGTTCTACTGTGAGCGGGGGAGTCTATTGGTGTTCTACTGTGAGCGGGGGAGTCTATTGGTGTTCTACTGTGAGCGGGGGAGTCTATTGGTGTTCTACTGTGAGCGGGGGAGTCTATTGGTGTTCTACTGTGAGCGGGGGAGTCTATTGGTGTTCTACTGTGAGCGGGGGAGTCTATTGGTGTTCTACTGTGAGCGGGGGAGTCTATTAGTGTTCTACTGTGAGCGGGGGAGTCTATTGGTGTTCTACTGTGAGCGGGGGAGTCTATTGGTGTTCTACTGTGAGCGGGGGAGTCTATTGGTGTTCTACTGTGAGCGGGGGAGTCTATTGGTGTTCTACTGTGAGCGGGGGAGTCTATTGGTGTTCTACTGTGAGCGGGGGAGTCTATTGGTGTTCTACTGTGAGCGGGGAGTCTATTGGTGTTCTACTGTGAGCGGGGGAGTCTATTGGTGTTCTACTGTGAGCGGGGGAGTCTATTGGTGTTCTACTGTGAGCGGGGGAGTCTATTGGTGTTCTACTGTGAGCGGGGGAGTCTATTAGTGTTCTACTGTGAGCGGGGGAGTCTATTGGTGTTCTACTGTGAGCGGGGGAGTCTATTGGTGTTCTACTGTGAGCGGGGGAGTCTATTGGTGTTCTACTGTGAGCGGGGAAGTCTATTGGTGTTCTACTGTGAGCGGGGGAGTCTATTGGTGTTCTACTGTGAGCGGGGGAGTCTATTGGTGTTCTACTGTGAGCGGGGGAGTCTATTGGTGTTCTACTGTGAGCGGGGAGTCTATTGGTGTTCTACTGTGAGCGGGGGAGTCTATTGGTGTTCTACTGTGAGCGGGGGAGTCTATTGGTGTTCTACTGTGAGCGGGGGAGTCTATTGGTGTTCTACTGTGAGCGGGGGAGTCTATTGGTGTTCTACTGTGAGCGGGGGAGTCTATTGGTGTTCTACTGTGAGCGGGGGAGTCTATTGGTGTTCTACTGTGAGCGGGGGAGTCTATTGGTGTTCTACTGTGAGCGGGGGAGTCTATTGGTGTTCTACTGTGAGCGGGGGAGTCTATTGGTGTTCTACTGTGAGCGGGGGAGTCTATTGGTGTTCTACTGTGAGCGGGGGAGTCTATTGGTGTTCTACTGTGAGCGGGGGAGTCTATTGGTGTTCTACTGTGAGCGGGGGAGTCTATTGGTGTTCTACTGTGAGCGGGGGAGTCTATTGGTGTTCTACTGTGAGCGGGGGAGTCTATTGGTGTTCTACTGTGAGCGGGGGAGTCTATTGGTGTTCTACTGTGAGCGGGGGAGTCTATTGGTGTTCTACTGTGAGCGGGGGAGTCTATTGGTGTTCTACTGTGAGCGGGGGAGTATATTGGTGTTCTACTGTGAGCGGGGGAGTCTATTGGTGTTCTACTGTGAGCGGGGGAGTCTATAGGGTGTTCAATTATATATTGATAAATGAAAAACTTGTATAACTTTTTTTCGAGTTGACCGATTGACATGAATTCTTAGGGTAGGAAAGAAGTTGGTGAAATTTCAGAAAATTAGCATAAATATGAATACATCTCCCAACTTTGGATCGAATTTCAAGATAAAACTTTTTTAAATTTTTAATTTTTATGCAGAAAGATGCCTGAAGTATCCAGCTCCTCATTGATATCTTTTTTTAAATCAGTTTCATCTTTTTTCAGATTGTTTAATTAATTTGAAAACAGGCATTTTCGACCATTTCTGCCAATAATTTCATGTTAATTTGGATATGCAAAACAGAGTGCTCACTTTCCACCGGTTGGTGAAATCATTTCCAATGAAATCATTGGCAGAAATGGTCGAAAATGCCTGTTTTCAAATGAATTAAATAGTATGAAAAAAGATGAAACTGATTTAAAAAAGGATATCATTGAGGAGCTGGATGGATACTTCAGGCATCTTTCTGCATAAAATTAAAAATTAGAAAAAACTTGTATATCTCGAAAATCGATGCAAAGTTGGGAGAAGTATTCAAATTTAGGCTAATTTTCTGAAATTCCACCAAATTCTTTCCTATCCTGAGATTTGATCACCCTGAAAAATTCATGTCAATCGGTCAACTCAAAAAAAGTTATTAAAGTTTTTCATTGATCAATATATAATTAAACACCCTGTAGAATAATGACTACTTCTCTCTTATCTGCTTTTTACCCTTAGCTCACTTCTCATTATTCCAGACTCGCTTCTCATTATTCCAAACTCGCTTCTCATTATTCCAGACTCGCTTCTCATTATTCCAGACTCGCTTCTCATTATTCCAGACTCGCTTCTCATTATTCCAGACTCGCTTCTCATTATTCCAGACTCTCCCGCTCAAAAAGCGGTCGTTCTTTTCAAATTTTCAACAGTTACACTAGCGCAGTGGTTAACTACATACATACATATGGTAATAAGCTAGACTAAAACAACTTTGTATGGAATGTTCTCATTATTGACCGACTGTAAAAATTTTTAAAAATCCTATCATTTCAGACATCCACTCTCAAAAAGCGGTCGTTTTCATCAAATTAATTTTTAAGGATTGTCAGTTAACTTTGTTGAGCTATCGCCAGAAATTGATACTAGTGAAGCGTTAGAAAAAAACATAATAAAAGGCGAAATTCAAAAAGACTTCGTAAACTAAAAAAGACTTCGTTAACTGAAAAATCACCTTTTGAATTTTGATGTAATGTTTCATTATGAAAGGTAGAACAATCGCAAGTAGAGCGATGCCTTTGTCCGCCAGAAAGGCTCTAAGAGCAAAGGCGACTAAATTTGCTCCAAGCCAGAAGCTTATGGACGAGATGACAATCAGAATGGAAGACGCAGTGAAGATTAAGGTCACCTGAATTTTAAAAGAAGAGTCGAGGTTAGTTTGAGAAACATATATGGGACAAAATTTGAGAGAACTATACTATTCATGGCCCACAGAATGGAATATGGCACATAAAAGCTTGTGATTGGCCAAGTTTGATATACTGCATAGCACATGCGATAACAGATGAACCTGACAGAGTGGAATCAGTGGGTGATCCCTTGTTAGCTGCTAGTATGTATAGCTGCCGTTAGTAAATCCAGGTCTAGAAAAGCCTTACCAACATTTTTCGAATTCTCAAGTTAAAATGGATCCGTTCGCATAGGTGAACTTCAGACTGGCAAAAAACAATTCTAGGGCGACCGACCTACCGACTCTCTCCCTCACTCCCACAACAACAACAACTCACACGAAATGAATATATCGGAGTTTTCTCAGCTAAGAGTGAAAGTAAAAATCTTCATTTTTCTAGATGAATAGAACGTTTCTTTAGGCCATCAGCCTCAACCGGTTTCTTCAAGTTGAAAGGGGAAATTTTGGCCAACTTTAGCGATCGACCTATCGAAAAATCAAGACAGATTTTATATGTTGTTCGTAATGGAGAAGGGACTCTTCACATAATTCCCAGGGCTCACTATCGAATCCACTAGATGATACGTGCAATTTGTGAGAGTCAGAAACCTTTTTCTGGAGAACAGGGTCTTCAGTTGCGCGTCTTCGGTCTTCCATAGCACAGCGGGTGGCCCCTTGCTCTTCTCCCAACAGCTCCTCGTCAAGTTTTCTCTTCGTTCTCCTTTGCGAATTCTCATAAATCCTTGATTGCTGGAAATCGCTTTTCTGTTGTCAAGTTCAGAATCAAGGACCGTCGGAAACTCCTTAGTGTATTTAACACCAGAATGCCTTTAACCATCTTAGTACTTGTGCGTCTTCATTTCTCACAACTTTAAATTGGCTAAATTTTTTAAAGCTTAGGCTAATGTTTCTACGGAATTCAGTTTGAAGGAACGTTTAGGTTTTTTAATTCAAAGATTGAATCGTTTTTTTTTGAAGGCGAACACAAGCGGATTATGAAAGGAGCCATACAAAAACGAGCCGCGCCTTCAATTTAACTATGTTGAAGTAACAGCTAACATCAACTCAGCGATATACTGGTTGTGTTAGTTGCCATTCGAGGTGTATCATTTATAAGAACACTGAAGATTTTATGAACTAGCTGGCACTAGTGTAAACTATCTTATAAGCACAATAGTACGAACTAGTGTGAACTACCTCATGAGCACACTAGTACGAACTTTAGCTCGCACTAGTGTGAAGTACCTCATAAGTACACTAGTACGAACTTTTTTATGGTGAAATTGAAGGCTCGGGAGGCCTTAACGGCGTAGTTAAAGGCACAGAAGGGAGACTGTTCGAGCTCAATAGGAAGAGTTACGACAGAGCATTCCGGTCACCATCCGGGTAGCTCTGCCTTTTTACAAGACTTGAAAGTCGCTTAGTGGTTTCATCCCTAAAAACGCTTCTCATTTAGAGTTAAAAACTTGTTTTTGTGCAGTTAGACAGATTGATTTACAAGAATTTCCGTTGGAGAACTTGGTCTTGAATCATCGGTGGCTGTAAAGAAGAAATCATTTAACCTCGGTCAGATTCTGAGGTTTCTTGTGGGCATCTGATAAGATGTCTTCGAGCTCCGCAATCAATTGAATCTCCACTTCAGTCATTTCGGATTGAAAATAAATCAGTAGGGTTTGAGTTCAGTAAGTCAAGAAAAAATGAATAAGCAACCTGACAGGGGTGGTGAAAGTATAGAGAATGAGAGCCGAGCATCGCATTACATCTTATTTTGACGCCAATAACGGTTTTCTGAGCGGCTACTCGAATTTTTGGGCTGAGCTTCAAGTATAGCTTTCTAAGTAATTCAATTTTTAGAATCGAACAATTCTAAGTTATCGACCACGTTATGGCAGTGTTTTTGAAATTTTTGTTAGATGAAAGAAATGGACTCAAAAGTCCGGGCGTGGCATAGTGGTAGTGTGATAGACCATTGTGCGAAGAGTCCCGAGTTCGACTCCCACCCCGGACAGATCCACCCAAACCAAGGGGGTTAAGAAATGTTGGTAGTGCTCATGCACGAATCTGACTCTCCCCACTGCTGCTAATCACACTAGCAGTGATCTAGCAGGCAGCCACTGGTTCTACCAGGATAGGTCTGTCCTGCATCTCAGGGGAGCGCGTACCCTGCCGCAAGGCGGGAACAAGCGCGAGGAAGAAGAAGAAATGGACTCAAAAGGGATTGAATTGAAAATAGAGAAGTTTTTCGTTACTATTGAATAAAAAGAGTAATTCGAAAGATGAGCATTAAAATTGGTATAAAAAATCATCCATCTTCCATCTCTCTTCTGTCTTAATCGTGAACTCTGTAGTTGCGCTCCATTCATGACGCAATCGCTTGATAAGCATGCGTGACTAAGAGAACAAGGCATATGAGCTTTTCATACATATAACACTATCGCACGGAATAGCAATATGTCCCCATGGTGTAATGGTAACACGCGCTCCCAGTTTGAGTCGAGATGGTCTGGGTTCGATCCCGCCGGCGGACTAGCTTTTTTCTGTGCGATAGTTATATCATTTGGTATCAAAAACTTCCATTATTCCATTATTATTTCTTCTTTTCCAGTCCATCAAGAACTTGGCAAATTTTGTATGTACAAGCAAATGGAGACATCGAATATCATTGTAATCATAATCATATTATGATTACCCCTTTTTGGTGTAGGTAATTTTAGTGTAAGGGCGACGTTTCTCGAACTTTCTCTAATCAAATTTAGGTTTCTCCTAAAATATTTTAGGCCCACATTCGACACGTCGCTGCATTTGTTGTGTTGTTTTTTCGTTGTTTTATGTTATGTTAAGCTTTATAAGTTGTTTTTGAAGTTAATAACTTATTATGCTTAAGTTATATATTTTCTCTTTTATCTTATCATTCTTACTCGGTCTTTCTTCCGGTAGAAAACATTTCTTCTTCTTCTTCTTGAACTTATCACTCAATCATATTAGAAGTCTGTCTTCGTCGTCTTCTTCCGCGCGCGCGCGTTATTGTCACCTATGTTTCAAGAACATAGGTTTAATTACCCAAGTTTGAGACAGGTACGTCCTGTTGCACGTAGCAGATCTCAATCGCACGTCGATCTCAACCGCTCATCTAAGTTCCGGAAGAAGGCAGTCAAGCCGTCGGACAGGCGCGAAGTTAGCTTACTAGGACTAGTTAGATAGTGATCCGGGTAACGTAACGTAAGTTACTCATTTCTTTAAATTCACTTCTAGTTTTCGGGTTCTATTAACTTCATTCTTCTCTCTTAATTCTCTCGCCATAATTTTCATTCTCTCACCATAAATTTCATTATCTCTTAATTAGTTTTTTCTCTCATCTCTCTCTCTTCATAATTCTCTCTCTCTCTTAATCACTCCTCATCCTTCTCTATCATTTATTCTTGTTAGTAAGTTCGTTAGTTCGTTATTTATTCGTTCGTTGGTTCTGTGAATAAACCTGTAAAGGCTATCTTTGGAAGTCCCGCGTGGCAGGCAAGACAAGAAACGGCTTTCAAGCCCGAATTGTATCTTAAAGAATTCTGGTGTCCTTGAGGGAGTATCCCTTGACATCCAGATCTACCACACATTACCGAAAAGACTTTATAATCATCGGGACCGATTGCTAATATATTTTGTTCATGTTCACCAAATCTACACTTTTGCACTAGGTACCCCCCTACCAGAGGTTCAATTGGCCAGATGAGAGTGGCTTTTTCATACGGTCTCGTTAGCCTAAACCATACGGCCTCGTTAACGTCAACGTTTTCTAAGCCTAAGCGTTTTTTGATGTTAAAATAATTGTTTTCCAAAAAAAATATTTTAACATCAAAAAACGTATTAAGTCATATTAATTAATTTTAACATATTAAGTCTAACTAAGTGAGACGTATGACCCATGGAACCTATGGTAGGGGGGTACCTAAACTGCAAAAGTGCTACCAAGTCTATATCGAAAACACCTTTCGATCTTCTCGATTGCTTTTTTCCTACACTTTTTGATACTTCAATAAACATTGCTCCTTCAGTGTAATTTTTTGTGTCGAAAACTCTCACGATTTTATTCTCAGCGCCAAGCTGATGAGGGTTTTTTCATGTCAAAGTCAATACTTTTTTCTTCGATGAGTAACATTTTTATGAAAAGTGCTTTTTTTCGTTTACGTAATCATCACGCTGTGTATAGTGGGGACAAAAGGTATTGCCAAGTTCCGAAGAGAAACGTGCTGGGTAAATTTCCAAATTGGGTCCCGATTTTTTTAACGAATGACTATGTAAAGCATTTAGTGAAGCGTGTTTTCTTTCCGCAAATCGAAAACGGACATAAACAGTGGAAAAAATTATTGAAAACATTATACATACATATATGACGCTGCCGTTTTGATTTTTTGCCATAAATTTACTTTTCGATGATTTTTATTTGTTTTATGGCAGATTCTAGCAAAATAGCCTTATTTAAGGCGCTGCCATCAAAAATCAATTATTTTATGGCGCTGCCATCAAAATAATTGACTTTATGGTAAATGGCACAATTTCATTGAAAAGTTCCTTCATCAGTCCACTCCCACTACACTAAAAGATCCCACTACACTATTTCGTCTATTTCGTGGCTATTCACCAAATTTAATAACAGAATCATATATAAGACGATGCTGGGAATAATTTTCGCCAAAATGCTCAAAATGTTGTTCCTCGGGCAGAATTCCCTTGAAAAACCAAGCTTTTCCATGGCAAGAAACGGAAAAAAGCGCCATGATAAATGGCAGCAAATAACATGCGTTTTGACGGGCCTGCCAAGAAAAACCGTCAAAAAACAAGCTTTCTACTTTGTACTCGTTTTGTCACTGCCAGAATCCGGTTTTTGTTTGTCCTTGTTTTGTCACTGCCAAAATCGGGTTTTTGTTTGTCCTTGTTTTGTCACTGCCAAAATCGGGCTTTTTTGTATCCCCTGTTTTTTGTATCCAACTCCTTAGCCTCATTTCTGGGATGATGGAGGATCGCTCTCAGGAACTCTTTGGGGAGTGCCTATACAAGGCTTTGATCTCATCCGAAAGGCCGAGTTGCAATACCAGCAGCTACAACGACCACATATTATTCATTTCTAGCGACGTACCTCAACCGAGTTTACTAAACTCGGTTGGGGTACGTGGCTAGAAGTGCTTAATATGTGGTCGTTGCGGGGCTGTGTTCAACGGACAGGTAGTGTTCAAAAAAAGAGCCGAGTTTGGCAGTGCCAAAACATGTCACAAAGGAAAAACAAAATTGTCCGTGATTTGGCAGGAACAAAACTTGGCCACAGAGTCATTCATCATTTGGCACTGCGAATAAGTGGCCGATTCTTCGTCCCTATTTTGGCAGCTAAAAAAAGGACTAATATCGGAAATTCCTTCTCGCAAGTTCGCATACTAGAAATCTTGGCAAAATAAAGTTTTTGGCTGAGGAACAACATTTTGAGCATTTTGGCGAAAATTATTCCCAGCATCGTCTTATATGCACAAAGCGAGCAACCAATACGGACCGGGTTTGCACGAACGCTGTACTATTTTCTCTATCGCGGATCGAAAATAGTATAGCGTTCGTGCAAACCCGGTCCGTATTGGTTGCTCTCTTTGTTCATATATGATTCTGTTATTAATTGGTGAATAGCCACGAAATAGACGAAATAGTGTAGTGGGATCTTTTAGTGTAGTGGGAGTGGACTGATGAAGGAATTTTTCAATGAAATTGTGCCATTCACCATAAAATCAATTATTTTGATGGCAGCGCCATAAAATAATTGATTTTTGATGGCAGCGCAATAAAATAAGGCTATTTTGATGGCAGCGCCATAAAACAAGGCTATTTTGCTAGAAACTGCCACAAAACAAATAAAAATCAAAAATCATCGAAAAGTACATTTATGGCAAAAAATCAAAACGGCAGCGTCGTATATGATATGGCTAGAATTGATCAGGCGCTTTAAATTGATCAGATTTCTTTCTTTCGGCTTTCAGATGGCTCTTCCGGCTCAATATGAAAACTTTTCTTATGAAATTAATTTTGAAATTGTTTTTTTGAATTATTAAAAAAATGTGCCTAAGCTTAAGCATTTTTAATGCAGAAATAATAAAAAAAAACGCTTAGGCTTAAGCAAAAGTTTACGCTAATGAGGCCGTACGGCTTAGACTTACGAGACCGCATAAGAAAAGTTTTGATGTAAAAATAGAAAGAAACTAATTGTAATCAATCATCATGATTACCATTAAAAGTTCTTAATTATAGTGCGTCCCGAGTGCACTGACTTAACAGAGAATCTTAGTATTCTAAAGTGAGAATATAAATTCTAGCCTTATCTTGACAGACTCTCAGTATTCTAGAGCGAAATAGAGTTCCTAGCCTTGCCTTTAGAAACTCAGTGTTCTAGTTTAAGAATGCTATTATTTCATAAACCATAGAATTTCGAGTATGTCTAGGACAATTCGCGTTTATCAATTGTCGTCCGGCTCGTAATTTAATATATGCAATATAACACGGGTTTAATTACCCAAGTTTGAGGTACGCTGCCCCTAACTTTCCCACTCGTCCTCGTGATTGAGACAGAAGTCATCGCCACGTCGATCGAGACAGAAGAAGTCGCCAAGTCGATCGAGACAGAGAAATCGTCGGTATTCATTAAAGGTTTCTAGGATCCATTCACTGATTAAATTCCAGTCGCACAGTTAAGTTGAATAACTTCTAATTAATTAGTTGTTAAATTCTCTTCTTACCCGTCTCATTTCTTTTCTAGTAGTTTGTTCGCTGGTTGTTTGGTTGCTTTGGTGTTTGTTAATAAAATTTCTCAGATAAACATTCTGTGAATCCGCGTGGCAGTCATCGTTTAAAGGCTATCAAGCCTCATTATATCTGAAGTAATAAGCGAAGTTCATAGAGGGAGTATTCACGTGGCCAATTAGGCAACGTCGAACTACTTGGTTATTGAGAGTGTATTCCCGTAAAAAAGAAGTCATTTGAGTATACTAATTTCTGATCAATTTAAAGCGCCTGATCAATTCGAGCCATAACATATATACTCAAAGAAAATATTATACGTATTATGTTTGATGCAATTTGCTGTAATTAAAAATGTGATGCTTTCGAAAACACAGAGTTGTGATTCTTTATCAGTCGAAATTTGTAAAAGGGACGCTTTGTTGTTGTTAGACAGGAATGAAATGTGACGAAACGTAGAAAAATTGAGAACCATGGAAAAAACGGGAGGAATACTTTTGAATGCTAGAGTAATAAATAGAATACACAGAAAAAGTAAAAACAGAAAAAGTGAAAAGGATAAGAGAAAGATAAAAGAGAGAGATAGAGAAAACTAGAGATAAAGAAAGATAGAGAGACAGAGAAAATAGAGAAAAGGAGAGAAAAAAGGAGTTCAAGAAGATAGATAGATAAAAAGAGAGAGATGGAAATAGATAAACGGAGAGAGGCAGGAAGAGATAGAAAAAAAGAAGAAGAAAATAGAGAAAATTTTATGGAGGTGGATAAAGATGAGGAGAGAGAGAAAGAAATGCACGCGAGAGCATTATCAAGGATGTGATCAGAAGGGTCTCAGAGGGAACTGCGTTGCAGCCATCAGAAGGATCTTAGGGGGCACGATTAAGGATGTGATCAGAAAGATCTTAGGGGGCACTGAGATGCTGACAGACATCTCCCCTTGTCGCGAACGTACCCCGATCTACACTGGCACTGCGGTGGTCCGCATCTTCTGACGCAAATCTTCAATATTATTTCAAATTCATTTTAAATTGGATTTTGTTCTCGAAAAGCTCACATCTTCCACACTGCTCCATCGAATTACTCCAACCCACTGAGCTACACACGTTTACAGGATAATGCACATTTTGAGGACCATACAACAAGTTTGAATACTTTGAGTAAAACTAGAAAATTTAAAGGCCTTGGTTCTCGGATCATGTCTGACGTTCACATGCTTACAAATAGGCGATTACTTCGTCCCTCACGACGAGCCAATCGAAATACATATAGCCGAATCCGTGGAAGCACAGAATTCACGCACTTGAAACAGCCACACACAGATTATGAATCAAAATTTCATTTTCAACTATTATAATATGTATGAATATTACTCTCAGACCAAAAATAATCAAGTGCTCGAGTGTGTTTTTTGTTGCTAACTTTAAGCTAGATTTGCTTTAAGACAAAAAACTTTTAAAAAAACTATGACAAAAAAGTATTGAAACTTACCGGTTGTTTGTTGGCACAAGTTGGCTCACACATGCTAGAACACTCTCGCATCTCTTCATTTGGGTCGTTGCATTGGAAGCTCTCTGCAAGAATATATGTTTCTATCATCAGATTTGAACAGCACATCATATTGAAAGTCCGTTGATATCATTTTCCCAGAGTTTTGAAAGCGCGCTCTTTGCGTCCGCTTGCAGCTGAGACTAATTAAAAAAAAAGATGATTGGAAGATTTTAAAGAAAAGTTCCAGCAAGCAAACAAAAATTTTTTTTGAAATAATGATTAGTCTTTTGATTCCCATAGAAATTGTTAAAACAAACGTTTCAGAGCTGAGATTTTCTCGGAACTCCGTTTAAGAAGTGAAAAGAAAGAGTTGTTTAATACAAGAGAACTTGTACAATAGAAAGAGAGAAAGAGTGTGTGAGAGGGAGAGAAAAAAGAGAAATAATGGACATTCCAGCATTAGAAATATACAAAACATGAGTTTTGAGAAAGGTCGAACCCGCAACAAATCGTTTCCCGCGTGAATTACCAGTTGGCTTCTTCTCACCAATTAGCTTCTTCTTAACAGTTGACTCCGTGTTACGAGTTGGCTTCTTTTTATCAGTTGGCTTCTTGTTACCAGTTGGCATCTTCTTACCAGTTGCTGTTTTCATTCTCTGGCGGGACTCAGAAGAACCTCGAGATTGGAGGTGAAACCTCGGTTAAATAACAGGAAAATTAGGTAACCTCTATGGCTATGATTCACAAGACTTCTTGAAATATGGACTGACTGGGACAGCTCTCCTTCCTCACGCATTCCCAGTTGTCGTTGCGGACGAATCCATCGGCGCATTCGCAGTAAGGAATGTTGCACGCGGTGCCTTGCTGGAAGAGAGCAAGAGAGTTGGTTAAAAGGTTCAGAATTTCGAAAGTCATGCACACCACTGCTAAATAGCTTGTCTTTAAGAAGAAAAACTTCAAACACTGAAAGTAAAAGAGTATGTAAATTACCAAATTGAGCTAATATTAAAATAGGAAATAAAAATATTAATTTGTGACACACACACTTTAATTTGTGAATCCGCTCAGTTATGGTCCAAGTGAAATTCGGTTTCCCACATAGTATTCACAAATGAGCTCAGTTAAAGAGTATGTAATATTTAATGGTCCAAGTGAAATTCGGTTTCCCATATAGTTTTTTTTACATTTAAAGAGTAAAAAACTCAAATTTCAGAAAAAAATTTCAAATCAGCATTAGAATTAATTTGTAACAGATCATTTGTGAAAAATCAAACAATTCCATTCATCACAAGGAGTGCAGCACTTAGGAATATCTAATGTAAGCGCCGTTCGAATCACCGACACTTTGTCCCCATAACTTTTTTATCAAATGGGTAAAATAATGATATTGGGAGAAATTTTTCACATGCGTTCTCGTTGCTAAGCCGTTCAGCGTAACGTTTACCTGAGCCTAAGCGAGAAAAAAACAGTGAAAAATACAATTTCGTGGTACAAAATGTCGTGATAAGGTGCCGTTCGTAATTGAGTATCACTCTTACTGAGAGAAAGCTCCGATTCTTTCAACGATTTTGTTAACTTTTTCAAAAAAAAGTCAATGTTCGAATGATGGCTCAAATGCAGATTCATCCCCCCTGTTTTTAGTGCGTTATAACAGGTCAAAAAAGTCAATGATGTTTGAACTTTAGTAAGCGTTGTACCTGGTAGTCCATCATGTTTCGGCAAGTCTTAGGATCCATAGCAGGACACTCGGACCATTTCTGTCCAGGAGGACACTCTCAAAAGTTACCATTACTTCTTTTTTTGTATTCATTTGATAAAAAACTCCAAAGTTTTGAAATTGTTGTAAAAAAAGTATATATACAAAACTAAGTATTAACCAACTAAGAAAAATTTAGCTTGATTCTGTTTCCATTTCTTTGAACCTTTAGGAACATCTCACAAAGTAAAATTGGTGCTAATTGTAACTTTTCTGACCTCGAACTTGTTGGCCACTGATCGCTTGGATTCCACAGATCACGAATAGAAGCTGAAATTTGACATTCATTGTCAGTGGAACAATATAGTGAATGAACCGTGCCACTCTATTTTCGAAACCTTTTACTCCGTGATCTCGATCATCATTAACTAATTTATCACGACCAGTTCAAATGATATTTTGAACTAAATTAACACAACCAGTTCGAATGATGGCTCAACTGCAGATTCAGTCCCCCCCCTTCTTTTTAGTGCGTTTGAATTACCGTTTGGTTAGAAATTTGTCAACATGGTATTAAAGAATAATTCTCCATCGGTGGACCAGGCAAAACATTAGAGCTGTATGAAAGCTGCTTATCCAAGCATAAACATCATCGAGTCTCGAACATTTAGGGTAAGGGAGAGAAGGAGGGGGGCTTACGAATGAATGAATGAATGAATGATTTACGGAAGCAGGGAAGGGAAGGGGGCCTAAAGGGGGAAGGGAGGGAGGAATGGGTCCTACCTTAGAAAGAAGGGGGGCTAAGAGCCCTAGGGGGGAAGTAGGGGCCCTAAAGGGGGAAGGGGGGTTAGTTTAATGATTATCTCTCACCATTGGACTGTCTAACGTCTGAAGTGATAACCTTTGGTAACCTGAAGTGGTAAAATTTCTAACCAAACGGTAACCCAGACACACTAAAAATAGGGGGGACTGAATCTGCAGTTGAGTCCAAACGATATTTGCCTGAAACGAATAGAAATTTTTGCAAAGATGAAATAAGTAACCTGGATGAGCATGATGATAGGTTTCGAAAAAGAACCCTTTCTAGTTTTTGAGCAGACTCTGAACTTCACACTGCAACAGATGTTATATAATCTTCTCCCGTTACAAGAGTTCACAGCAAAGTTCTGGGAGCTCTTGAGTCAGATGTTGACTGAGGATGTTGTACTGAGATGAAAACACGCAACAGAGAGGAGAGAAAGAGTAAAAGAGAGAAAAAAGATAAAGAGAGGACACAGAGAGAGAGGTAGATGAATAAAGAGTGGGAGAAAGACATACACAGAGAGAGAGGGAGAAATAAAAAGAGAAAGAGGGGTAAAGGAGAGAGAGAGAGAGAGAGAGAGAGAGAGAGAGAGAGAGAGAGAGAATTGAAAACATTCACTGAGAAAACGCAGTAAAAATTAGAAAATAGAAAATTTGCGCAAACTTTTTAGTGAGGTAGAAGAGAAAACAGAACGGAAAAAAACAGAGCCGTAAAGAAAAAAAGAACAACATGAAGAAGAAAAAAGTGACATAAGAAAGAAAAAAACAGGAATTAAGTAGAGGAAACAAAAAAAAGTAGAGAAGAAGAAAACAATGAAACAAAAAAATAGCATGAAAGAAGCAGAGAAATAACGCAATAACGAGAAACAACAAAGACCAAACTCTGATTTTCGCAGCTGGTTCTCTTTTCTGTTATTTTTAGGTGTTTTCCGCGAATTTTCTCGTTAACATGTGAAATTACTTGTGTGATTTTCAATAATAAAAAAAACGCTAAAAAGATGGGATGAGTCATATAGTTTGAGGAAGAAATCTCGGAGAATTCCGCTCCGAGATTCTCACGGTCTATACGAGTTTATCCCTGAGAATGTTTGTCTATGATTCAAAACTCGTCGATGGAAGTTTACTGCATTCATTTTCACTGAGTTTTAAACAATTTAGTTTCATAACCTTAGCTTTGACTTGATTCTCACGTTGTATCGAGTTCATTATAAATAAACAATAAATTGTTCTGAATAGACTCCTCGAACCATATCAAACGGAATGAAATGATCATTAGAAGTGTGTTCACAGTGCACAACATTTGTGAGAAACAGGTTTTGGTTTTATTTCGATAAAATTGAGTTTTTTTTTTCAGTGGCGGTGAAACCTTTGATCAATTTCGTTGTACTAGCGAAAAGAGATGGAAGCATTAAGAAATAGAAACGATTCGCTCCATGGAACAAGAAGTTAACCATTCTCTTTACACATTCAATGGCTATACTCGGTTTTATTTCAAAAAAGCTCCTGAAAAAGGTAGGCCAACCGCTTACAATGGCTACAATGATGTCTATGTACCTTGTAACGCAGCTTTACAACCTTTTTTCTAGATTGTTAAAAACTTCACTTTAGCCCTACTGAATTTAGCACACCACGTGATACAAGTTCCCCCCTCCATAAAAAATGTGTCAAAGTGGAGTGAGGCTAAAGGTGAAGAGCAGAAATAGTGGGGTCTAAAGAAAATTTTTGAAAATTTCACTTTGGTTTCCAACCATATAAAATGGGGGAGGGTTAAAGTATATACGCGGACTTTTTTGGCTCCCTTACAGTGCCACTTCTTTAATTAAAAAAAGTCCTGGAATTTAGCCCTTTGCTTAAGCCTAAGCAATCATTTTATACATAGAACAAAAAACAATTAAAACACAAATAAAGAGAAATAGTGGTCCATGGAACCCAATATTTCACGATGGAGCAACCTGTGTATAACTCCCTGGTTTGAAAAGGAGGGGGGCTGAAGTATAACAGAACTTTTGTTGTGCATTTTGTTCCATAATGTAAAACTAAACCATTATTTTTGAGGTACTCAAATATAAACTAAAATACAATTTTTGCAATAAGTTAATTCTTTCAGGTTCTTTAGCATATATCGGAACAGATGGAAAAAAGAGGTTGGATTGTCAGGGAGATTTGGAGGTTAAGGGTGATTATACTTGAGCGCGTATAATTACCGACACACTTTCAAGAGTTCAAAAATTTTGTAAATTTGTGCATGGTTAAAGACCCATGAAATATCATAAGACTTAATTCTCAAAGACAATATAATGATAAAAAGTGCAATTCGAAAAAATTGAGTCCTTGCTGATTAAAGGGAGGTGCTGAACTGTTAAAATCGAGTATATATTACCATTATTTTCATTCTATAGGAATCCGTCCTTGTAAAAATAGTTTAAAAATTAAAAAGTAAGCCAGGTACATAATCAGAAGTAGCTTACTTCATATCAACACTGTTTTGTTATCTTGTTTCTCAAAACAAGTTCTTTAATATGATAGAGGCAATCTTTTATCGGTTTTTCACTAAGAGTTATACATACATCCTTATCAGAAGTCTCTGATCTTACTCAAATTGAATAATAAAACAAACAGATATAAAAAAGAACAAAATTTTTCCATCGAGGCCTTACCTTATCTTTTGATGACTGCGATGTTTTCGAGTACTGTCAATTTATGTAAAGAATGTTTAGAGAATTATATGTAACTGTGTGAGGTTGATGCGTTTGTAAACGATTTTTTCGATCAGGTTTTGAAGGTTTTTTAAAAGTTCATCGTGAAGTACATATAACGTAGAGGTGATCCTGAATTCATTTAAAGGTCAATAAATTGTCAAATTTCCATTTTTGAAACTATGTTTTTTTTTAAAATAACAATATTATAATGAAAATGATTGCACTCGCAAAGAAAAAAAGCTAATCCACCGGGCGGGATCTAACCTAATCATCTCTGACTCAAACCGTGTTACCATTACAGCACGGAGACACATTGCTATTCCGTGCGATAGTGTTATATGAAAGGCTCATATGCCTTTTTTATAATATTTTTTGAGGGTTTTTACTCTGACCGTGTGCTCTCTATTTCTCTAAACGCTCTCTGCTGCATTTTTTTCAAATCTTTCCTTCCCGTCCTCTCTTAAAAGGTTTTTTGACCGTCTGTCGTCTTTCTTTTAACGAACTATTCATCGTGTATTTTTTCTGTATGACTCTCTGATGTTCTCTTTTAACATCCTGTTTCATTGCGCTCCTTCTGCTGCGTATTTTTTTTTGCTTATTTTCTGAACATTTTTTTGTCTTGAAGACAATTAGTTTGATTTTAACCTTTCAATTTCACAATCTCAAAACGCGAAGCGAAATTTCGAATGCGAAATGCCGGATGCGAAATGTCGTGCTGCAAAATTTCGCGTTACCTAATCATGTCTCACGGACGCATTAATACAAAATCGGCTTTCCGAATTTTTCCGCTCAAATATAGAGCTCTGTATTTTTTCATCCAGCGTGTTAAATTTTGTTCTCCTTTGGTTTCACGTCTCTCTTTTTAATGTCGTTGTCTCCTCGTCTCTATTAACGACTAAAAAAGTTCTCATAGTAAGTATATATCCAAACAATTTCCTAACCAAGCTAGGTATCTTTCTCTTGCTCCCGGTTTGCGTCGAGATGGCTGGGTTCGATCCCGCTCGGTGGACTAGCTTTTTCTGTGCGATAGTTTAAGCAGTTGTCATCTTAACCAGGCCACTGCCTTCAAACTGTGTAACTGAGAAGTTGAAGATTTATCATCCATCTTCCATCTCTCTTCTGTCGTAATCGTGAATTCTGGAGTTACGCTCCATTCATGACGCAATCGCTTGATATGCATGCGTTACTAAGAGAACAAGGCATGTGAGCCTTTCATATAACATTATCGCCCAAAATAGCAATGTGTTCCCGTGGTTTAATGGTAACGCGCTTGCTCCCGGTTTGAGAAGAGATGGCTGGGTTCCATCCCGCCCGGTGGACTAGCTTTTTCTGTGCGACAGTTCAATCAAAGCTATGTATTTCATTGTTTTGTAAAAATTAGCTTTAGAGAAGCTCTCTTTTTTCGTGACAATTGTTGTTTTTTAAGAGTTAAAATGGAAATGATGAGAAAATTTTCGGAAACTTTGCCTTCTGAAAAAACATTAAATTTTTTTCTTTTGTCCGATTCTTGACTTTTTCGTCCATTCTCCACTTTTTTCGCATTCCAAAGTGGCTGCCATGACTCTCTCTACTCTTCAATGGAGGATTCGGAAGCGCTGTTACTAATTTGAAAGTTGCTCAATTCACGAATAAGAGCCTTTGTTGCTAATCGGATGTTTTGTTCGGTAACACGACATTTCGCACCGCGACAATTCCCATCCATTTTCTCGAAGTTTCACATCGCGACACTTTGCATCGCGGCATTTCGCATCGGACATCTCGCATTACGACATTTTGTATCCGACCTTTGGCATTGCGACATTTCGCATCGAAAATTTTTCGAATCTGACATTTCACAGTAAATTGTCTAAGCTATTTTCAGTAATTTTTTTCGCTTAGGCTTAGGCAAAGGTTAGGCTAACGAGGACGTACGGCGCATGAAAAAATGTCATATTATTAACTTTTTGTATTTTTTGTGTATTCAATATCACCTTCATGGATAAGCTGGAATATGATTTTTCGAATACATTGGATGCTAAATGTCGCGATGTAATTTTTCGGAACCGTTTTCTTCAAGCCCTCTTGCAGATGACTTACGGTAATCAAAAATTTGGCAGTAAACTTGAAGCTAAAACACATAAAAATTTTTTATTATCTGTAATTTTAAAAGAAACTCGATTTATTTTTATGAATGTCGCCGATATGAATTATATCCTATTTTTCGATCTTTTTTTCTCAACAGTTTTCGATTGATATCATCATCGGATAATTAGCCTTTGAGGCGAACCACGATGTTCGAAATCATTTTAAAATGTAATGTCACAACAAATTAAAATAATTGTTTTATAGAGTATTTAAATCGGAGTAACACGAAACCAGTGGGGTCCAATTATACAAGGATATCAAAAAAGAAACCAGTGGGGTCCAATTATACAAGGATATCCAGTGGGGTCCAATTATACAAGGATATCAAAAAAGAAACCAGTGGGGTCCAATTATACAAGGATATCCAGTGGGGTCCAATTATACAAGGATATCAAAAAATTATCAAACTTGAAAATTTTTTGTTCAAGTTGAAAGTGAATTGAAGCATCATCGGAATTCCACGCGAAACCACGAAGAAACCATATATGCAACATTCCTTTGTAGAAAAAAAATGAGACGAGAAAAGAGTCACAACACAATAATAGCATCATTACCTCATTCAAACCTCTTGTAGGTTCACTGACCATTTTATTCAGATTAAGCAAAGGTAGAAGACACGAAGATGTGCACCAAAGGAGTTCTAACTTGTGATAGTGATAATCAATCTCTTAAGAAAATGAAATCCTCACGAAGGATAATGCAAATCAGAGGATGACTCGGGTCACAAAAAAGACTTCTATTTGAAACGGACCTTGAGAACATCTTTCGCAGTTCGACAATTAAGAGTGAACGGAAAAAGAGAAGTTATCCGCATATCTGAGAAAACAAAGATATAGGCAATACATTTTCTCCTTCAAATGAATTTTTTTTCACCAACACGCTCAAAACGATTTGGAAGCACGGGCAAAATTGGCACTCGAAATGGCACTTATAAAAAAACTCAGTCCATCGTTGCTTAAACGATTAACGAGTGTTCTGTGTTGAGTCGTTGAAAAGATGCAGTTGGTTAGTCGTTTTATTGGACGTTTCGGCTATAAAGCCATCATCAGCAATTACCTCAAACTTGGGTAATTAAACGATTAACATAGATCCAAAATTTATGTGGAAGCACGTACATTTCCCAGTAAAAAAAAATTTTTGTGTTTTGTTTACGTTGCAAGTTTTTTTTAAAAATTAGGTTGACGTGTCACAAAAACAAGGTACACGTTTAATTTTAGCAGTTTATTTAAAATACGAAAATCGTAGACGTTTTGCTGAAAAGGTAGAAGTTCCGCTAAAATAGGTCGACGTTTCACTAAAATAGGTGTACGTTTCACGGGTGAACGTGTACCTTATTTAGTTAGAAGTTTTTTTCCAGAAATTAAGACGTTCCGTTAAAATAGGTTGACGTGTCACTAGAAAAGGTTGACATGTCACTAGAAATTTTTTTTTTGATCAGGTAGACGTGTTTTAAAAAAAAGGTAGACGTTACAGTGAAATAGGTAGAAGTTTGTTTTATATCCCTCTCCATTTCCCATTTCATTTCACTAATTCCATGTAACTTTGGATTGGTTGCAAAGAAGGTTAGAGAAGATATGCTCCAGAACATGCATTGCATTAATATATTTATTTATTCATAGTTATTAAATGTTATTAAATGCACTTTTCAAATTGACTCATAGTTATTAAATGCACTTTTCAAATTCTCAATCATGACTGAATTTCTTTTTTGTTTTGTTCTGTGTTTCACCCAATTAACGGCTAATTTTTACTCATACGATAAGTTGCTCAACAACGTACAATCTCGACAAACATTCTCAATCTATTCTTTCCCTTCCCCAGCTCTCGAGATGGTCTCGTTCGCTATTCTTCACTCTTCAACTGCCCCGTGAAACCAACAATCCCCTTCAATCTCCCCCTCTCCCTTCATGACTTCACTTTAAACCACATTTCACTACTTCCATCGCCTTCTTTCTTCTGATTAGTTCTTCTTCTCCACTCCACCCTAATTAGTACGAAATAGGTTCGGCTCCCAAAAACCCCATCAGATGAACTCCAGCTTGTCAGAAAAACCCATTCCTCCTGTATTTAGTACTTTTAAACTCGCATTAGCGACATTCAGTACACCTTATCAACCGTCTCACCGACCAATGTCTCTAGCTAGCGAAGCTCTTCTCAATTCTCTCGACGAATGTATCATCAAAGAAGAGGAGGCGACGGATCCCAATATTCCGAATCACATACTTCTTTTGCTGAAGACATGTTCTTTAGTAATGAAGCAGATGATTTCGGAATCTACAAACAACTGCAATGTCATTGAAACTGTGAAGAATGAAATGGAGGAAGAAAAAAGGCTACGTTCAGTGGTAATAGAACGCGCACCAGAGATTGCCGACAAGAAAGCTTCAGCTTCAGCTCAAATAGCCCACGATTCAGGCATCATTCATACTCTACTCGACGCTTTTGATCTACCGGTCGCAGGAGTCGCTCACTACCGCATGGGAATTAGGAAGAATGATTTAAACGATGCACGTGTTCTCAAGCTCACCTTCCCGACTAAAACGCATCAGAGACAGTTTCTCGCTAAATCGAGCTCTCTCCGCCAGAACCCTCTCTTGAGGAATATATTCGTCCGCCCGAGCTTAACGAAGTTTCAACGCGAACAGGAATATCAACTTCGTCAGGAGAAAAGAAAGCTGGTAGCTGCGGGTCAAGATGTCGTTATATACAATGGCCAACTTATGCCCCGTCGCGAGGTCGACGCTCTTCGTCAATCATATACCAATCGACCCTCTTCCCATCAACGAACGTTCCAAGGAAGTCAGAACATCACTGTGAGATCAACGAAGTCGACTGGGTCATCAGCAAGAAACGTCCAAGTCCTCCGCTCGTCAGAAGTCACCGTTCCTCGACAATCTATTCATCCGACAGTCCACGCAGCCTTGCCGTCAAACTAGCGAAATGTCCAGGTCATGTTTCATCACACCGTTCTATATATTCGAATCCTAGTTCTGTCCGTACTCGTAATTTTCACTCCACTGATATTTTCTTGAAAGTATCGTATTATAATATTCGTTCTCTATGCAATAAACTTTCTGTTTTTCGAATGTATTTAGAGAATGAAAAACCTGATATAGTCTTGCTAACGGAAACTTGGTTGAAGAAAAGTATTCCCGATCATGAAATAATAGGCATATTACCATATGTAATAGTTCGTTGTGATCGTAATAGTAGAGGAGGTGGTGTTGCCTTAATTATACGTGATCACCTTTCGTTCATTGAATCTAGCATCTCCTTTCATCCGAACGAGATATTATTTATTGATCTCCTAGTCACCAAATCAATAGTTCGTCTAGTTCTTTTCTATCGCCCTCTCGATTACAGCACTGCTCAAACAGAATCTTTCTGTGAATCACTCTCGGATATATTTTCTTTCAATGATCATCCACTGCTTGTGATAGGTGATATGAACTGCGATGCCTTAGTGGTTGACAACTCATTTAATCACAAGAAGACTCATGAAATAATTTCCGCTTTTGATTTAGTGTTTCTATGTCGTGAGCCAACTCGTGCTGGTCGCTGTTTAGACTGGATTTTTAGTTCTTCACCAGAAATGTTCACAAATGTGAAAATAATTCCTGCATTTCCCTCTTGTGACCATAGTGGTATTTCTTTCCATATAGCTACATCCGCTTCGTCACCAATCTCTACACCCATTCGTGATTATTCAAGAGCAAACTACGACCTCATAAATCGATTTTTCAGTACCATCAACTGGGAGTACGAGTTCGATAGTTTTACCTCTTGTGATGATTTATACTCCCGTTTCACGACTATTGTTACCAGTGCTATATCTCGTTTCGTTCCTTTACGCACCCCACGAGATTTTCATTGTTCTTATCCTCTGCATATCATGAAATTGATTGCTTATAGAAATAGACTGTTCGGTAAGATAGATAAACCAGCATCGCTGGCTCTTTATAAAAAGGCAAGTGTGAAACTCCTTCATAAGATGCGTAGATGGAAACATTATTCCGAAAAAACCAAATTGAAGCGATCTCGTGATCTTTATAGACATATTTCATCTCTCACTAAACCGAAGCCAAGACCACCGAGATTTTTAACCGATATTACTGGTACTATGGTAACGGATACAATTGAAAAGTGTGATATGCTTGCAAGTGAATTTGCCTCTTCTTTCATAACGGCTGACACAGTTACTCCTTCTTTCCCTGATAGGCCTTTCCCTCCTCTTTCGAATTTAGAAGTTTTCTTACCGCATGTTGTTCTTAGGCAACTTATGAAACTTAAATCTACTGGTAGTACAGGTAGTGATGATATTCCTCAGATAATGTTTAAGAAATGTGCCTCATCACTGTGTCTCCCCCTGACGCACATTTATAACATGTGCATCATGCTCCAATCTACTCCCAAAATATGGAAGCATTCCTTCATTTCTGCAATTCCGAAACCTGGTAAAGATCCTAGTTTTTCTTCATCTTATCGTCCCATTTCCATTCTTTTTCCAGCCTCTAAAACTATGGAGCGCCTAGTTCGAGACATTCTTGTTGATCATTGCACGAAAAACAACATAATCCCTAGTAACCAACATGGATTCAGAGTAGGTGCGGTGCATCTGTTGTCACTAATCTCTTAGTTTGTGACGATGATTGGACTAATACTTTATCAATCGGCCAGTGTACGGATGTTATTTATTTAGACTTTTCTAGGGCATTCGATTCCATAAGTATTCCGAAACTCCTCCACAAATGCAAATATTACGGCATCAACGATCCATTGCTAGTTTTTACGGAGCGTAGTTTTTTCGGTTCGAATAGGTAAATCGTTTTCGAAGTCACTGCCAGTGACCTCCGGAGTTCCTCAAGGCTCTGTACTAGGTCCTTTTCTGTTTACTTTATATATCGCCGACATTAATGATGTTCTCGATTGTTTTCCGAATGTGAAGTATCAGGCTTATGCCGATGATATTAAATTATATGTCTCTTATAACAAGGGAGATATGAACGAGAAAAAAGAAGAACTACAAGAAGCTCTTGACTGTGTTCATAACTGGTGCCTTTCCAATCAGTTGACTCTTTCACCGTCTAAGTCCTTCCATTTACATATTGGTTCCAGTAATCCGTCTACTACATATGTCATCAATCAGATATCGATCGACAGAGTACCACAAGTGCGTGATTTGGGCATCCAATTGGCCGCATCCCTACGTCGTAATGACACTGTACTTGATAGGGTGGCCAAAGCTCGAAAGGCCATGTTCTCATTTCTTAGAGCCATCTCTGTCCACGATTCATCTATATTGGTCAAATGTTTTAAAATTTATGTAATGCCTCACCTATACTTTGCTTCGACGCTTTGGAATCCTCACTACTCGAAAGATTCGACAACAGTTGAAAATGTTCAGAGAATTTTTACACGCATTGTATATTATCGTTGTTTTCCGAACAAAATGTACCCTCAGGCTCTTCCGTCTTATGAAACTAGGCTAAGATGTCTAGGCCTAACAAACTTGGCCGATAGGAGATATCAAAACGACGTTGTCATGGGTTGGAAGATTATGCAGAACCAGTCCATAATTGATAGAAACCGCATATTTAAAGAAGGACGTTGTACAAGAACTAATCCTAGTGGTATTCAAGTTGAAAAAACTCGTAACACTGCTAGGTACTACAGCTTCTCTTTGCGAGTTTCTCGAATATTTAGCAAGTTACCTATTGATCTTCTTCGGGAAAAGTCTCTCAAAGCTTTCCGTAAAAAATTGTCTGTAAATAGAATAGTGTTTCGCATTTAATGAAGTATCTAGCCTTCATATGCCATAGCTCTCAATTGTCTTTTTTTTTTCTTCAAACAAATTTATTGCCTATGATGTTTGATTACCAATGCGCATTCTCGGATGCAGATAAAATATATATATATATTCCTCCTTTTTAAGTAGTCAAAATGTATTTGCAAGGAATAAATTCATTCATCTACGAGACAAACGAACACAAAATATGTAGTTAGGTAGAATTAGATTTTTCGAATACCTCCCAAATGATTCTTATGAGAAAGTGCCTATGAACCTTCACACTAAAAATACTTCGCATAAACCTCTCTATCAAATCTCTTGAACTTTTTTAACGCCATGTTTGAAAATACTTCGCGTAAATGAAACATCAAAGATATATCTCATCCTCTGTGTCTTGTTCAACCCAACAATATCAGCAAGTCTTCCTTATCTGCATGTGTTTCACGTCAATTATCAGTTTGGAATTCTATTGAATTTGTCTTTGTGAATAATCCTAATAGCAAGGTATTCAAAAAGTATTCACTCAGTTGGCCAGGAAATATCATTGTACCTCACTCCCATGTTTCCGATAATTAAAAAAAAACTTCACTGTGTTTTATTAATTTATTTAAGTTTTACTTTATTCCTTCACCCCACCCCTCCAGTTTTCAAGCGATTCACTCATACATACACCGCCACTATAAAGAAAGTCCATGCATATACGTAATGATTATTATTCGCGAATATCACATGTGCACAGAATAAATAAATAATGAATGAATGAATATGAGGCGTCTCCAGTAACCAGAAATATAATGAGTGCAGCTGAGTCGTCAAGAAAGAAGTGCTCAAGAAAAAAATTACCTATGAGTGCTAAAAAAAAAGAAGATTTTTTGAGGTTCCGTTGACCGATTTCGGCTCGACCTTTTCAGAGCTTTTTTTCGTTTTCATTACACTATATCTTCTTGCATTTTTTGTTTTAATTATTTTAATTTGACTTTTTTATTCTCTAAAACAAAACGCTACTTTGTTTTCCAAAAATGATCCTTTTTTGAGGTTACTGAATAGGCCACCATCGACGCGATTTATTATACGAGAGAAAATGAACCCTCAGTTCTCATTTCCATAGATCAATAGGCTGTGCAGAATAAAAGGAAAGATGAAACAATATGCGATTGATTTCATTCATGAAACAATATGTTTTATGACGGAAAATCTTCAATATCTATTCACATGTTATGGAGTCAAGAGAAAAGTAAAGTGCGTTTTTTGTATGACCGAAGTTTGAGATCAGACTGAGATAAAAAAAAGGACGATGATAATTTTGATGATGAAAAAGAATTAATGATGATAGTGATTTTATAAATTTGTAATTTTAAAGTGGGAAAAAAGTTTTGTTAAGAGCATGTTTCATCAAACGAATATGGTTCATCTATAAAAATAAACTATGTAGATGACACAATGGAATCTAAGACAATTTACAAAGTATGGGGATATTGTAAACATGTACCAAATTTTTTGAAACTTCCACCTAATTTGTGAAACAAGTCTTTCTAATTTGGGAACAAATTTGAACAGATTTCGTGACAAATTAGATGGATGTGTCACAAAATTAGGTAGAGTTTGATTGTATTATGTAGAAGTGTGGTTGCTGTCCCAAAATTATTCAGAACTCGTCGGTTTCTGTGAAGTTGAGACTTCTCAAAGGACGGTTGACATTTTCCTCAAAAGCCTTGGCTGACATAATGTTTCCGTGAGGCGAGTGATGTATGACGACGAAGTATCCGGTGGCCGTTTGTTCGGGTGACCCTTTGATGCGGCATGCGCCATGAGAGTCCCTGAGAAATGAAAAAAATTGCCTCTAATAGTAATCTGTTTCAAATTCGTGATAAAAATCCATGAAACAGTCACATATTACATATTCCAAGCCTCAACTGAAGACATGGAGAATTATTTCATCTGGGTTCAAAAAGCTCTATTTTGTTCTATATGAGGAAAATTGAAAATGCTAAACGAGTACCTCAAATTTGTTCAGAGAATCAACGAAATGAGTCCAGCTAGCAAGAGACAAGTCAAGCTAGTGAATTTTGAGGTAACACCTTCATTCCGATTAAAAAATAATACTCACTCACATTCGGTGTTCCATTTCATGATAAAAACGAATTAGACAAGAAAAAAAGCAACCATTCAGATCGCCCCCTTACATCAAAAATATAATTTTAAAAAACAAGCATGAATTAGATTCTAAAACTTCGCGATTCCGATGAACTTATAGGTTCACTTTGATAAAGAGATAAAAGTATATGAATAACCGGTATAATTTTTTTTCTTTCGCGTGTAATAGCAAAGTATCTGACAACTAAAACCTTGAAAAAAGGCCATAGCAAAAAAAAACAACCACTCAAAAGAGTTTCTGCAGCACTTTTTTGTGAAAGAAGAGAGCGGGACAGAAGTAAACGCATCTTTGTTTTATTTTTCCTCTTTTTCTTTCTTTCCACATTTACAAGAGATCTTATAACAAGCCAGGCAACTGTAAGCCAAAACTAGTAAGTCTAGTCTAGTCTCTAGCTCTAGTTAAATCTAGTAAGCCAAAACTTTTCTAGTAAGCCAAAAGTTCAGGTCAAAGTATATAAAACATAGAAAATCCTGAAAGTGTTCTGCCCTGAGATTATTTTATTCTCTCTTCCAATTTTTTTCCCTTTTGAACCTCGTCTGGAACTGATAGCTTTCTATCATTTTCGCACGAACAGATGATTTCGAATACTGCTTTGATCTTCAGTGATACTAGTTGCATAAGAGAGTTTGAAACCTGTGTGACAATTTTTCCGCTTTTAGTTCCTACGTGGTTGCGGTGAAACGGTTGAATTGCAATAGGCTTTTCTCATGAGAGAACGGTATCGGTTCATGATGTGTCAGAACTTCCTTCAATAATCTTCTCTGTTAGAGAAAACGGGAACGCGTTCTACTGAACACATCGGAATAAGAAGTATGAGAGCATTCGAAGAGAGGGTGATAAAGTAAAGAGGAGGATACAAAAGAATTGAGAAGAGAATAAAATTAAAATAAAATAATACGCGACAGTGTTGAAGAGCAAACATTAAAAAAATAGTAGAGAGAGAGAGAGAGAGAGAGAGAGAGAGAGAGAGAGAGAGAGAGGGGGGAAAACAATGGGGGGAGATTGAGAAAATACGAGTGAATGGAAAGTGAACACAATAAAGACTATTATGAACTGCTAATCTTTAGATGCATACGCTTCGCGCAATCTCTGAAAGGAAGAGTATCATATGTTCTACACCCTGGTTTGAAAAAAAAGAGAGAACGGTCTCGGTTCATGATGTGTCAGAACTTCCTTCAATAATCTTCTCTGTTAGAGAAAACGGGAAGCATTCTACTGAAGACATCGGAATAAGAATAAGAAAAGGAAATATAAGAGCATTTCAAGAGAGGATGATCAAGAGTAAGAAGGAAGTATACATAATATGATAGAAGTGAATCTAACTCACTAGAAAAATAGGTTTAGTTCGCACAATGTTGCTTGTTCGCCACTATTTCTTGTTTAAAGAAAACTAAACTTCTTTTTTAAATCTCTTTTTCGAACTGTTTCTCTGTCTCATTCTTTATATCTCTTTCTCTTACTACATTTTTTTCAACAAAACTTTTTCTGTTTTTTTTCTCTCCACCTCTCTCTTACTCTATTTCTCTCGGGGCAAAACAAGAAAAATTTTTTTTTAAACATGATCTAATATGTGTTTTCTTAGACTATAGGGATTAAGCCAGTTACAAACGGAGAGGGAAAAAGAATATCAATTTGTGATCTATGTAAATCGTTTAAGCAATGATGGGCTGAGACTATTTGAAAGAAATCCATCGCACGGGCAAAAATGGTACTAGGCCGGAACCGAACCTCCGCTGCCTAACCGGGGCTTGTAGAGCGTTACCGATACACCAATTGCATCTAGTTCGATTACCAGCAGGTGTATTTTTTGAGAAGTTTTTTTGTAAAAACAAACCGAATTTCAAGTGATGAACAAAAAATGGGACTGAAAAACAAGATTTGTTAGATTAACAGGCTGTTGATAGATAAAGCTTGACTGTAAAATTTTGATGTAAGGAAAAGCCAATTTTTAAATAAGAATGGAGCTAGATCTAGACAATGCTCAAAGAAAATGTTGGAACCTGGCGTCTGACAGCATTTCATAACTTCATTTTATATTCTAAAATCAACTTTCTACTTTGAAATTTTTTTTAACTTAAAATACAATATATTTGAAACGAAATTGTAGAAAGAATATCTTGTGAACAACTTCTATCATTTCGCTATCTCTCATCTCTAAGTCGCAGTGTAACGCGACAAATAGATTCAAAAAACCATTAGAACAGCTATGTACGTAGAAAGATGTCATCACCGAATGACAAATAGATTGAAAAAACCATTAGAACAGCTATGTACGTAGAAAGATGTCATCACCGAATGACAAATAGATTCAAAAAACCATTAGAACAGCTATGTACGTAGAAAGATGTCATCACCGAATGACAAATAGATTCAAAAAACCATTAGAACAGCTATGTACGTAGAAAGATGTCATCACCGAATGACTTTGCGACTTCTGTAAAACTTTAATCAATTTTTCATAAAACTATTATACTCATTCCTCCTGTCATTTCACTCCCTCCGTCATCAGGTATAACTTTGATTTGAACAAAGTTTCCCATGGAAATTGCATACACTCATAGGCAACAACTGTTTATCGGGTTAGAACAGTCTAGACTGAAACAATCTCCGCTTCTTATCGAAGCGAACGCGTCAGCCGCGACGCGTTTTCTTCGACGCTTCTGATCCATGCCATTTCCATTTGGAAACCATGTTCAAACAGAGCAATTCTGAGTCGAGCTCTTCAACTAACTCGTAAACTCTTCTGAAGACCCCGATGCCCATCTTCCGAACGTCTTTCCAAATCATTTCGGTGAAGTGTGCGGCGGGCCAGACAAGACCCGGGTTATTGTAGTCGTAATACTTTATCTCCTGTCGTACGGGACATGGAGTATTCGTGAACAAAATACGCAGTAAAAGAACTGTAAGAATGAATTAGCTCCTATTCTTTAAAAGCACTCCTACTTCTCGGTTCGATCAAAACACTTAATCAACGTCATGAAACCTTAACCCCCTAAATTCTAACAACTTAAAGCTGCGGTAATGAGAGAATAGAAGGTATTCAACAGAATTCCGTTAGAACAAAACAATCGGTTCTTTTCTAGAACAATATCCTTCTCATTATATGTATCATTATCCATTATCCTTCAATTATCATTCGAGATATCTTACAATGAATATTAACGTGCTTATCATTAGTTAAGCGTAATAAAAAAATTGACTAGCCCAGCGCATAGAAATTATTATCTGCTACTCCTCATGGGGATTAGAACGGAATGAGATTGAAAAATGTCCTACGAACTGACTCCTAACCTCATAAAAAGCTCGACATGCCTTTTTCGCTAGATCTTTCTCGTTGATGCTCTTCTCGTTGATGCTCTTTGTGGACCAGAAGAAATAAATGTTCTCTCCGCCTTGAACGAAGTTCGATGAAAAAATTAATGTATTTGCAAAAAAAACAATCAACAAGTGTTATAAGTTTTTTTTAGACTTCCAAATTTTCGGGTAGTTTCCATATTATTAAATTAAGAAATCCTCCATTTAGAATTGAATACACATCTGATTTCTCTTTCTTTGACTTGATGGCTAGTCAGACAAACACTTTTCTGAACAGACAAACACTTCTGAACTTCAGACAAACACTTTTTTCTGAACAGACAAACACTTCTGAACTTCAGACAAACACTGTTCTGAACAGACAAACACTTATGAACTTCAGAAAAACACTTTTCTGAACAGACAAACACTTCTGAACACACAAACACTTCTGAACTTCCGACAAACACTTTTCTGAACAGACAAACACTTCTGAAATTCTGAACTTCAGACAAACACTTTTCTGAACAGACAAACACTTCTGAACTTCAGACAAACACTTTTCTGAACAGAAAAACACTTCTGAACTTCTGACAAACACTTTTCTGAACAATCAAAAATCAATTGGAAGATGTTGTCTGAATCCTAAATGATACATGCTTCGCCTTTTTTGCAAGAAAAAATTATTTTTGGTAAAGGAAATAAAAAAGTAACCCCATAGTGAGTGATGTAGACATTTATCACTGGGTGCGGTCGCTAGGTACTCAGCCCACAATGCCGCTTTGTGACACAATCCGTCATCTAGTTCTAGCGGATCAGATTCGTGCAACTCTCGGTAGAAATTGTATTCTTCGAGGAGCTTGGAAAAACCTAACTTGAGGTAGAATGACTCATGCTCAGACCTCAGAATGACTCAGAATGACCTCATGAGAATGACTCATGCTCAGACCTCAGAATGACTCAGAATGACCTCATGAGAATGACTCATGCTCATGAGAATGACTCATAAGTAAGTCTTTAATTTTAAGTTACTAGTGAATCATGAGCAATAAAAAATAAATGATGCACGTGTTTTGTAACTTCATCTTTATCTCCGCTCAATCTTTTCCAGTTCTTTTTTCTGAACTCTCCTATGGTCCTATGACTTCATTTCTTCTGATTTCTTTCGACATTACGTCTCTGAATAGTTAGTTCCCTTTTAACATCTTCCCTATTCTGTACATCGTTTATGTACATCGTTAAAATTGTTGCTCTTGTCTAACACAAACGTTAAAAAACGGCTCGATTTGAAGAAAAAAAAACATGATTAAAGAAATATAGTATTAAAATAGTATAATATAATAAAAGCCAAACTATGGACCGTATTTGTTGTTAATACAAGAAAAACAATTTGAATTGAAAAAGCAAAACTTTGGAGCTAAGCAAACAATAACCTCTTTCTTAAACGAATCGGTACTGAAATCATCCGAAGATCCACCTCCCAATAGTTCAATGATGCGGTCGCCAAATGTGAAAGATGGAGAAATTAGCACGAAATACCACAAAAGCATCTGCAAAAGCTCCAAAAGCTGTTCTTTTAGAGAAACAAAAATCAGATCTGAGGTGAATATTTGATAGAAGGAATGTCAAAGAATATTAAATTAGTCTCAGAGAAACGATTGAAGGAAAAATATAGCTGAACAGTATCTGTAGAAAAAAGTTTTCGAGAGCCTTCTGGGATTGGTTGATCCGCTTAGTCATCACATGAGATTAGTATCTCCCCGAAAGAAATCAACCGGGAAAAACCTTATTAATTTTATCCCAAGAAGAGAACTAAAGTAGATTCATCTACTAATTAAGATTCGAATCACCAATAAGCATAGAAATACTGTCATACTGCCATAGAAATACTGTCATACTGTCATACATAGAAATACTGTCATACAATTACAGCATAGAAATAATGTCATACTCTCAGAATGCATTGAAAACATATTCCCTCTAAAAAAAAGGTTTCAAAAGTTAACAAAAATTTTTTTAAAAAACCTCCATTGGTTGTTTCCTCTGAATATAATGGCGATTCAATGCTTCTTTTTCTAAGCTCTGAGAGTAAAAAAATCACCATACTTTCTTCTTATGTTGCCTGTTATTTTCTCTGACTTTCTAGCTTTTCTCTGTTTTAACTTCCATGGTTTCTTCGCTTCTTACTCTACTCTCTCTGGCTTTTTTCTGACCGTTTTTCATCTCTATTTTTTGCCCTATTCCATCCATCCTTTCCCACTTTCTTTCTTTCCCCTCATTCCATTCTGCGTTGTTGTTAATCGTCCTCAATCTCTGAAAATGTTACCATTCTCGTTCTCTCACCTTATTGAGACCTTTTTAAAGCTACATATAACTTCTATCACTTTGTTCCACTTACCTTTTCTTATCTAAAGTTCAAAAGCGATGTTTTCCGACTCCTCTCTCCGCTGATAGTAGAGTGACCCTAATGACACACTGACAGTTGACCTCGCATCCCACCACTATCAAGTTCAACCGATTCAGACCTTTGCATGAAGTTTTACAGCGTCTGATCTCCTCGAGCATCCCCTTCAGCCCTTATCCCCCTTAGTTATCATAAACTGACCCCTTCAGCCCCTACCCCTTAGTTATCATAAACTGACTTCTGGAAGTGTCGCGGTTGTAGCGACAGAAGATTCGCCTACGTGTTATAATTAACTTTTTGAGGCAAAAAATGCTGAAAACATGATAGCACAGGTATATTCGGCATCATTGTTCAAAACTGGTAAGTCAATAGTTCTCACATCTGTTCAACATGGCTAGCCTTTTTTGAAATCAACCTTTTCTTCTTTCTTTTTTATTAGTTTCTATCGTGCTCTCTTTCTTACTCGCTTTTCTTTATTTTAATCGCTCTCTTTCTTTTTTCAAGTTTTTTCTTTCTCTCTCCTTCTCTCCACTCCCTTATCCTCTTTTCCTCTCTCTCTATTTCTCTCTCTCTCTCTTTTTTATATCTCTTTGATGCTCGTTCTTTTCGTTCCGCTTTTTTGTAGTGTTCATAAATACATACAAACAATAACTATTTGTGGCGAGTCACAACTCTGTCTGGCGAGTCACAACTCTTTCTGGCGAGTCACAACTCTTTCTGGCAAGTCACAGCTCTTTCTGGCGAGTCACAAGTCTTTCTGGCGAGTCACAACTCTTTCTGGCGAGTCACAACTCTTTCTGGCGAGTCACAACTCTTTCTGGCGAGTCACAACTCTTTCTGGCGAGTCACAACTCTTTCTGACGAGTCACAACTATTTCTGACGAGTCACAACTCTTTCTGGCGAGTCACAACTCTTTCTGGCGAGTCACAACCCATAAGTTTTACAACTTCTCGTATTTTGTTCAACATATATGTACATATGTACTGTCTCAATCTTGATAGACTCCGTTCCACTGTCTGATCATTCACATTATGTTTTCTGCAAATTGAACGTCAAACTCACTCTCCTAAAAAGTCACACAATAATCAGTTGCAAGTTTACTCCTATAAATTTCACTTGTTCTAGAGTGTATGTATAACATCAATATCACTCTATATACAATACACTTTTGATAAACTGGATTCCAGAAAAGAGAAGAGAAGATGGGTCGGGAAATGGAGAAGAAATGAAGAGGTAGAGAGAAAAATTAGGCTATGAAGTTTCGAAAAGATTAATGATAACAAGGAAATTGGGTTTTTAAATAGGAAAGAGTGGCCGTAAAAAAAGAAAAGTATAAGACGAAAAATAACCACTTCCGTGTTTTTGTTTTTTGATATTTTCGATACTTTTTATACACGAGCGTGTATAAAAAAATAGAAATCAGGAAAAAAGCAGACATTTTTCAGATGATCATTTTTTTAAAGTTTTCGCGAGTTTTTGCCCAGATGATTTGAAAGTTGATATTACAGCATTGATAAACTTGCTCTTCAACTTTTTTAATCGTTTCTCAAAGTGGTCTCAATACTAACTTTTTCAGCAGACAAATATCGGTGAGAAGAAAAGCCTTTGCGTTCAAAGAGTTAATTGTTCTCGGGAGCGAAGTTACGAAGCGAAAAATTTTGGTTAATTCTTCTCTTTCAGTTGAAAAAAAATTCAGTTTGTAAATCTAACTTTTATAAGAACAATTTTGGAATGTGCGATTACGATATCCCTCAACAGTCTTAAGTAAACCGGAATTCTGGCAAAAGTTTTTCACGAGAAAGGGTTTAACCAATAAGGTTACCGTTAAATGAGGTATTCTGGAAGGTTCAGCATCTTTGATATACATAGTTTTGTAGCTGTACAAGAAGTTCGCTTTGCCCTACTTTCCCTTTTGAAGCTACTCAATAACACAGTAAAGATGTTAAAAAAACCTACCAAGATACAGATGTTTGAAAAATTGTAGGACATCGATGAGCATTAGTCATTTGTGCAGTGTTTTGTTGCAATAACTGAGGATATTTTTGAATTCCTTCTCTCATGGGGTGATTTTTATAATCATCTTTTTTTTTTACAGAACTAAGTATGTAGTTAGCACCCCCCAAGATGTAAAAGATGCGATTCCGAACGTAGAGTTTATTTTGCAAAAATTAGGATGCTTCAAGAAGCGTTTTAAACTTTTCTAAGAGTTGCGTATGCAATCTCACAGTTATAAACCAATTCAAAGAACTGATTGAACTATCGCACAGAAAAAAGCTAGTCCACCGGGCGGTATCGAACCCAGACCATCTCGACTCAAACCGGGAGCGCGTGTTAACATTACACTTTCAATTTCAAAGAAACTCGTTGAACTCAGAAAACATCATCCAGAAAAGCTTTATAAGAAAAAAGGTTTTGTTACCTTGCAAGACAGGTTCGCAGCTATTTTTGAATCCTGCATCCTAAATTTCGGCAGAATGTCATAGAAGAAAGTACTTTTAGAATGATACATTCTCTTTCTAAAGCTAACCCCCCCCCCCGACTCCTTTCAACGACGTATAAAAAAATTGTAACAAGAGCACATCAAAGTTATCAGACATGAATCTTTTCGAAGAATTCCGAACATGCTCTGAACGGCATCAATTTATACATACATTCTGATTAATGTTTCATTTTCCCAAAATGAGAGCTAGTATTGACCTAAAAGAGTAATCCCCAGGTCGTTTCTTACTATTACTCCGTGTAACATATTCCTTCAACTATTACTCCGTTTTACATATTTACTTTAACAAAGTTATCGTTCCGAAATCAAAAAAACCAAATTCTTCCGGGAATACAGTCTCGCACCGATTCTCTAATAGAGATCACATGCCCGAGTTAGAAATAATAGATCATCGGAAAAACAGAGTTTCCATTCACAAATCTCGTCAAGAATTTTCTTGGTTCAACAATAAACCAGTGCATGAGAAGGACGTCCAATGGTTTAAATTGATTGGGTTTTCCGATAAACAGGCAAGATTCTGCTCATTTTGTTAGCGATACGCTCAAAAAGAAAAGTTTACAGCTCCGGTTAGGTGTTACGATACCATTAGTCAACTTCAAAATCGTGAGAAAAGATTACTAAAAGAGCAATGTTAGAATCCTTTCTTTTCGATTATTTTCTCAAACTTACTCTGAAGTCCAATCTAAAAGTTGAATGGGTGATTGAGTTGGAACGGAAGCATCTCGTTGAAACTGAAACATCATTTACACTGATTTGATGAAATCTCCTAAAGTTTTAACTCAACAAGTCAAACTGAGGAAAAGAAAACGGTTCGTGCGTTGAGCTTCAGTTTGTAGAAATTGTAAGGTTCGTGAGCACTACCCGGACAATGTTGTCAATGAGCTCTCACTGGCTTTTGCTTTCACCCGGCTTCACCGTAGTCTGGGGGCGAGAGATCACTCTCGCCTCACCGACTATAAAAGAGCCCGGGAGATGGGAGTCAGGGAATACAGCCGGTCCGGGGTCTGCACTAGCCGACGCTGTGGGTTTCATTAATCATATTATATTTCATACCGTATTTGTAATATCGAAACTCACATCTTGTAATTAATGTAATCATGTTATCTGAACCAGTATAAACACATCTCTTTCTTGTCTGCGTTTCGGGACATTCGGGACCTTTCGGGACGTTTCGGGACATTCGGGGCGTTTCGAGACATTCGGGACGTTTCGGGACATTCGGGACGTTTCGGGACATTCGGGACGTTTCGGAACATTCGGGACGTTTCGGGACATTCGGGACGTTTCGGGACATTCGGGACGTTTCGGGACCTTTCGGGACAGGGACAGAAACCCGCGGAACTCTCAATATTTCAAAAAAAAATAAATTATTTGAAATCACTTTAAGAACGAGACCGCATTGAAGAACTTCTTACTAAAATAATGTTTTGTCGATTAGATCATGGGGTTTCGGGTACAAAGTGTCGATGAACTCTCAAAATGTCGTGCTATGCATGATGATTTCAGTGCTTTGTCTAAACTTGAAAAGTATTAATTTGCGTTTTTTTTTGAATTTTTTGTTGCTATAAGCTACTAGTTAAAACTCCGAAATCGGATATTCAGATCCGACTTTAGGCTTTTAACCGTGATTTTTCCTGTACTCTGACCTCAGGTTTCTCGCGATTTCTACGCTCTTACCTAAAGAAGACTATCAAATTCGCTCAAGTTTTTATCTTACAGAACCTCTAACATCTAAATCTATTATACAATCTCTTACATTTCGTTCACCAAAGATGGTTGACTCCGATACTTTATTGTTATAATGATTACTACTCGTCTTCAAACTCTACATCTGCAACGCTCGGATTGAACTCATCACGGGACTTTCTGAATGGCACCCTTTGAGAATGTGATGTTGAATGATCTACAGATACCAAATGATCTACAAGGATTTTTCATTGTAGCGCCACAGTAGCCCACTCTATTCCAACATCCAGGTTTTTTTTCCGATTTCTTGTTCTCTGTTTGTCAGCAATGTGATTGATGACCTAACCAGTTATACTTTGGTGATAATAAAGTGTTGATGAATAAGCTTAGGCTTTGAAAATTTTGATGGTCGGATGTTCCGGTTGGACTTTGAATTGCTCGAAAAAATTACACCGAAACAAGCACTTAGTGCACCGAAGTCGAAATTAGAATCAGAGACCTTGAAGTGCGCCCTATGGCGTCAAACACAAACCTTTATATCACGTTAAAAATCGTCCACATGATAGTGCATCACTCTCAAAAAATATTGCTCAAAACAGTTATCATGTGTTAGGTTATTTAATGGAGCGTTAAAACTCAGAAAGTGCTATTCTGGTGCAAGACTTCGTTTCTTCTTAAGTCTCACCACGAACTGCCGTGAATTTCGATGAATTACGGTGTTGTTTTTTTAAAGATTGCTACTACTTGTTGAGAAGTAAACGAAGCAAATGCAAAACTAGCAATCGTGTTGAGACTAAAGAATGTACGAATTTAGCGCTATGTTTATCTTCCACTAGAAAAGTACTTACTTGAATTCTAACAATCCCTAAAATGGTTTCGTTCCTAAACCGTACGGCCTCGTTAGCGTAAACTCAACCGTAGCCTTTGTAAAATTCAAGTTTAAATATGCATCATTGGAAGAGTATTTATCTTAAGTCCTTCAATTAGCAGTGCACTACAATTAGCAGTCATTCTTGTCTCAGTTCTCTCTGCCGAGCGGTGAGTTTCCAAAGTGCTCTGTGTATCGATTTTCTCGGCTACCCAAATAACAGCCTATAATGCTTCCGAGGAAACTATTTCAACCGATTCTGACCCCACTGGAGCTGTTCAAGCGTGACAGAAATAGCTCCTTTTCTTCACAAAGCATTCTACAGGAGAATCAAGTCTGAGCTGTCAGAGAGAATGTCAGACAACAGTTTGTTCAATTTTTAGTAAATAATAGTCAATCTGAGTTCTTTTTTAGGTAGTGTAATAACTGTTAACTTGCATGCGGCCGTGATGATAACAGAGACTGTGCGCGTCGCTGACAGTGTCGATCATAAGTTAGGTGAGCAACCAAGTATTTTCTTTATGTTGGCGTCTCAGTTTTTTTGAGCGAGCGAATTTGTTAGTAAAAATTTTTTTAAAGTGTTTTGCAAGAGGATTCGTCGATAGGACTGTACATAAAAATAGCTTTTTGAAAATTTTTTTAAATCTAGATCTGGTTCTCTCTCTCTCTTTATCTGTTTACCTTTCACGTTTTCTTTATTTTATCCTTTCTCTTTATTCAAACACTTCAAAACCCGAGAAGGATCGTGAAATGTGGAGTTATGGATAATGAACCGCAATTGTTGTTCTGTAGGTAGGCGAACGTCAGTTCCATAATATCAGCTAAGTAATAGGAAGGACTTTCTGTTTTTGGGTACTCATTTCGAGCAATGCGGTATACAATACCCCTGTAATGTGCAGAGAATCCAAATGCTCTTCCTCCGATGACGATGCGGAAGTCGAAGGAAAGAGCAAGGTGGAGCTGGAGACCGATAGACAAGCAAGGCTTGCGACTACTGTACATACCGTTTGCACTGCAATCAAGGCCTACCAATCAGGTTAGAAAAGACCGAAAAGATCCATAAGTGGAGTACGGTCGTTTTCTGTTGAGGAGAGAATACGAAGGGAGCAAGCAACTTCTTGTCAGAAACTCTGCAGAATTCTTCCGTTCTCTATCGAGTGAGGCAGGCAATATCGAACGGATTGGAGGAGCTGTTCGAAAAGTTACTTTTATGAACTATAATTTGCTATACATTCATGTTTGACTCTTATGGAGCGTTAGAATTCAACTTTTCACTTAGCAAAGTAATTTTCTGCAAAGTTATCCCGTTGAACGCTCCAATGTCTCACCACGAATTACCTCGAAAAGAAAAATGGACTACGGTATTACTTTTATAATAACTTTTACTGTTGGGCGTAATTTTTTTAATGAAATTTACAGAAAAATCGTCGCTTTGTCTTAGAATGCATGGGTTCTTTCTTTTTACCGTAGTCCATTGCTCTTTTCATCGTTGGGATTTCACTCAACTTGCATGCGGACTCACTAGGTTTTCAAAGGTCACTGCTCAGTCTCTCAATGTTAGATTCAACCTTGAAGTCTATTACTTTCATTTTCTCTCTCAATCTTTCTCTTACTCGCTCATGAAGTCCTGTAATCGGTGTTGATGTGCAGGTGGTAGCTCGCATGTTGACGTGTACTGAAGCGGATACGGTAGCTCTGGAAGGCACTGTCGTTCTTGCGCGAATTTCATCCCTAGACTTCAATCTTGCCTCGGATATCGTACTGGTGAGAAGTTGCAGCGCTGAGAGCTCTATAGAAGTGGACTAATCTCCCAAGCATACAATAATATTGAACACAAAGTGCAATTTATGTTTTTGTTGATTTTTTGTCTTTAATTCTGTTCTTGGGAACATGAAGAACAAGTATGGTTCTATTTTCAGAAGAAACTCCATTATAGAGTGTCACATTACAAACTGAGTATAATAAAGTCTTTGGTTATAAACCTGTAGTCGCCTTTGAATTTCTGAGCAGATAAATTCAAGGATAAATCCTTTTCTCTCTACTTGTGAAATCGCCACGCGGGACTTTAATGACCTTTACTTCACAGAAACAAACAAACAAATGAAGAAAATAAATGGAGAATGATAAATTACTTAAGTAATATAATTACTGAATTAGAATGCCAGAATAGAAAGCTAGATAAATGAACTGGGAGTCACAATTTACTGGAAAACTCCTTTCCCAACTCCCCCGCCCCTACTCTATTCAAACCCGGACTTCAGCCGTCGATCTGCTTGTGGTCTGCTTGGCGTCGTCGCGTTGGATGGAGTCGCGTAGAGAAACGCTTGTGGGGAGGGGTTGACCTTGGATGGGATTGCCCGTGGGAGAGAGTGTCCGCCCACTCAAACTTGGGTAATTAAACCCTTTGGTTTAATTAACAAAACAAAACAAACACGCACGAAACGCGCCTAGCCAAACACTAGCTAGATGTGAAAGAGAATGGAGAAGAGGCACGAAGGCCAGAACATTAATGATGAGAATTTTCAATGGGCTATCAAAAATATTCTAACTCCATAAACTTGGAGACAATGCTCCTAGAGCACTCAAAACACACTAGTGCACTAGATGAGGCTAGGCGAAAATAATATTATATAGTAACATAAGTAACTATAAAATATATTACTAAAATTTAGAATTCTATAAATTCTAAAATGAAAAAGCGTAGCTTATGAAGATAAAGGCATAAATGAAGGCGATGATTAAATGAATCATCGAGAAGGAACTAGCGCGCGCGTGGCGAGCTTTTACCGTAAGTCATTAGCTAGAACAACACTAAAAATGGGTCATTAAAACACGGATTTGATGACATTGGGGCCCCGGGCCAGAAGTAGGGATTTAGGGTCGAGGGCAGAGGATTGGATTGAGGGCGCACGTCGCCAGATGATGAGCACCGGAGCGTCGCGAACATCGTGCCGAGTAGTCCTTGGACGGCTTCATTTCTCTCCCTGGTCGTGGTACTTCAACTCGAAAACAGCATCTTAGTCATTTGATCCAGAGCTTCCATTTCTAAACAAATGAAGCTCATTCTTCGCGCATTTCCTCTCTATTCCAAATTCTAGACCATTCCACTTATAATTCTTCAAAGATTCTCGAATTGCATTCTTATTGAAATCTCTTCATGATTATCATTATAACTGGTCACTGGGTGAGACTGGGGCCCGGGCGGCCTGATTATTCATTTCCGAACAAGTTGCCAATACGCGGGGTAACCTTGCAAGCGATTCACAACCTCTAATAGGTCTCAAATTCGTGCTTTCTGGCGTCATTACGTGAGTTCCTTCGCCAGAGGTCTCAGCTATCCGCCACAATCTTTCGTACATTCTTCGGCCCTTGGGAAGTTCCATCCATGGTCGATTCTTCATGTCTGTCGGCCCGCTGCCAGGGTCGTATTCTTTTTCCCTTTTCCTTTCACGATAGTCGTAAGTCACCTGGCGTCTCTGACGGTCTAACGCTTCGCGACTCATAGACAGCTTGTCGAGGGCTCTACCCTCCGTGCGGCATTTCGCACCTATTTCGTCTTTCTTGCCGTGAACGAGGTCACGCAAGTAGGGAACGGCTTCGGATGAGCATCTCAAAGAAGCTCTAGTTTCCTTTCCGTTGGCGCGATAATTGACTTTCGGGTGGTTTTGGAGAGTGTTGTTCACTTCTTTCCGGACCGTATCTCTGTCGATGATTGGAGCAACGATTATTGAGGATTTAGGCTCAACCTTTGACCCTGTCGCTATCCACCCGAGAATCGAAGGTAGAAGTATGTGGCCACTCGGAAGCTTAATTCTGCGCTCATCGACATCAGTAACCTTCAAGTAATCTTCATTGCCAATCAGCAGCTGCGGCTTCATGATACTCATCCTGTCACATTTATCGGCCATTCTCAACTTCCGACGTCGAATTTCATCCACATCTGCTTGTGGGAGCGGTGGGAATTTCAGTGAACCCAATAATGGTTCAGAAAATCCCAGGGCTTCAATTGTCATCCGTTCCCCGGTGACACTTTGGAGCATAACTTCGTAGATGGGATAGGTTTTCAGACCTACCGTCTTATCTCCCAGTCCGCATAGAGAAGACTCGCAGTCTCGTAACTTCCGCAGCGAGAGTTTCTCAGCCAGGACCCTTGATATTAGGCTCATACTGGCCCCGGTGTCCATTAAAAAGGCTACTCTCTTGGTTTTTCCATGTGCAGTTCCTCGTGCAGTTACCCGACCGGCTTGTAGTCGCGGCGAGAAGGTGCCAAACTTCTCACGGCTTTGGTTTAATAATACCCTCTGACGTTCCTGTTGCCTCAATTCTGCCTCTTGTCTCTGAACATGTTCCGTCCTACCGTCTTCTCCTCGACGGTTTAGTTCCTTCCGACGTTCAATTTCATATCCTTTGTGAGACTGCTTCCTAGTTGCCCATTGCATGCATACAGATATGTCGTGCTCCTCGTCACAATTCGGACACTTGACGTCACATCTGTGCACGGTACTATGTGGCTTGAGGCAGGCAATGCAGACGCCACGTTGCTTGAGAAATCGGATTCTGTCCTTAACTAGGCGCAAAGTGTAACAATCCCTTGATATTTTATGCCTCCCACAGTAGACGCAGCTTTGTTTTGCGGTTGGTCTCTGAATTTTCCTTGCGGTGTTTGGATGGCTTTCAGTCGGATCTCCTCTCACGAAATTTCTGATTTGCCTCTGACCATTTGGTATGGCCCTTCCAACTGGAACATTCATTGGCGAAACGAAGCGCTCCTCTGCTCTGTTTACTGTCAGGACGTTTATGCATTCTTTTGAATAACTCACTGTGTTACTCGCAGCCGGGTCGTTCATCGATGCGACGAACATTTCTTCTCTTATTAAGCTTTCAGCTTTATCCAGAATCGACTTCACTGTGATGTTCTCCGCTTGGTAAGTGAAACGGTGCAATTTGTCTTTCAGCTGCGGTTGGAACTTCCTTGTTATCATTTCTTGTAGTGTGATGTCTTTCTGGATGCTCTCGCGAGTTCTTGCCATCCGTGCTACTAAAGCTTTCAGGGTCAACGTTAGACAGAGCTGGTCGTTCCATGAGTAGCTAGCTGCTGTCAATGTCTCAATTTGTACTGCCAGCGTTCTCTCGTCGCTCTGCTTCATTCCAAAACTTTCCTTCAGAAGATCCATGGCTGACGTATAGCCGATTTTCTCTGCTGCGTTCTTGACCTTAGACAAGGTTTTAGTCAAGTCTTCGTATGCCTTCTTGTAGTGGTCTCTGCTCATGCCAAGCCTCCTTATGAGGACTTTTACTTCTCGGAGCAGCGACGCGTTTTCTCTCAGTCGGGACGAGCGGTTCTCCAGATTCGTATTCAGATTCAGATTCAGATTCGGATTCAGATTCATATTCAGATTCATATTCAGATTCTCCAATCGTTCCTTCTGCTGGAAGTGCGACTCGAGGATCTTGTACTGTCGAGCGAGGTGGCTTTGCTGAGGCAGGCAATCGATGTCGATCTCCTCTTCTTCGGCCATTTTCGCTTCAGTGTTGTCCGATTCCGAAGACCTTGGGCCCGTATGCACCATGTAGTCGCCTTTGAATTTCTGAGCAGATAAATTCAAGGATAAATCCTTTTCTCTCTACTTGTGAAATCGCCACGCGGGACTTTAATGACCTTTACTTCACAGAAACAAACAAACAAATGAAGAAAATAAATGGAGAATGATAAATTACTTAAGTAATATAATTACTGAATTAGAATGCCAAAATAGAAAGCTAGATAAATGAACTGGGAGTCACAATTTACTGGAAAACTCCTTTCCCAACTCCCCCGCCCCTACTCTATTCAAACCCGGACTTCAGCCGTCGATCTGCTTGTGGTCTGCTTGGCGTCGTCGCGTTGGATGGAGTCGCGTAGAGAAACGCTTGTGGGGAGGGGTTGACCTTGGATGGGATTGCCCGTGGGAGAGAGTGTCCGCCCACTCAAACTTGGGTAATTAAACCCTTTGGTTTAATTAACAAAACAAAACAAACACGCACGAAACGCGCCTAGCCAAACACTAGCTAGATGTGAAAGAGAATGGAGAAGAGGCACGAAGGCCAGAACATTAATGATGAGAATTTTCAATGGGCTATCAAAAATATTCTAACTCCATAAACTTGGAGACAATGCTCCTAGAGCACTCAAAACACACTAGTGCACTAGATGAGGCTAGGCGAAAATAAAACCTGTCAATTCCAAGACTCTGCATTAAACAGTTCCAGACAACTGCTCTAATATTTTCAACAACTTTAAATGATTTTATTATTTCACCAAGAACAGAATTCAACCTCGGGTGATTTGGTTTGCATCAACTATAGCTGGGGTTCTAATGAAGGAAAAGAATTTCGTGTGAATAAGCAGAGAAAACTTATGGTTTATAAGATCAAAAAACACTATTTTCGGTTGATCCCCACGTTGACCTTTTACTTCATCTTTGTTGACTCTTATTCAGCAATTTTCTAGTGAAAGTATGGATTTATGAATAGTACGGGTTGCTGCAAACGGATCTCATCCTCGCATATCTCATCATTCCATTATGTCATCGTCTAAATTCACGGAGAAGCGTCGCGTGGCGCATTCATCCAGCTCCACCGTTGACCTCACTTATGGAGCGTTAGAATTCAACTTTTCACTTTGCAAAGTGATTTTCTGCTAAGTGATTTCGTTGAACGCTCCAATGTCTCACCACGACACCATGGACTACGGTAAAAAGAAAGAACACATGCATTCTAATGGAGCGTTAGAATTCGCGAAAACATAATGACACATAACGATATCCCGTTTTTTTCGAATTGCGTGAACGTCTTGTTCTAACCTAAAATGTGTACAATTAGTGAGAGGAATATAACGTTCGAGACATGAGTTGCGATGTCTTTTTTTCTTGCAGCGAGAGAGTTCAAAATTTTCTAAAAAAAACTTGAGGTTAGAACAAGACGTTCACGCAATTCGAAAAAACAAGGATATCGTTATGTTTCATTATGTTTTCGCGAGTTCTAACGCTCCATTAGAGGCCGTATGCATGGAGTAATCCAAAAGATTATGAGCTTGGATTATCAGTAATCCAAATTTATTTAAATAATCCGGTATGCATGGAAGCTATAATACTTTTGGATTACTGATAATCCGACAAAATTAGTAACCCTACTCCGGAGGTGGGTTATTGAGTAACCCAAAAAGATAATAGGCTCAATTTGACCCATTCCGTTCATGTTGCTCTTTTTGAACTGTGTAGTGAAAGTAAAACGGAACTAATTTGCTATGATTTAATGAAAGTATTTATTGTATATTTCCAGTATTTCAAGTGAACATTTTTTTAAAATTGTAACGCATATTTTGTGTTTTTTCTGTGTTTTCAAAGCTTTCAAATTAATAAAATTTACTGATGAGTGAAAACAGAATTACCGACACTTTGTACCGCGTCACTTTGTACCCGACACTTTGTACCCCGTCACTTTGTACCGCGACACTTTGTACCGCGACACTTTGTACCGCGTACGGCCTCGTTAGCTAAGCCGTACGGCCTCGTTATCGTAAACTTTTACTAAGCCTAAGCGTTTTTTAATGTAAAAATATGTTTTAATGTAAAAATAAAACGCGCGGCCTCACTCAAGTCGCGGTACAAAGTGTCGCGGTACAAAGTGACGGGGTACAAAGTGTCGGGTACAAAGTGTCGTATACAAAGTGACGCGGTACAAAGTGTCGTGATACGGTGAAAACAACAAACAGAACACAATTGCACAAACAAAACACATTTGCACAAACGATGTTCAACATTTTTTAACATTGAACATTTTCAACAACCCGCAGAGTTTTAACTTTTTTAACAACCCGCAGAGTTTAAACATTTTAAGGGGGGGCTAAAGTGCAGAAGTTCCAAATAGAGCAAACGATTACTACAAACCACCTTTCAACTAACCTTTTGATTGAAAACATAGGTTGAAATGTTCATCTTAATATTTTATCTACCAATTCCATAAAATTTTACATTCAACTTGCAGTACGGCTTTAACAACAACAACAACAACGAAATTAATTGAAAAACTGTTGTAATTTTATAACAATACTAACTAATATTCGACAATTATAGTGTTTAGAGTGCATTTAGTTTTCGACAATTACAGTTTTCAGAGTGCATTTTGATGCATTTTAGTGCTTACGCTTGTCTTTCCGCGTCCTTTTTGACAATAATTCAAGTTTAAGAAATCTGACTTCCATGCATACCGATTTCCATAATCCAAAATTTTTTAAAAACTTTTTTGGATTATGCAATCCTTGGATTATAATATTCCAGATTATTATAAACTGTTTTCCATGCATACGGCCTCAGAATGCATGTGTGTTCTTTCTTTTTACCGTAGTCCATGTTTTCGTGGTGAGACATTGGAGCGTTCAACAAAATCACTTAGCAGAAAATCACTTTGCAAAGTGAAAAGTTGAATTCTAACGCTCCATTACAAGAAAGCCTCCCTCACTCAGGTTACTTTATCTCTCTCTCTCTCTCTCTCTCTCTCTCTCTCTCTCTCTCTCTCTCTTTCTCTCTCTCTCTCTCTCTCTCTCTCTCTCTCTCTCTCTCTCTCTCTCTCTCTCTCTCTCTCTCTCTCTCTCTCTCTCTCAGACACACATTCACCCGACTTTTTTCATTTCAGGTTTAGTATACATTTAGGTTAGTCCCAAGCGTATGTCACCAGCAATGTTCATAATTCTACTAACGACCGTTCTTTGAGCGGTGAAGTCTGTAATGATGACTAACTATCCCTTATCCACTATGTATCTTCAGCTCGCTTTTCATTATTCCAGACTACATATTCTCATTATTTCAGATTGCCGAGCTCGAAGAGTGATTGTTTTTTTTCTTCAAAATTTCAACAGTTACACTACACTTGGTGAACTATGGTCCAAAGCTCTTGTTTAACCATCGATTGACTAATTTTGAAATTTGTAGATAATGAGCGCAATCAATGAAGCAGTCAAAGCCGAGGGAAACCATGGAATGACCGCGGCGAATGCTCACCGGCATAACGGTTGGTTGGTTATGCAACCACACGTCTTCTTTCTAGTATTGAGAAAACTCTGCTCCAGAGAATGGTGGGCTGGAAATAGTCAACGAAATCAGTTGAAATATCATCTGAGTTTTAGGCTGTTTGAAGGTTATTGTGCAATGTATCGAAGTTCGACTTGTTTACAATTGGATCACTTTAAAATTTAAAAAAAAATATTGGTTGTGCTTGCACTTTTCCCATTGCTGCTATACACAATATTAGTAAACCGGTATACACTTTGGTTCTAGAATAGGTTTGTATCTCAAATAGCACGTTTTTCGATTGCGGCCCGCGCTGCCTTACAACGGAGCTAGACGTGTGGAAAATTGAATCTTCTCTTAAGGAGACCCTCCAATGAAGAAGGCGCGGAAGACACAGTCAGACGAGGACGAAGACTTCGTTCTCTCCGAAGAAGAGGAAGAGGGGGTGGTGGAAGAAGAAGAGGAGGAGCTGGCTCTCTCCGATGAAGAAGTCCGCCGGAAGAAGGCCAAGGTTCTTTCTCCCTCTATCGAAAGTGGTCGTCTGACGGGGGTAAATGAGTTTTTTCGAAAAAAACAAACAAAAAAGGCCAGTGAGCCTGAGAGTTTGACCCAGCGTATGACAAACGAATTATGTTCCCGTTAAAATTTTGGGCGTTCAAAAATCCTGACACCAACTGGTGTGTAAGGTTTGCTAACGTAAATTAGTGAATCACAGTAAATTCATTTTCGTTGTTGGCCAGGTGTAGTCAGGTTTGATTATGCAAATTAGTAAATCAAAGAAACGGTGTTGGCTCAAGTGTCAAGTTACACCAGAGGCCGGTTGCAAGACGTTCGTTCTACCAAAGTTGTTGTCGGTAAAACTTTATACCGAACATTCGGTCAAACAAGTTATCCCGTTGCAAGAAGACACTTTTGTTAATAAAACGTTTGTATTCAAAAGGCTGACGCACTTTGGGTGTTGTTTTCCATTTTAAACTTTAAATAGAGTTTTTAGTCTATTTCACCATGCTTTTTGAGATATATGTTTGACCCAAAGTGAAAGTGTTACCGTAGTTAACCTATTTCCGTCCCGTTTCATTAAAATACTTTAAAAATAGAAAAGCATATTCGACGTTATCGCGAATAATGGCCATGCCATTGATTATTTAATAAAGTTCTTAATAAATTGTTAAACACGAAAAAGGTTGAGGAGGCCCATCATCAGTGTGACACGGTTATTTTTCGGAAAACATTGTTTTGTTTTTTGATATTCAGAAGTCGACACAATTTAGCGTGGGGGGCCCCGCTTTACTTGAAGGGGTGGGGGCTTTTTTCGGTGCGTTGAAAAAATGTTTTTTTTAAATACAAAAAAAAATGAAAATTTTCTTATGTGGTCTCGTTCGCCTAAGCCGTACGGCCTCGTGAGCGTGAACTTTTTCCTAAGCCTAAGCGTTCTTTAATGTAAAAATATTCTTTGAAAAGGTTATTTTTAACCCCCCCCCCTCGAGTAAAGCGCCCCCCCCCCCCAAGAACCCCGGAGGTAATATTTCTTTGAACATTAAACTACCTTAGTTTTTCCGCAAAAAGACATATTTGACAAATTTCGACAAGCCTCTTCCGATCCAAAAGTCACGAATTTCTCGATTCATTACTTTCTAAAATAACTATTTCTGTGAAAAAAGGTAAAAAAGAGAAAAGCCATATTAGAATTATTTTTTTAAAAAAATTTACAGAAAAAAGATCATGTTTTGTACGAAAACGCTAAGAAAAAAATTACAGTCTTTTTTGTGAGAAACGAAACATAAAAAGAGAAAAAAGTGTTAAAGTGCTTGGTAAAACTGTTTTCCTGACTGTTATCCTGGGGTAACCTAGGATGTTCTTGAAACCGGCCTCTGGTGGTGTCAGTTTTGTTAAAGGCCAAGTTTTGTAACAATTTTAATGAAAACTTTGGCCGTTAACAAACCTGTATCGACCTGACTTAACATAAGTGCCTTAATTTGTTGTGACGAGAGCGAGAGATGTTTTCTTTACAAGTCAGAGGAGGCTGGAGTAGCCAAGGATTTTGGTCATAGATGAACGCAGGATAACACAAATTCGAGAGAATTAGAAAAGCGCCAAATAATTGTGGACGGAGGAAAAACCTCTTGCTACTCTAATTCAAGAGGATTTACCAATTTTTTCTGTGATTTACTAATTTGCCTTACGCTTGCATTAACAAACGTGCCCCCCTAATCAGTAAATCACAGAAAATTAATACACTCGTGTCAGGCCAGGTCGTGGGCCATTACTGAAGCACGCTGTGTTCGCTGTGCACGCACGCTGCACGCTAAATCATTACTAATGCACGCTGTGTCCATTCGAAAATTCTTAACTCCGCCCCATGCACGGCGTGCATTAGTAATGATTTAGCGTGCAGCGTGCGTGCAAGCGAGCACGGCGTGCTTGAGTAATGGCCAGGTCGTGATAGGTCTTGTTGAAGGCCGAAACTTTTATTTTCACAGGAAAAAACTTTTTTACCATAATGAAACTCCAAGGAAGCTCTGACTCTCCCCACTGCTGCTAATCACACTAGCAGTGATATAGCAGGCAGCCACTGGTTCTACCAGGATAGGTCTGTCCTGCATCTCAGGGGAGCGCGTACCCTGCCGCGAGGCGGGAACAAGCGCGAGGAAGAACAAGAAGAAGAAACTCCAAGGAAACTCAATATTGCTCAAAAACTAGACTATTTTAAAAACCAGTCATATTGTCACGGTTTTGGTAGAAAAAAGACTTCTTCGGAAAGATTTTAATTTTCTTTTTAAAGAAAAAGTAGTAAGGCAGCTTATGTGACTTATGTCTCTCATTCTATGCTCTCTCTCTCTCTCTCTCTCTCTCTCTAACTATATCAACATATGTGCTCTCTCTCTCTCTCTCTCTCTCTCTCTCTCTCTCTCTCTCTCTCTCTCTCTCTAACTATATCAACATATGTGCTCTCTCTCTCTCTCTCTCTCTCTCTCTAACTATATCAACATATGTGCTCTCTCTCTCTCTCTCTCTCTCTCTCTCTCTCTCTCTCTCTAACTATATCAACATATGTGCTCTCTCTCTCTCTCTCTCTCTCTCTCTCTCTCTCTCTCTCTCTCTAACTATATCAACATACAGTACCGTGCAGAAGTATACCAAAAAGTATATTTTACAGTGTTGCTCTGCAGTGAACGCGAATTAAAGGCTCAAATTTTTATTAGATAATCTTCAAGTACTTCGAAACACTATTTCAACATAACTTTTGAGATGCCCGTTAACTGTGAACAAAAACAGCATAAAATATGAAATTCAAGAAAAACACAATTTGAGCACATATTCTTCAGTAACTCATGACATCTTCGCTAACAACTTAACCGTCCAATTTTACCCGAAACTTTATTACCCCAGTCTAATACTTCGTCGTCATACCCCTAGCGTCAATGACTGCCTTGCATCTTTGTGGCGTAGAGGCCACCAAGTTGGCGAGGGTTGAAACCGGGAGGACGTGCCAGGCCTGCTCGAGTTGGGCGAATTTCTCCGCCGCATTCCGAGCAGTCTTGACCTGGACGGCCTTACCTAGCTCCTCCCACACGTGCTCTATCGGATTTAGGTCCGATGACTGGCTCGGCCAGTCCATGAGGGTCACTCGACGCTGACCAAACCAGTCTTGGACAGCACGCGAAGCGTGCTTTGGATCATTGTCCTGCTGGTATATCCAGCCCCGGGGCATGTTCGAGCGCGCATAGGGCAGCATGACGTTCGAGAGTATTTCTATGTAATCTTCCTTCCTCATAATACCCTCTACCCTGTGCAGAGGCCCGACCCCACCCGCGTGGAACGCTCCCCACACCATCACTGAACCTCCCCCATGCTTACAGGTCGGAACCTGATACCTAGCATTGAACCTAGAGCCTACAGGCCGCCTCACATGGCTAATTCCGTCTGTCCCGAAAAGCATAAACTTGCTCTCATCAGACCAGAGCACCTGATTCCATTCCTGCACTGTCCAACGCTGATGGTCCTTTGCCCACTGCAATCGCCTCTGCCGGTTCTTCTCCGAGATCATCGGCTTCTTCACCGGGCGACGTCCGAAGAGGCCGGCGGTGCGCAGACGCCTCTTTACCATATCGACGGAGATCTGAAAACCAATTTTTGCTCAAGAAAAAAATTATCATGCCAAAAAAACACAAAAAAATTACTTTAACATTGAAGTGCTGCAGCAGTTGCTTGTAAATTTCAACCGCGTTTCTCCGGTGGTTGGCTTTGCTGTTCTTAGTGATGACACGGTTGATGCTGGGAGAAGTTAGGGAAGACACAAAAAAATTACTTTAACATTGAAGTGCTGCAGCAGTTGCTTGTAAATTTCAACCGCGTTTCTCCGGTGGTTGGCTTTGCTGTTCTTAGTGATGACACGGTTGATGCTGGGAGAAGTTAGGGAAGGCCTTCCACGTGAATTCGTCCGAATTGGCGTCTTCGCGGAGCGAGAGATTGTGCCGACATCAGTCTTAAATTGGCGCGCCAGATCGGCCAAACTCATGCCCATTGCCCGCCCACTTGCAATGGTCTGCCGGTCCTTTTCACTTAAATTTTTAGAGCCTTTGGGTCGACCCATTATCTGAAAATGCTAGAAATTTTTTATGATCATTGCAATAAACAGAAACAAATAAACAAGAACATATGTCAAAAATCTCGAAAAAGACTATTTTCAGAAAAAAATTGCTGAGCTGTTCTGCTTTTTCAGAAACCGCTTCATTCCATTACAGTACGACGTAAATCACGAGCCACACAACATATAAAAAAATTGCGCTAGTGGGCGCAAAAACACAAAAGTTATACGATAAAATATACTTTTTGGTATACTTCTGCACGGTACTGTATGTGCCTGTTTCATTCGTTTTTGTGTAGGCTAAAAATAAATAATGCATGATTATGTTTAATTTAACCTTTTTGCATCTTTTGAATGGGTTTCGCCTAACCAACTAGTGAAAGAAGAAATTTCTTACAAGAAAAAAGTCTTATTAATTTTTTTGTTCTTTTCAGAATCTAATGGTCACGATGGGCTTATCAGAAGACGAAGACTCAGATCCAATAATCATTTACTCAGAGGAAGATGACGGGAAACATGTCAGTTTCGACACAATTATTGTTTTCTTTAGCTGGTTGAGACAGAAGTTAGGGAGAATGGGAACTTTTGCAGTTTAGGGACCCACCTACCAGAGGTTTAATGGGTCAGATGAGTTCAATGGCTCACCAGGGGTTCTATGGGTCAGATGATGCGCTGTGCCTGCTCCTACTCCCTTGCATATATAGGGTGCTATAGAACCACACGATAACACATCACTGTTTATATACGAGTCTCCGGAGAGTGCTCCGAGTGTGACCGCCCTCTTGGTGGGAAAAAACGACCAATAGTAGGAGGAGGAATGTTTTCATACCAAAAGGGGCGGTCTTACTCGAAGAACTCTCCAGAGACTCGTGAACAGTTTATTAAGCAGTAACAGTAAAGTCAGACGTATGACTTATTGAACCTCTGGTAGGGGGGTACCTAAAGTGCAAAAGTGCCGGAGAATGAACTGACTGTTGGTAGATATCGGGGTTGGGGCTTTTTCCAGTTCGACGTAGGCTCCTCCCCCCTCCTTGGGGCGCTATTTGTTGCGTTTCGATGCACAAGGTTGCTCCTGTTCTCTCTCATTTCTTCTGTTTCTCATCCCTCCCCCGCTTAGGCTTAGTAACAGTTGACGCCAACGAGGCCGATTTTGGCACTAAACGTCTCTTTTTCTCTGCGGCGAGAGCATTTGAGCGCCAAATCCGTGACTCCGCCCCCAATGGGGGAGAGCGGGAAGAGCCTACGTCGAACCAGAAAAGTACCGGGGTTGGCAGTGGAGTTGTGGATGACAGAGGGGAAAAAATAGGATTGCGAGAGACATCACCAGATTCTTCCCAATTAACAGAAAGTTCAGCATCTACACAGCTGGCGGAACTTTGGACTTATCGAGGCTGTTGAGAGTAATCGTCTTTTATGGGATCCAAACGACAAGGGCTTTCGGAAGTCTTCCACTAAACAATCTGCTTGGGAGCGGATAGAGGAAGAACTGGGAATGAAGAGTGAGACGACTTCTAAAAAGTATCACGACACTTTGTACCGCGACATTTTGTTTTTCCACTTTTCTCTCACTTAGGCTCAGGAAAAGATCACGCTAACGAGACCTTTAGAGTCATGAACGAGACCGTTAGACTCATGAACGAGACCGTTAGACTCATGAACGAGACCGTTAGACTCATGAAAGAGACCGTTAGACTCAGCACAGAGCACTTAGCTCTAGAAAGCGAAATGTTACCCATAAAGGAGCACAACATGATGCTTACCAAGCAATTCGTTGCAAGAGCAAGACTCCTCCCAAACCACCCCTCCCATCGTCGATGCATGGAGCCCAAACCACCTAGAACTATTCGTAAACATGCCAAGGACTTAGAGATGATGTTAGTAGACAGTGATCAGAAAGCCGCACTGAAAAGAATACATACTGAGACTGTTAGAAATTTCATTAGCTCCTGTTCCCCTAACCCAGTTCTAGGTAAGAAACCTCCCAGAATTTATAAATCAACGAATCAACTTCCCAGGGAACAACAAATAACATTATCGCAACTACGTAGTGGCTATGCAAGTTCCCTTAACAGCTACCTACACAGAATAGGAGCTGCCCAATCACCTCTTTGCCCAAATGTTTAGAAGAGCCACATACAACTAGTCATTTATTCTCGTGTCGCTGTGACCACACACTTTTAAGAAGTATAGATTTGTGGAATAGCCCGACGTCTGTTGTTAAGTTCTTATACCAGTGATTCCTTTCTCTCTCAAAAAAAATAATAATAATAAAAAAATATATAAATAAATGGGAAAAAAAAGAAAAAAAAAGGAAAAAAAAAACCCGAGAGAGAAAGAGAAATAATGTAATTAGATAAATGATGTAAGTAAGGTTATTGTTTTCTGAGCCATGTCAAAGAAGACCTCGTCTACCCAGCCGGAGACCTACGGCGGGCAATCTACAACAACAACAACCGTTAGACTCATGAACGAGACCGTTAGACTCATGAACGAGACCGTTAGACTCATGAACGAGACCGTTAGACTCATGAACGAGACCGCTAGACTCATGAACGAGACCGTTAGACTCATGAACGAGACCGTTAGACTCATGAACGAGACCGTTAGACTCATGAACGAGACCGTTAGACTCATGAACAAGACCGTTAGACTCATGAACGAGACCGTTAGACACATGAACGAGACCGTTAGACTCATGAACGAGACCGTTAGACTCATGAACGAGACCGTTAGACTCATGAACGAGACCGTTAGACTCATGAACGAGACCGTTAGACTCATGAACGAGACCGTTAGACTCATGAACGAGACCGCAAATACAAATTTCTCTCAAAATCAGTTTTTTTTTTTTGGCGATTTGATCATGGGTACAAACTGTAGCGGTTCAAAACGTCGTGGGTACAAAGTGTCGGGTACAAAGATTATCGGTATAAAGTGTCGGGTACAAAGTGTCGGTGATCCCTTCACAGTTTTCCCATTGCATAATCAGATTATTCAGTGCAACATGAGGGTAGTTAAGAGATTATTATCATAGTTCACCTGCACTTTTAAAAAAACCGATCGCTCGCATGAGCAGGGAGGGACCTAAAATCCCTAAAACTGTCAAAAATTTTAAAAGCAACCGATCATGCTGGCGGGATACCTAGAGAGATGAGAAGCTATCCAGGAGATTAATTAGTCCAAGCTCCCCCCCCCCCCCGCACTCGGAAGAGCGGTCTTTTTGATTTTTTTTAAAACCATGGTTCACCAAAGGTCTAGTGTAACTGTTGAAAATTTTCAGAACCGCTCTTCGAGCGGAGAGTCTGGAAAAATGAGAAGCGAGCAAAAAGTAAAGAGCGAAGAAGGGATAGCTAGTAGTATTTCTTCTCAAAATTTTCAACAGTAACACTAGACCTTTGGTCTTCTTTTTCTTCTTGGCGTTTGTCCCGTCCGAGAACAGGGTCCTCTGAGAGACCTTTGGTGAACTAAGGTAATCAATCCAGACTATAGCTCGAACCACGGTTGTTTTTTCAAAAATATTCAACAATGCTGTTGCTAATGAGCTTTGCTAGAATGATGAGAAACCAGTTGACTATTCAACTTCTGAGAAGTGTCATTTCAGGAGGTGCAGCCAGAAAAGATGGCTTGCTTTGAGAAGAGAGTTAACAAAGTGTTCAAAACGTGCAGGCATATTTCCCTATCACGAAGAAATGTCCTTTCTCACATCAGTGATTGTTAGTGAATACAGGTATTTATTTTACTTTATAACCAATTTCATAGACGAGAGAACAGATTTCTGTCATTATTCATATTACTGATTAGGTGCGACTGTAAATTAAAGATAGAAGGGAGAAAATATTCAAGCACTATCACTACTATCGATCACCGCGATGACGCTAATTCAAAAAAAGTCTGTTTCGCCCCGCTCAGACAGACTTCTGTGCTCTCTGGGTGGGGCTCATCAGTGAGTGCCCAGAGAGTACACATACGATAAATTTGAACAATAATATATTATGTGCTAACAAATGTAGAGATATGAAAATGGAGAATATGGTTTAAACGGTGCGGTCTTCAATTCCTAATAAAGACCGAGCTCAACCATGGTAAAGAGTTGAGAAAGAATAGTTAAAAAAGAGAAACGACCGCTCTTTTGCCAGCAAATATGGAAAATGAACAAACAAATCCAGGGCTGCCAGACAAACAGTGGTTTTATAATGTGTCCGAAAGGACACTTTATAAAAAACACTGGAATGAACAGATACCCGCGAGAGAGAATAAGTAATGGAGCGTTAGAATTCAAATTTTCACTTTGAAAAGTAATCTCAGCAAAGTGATCCCGTTGAACGCTCCATCACTCTAAAACCACGACTTAAACAAAGAGCGGTGCGAGAGAGGGGTAAAATATAGCATAAAGTTGGAGAATTAGAAATTTTTTCACTTTGCAGAGATTACTTTGCAAAGTGAAAAGTTGAATTCTAACGCTCCATAATAGATTTATCGATAGAAAATGGGTTTCACGTAAGGTTTCACCCTTTAAATAGAAACAAAGACCCAGGGAAGTTTGAAACAGATGATCACAAATAGACGGTAGAACGTGACCATCTAACGCCTGCAGACAGATGATGTGGCAGCTCTGAACCTCTACCAATTGAATGAAATCTATCGATGGATTTCATTCATTTTAGTCTCAGCCCATCGTTGCTTAAAACGATTAACAAAGATCAAAAAGTTGATCTACCATTTGAGCCATCGCAGGTTATAAAGACGGAGGAATGGCAACTAGAAAAGACCAGTTGATAATCTTTCTTCTGAACTGTGTCCGCGTTTAGTTGAGAAATTGAAGAAGAAATTTTTTTACATTTCCTAGGTCTTCTACGCCGTTTGGAAGAGAATCGACTTCGAAGAAGAGGATGAAACGCAAGCGCTCTCTTCGGAAAAAGAAAATCACCGTCGATCTTGAAAACAGTAAGCAAATTAGTATCGGAATTTTGAAGAACTATCAGTATTACTATAGAGATGGTATTTTGAGAGCAAGAAGAGGAAAATAATCAAAACTCGTCCCGGCTTCTTCTTTCTCAAGGATCGCCATGTTGAAGTGATTCTGTTACAGTGAACGAGCTTCCGGATGATAGTCCGCATATGGATAAGGGCATACCAAACGGAGTGAAGAACCAGGAAGAAGGTTTGTAATTTTTGCTGGATCAAGTGTAATAACCTCCCTCGCTCTTGTTCCCACTTTGTGGCCGGGTACGCTTTCCCTTGAAATGTGAGAAAAACTATCTTGGTACAACCAGTGGCTGCCCGCTAGATCACTGCTAGTGTGAATAACAGCAGTGGGGAGAGTCAGATTCGAGCATGAGCACTACCAACATTTCTTAACCCGTTGGTTTGGGTGGATCTGTCCGGGCTGAGGGTCGAACTTGGCACCTTTCGCATATCAGTCTCGCAAACTATTTATCATTATGTAACGCCCGGACTCATTGAAGCGAGTGTGAGATTCAGAAATATGATAGGATATCGCGAATTATAGCTTATCTTCGAGTGAATACAGAGACTAAAATGAGAAGAAGCTCAAGTTTCGGATCAATTGACACAACCAGGAGTTGAATGGTCATGTAAGATCATGTGTCGGCGGGTCTCTGTTCTTCCAAATCACAAGGGGGTAGGTACCCTAATGTGAAACAAAAGATAAGGGGACCCTTATAATAAAAAAACGAAGTGTATTATTTACAGAGCGAGCGAAGACGGACAAGTTGGTAGAAATTCCCGTCGAGGTTCAACATCCAATCAAGGAAGAATGCGAAGAGTATGTGAGACCCGTGAAATATCAAGACCTGCATTGTCGATTGGAAGAATGCCTCGATCGAGTGCCTCCATCACAACTGGAAGCAGTCAAAAGGCGATTGTACCAGGCGATCGGTGAGATAACAAGTCCCATTCCGGTAATAAGTCCCAATCCGGTAACAGGTCCCATTTCGGTAACACCCTCTTATCGTCCTGGTATTTCGCCCTGTGAGCAGAACTTGTGCAGCGTAGGAATGCAGATGCTCGCAATGTTCCAACATGAATGTTCAGTCATTGTCAATGGGATGAAGCCGTAAGAGATAAGAGAAGTTGTTTAAAGTTTCCTATTTCACAATCGGAGGAGTTATTATACCGGCTCATTTTGTTGTACATCATTCCTAGCAGAATGTTTCTTAGCACCCGCACAACTTTTTCGGCGGCATAGGTTTTTGAAATTTCAGAGTTTAACATTCAATTTTTCCAATTATTTGCACTTTCCCTACGAAAAAACCAAGAAAATTTTTTTAAAGCCCATAGATTTCAATGTTTTTGTAAAGCGCATAGATTTTTTTTACCCGCAGTGCGGGTCAGAGAAACACCCTGATTCCTAGTACCATTCAATGGCGCCACAGAAGCTGCTGTGAAGCCAATATTGGCGTAATTACCATTCTGAATTTTTTGAAGAAAAGCTTTTGAGAAAAAAACCTCGGAATTAGGAAGGTTTGGGTCCCATTTTTCGTGTCTCTGATTTTGATGCGAACGTTGGCGCTCTCTCTGTTTACTTTTATGTGTTGATTTTTTTCCGCAGATGTCTTTATTTAAAAAAGTTTTTCTCTTTCAGTATTGATTGTTTGTTAGTCAAACGGTTATTTGTTCACTTCTTCTATTCTTGCGATGATATCGTAACTTGTAGTTTTCGAACGAAGCTTAGACTTGCGAAAGGAACTAGTGCACACAAAAAAGTTTTGTTATACATTTTTGTATTCAGTGGCGAACCAGCTAGAAGAACCGCTCGGATTCATTGTTCAGTTTCATTTGTTTTTACCCATATATTATCTAAATATTCTCTATAACATTATGTATAATATATGTATCCACCATGTGATTCTTTTCGCGTAATAAAAAGTTCAAAAGTTATGGTCCAGAAAAGGAAAGATACGACGAGCCCCTTGAAGATTGATACTAAAGTAAGGTTGAACGTCTACCATAGTATGGGCCGCCGAAACGGCCTACTGATAAGCTAAATCTTATTTGAATAGGAATACTTCTGCAGTGTATATAACGGGCTTGTTATTTATAAATATTGTAACTTTCCGCGTGTTTGTTTGTTTGTTCAAAAAATAAATGTATTAAAGAATATAAAAGAAGTTTTTGAATCGTTATCGCATCGTAATTGAAAAGAACAGTGTATTTGCCAAATATATTTAGAATTATCTCATTTTCGTAAAGAAGAGAAAATAAATACATGAGAGCCTAAAGAAGAGAAAAGGACGGTTCAGAACCAATCTTTTTTAAAATTATATTTCTTGTCTCCATGAATAAACTTCAAGGTTACAGCGCCTTGCTCTCGAGAGCACCAAGGCAAGAGCGCGGTTAAATAATCGATTGGTTCTAAAATTCCTAGATCCAAGACCTTTGTTCAACTTACTACTGAGCCTAGTGAATCGGGAATGTTTCAATATCACACACCCTTCATATACAATATCACAGACATATGTGAGCTGGGGCGAAACAGGATTTTGCAACATTATCGTCTTAGCAGTGCCATTAAATAATTACATATAGGTATCAGATCTTTACAATTATTACTTGAAATCATAATGAGGGTTATATGTAATTTTAATTAATTTGATTTCTTCTAGTTTCAGGTCAATTTGTGATAGTTCTGAAGATGATTGAGCAAAATTCGCACAAAATTGAATGAGTTTCCATATTTTTGACTTCCTATGACTTGATTAATTATACGACGGTGTGATACTTTTTTTTGAACGTACACCTCTAAGCCGTTTTGGGACGCTTGAGAAAACCCTCAACTTGAAGTTCCCCGGGTTGATTAGGCTCTTTTTTTAGAACACGACAGAATCGTTGGAAGAGCAACGCAGGATGTGTGACTGCCCTAATGAAATTGCGGTTTGTAAAACTGTTTTGCTTGATAGCCGCAGTTTTCAAAGGGACCACCTTTTGGGAAGTAAGGAGGTGATTTTCGGGAAAAAAGCATCTTCTTGTCTTCAACGCTACTCAGTCAATCGGACCCGTTCAAACTAGGATACTGATGCTAATTATGGCAGACGATTTCGTTTCCAAACAGAACGGCTCCGTGATCGTAACTTAGCCTGAGCCTGGGGCGAAAATAAGACCTATTAATCAGCCAACCTCAAAAGTGAACCCTTTCATGCAACACAGATCCGTAAGATTGTGATAATAACTGAATATGTCCTTACTAGTTTTTTTAACACTTGCATACTCTCATGTAATATCAAATTCATCGGTATCTCAATTCCTTTTTCTTGCTCATTTTTGTGCAACATTTGGTTTAATCATTTCAAGCTTTAGCTCTCCCTATAAACTTTAAAATGATAGTTGTACTATTTTTTTCCTTACCCAGGTTATTTGGGAGCGAGTCCGAAGTGTGGAGTCTTGCATGAAAAAAATGGGTGCCGTCGTCTCTAGGATTTTCGAGGTTCTTTTTTTTAAATTTTATATTTGTCGAGCGCTCGCGATCGGAAATTCGTGAAGCACTCACAATCTTACGAGTTAAGAAGGTGACCAATGTTTTAATGATATGTTTGAAATAATTATCAGCATTGATAAAGTTATCAAGCTCGATAATCAATGACCAATGCAAGATTAGTGATTGGTACTAAAGTAGACATACCCCCTCCTCCCCCCTCTCCTTGTTTTGATTGGTACTAAAGTAGACATACCCCGACCTCCCCCCTCTTCTTGTTTTGATTGGTACTAAAGTAGACATACCCCGACCTCCCCCCTCTTCTTGTTTTGATTGGTACTAAAGTAGACATACCCCCTCCTCCCCCCTCTCCTTGTTTTGATTGGTACTAAAGTAGACATACCCCCTCCTCCCCCCTCTCCTTGTTTTGATTGGTACTAAAGTAGACATACCCCCTCCTCCCCCCTCTCCTTGTTTTGATTGGTACTAAAGTAGACATACCCCCTCCTCCCCCCTCTCCTTGTTTTGATTGGTACTAAAGTAGACATACCCCCTCCTCCCCCCTCTCCTTGTTTTGATTGGTACTAAAGTAGACATACCCCCTCCTCCCCCCTCTTCTTGTTTTGATTGGTACTAAAGTAGACATACCCCCTCCTCCCCCCTCTCCTTGTTTTGATTGGTACTAAAGTAGACATACCCCCTCCTCCCCCCTCTCCTTGTTTTGATTGGTACTAAAGTAGACATACCCCCTCCTCCCCCCTCTCCTTGTTTTGATTGGTACTAAAGTAGACATACCCCCTCCTCCCCCCTCTCCTTGTTTTGATTGGTACTAAAGTAGACATACCCCCTCCTCCCCCCTCTCCTTGTTTTGATTGGTACTAAAGTAGACATACCCCCTCCTCCCCCCTCTCCTTGTTTTGATTGGTACTAAAGTAGACATACCCCCTCCTCCCCCCTCTCCTTGTTTTGATTGGTACTAAAGTAGACATACCCCCTCCTCCCCCCTCTCCTTGTTTTGATTGGTACTAAAGTAGACATACCCCCTCCTCCCCCCTCTTCTTGTTTTGATTGGTACTAAAGTAGACATACCCCCTCCTCCCCCCTCTCCTTGTTTTGATTGGTACTAAAGTAGACATACCCCCTCCTCCCCCCTCTCCTTGTTTTGATTGGTACTAAAGTAGACATACCCCCTCCTCCCCCCTCTCCTTGTTTTGATTGGTACTAAAGTAGACATACCCCCTCCTCCCCCCTCTCCTTGTTTTGATTGGTACTAAAGTAGACATACCCCCTCCTCCCCCCTCTCCTTGTTTTGATTGGTACTAAAGTAGACATACCCCCTCCTCCCCCCTCTCCTTGTTTTGATTGGTACTAAAGTAGACATACCCCCTCCTCCCCCCTCTCCTTGTTTTGATTGGTACTAAAGTAGACATACCCCCTCCTCCCCCCTCTCCTTGTTTTGATTGGTACTAAAGTAGACATACCCCCTCCTCCCCCCTCTCCTTGTTTTGATTGGTACTAAAGTAGACATACCCCCTCCTCCCCCCTCTCCTTGTTTTGATTGGTACTAAAGTAGACATACCCCCTCCTCCCCCCTCTCCTTGTTTTGATTGGTACTAAAGTAGACATACCCCCTCCTCCCCCCTCTCCTTGTTTTGATTGGTACTAAAGTAGACATACCCCCTCCTCCCCCCTCTCCTTGTTTTGATTGGTACTAAAGTAGACATACCCCCTCCTCCCCCCTCTCCTTGTTTTGATTGGTACTAAAGTAGACATACCCCCTCCTCCCCCCTCTCCTTGTTTTGATTGGTACTAAAGTAGACATACCCCCTCCTCCCCCCTCTCCTTGTTTTGATTGGTACTAAAGTAGACATACCCCCTCCTCCCCCCTCTCCTTGTTTTGATTGGTACTAAAGTAGACATACCCCCTCCTCCCCCCTCTCCTTGTTTTGATTGGTACTAAAGTAGACATACCCCGACCTCCCCCCTCTTCTTGTTTTTTTACATAGAGCTAAATGCGCTTAGCACTTCGCTATTTTATTTAAGGAAATTGCGACTTGTTTGTGTTTGCTCATAGGCCCTGTTAAGAAGAGCCCTTTGAGATAATTTGAGGAGGATCCTTTTGAGTCCGGAGATTAAGTCAATATTGTTGTGTCTATACCAGCTTGTTATAGAACCCACACTGTGGGTTCGATCTACGCGCTATCCAACAAAGCTAAAGATAAGTTTTTTTCTGAACGTCTGCATGTTCTCTTTTACATCACACGCTCGTGCTCTCTCGAAAAAAAGCCCTTGAAATATTCAACAGTTACACTAGACCTTTGGTGAACTATAAGGAGAGGAGGAAGGTTGGGGTATGGCCAGGGGTTAAATATTGGGGAGAGAAGGAAGGTTGGGGTATGGCCAGGGGTTAAATATTCATGTCAGACCTTTTGTCGGTGGGCCTCTGCTTTTCCAAATGATAAAGGGGGACCCTTATGTTGAAAATTTTTTTCTCCATCTTTGGCGGGCGTCTGTACCTTTTTCTTGCACACTAAAAAACTCTTGGGTATGGCTCATTTAGTTTCGATTACTAATTTTGTGTCCTGTTCGATAAGTCTTGAGCTTAAGAACTTTCTCAATGCTTATGATTATCTCAAACATATCATTGGAAATTCACCTTCTGAACTCTTATGATAGTGGTCCCCTTTATTGAAGGTCTGAATTTGTTTTCAGTGTGTTCAAACTACTGTATTCTTCACACCATTTCTCTTTTTTTGACAAGTTTAGTCATTGAAAGTGGTCCTTTATTGAAAGTCTGAACGAAGTGAAAAGGTTCCGTCAAAATTCCTGTCATTCAAAAGATGGAATTATAACTTTGAAAAATTTCAGAAAAGATTAATACATTTTAGAATCTGATGGAGAACGAGAAAACCGCGTCATCTTCCGAGAAGCCATCAGGAAATGGTGAGTGTTTTGGGTAAAAACAAGATTACGATTGGTTCTGCGGAGTACGAGGGAAGAGATAAGGGGGGTAAGGGGTCGGTTCTGCGGAGTACGAGGGAAGAGATAAGGGGGGGGGTAAGGGGTCGGTTCTGCGGAGTACGAGGGAAGAGATAAGGGGGGGGGGGTAAGGGGTCGGTTCTGCGGAATACGAGGGAAGAGATAAGGGGTCGGTTCTGCGGAGTACGAGGGAAGATATAAGGGGGGGTAAGGGGTCGGTTCTGCGGAATACGAGGGAAGAGATAAGGGGGGTAAGGGGTCGTATCTGCGGAGTACGAGGGAAGAGATAAGGGGGGTAAGGGGTCGGTTCTGCGGAGTAAGAGGGAAGAGATAAGGGGGGGGTAAGGGGTCGAATTCTGATAGTGGTTCATTGATTCATTATTTTTCTAAAGCTACACAATGTTTGACTAATCGAAACATTACACCCGTCAACTGCAGATGCCTACCTGAAATGATATAAGGAATGTTAGGGAACATTAACAGATCAGTGAACGTGTATTTAATCACTCCTTTAAATAAGACCGCGATCCGTGTAAAAAAAAATTAGTCAGCAGGTTTTTTATCACCGCCGTATATCTCTAGATATTCGATATATAAGAAAAACTAATATTCCGGCTCAGTCTCAACTCTTTCCTAATTATATGTGTTTGAGAGTGATTCAGGATGTTTCTTCCCACCCGCAAAAATAACGTGTAAGTCAAAAAGACTAAAAATGAGGAAACGACGGGCCTGTAAGAGAGCGCAAGAGCGTGTTATATATAATAGAAGAGAGAAAGCAGACGATCATAGCATTTGTTTAACTAGCTATCTTCGATAGCGCATAGATATAACCCGCACTGCGGGTTCGAGAAACACTCTGGAGTGGTAGTTGCAAAAAGTTCATCGAAGGAGATAGCGATCTTCCGGGTACAATGCCGTATGATGTCGATTTTTCTTGAGGTTTTGTAGCAACTCGTTGTTTTGAAAGTGTTTTTCTTTCGCAGAATAGAAATTGATTGGATAGATCAAGTAGATCAGATTTCGATGTTATAGATCATTTTATACATTATGTTATACATTGATGTAGATCGGGTTACAGAAGCTCCGAAGAAAGCTGCTCCTAGTCGAACCTCAATCGCGAATGATCCAGAGACTGCAGCGGCCCTTTCTCCGGGAGAGCAACACAAAGAATCATCTTCCTCCTCATTCAAAGAATCATCCACATCTTCAACTCGTTTGAAGCGAAAACAGGTGCGCCTCGTTTGTTGCTCATACGAATAGCGTCATTACGACAACTGAAAAAAAACCATCTTAGAACCTTAGGATTTCATCGACCGAGATGATGCATGATATTCCCTCGAACCCCTTTGATGGTGCTACAGCACACGACTTGACTCCACATCATCGCAAGGGACCGGTTAACCCTATCCGGGAACGAGCGCGTCCTCGGGTGGTGGATAGAGGGATGTCTCCATTCATGTGTGTATCGGAGGAGTGAGTATGGCGTAGCCGGATTGGCATGGGCAAGCCACAGGATTAAACATCAGCAATACTCCGCTATACTTTCTAGTGGCGAGTCGAGGCGCCCATAAACTAACCTCTTGCCTTTCTTCAGTCGTAGAGCCTTCGACTCGCAAACTAAACTATGTTAGGCTGGATCAACTACCCATACAAATCCCTCTTGTATGAACACGTTGCTACAACGATGTCCACCATCACAAGGTGCAGCATGACAGTCTCAGTACTGCAAAAGGACATCAACAACTTTCTCCGGAAGCATCTAGCTCAGAAGAATGTATCTTCAATGCAATCTGCATACCGGCAACAACATGATAACCCCTGATATCGAAGCGATGTTTTCTATAACCAAATTTTTAGATTCATTCATACTCAGTGAGTTGAATACAACGAGACAGTTGGAGTGCGATGATAAAGCTGAAGATGTCTCACCGACATAGCACGGTCTCATTAGTCGCCGTTAAGAGCAGGGGTTTTTTTAGTGTGCAAGAAAAAAGTACAGACATCCGCCGAAAACGATAATGAAAATTTTCACCTAAGGGTCCCCCTTATGATAAAAAAATACAGAGACCCGTGAAAATTTTTTTTACATAAGGGTCCCCCCTTATGATTTGGAAAAACAGAGGCCCGCCTACAGAAGCTCTGATAAGACTATTTAACTCCTGGTTGAGAGACAAGATGTCCTCGAGTCGCATGATATAATAACACATGGGTTATACGCAGGGGTGGAAAAGTCAAGTACTACCGTCTGTTAGCGGGCCTCTTTTCCCAACTTCGCGGGTCTCTTATCACATGATGAGATCATAATTTAACGTATATATGAAATTTAACGCACTATGAAATCTATCGTTATACGGTCAAGTCCTGTAGTTTGCTCGTAAGCCTCTGTTTTGAGCTTTTGCGGGTCTCTGCAACCATCTTAAAGACAGTTACTCACGTAAAACCCCTTATATCTCAGCAGAACTTCTTTGTATTGCCACTAGCTGGTCTTTTTCATTTACATTTTAGCTTTTACGGACTCATTATTGAACTTCAGTCGAACATGCGTATAGTCAACTTTTCTTGGTCATGACCGAAGAAAAAGTAGAGCAACTCTTCTGGCACAGGACGATTATAATTCAAATAGTGCGCTTGCTCAAACTACAAAGATAAGAAAGCAAGTTGTGTAGTAGTGAAGTTTTCATTGTATAGCTCATGATCTTTCTTGGAAGTTTCAGCTTTTGTAGCATTTGAATTGTAAAAGCTTAGAGCTCTCTTCGTCAAGTAGATCAAAAATTCGGGAAGTTGTAATTCTGTTCTATATAAGAATGTTTGGTTTCGAGTTTTTTCCCATAAAACAGCGCTTTTGTTGGCGAATAATACAATTACTGTTCAATTCGTATGACCTATATATAGTATTTGAAGGAATTCATGAGAGATGAATCAGAAGATGACGACGGAGCTCCCGAAGAAGATGGGGAGGTTAACAGGCGAATAATAAAATTACTGTTCGATTCATCTACTCTGGATGAACCTAAAGTCTCTCAGGTTGATTTATCAATTCGCACTTTTCAGGTTATATCAAGAGTGCATTATAATCCGATAAAAGCGGACCCTGCCCGGCGGCGGGATAAACGCTAGGAAGAAGAAGAAGAAGAATTATAATCCGATAACATGCTTTTGGCGATTGTATTGATTAATTTTCAGGTGAAAAGAAAGAGAAGGCTTCGTTCTGATGCTTGACGCTTCACTTGTCAGATGGTCCTACCCTACTCGCTTGACTTGTCAGATGGTCCTACCCTACTCGCTTGACTTGTCAGATGGTCCTACCCTACTCGGCTCAGTCGCCCTTTCAAAAGGAATATAACATTACCTCAAAAAGCTGATACGTGGAATGAACTTCTCATTATGTTATGTAGTCAATCGGATCTCTGAGGTTTTAAATTAAACGCCGTTCCTTCAAATACTCTTATGTGCTACAAAAGATCGTCTTTTTTATAATGAATTATTGCATATATCTCAATGTTTCTTCTTGGTAGGATGTTGTTACATTCATTCTTGTTTGCCTTTTTTGGTACAGTTAACAATAATTTGTTATCATGTATTTTAAGTTAAAAACACTTACTCAACAAAGTTCGCGGGTATTCAGTTTCACGTGAAGAAAGATATATATTTGGGGCACTTTTAAAATTTTCGGTTCTTGAAATAAGACCGAATTTAGATCGTGAACGGTAAAATATTATTTCTTTGGAGTTTTTCCTGTTGTTGCAAGATATCATTTTTATATTTCACAATTATCGAATTGCATCCAGTTCTCAACGAAAAAAATTTCAAAGACAGCACTATAGAAAAAAATTTTAATTTAATTTTTCTCTCTCTGCATAGAGATTGTTGTGTCTGTTTCAATAAAAAAATGGGAGTCATTCTGCGTTTTACAAGAAAAAATGCATTTATTTCAACATTTCACGTATTCATGTCCGACAAAACATTTTCGAAACAGAGACAGTGTTGGGTTGGAAATGCTATAAGAAATTACCCTCGTGATCGTGTCGCGTTTTACGCGCGACGTTTACGAGAACTACGTCGAGAACTCTTCGTAGTCTTGCGAGGGGACCTGCCGCGGCTATTTTTGATAGCTCTCCTGGACTTGCTTGGCGGTTTCTTGGAGAAAGCTTTGCGAGATTTGCGAGGCGACCTGCTACGGCGGTTCTTGAAAGCTTTGCGAGGCGACCTGCTACGGCGCTTTTTGGAAGAAGCTTTGCGAGACTTGCGAGGTGACCTGCTGCGGCGTTTCTTAGGAGAAGCTTTGCGAGACTTGCGAGGCGATCTGCTGCGGCGCTTCTTCGGGGAACTTGATCGGTATTTGCGAGGGGATCTGCTGCGGCGTTTCCTTGACGAGGCTCCACGAGGAGATATGCCGCGACGTTTCTGCGCTATTTTTCTAAGCGACTCGTTGCGTATTTTCTTGAAAAAAGCTTTGCCAGACTGCGACTTGCTGCGAAGTTTATTTAGGGCAGCTTTGCCAGACTCACGAGGAGATCTGCTTCGGCGTTTTAAAGATTCGCGAACTTCGCGGCTTTTTTTACGGATAGCTTTCAAAGGTGAAAGGCTACGACTTGATTTGGTGTATTCTCTGGGAGCTCGAAAAGATGAATAACTTTGTGCTCTCGGTAGATAGCCATTGTTAGCAGCCTGGTCTGCAATAGCAAAAGTTGATTAGACTCGTTTTCGACATTTCTCTTCAGTGTGGTCTTTGTTTTTCCGAGTGAAGCTCACCTTGCAATACTAGCAGAAGATTTTGGAAACGTGAGGATCGAAGACAAGCAGTGTACAGACATGAATATTTTACTAAAAATAATAATCTTCCTCGCGCTTGTTCCCGCCTCGCGGCAGGGTATGCGCCCCCTGAGATGCAGGACAGACTTACATGAATATTATACTAATTAATGGTGATTCGATTCCTCTCTAGTCCAAAAAGAAGAAGAAAGAAAAACTACAATTCTTCGTGCCTCTTCAACTAAGTGTAATCAGATACAGTATGAACGTAACTTTTTCAGGGATGATGAATAAAACAGAAAAATGTTGAGAATCCATATCAGTCCGTTCTTGAGAAAAACAGCTCTTCAAAGTGAGCAGTTCACTTATCCCGAGTAAGAAAAAAACTGCACATTACTCTAAAAAGTGCTAGATGGACTTTAATACTTCCTCATATCGTCTTATTCGCTAGTTTGTTTGATATTGATATTCTTTATCGCCAAAGGACAACTGGTTCAGGGTCATCGCTAACATGGTTGACAATGAGAAAATGAAAAAGTAGAAAATCTTCGGAAGAGGAATAAGCAACTGTGGCGTTGCACTGAAGAGTCTTGGTAGACCACTTAGCGTTTCAACCTCATACCGAAGAGATTCACAAAGTCTTGAGTCCCAAGAAGACAGAAGAGAAATCTCGTAATTCACTGAAGTAGAGACGAGTAGAAGTCAGTGTGAAGACGAAATGATAGTTTGATCCGCAACTGAACCTTCTTCGTCGATGATCGGCTCTTGAATGTCCAATTCGCTACCAGTCATTGATTCTGCCTCGTCACCACTGCTAGTTTCTTCTTCTCTGTCTCCGACAACGGTAATCGGTATTCTTCGGATCGCATATGCATCGCTGTCATCGGACGGTTCTTCATCAGATTCTGATCGCTTGAAAAAAAACTCACTGTAT
>OZ057408.1:26840085-27011063 GCA_964056735.1 Allodiplogaster pararmata
CCCCCTCTCCTTGTTTTGATTGGTACTAAAGTAGACATACCCCGACCTCCCCCCTCTTCTTGTTTTGATTGGTACTAAAGTAGACATACCCCCTCCTCCCCCCTCTCCTTGTTTTGATTGGTACTAAAGTAGACATACCCCGACCTCCCCCCTCTTCTTGTTTTGATTGGTACTAAAGTAGACATACCCCCTCCTCCCCCCTCTCCTTGTTTTGATTGGTACTAAAGTAGACATACCCCCTCCTCCCCCCTCTCCTTGTTTTGATTGGTACTAAAGTAGACATACCCCCTCCTCCCCCCTCTTCTTGTTTTGATTGGTACTAAAGTAGACATACCCCCTCCTCCCCCCTCTCCTTGTTTTGATTGGTACTAAAGTAGACATACCCCCTCCTCCCCCCTCTCCTTGTTTTGATTGGTACTAAACTAGACATACCCCCTCCTCCCCCCTCTCCTTGTTTTGATTGGTACTAAAGTAGACATACCCCCTCCTCCCCCCTCTCCTTGTTTTGATTGGTACTAAAGTAGACATACCCCCTCCTCCCCCCTCTCCTTGTTTTGATTGGTACTAAAGTAGACATACCCCCTCCTCCCCCCTCTCCTTGTTTTGATTGGTACTAAAGTAGACATACCCCCTCCTCCCCCCTCTCCTTGTTTTGATTGGTACTAAAGTAGACATACCCCCTCCTCCCCCCTCTCCTTGTTTTGATTGGTACTAAAGTAGACATACCCCCTCCTCCCCCCTCTCCTTGTTTTGATTGGTACTAAAGTAGACATACCCCCTCCTCCCCCCTCTCCTTGTTTTGATTGGTACTAAAGTAGACATACCCCCTCCTCCCCCCTCTCCTTGTTTTGATTGGTACTAAAGTAGACATACCCCCTCCTCCCCCCTCTCCTTGTTTTGATTGGTACTAAAGTAGACATACCCCCTCCTCCCCCCTCTCCTTGTTTTGATTGGTACTAAAGTAGACATACCCCGACCTCCCCCCTCTTCTTGTTTTGATTGGTACTAAAGTAGACATACCCCCTCCTCCCCCCTCTCCTTGTTTTGATTGGTACTAAAGTAGACATACCCCGACCTCCCCCCTCTTCTTGTTTTGATTGGTACTAAAGTAGACATACCCCCTCCTCCCCCCTCTCCTTGTTTTGATTGGTACTAAAGTAGACATACCCCCTCCTCCCCCCTCTCCTTGTTTTGATTGGTACTAAAGTAGACATACCCCCTCCTCCCCCCTCTTCTTGTTTTGATTGGTACTAAAGTAGACATACCCCCTCCTCCCCCCTCTCCTTGTTTTGATTGGTACTAAAGTAGACATACCCCGACCTCCCCCCTCTTCTTGTTTTGATTGGTACTAAAGTAGACATACCCCCTCCTCCCCCCTCTTCTTGTTTTGATTGGTACTAAAGTAGACATACCCCCTCCTCCCCCCTCTCCTTGTTTTGATTGGTACTAAAGTAGACATACCCCCTCCTCCCCCCTCTCCTTGTTTTGATTGGTACTAAAGTAGACATACCCCGACCTCCCCCCTCTTCTTGTTTTTTACATAGAGCTAAATGCGCTTAGCACTTCGCTATTTTATTTAAGGAAATTGCGACTTGTTTGTGTTTGCTCATAGGCCCTGTTAAGAAGAGCCCTTTGAGATAATTTGGTGAGGATCCTCCTTTTGAGTCCGGAGATTAAGTCAATATTGTTGTGTCTATACCAGCTTGTTATAGAACCCACACTGTGGGTTCGATCTACGCGCTATCCAACAAAGCTAAAGATAAGTTTTTTTCTGAACGTCTGCATGTTCTCTTTTACATCACACGCTCGTGCTCTCTCGAAAAAAAGCCCTTGAAATATTCAACAGTTACACTAGACCTTTGGTGAACTATAAGGAGAGGAGGAAGGTTGGGGTATGGCCAGGGGTTAAATATTGGGGAGAGAAGGAAGGTTGGGGTATGGCCAGGGGTTAAATATTCATGTCAGAACTTTTGTCGGTGGGCCTCTGTTTTTCCAAATGATAAAGGGGGACGCTTATGTTAAAAAAATTTTTCTCCATCTTTGGCGGGCGTCTGTACCTTTTTCTTGCACACTAAAAAACTCTTGGGTATGGCTCATTTAGTTTCGATTACTAATTTTGTGTCCTGTTCGATAAGTCTTGAGCTTAAGAACTTTCTCAATGCTTATGATTATCTCAAACATATCATTGGAAATTCACCTTCTGAACTCTTATGATAGTGGTCCCCTTTATTGAAGGTCTGAATTTGTTTTCAGTGTGTTCAAACTAGGTATTCTTCACACCATTTCTCTTTTTTTGACAAGTTTAGTCATTGAAAGTGGTCCTTTATTGAAAGTCTGAACGAAGTGAAAAGGTTCCGTCAAAATTCCTGTCATTCAAAAGATGGAATTATAACTTTGAAAAATTTCAGAAAAGATTAATACATTTTAGAATCTGATGGAGAACGAGAAAACCGCGTCATCTTCCGAGAAGCCATCAGGAAATGGTGAGTGTTTTGGGTAAAAACAAGATTACGATTGGTTCTGCGGAGTACGAGGGAAGAGATAAGGGGGGGTAAGGGGTCGGTTCTGCGGAGTACGAGGGAAGAGATAAGGGGGGGGTAAGGGGTCGGTTCTGCGGAATACGAGGGAAGAGATAAGGGGTCGGTTCTGCGGAGTACGAGGGAAGATATAAGGGGGGGGGTAAGGGGTCGGTTCTGCGGAATACGAGGGAAGAGATAAGGGGGGGTAAGGGGTCGGATCTGCGGAGTACGAGGGAAGAGATAAGGGGGGTAAGGGGTCGGTTCTGCGGAGTAAGAGGGAAGAGATAAGGGGGGGTAAGGGGTCGAATTCTGATAGTGGTTCATTGATTCATTATTTTTCTAAAGCTACACAATGTTTGACTAATCGAAACATTACACCCGTCAACTGCAGATGCCTACCTGAAATGATATAAGGAATGTTAGGGAACATTAACAGATCAGTGAACGTGTATTTAATCACTCCTTTAAATAAGACCGCGATCCGTGTAAAAAAAATTAGTCAGCAGGTTTTTTATCACCGCCGTATATCTCTAGATATTCGATATATAAGAAAAACTAATATTCCGGCTCAGTCTCAACTCTTTCCTAATTATATGTGTTTGAGAGTGATTCAGGATGTTTCTTCCCACCCGCAAAAATAACGTGTAAGTCAAAAAGACTAAAAATGAGGAAACGACGGGCCTGTAAGAGAGCGCAAGAGCGTGTTATATATAATAGAAGAGAGAAAGCAGACGATCATAGCATTTGTTTAACTAGCTATCTTCGATAGCGCATAGATATAACCCGCACTGCGGGTTCGAGAAACACTCTGGAGTGGTAGTTGCAAAAAGTTCATCGAAGGAGATAGCAATCTTCCGGGTACAATGCCGTATGATGTCGATTTTTCTTGAGGTTTTGTAGCAACTCGATGTTTTGAAAGTGTTTTTCTTTCGCAGAATAGAAATTGATTGGATAGATCAAGTAGATCAGATTTCGATGTTATAGATCATTTTATACATTATGTTATACATTGATGTAGATCGGGTTACAGAAGCTCCGAAGAAAGCTGCTCCTAGTCGAACCTCAATCGCGAATGATCCAGAGACTGCAGCGGCCCTTTCTCCGGGAGAGCAACACAAAGAATCATCTTCCTCCTCATTCAAAGAATCATCCACATCTTCAACTCGTTTGAAGCGAAAACAGGTGTGCCTCGTTTGTTGCTCATACGAATAGCGTCATTACGACAACTGAAAAAAAAAACCATCTTAGAACCTTAGGATTTCATCGACCGAGATGATGCATGATATTCCCTCGAACCCCTTTGATGGTGCTACAGCACACGACTTGACTCCACATCATCGCAAGGGACCGGTTAACCCTATCCGGGAACGAGCGCGTCCTCGGGTGGTGGATAGAGGGATGTCTCCATTCATGTGTGTATCGGAGGAGTGAGTATGGCGTAGCCGGATTGGCATGGGCAAGCCACAGGATTAAACATCAGCAATACTCCGCTATACTTTCTAGTGGCGAGTAGAGGCGCCCATAAACTAACCTCTTGCCTTTCTTCAGTCGTAGAGCCTTCGACTCGCAAACTAAACTATGTTAGGCTGGATCAACTACCCATACAAATCCCTCTTGTATGAACACGTTGCTACAACGATGTCCACCATCACAAGGTGCAGCATGACAGTCTCAGTACTGCAAAAGGACATCAACAACTTTCTCCGGAAGCATCTAGCTCAGAAGAATGTATCTTCAATGCAATCTGCATACCGGCAACAACATGATAACCCCTGATATCGAAGCGATGTTTTCTATAACCAAATTTTTAGATTCATTCATACTCAGTGAGTTGAATACAACGAGACAGTTGGAGTGCGATGATAAAGCTGAAGATGTCTCACCGACATAGCACGGTCTCATTAGTCGCCGTTAAGAGCAGGGGTTTTTTTAGTGTGCAAGAAAAAAGTACAGACATCCGCCGAAAACGATAATGAAAATTTTCACCTAAGGGTCCCCCTTATGATAAAAAATACAGAGACCCGTGAAAATTTTTTTTACATAAGGGTCCCCCCTTATGATTTGGAAAAACAGAGGCCCGCCTACAGAAGCTCTGATAAGACTATTTAACTCCTGGTTGAGAGACAAGATGTCCTCGAGTCGCATGATATAATAACACATGGGTTATACGCAGGGGTGGAAAAGTCAAGTACTACCGTCTGTTAGCGGGCCTCTTTTCCCAACTTCGCGAGTCTCTTATCACATGATGAGATCATAATTTAACGTATATATGAAATTTAACGCACTATGAAATCTATCGTTATACGGTCAAGTCCTGTAGTTTGCTCGTAAGCCTCTGTTTTGAGCTTTTGCGGGTCTCTGCAACCATCTTAAAGACAGTTACTCACGTAAAACCCCTTATATCTCAGCAGAACTTCTTTGTATTGCCACTAGCTGGTCTTTTTCATTTACATTTTAGCTTTTACGGACTCATTATTGAACTTCAGTCGAACATGCGTATAGTCAACTTTTCTTGGTCATGACCGAAGAAAAAGTAGAGCAACTCTTCTGGCACAGGACGATTATAATTCAAATAGTGCGCTTGCTCAAACTACAAAGATAAGAAAGCAAGTTGTGTAGTAGTGAAGTTTTCATTGTATAGCTCATGATCTTTCTTGGAAGTTTCAGCTTTTGTAGCATTTGAATTGTAAAAGCTTAGAGCTCTCTTCGTCAAGTAGATCAAAAATTCGGGAAGTTGTAATTCTGTTCTATATAAGAATGTTTGGTTTCGAGTTTTTTCCCATAAAACAGCGCTTTTGTTGGCGAATAATACAATTACTGTTCAATTCGTATGACCTATATATAGTATTTGAAGGAATTCATGAGAGATGAATCAGAAGATGACGACGGAGCTCCCGAAGAAGATGGGGAGGTTAACAGGCGAATAATAAAATTACTGTTCGATTCATCTACTCTGGATGAACCTAAAGTCTCTCAGGTTGATTTATCAATTCGCACTTTTCAGGTTATATCAAGAGTGCATTATAATCCGATAACATGCTTTTGGCGATTGTATTGATTAATTTTCAGGTGAAAAGAAAGAGAAGGCTTCGTTCTGATGCTTGACGCTTCACTTGTCAGATGGTCCTACCCTACTCGCTTGACTTGTCAGATGGTCCTACCCTACTCGCTTGACTTGTCAGATGGTCCTACCCTACTCGGCTCAGTCGCCCTTTCAAAAGGAATATAACATTACCTCAAAAAGCTGATACGTGGAATGAACTTCTCATTATGTTATGTAGTCAATCGGATCTCTGAGGTTTTAAATTAAACGCCGTTCCTTCAAATACTCTTATGTGCTACAAAAGATCGTCTTTTTTATAATGAATTATTGCATATATCTCAATGTTTCTTCTTGGTAGGATGTTGTTACATTCATTCTTGTTTGCCTTTTTTGGTACAGTTAACAATAATTTGTTATCATGTATTTTAAGTTAAAAACACTTACTCAACAAAGTTCGCGGGTATTCAGTTTCACGTGAAGAAAGATATATATTTGGGGCACTTTTAAAATTTTCGGTTCTCGAAATAAGACCGAATTTAGATCGTGAACGGTAAATTATTATTTCTTTGGAGTTTTTCCTGTTGTTGCAAGATATCATTTTTATATTTCACAATGATCGAATTGCATCCAGTTCTCAACGAAAAAAATTTCAAAGACAGCACTATAGAAAAAAATTTTAATTTAATTTTTCTCTCTCTGCATAGAGATTGTTGTGTTTGTTTCAATAAAAAAATGGGAGTCATTCTGCGTTTTACAAGAAAAAATGCATTTATTTCAACATTTCACGTATTCATGTCCGACAAAACATTTTCGAAACAGAGACAGTGTTGGGTTGGAAATGCTATAAGAAATTACCCTCGTGATCGTGTCGCGTTTTACGCGCGACGTTTACGAGAACTGCGTCGAGAACTCTTCGTAGTCTTGCGAGGGGACCTGCCGCGGCTATTTTTGATAGCTCTCCTGGACTTGCTTGGCGGTTTCTTGGAGAAAGCTTTGCGAGATTTGCGAGGCGACCTGCTACGGCGGTTCTTGAAAGCTTTGCGAGGCGACCTGCTACGGCGCTTTTTGGAAGAAGCTTTGCGAGACTTGCGAGGTGACCTGCTGCGGCGTTTCTTAGGAGAAGCTTTGCGAGACTTGCGAGGCGATCTGCTGCGGCGCTTCTTCGGGGAACTTGATCGGTATTTGCGAGGGGATCTGCTGCGGCGTTTCCTTGACGAGGCTCCACGAGGAGATATGCCGCGACGTTTCTGCGCTATTTTTCTAAGCGACTCGTTGCGTATTTTCTTGAAAAAAGCTTTGCCAGACTGCGACTTCCTGCGAAGTTTATTTAGGGCAGCTTTGCCAGACTCACGAGGAGATCTGCTTCGGCGTTTTAAAGATTCGCGAACTTCGCGGCTTTTTTTACGGATAGCTTTCAAAGGTGAAAGGCTACGACTTGATTTGCCTTTTTTGGTACAGTTAACAATAATTTGTTATCATGTATTTTAAGTTAAAAAACACTTACTCAACAAAGTTCGCGGGTATTCAGTTTCACGTGAAGAAAGATATATATTTGGGGCACTTTTAAAATTTTCGGTTCTCGAAATAAGACCGAATTTAGATCGTGAACGGTAAAATATTATTTCTTTGGAGTTTTTCCTGTTGTTGCAAGATATCATTTTTATATTTCACAATGATCGAATTGCATCCAGTTCTCAACGAAAAAAATTTCAAAGACAGCACTATAGAAAAAAATTTTAATTTAATTTTTCTCTCTCTGCATAGAGATTGTTGTGTTTGTTTCAATAAAAAAATGGGAGTCATTCTGCGTTTTACAAGAAAAAATGCATTTATTTCAACATTTCACGTATTCATGTCCGACAAAACATTTTCGAAACAGAGACAGTGTTGGGTTGGAAATGCTATAAGAAATTACCCTCGTGATCGTGTCGCGTTTTACGCGCGACGTTTACGAGAACTGCGTCGAGAACTCTTCGTAGTCTTGCGAGGGGACCTGCCGCGGCTATTTTTGATAGCTCTCCTGGACTTGCTTGGCGGTTTCTTGGAGAAAGCTTTGCGAGATTTGCGAGGCGACCTGCTACGGCGGTTCTTGAAAGCTTTGCGAGGCGACCTGCTACGGCGCTTTTTGGAAGAAGCTTTGCGAGACTTGCGAGGTGACCTGCTGCGGCGTTTCTTAGGAGAAGCTTTGCGAGACTTGCGAGGCGATCTGCTGCGGCGCTTCTTCGGGGAACTTGATCGGTATTTGCGAGGGGATCTGCTGCGGCGTTTCCTTGACGAGGCTCCACGAGGAGATATGCCGCGACGTTTCTGCGCTATTTTTCTAAGCGACTCGTTGCGTATTTTCTTGAAAAAAGCTTTGCCAGACTGCGACTTCCTGCGAAGTTTATTTAGGGCAGCTTTGCCAGACTCACGAGGAGATCTGCTTCGGCGTTTTAAAGATTCGCGAACTTCGCGGCTTTTTTTACGGATAGCTTTCAAAGGTGAAAGGCTACGACTTGATTTGCCTTTTTTGGTACAGTTAACAATAATTTGTTATCATGTATTTTAAGTTAAAAAACACTTACTCAACAAAGTTCGCGGGTATTCAGTTTCACGTGAAGAAAGATATATATTTGGGGCACTTTTAAAATTTTCGGTTCTCGAAATAAGACCGAATTTAGATCGTGAACGGTAAAATATTATTTCTTTGGAGTTTTTCCTGTTGTTGCAAGATATCATTTTTATATTTCACAATGATCGAATTGCATCCAGTTCTCAACGAAAAAAATTTCAAAGACAGCACTATAGAAAAAAATTTTAATTTAATTTTTCTCTCTCTGCATAGAGATTGTTGTGTTTGTTTCAATAAAAAAATGGGAGTCATTCTGCGTTTTACAAGAAAAAATGCATTTATTTCAACATTTCACGTATTCATGTCCGACAAAACATTTTCGAAACAGAGACAGTGTTGGGTTGGAAATGCTATAAGAAATTACCCTCGTGATCGTGTCGCGTTTTACGCGCGACGTTTACGAGAACTGCGTCGAGAACTCTTCGTAGTCTTGCGAGGGGACCTGCCGCGGCTATTTTTGATAGCTCTCCTGGACTTGCTTGGCGGTTTCTTGGAGAAAGCTTTGCGAGATTTGCGAGGCGACCTGCTACGGCGGTTCTTGAAAGCTTTGCGAGGCGACCTGCTACGGCGCTTTTTGGAAGAAGCTTTGCGAGACTTGCGAGGTGACCTGCTGCGGCGTTTCTTAGGAGAAGCTTTGCGAGACTTGCGAGGCGATCTGCTGCGGCGCTTCTTCGGGGAACTTGATCGGTATTTGCGAGGGGATCTGCTGCGGCGTTTCCTTGACGAGGCTCCACGAGGAGATATGCCGCGACGTTTCTGCGCTATTTTTCTAAGCGACTCGTTGCGTATTTTCTTGAAAAAAGCTTTGCCAGACTGCGACTTCCTGCGAAGTTTATTTAGGGCAGCTTTGCCAGACTCACGAGGAGATCTGCTTCGGCGTTTTAAAGATTCGCGAACTTCGCGGCTTTTTTTACGGATAGCTTTCAAAGGTGAAAGGCTACGACTTGATTTGCCTTTTTTGGTACAGTTAACAATAATTTGTTATCATGTATTTTAAGTTAAAAAACACTTACTCAACAAAGTTCGCGGGTATTCAGTTTCACGTGAAGAAAGATATATATTTGGGGCACTTTTAAAATTTTCGGTTCTCGAAATAAGACCGAATTTAGATCGTGAACGGTAAAATATTATTTCTTTGGAGTTTTTCCTGTTGTTGCAAGATATCATTTTTATATTTCACAATGATCGAATTGCATCCAGTTCTCAACGAAAAAAATTTCAAAGACAGCACTATAGAAAAAAATTTTAATTTAATTTTTCTCTCTCTGCATAGAGATTGTTGTGTTTGTTTCAATAAAAAAATGGGAGTCATTCTGCGTTTTACAAGAAAAAATGCATTTATTTCAACATTTCACGTATTCATGTCCGACAAAACATTTTCGAAACAGAGACAGTGTTGGGTTGGAAATGCTATAAGAAATTACCCTCGTGATCGTGTCGCGTTTTACGCGCGACGTTTACGAGAACTGCGTCGAGAACTCTTCGTAGTCTTGCGAGGGGACCTGCCGCGGCTATTTTTGATAGCTCTCCTGGACTTGCTTGGCGGTTTCTTGGAGAAAGCTTTGCGAGATTTGCGAGGCGACCTGCTACGGCGGTTCTTGAAAGCTTTGCGAGGCGACCTGCTACGGCGCTTTTTGGAAGAAGCTTTGCGAGACTTGCGAGGTGACCTGCTGCGGCGTTTCTTAGGAGAAGCTTTGCGAGACTTGCGAGGCGATCTGCTGCGGCGCTTCTTCGGGGAACTTGATCGGTATTTGCGAGGGGATCTGCTGCGGCGTTTCCTTGACGAGGCTCCACGAGGAGATATGCCGCGACGTTTCTGCGCTATTTTTCTAAGCGACTCGTTGCGTATTTTCTTGAAAAAAGCTTTGCCAGACTGCGACTTCCTGCGAAGTTTATTTAGGGCAGCTTTGCCAGACTCACGAGGAGATCTGCTTCGGCGTTTTAAAGATTCGCGAACTTCGCGGCTTTTTTTACGGATAGCTTTCAAAGGTGAAAGGCTACGACTTGATTTGCCTTTTTTGGTACAGTTAACAATAATTTGTTATCATGTATTTTAAGTTAAAAAACACTTACTCAACAAAGTTCGCGGGTATTCAGTTTCACGTGAAGAAAGATATATATTTGGGGCACTTTTAAAATTTTCGGTTCTCGAAATAAGACCGAATTTAGATCGTGAACGGTAAAATATTATTTCTTTGGAGTTTTTCCTGTTGTTGCAAGATATCATTTTTATATTTCACAATGATCGAATTGCATCCAGTTCTCAACGAAAAAAATTTCAAAGACAGCACTATAGAAAAAAATTTTAATTTAATTTTTCTCTCTCTGCATAGAGATTGTTGTGTTTGTTTCAATAAAAAAATGGGAGTCATTCTGCGTTTTACAAGAAAAAATGCATTTATTTCAACATTTCACGTATTCATGTCCGACAAAACATTTTCGAAACAGAGACAGTGTTGGGTTGGAAATGCTATAAGAAATTACCCTCGTGATCGTGTCGCGTTTTACGCGCGACGTTTACGAGAACTGCGTCGAGAACTCTTCGTAGTCTTGCGAGGGGACCTGCCGCGGCTATTTTTGATAGCTCTCCTGGACTTGCTTGGCGGTTTCTTGGAGAAAGCTTTGCGAGATTTGCGAGGCGACCTGCTACGGCGGTTCTTGATAGCTTTGCGAGGCGACCTGCTACGGCGCTTTTTGGAAGAAGCTTTGCGAGACTTGCGAGGTGACCTGCTGCGGCGTTTCTTAGGAGAAGCTTTGCGAGACTTGCGAGGCGATCTGCTGCGGCGCTTCTTCGGGGAACTTGATCGGTATTTGCGAGGGGATCTGCTGCGGCGTTTCCTTGACGAGGCTCCACGAGGAGATATGCCGCGACGTTTCTGCGCTATTTTTCTAAGCGACTCGTTGCGTATTTTCTTGAAAAAAGCTTTGCCAGACTGCGACTTGCTGCGAAGTTTATTTAGGGCAGCTTTGCCAGACTCACGAGGAGATCTGCTTCGGCGTTTTAAAGATTCGCGAACTTCGCGGCTTTTTTTACGGATAGCTTTCAAAGGTGAAAGGCTACGACTTGATTTGGTGTATTCTCTGGGAGCTCGAAAAGATGAATAACTTTGTGCTCTCGGTAGATAGCCATTGTTAGCAGCCTGGTCTGCAATAGCAAAAGTTGATTAGACTCGTTTTCGACATTTCTCTTCAGTGTGGTCTTTGTTTTTCCGGGTGAAGCTCACCTTGCAATACTAGCAGAAGATTTTGGAAACGTGAGGATCGAAGACAAGCAGTGTACAGACATGAATATTTTACTAAAAATAATAATCTTCCTCGCGCTTGTTCCCGCCTCGCGGCAGGGTATGCGCCCCCTGAGATGCAGGACAGACTTACATGAATATTATACTAATTAATGGTGATTCGATTCCTCTCTAGTCCAAAAAGAAGAAGAAAGAAAAACTACAATTCTTCGTGCCTCTTCAACTAAGTGTTATCAGATACAGTATGAACGTAACTTTTTCAGGGATGATGAATAAAGCAGAAAAATGTTGAGAATCCATATCAGTCCGTTCTTGAGAAAAACAGCTCTTCAAAGTGAGCAGTTCACTTATCCCGAGTAAGAAAAAAACTGCACATTACTCTAAAAAGTGCTAGATGGACTTTAATACTTCCTCATATCGTCTTATTCGCTAGTTTGTTTGATATTGATATTCTTTATCGCCAAAGGACAACTGGTTCAGGGTCATCGCTAACATGGTTGACAATGAGAAAATGAAAAAGTAGAAAATCTTCGGAAGAGGAATAAGCAACTGTGGCGTTGCACTGAAGAGTCTTGGTAGACCACTTAGCGTTTCAACCTCATACCGAAGAGATTCACAAAGTCTTGAGTCCCAAGAAGACAGAAGAGAAATCTCGTAATTCACTGAAGTAGAGACGAGTAGAAGTCAGTGTGAAGACGAAATGATAGTTTGATCCGCAACTGAACCTTCTTCGTCGATGATCGGCTCTTGAATGTCAAATTCGCTACCAGTCATTGATTCTGCCTCGTCACCACTGCTAGTTTCTTCTTCTCTGTCTCCGACAACGGTAATCGGTATTCTTCGGATCGCATATGCATCGCTGTCATCGGACGGTTCTTCATCAGATTCTGATCGCTTGAAAAAAAACTCACTGTATGTTTTTTTCAATTTCTTCTCAATATTCAAAAGCAAGGGTGCAATGTTTAATCCAGTTCAAAAAAGATTGGTCAAATTTAAAGGACGTCTTTTCACCCTCTAATTTTGATAGCATAGCTAGAAAAGGCCGATAGAGAGAACACCTCATGGCTAACGGATGTACGAAGGCTTCAATACTAATATTTTATAGGTCTTTTGAGGCTTTATTTCCTTTTCCATCGCAGTATTATATAAAAAAGTTACTTACAGCTCTTTCGATATTCGCTTCTCTCTTTATCTCCTTCATGACAGCTCTCGAAAGGTAGTCAGTACCATCGCGATATTCTGCAAGAGCTGATATTGATCCAAACTCATTGACGAGTTGATAAAGCCTCAGAAAAGTTTTATTCATCGAGCTTCTATGATCTAGACATTGAGATCTACCTTTAAGTTAAATTTGATTTAAAAGGTCAATGAACTGAAGTCAACACTTGAGTATATTTCAAGAGCGTTTGCAATTTTCAGTTGGGTTTTCCTATGCTCCTACTAAAACCCAACCATAGGTCGCCAACGCTCTTGAGAATTTAGAAAAAAAGAGCGTTTTTTGAGCAAGGGAAACCTAGAAAATTTAAATAATGACTGCCTATCTCTTCTCCGCTTTTTATCTTTAGCTCGCTTCTCATTATTCGAGACTCCTCTGCTCTTTACCTTCAGCTCGCTTCTCATTATTCGAGACTCGCTTCTCATTATTCGAGACTCGCTTCTCATTATTCGAGACTCCTCTGCTCGATTAGCGTTTGTTCAAAACTTCAACAGTTACGCTAGACCTGGAGTTAACTATGAACTCAACCTTCCGGAATGTCATCCTCGTCACTAGACGTGTCTTCTTCCGAGTCTCTCTCAATGGGGATTGGTCTACTTTCCCAAGGCTGCGCGTCTTCTGCGTTACTCGAGGGCCCGAACTGTGGAAAAAAACACCCGTTTTCTAAAGAAATAGCTTGAAAATCAACACGCTTATTTATGGTCCGAATATTGAGCTACATGCACATATTCCAACTTCTCCTAGAAAAATGAAGAAAACTGCGTTTTCCTTGCAAAAATTTCAAAATAAGTATAGATTGAAGACTGAGTAGTAAAGTTTTCAATCAAGTATTGATTGAAAACTGAGTAGAAAGTTAAGTAAATAAGTATTTATTGAAAACTGAGTAGCACTAGCGTGCTATTCAGTTTTCAATAAAAACTGTACTCTATATACACAGTTTACCAATTCCGAGTAAGAGAAAAAAAAACCTATTTTTAAGAAAAAATAAACTATTTCCTGCGTCTACCTTATATTCAAGTCAATTAAGATATCTGAAAGCTTGGATGCGCCTTCAGATCTTTGATGGAAAGCGGTAGCAATTTTCACAACTCATCGCTGAAATCGACTTAAATCGCATGAAAGATGTTATCACGCTTTGAAAATGACGTCATTGGAAAGTAGGTATACTCAGTATTCATCGAATGGGTATATCAACCTGCAGGACTATCTATCTACACGTAACCTAGAAAGTGTGTACATATATCGGAAAACTTCTGTATTATTCAAAGTATCTATATACACAATAAGACTCGACTTTTGCAAACTAGAAACCGAATACAAAAACTGCATTTATTTTACTCTCTCAAGGTTCGAAGTTAGCCACAAAATAATCTTATTAAATTACTTTATTGTGCTGGGCTTTATTTTTCATCAAGTTTTTACAGGAAATTGCAATAAATGCTAAATTTTCAACATGCATCGAATTTTTTAGACATTTTTTATACGGGGTTTGGTATTTTTCGCTTAAGCTTTTGCGGTGCTCACTCTTTGAAGTTCTCTTCCAGCTTCAGCGTAGGGATCTTCTTCTTCGCTGGCGGTACCCTAAAAATCTGTTCTTATAATCCTTCGTTTTCTACGACATTGTAGCTGAAACTTACAGCTTTCCAATCATCTTTTGAGAAGTAATCAGTAGTTTTTCAATTTGAGCGTCACAAGAAAAAAGAAGCAACCATAGAGTTGTCCGATTCTTCGTCGGATGGAGCGTTGGCCTGTAAAACAAACACTAGCTATGAAATGCACAGAAGGGTAGCCAAAGTTCTGATTCAGACTACTTTTATTCAAGTAATTTCAACCTTCAAACCGGGTTACAAAATAGAAAGAAAAAAGTTTTTAATTGAAATTAAATTAACCCTAATTGAAATTTTAAAAAAAAGCAAAACAAAAGATTGAAAAGGTAAGTAGCTGCGTCACGTCATGCTCAATGTGAAACATGAAACAGAGTTTACGATTTTTATGAAACATAGTTTACGATTATTTTTACGAGTTTACGATTTATGTTTACGAGTTTACGATTTATTATGAAAACTTATGAAACAGAGTTTACGATTAATAATCTATTCTTTTTACAAATCCAGTTTGCTTCGTGAATAATCTTTTCTTGGGTTCTTTTTAAGAATACTTTTCGGAATCTTTTCTTGGGTTCTGAATACTTTCACCCTCAAGAGAAAAGGGCTCCTAACTTCGTCGTTCCTGTTTCATCGTAATGCATAGTAGCGGGCGTAGAATAAAAAAGATATCAAACGCACTTTAAACCCACAATGATGATTTTTCCACCGATTTTATGTAAATCCAATCAGAACGAAAAAGCGGCGCATTCATAAATCTTCAAATGCTAATTTACATAGTTTAAAGGCAGTGACGCCTGGTTAAGATGATTGAACTATCGCACAGAAAAACGATAGTGTTATATAAAAGGCGTCGCATGCATCTCTTTTTTCATTCCTCAAAACCATCAGCCACTGTTTCAAGTGAAGTCTTCACACGAGCAAAATATTTCTACGAGAGAGTTTTTGTAATCACCGGTTATTCAAGCCGACCCACATGGCATTGAAACCTTCAAGCCGTTTTTCTCTGTTCACATCGCTAAACTCTTTTCTCTTCTGAATAGGTGAATGGAACTCTTAGAAAAAAATTCTTTCGTGTCGAAACTCACTGATTCCAAATCGGTATCGTCATCGCTGCTATCATAGCGTTGCCGCAAATTCGCATGACCTCAGTTATTCATTCATTTAGAAATTAGTAAATTTCGGTATTTGATTTTTGGTTTTAATTTTTTTTAAAAATTAGTGCTAGAAGTGATTTTCCATATCTTGCCCTTCTCTAAGATGATTTTAATCCGACGGTGAGTAAATATATTAACTGATATGAGCGAAATCGGAGAAAGATAGAATTGAATAAAAAACTTGATCTGAATTGAACTATCTTAACGAAATAGGGCATACTACGGTACTCAATACAAACCACGGTATTCAAGTCAGACTAGGGTATCCGGTTGGCTAGACTCAAAGCAGCATTCTAATACTATCTGACTTGTAGTTGACAGTGATTTTGGGAAAACTTTTTCTATCCCACTTTCTAACCACAACTTTCAAGCGATATACTTCAAGATCTCAGAATTTTCGATATTTGGTAATGAATGCCGAGGCAACCGAGATCAGTTCTTACATCAAAACTAGTTCATCAACAAAAATTTAAATCGAAGAAATTTTTTCCCAACTTCAAAATTTACTCTCAAGTTTCCGAAAATCTTTGTACTAAACTGTACATCGGGTAGGCTCATAAGCAGAGATTAACATGATTTGCGCTTATGAGACTAAAATCATACCGTACTTTTAAGCAAATAGTCACATGAGACTGTACTAACTTGCGGAGACCAGGAGGAGGCCCAGAATAAGCCCCGCCGCCTTCCCAACCATCTTCTGCAGACCTTGGTAAAGCAATGAAGGCTTGCAATCATCGTATCCTCCTATGATGCCATACAAATGATGAAGATGTGGATCTCTGCTTGATGATGCACTTGATGGTGAAAATTGATCTAGGAATGACGTCATTAGTCATGGAGAACAATTGATCTGAGAAGGGGGAAATTTGTGAGGGGCTAGGAATACTGTAACATATTCAAATTCTCAATAACTATTCCTTCACATTAAAAGGTCTCAAATAAAGTCTTTCAAAGAAAAAGAATACGATGTTATTTGAAACAGCTCAACTTGAGAAGAAAAAAAGAATTGATATGTCACCCAACTCGAAAAAGATGACAATGATATTGAACTTCTGTTTAGGTTGCTGCATGAGTCTTGCGTCATAAGACTTTACGGGTCGAGTTCTTAGTGAATACTTTTTCAAAAATTATGTATAGTATTGTACATCATTCAAAATCTGAGACTCTGCTCAATGACATACGAACACTGTCGTATAATAAATAGTTTACTTCAACAAACTGTGTTTGTCTAGCAAAATATGACGTTGTTGTATATGGCTTGTTTCGTACAGCTCCAAGTTTTTTTATGGTCCGGTTGGTCTCAACTTCATTCCTCCGATTCTCGAGACGCTGGTATAACGAAAAATTCGAGCATTTCACGAGTTCAAAATATTCAACGAGTTCAAAAAAGATCGAACAGCTGCCGAATCTATTCAAAAAATTAACAAGACTTAGTCAGAACCTTCAACAAAAGTACGGTAGCTAGTTGTTTCAATAAATTCCGTAGTCGAGATGAGAGTATCAAAAATGAGAAAAGATGTGGAACAGCTTCGGAATATAAATGTGTATTGAGACTAATTGAAGAAAATAATCAGTGCAAAACTAACGTAGAAATTGCTTAAGAGCTAGTCAGAATTCAAGAGTTTCCCGTTATTTCAAAAGAATCGGAGAAGATTGATCGAAATTCATCAAAAGGGTAGTTTCAATATATCAGCTGCGCTTCTCCTGCACCTCAAAACAGGTCATTTATGCTTTAAATCGCAACTTGCGAAGCGAAATGGAAGTTTTGCGACAACCGACATCGTTCAGATCAATAGTTGGGTCGAGAGAAAACTCTCTAACACTTCCTTATGCCAAACAGGCACCATAAGAAGGTCATGTTGACAGTTTGAAGGTCTTCAGCCGATATCATTCGTCACCACTTCCTGAATCCTGGCAAAACCATTACATCTAAGAAGTAGTGAAATTATAGAAGTAGTGCAATTGATGAAATGCACAAAAAACCCTCAGCTCAACACGGAGATCCGATTCTTCTTCCCAACAATGCGTGGCCTGACGGGGGCCAAGGCCAAACAAAAAAAATGCAAGGATTGGGATATGAGGCTCTCGATCATCAGCCCCTACTCACTCCCATACGGACTACGACTTTTTTTGTAGAACTGAACCTCTTTGCGCGAAAAATTTTCAAAACTCAAATTGAGGTAGAAATGGCCTTCTCCGATTTAATCTTATTTTGGAAATCGGATTTCATGATAACAATGGGATAACTTTTATGGTCATTGTTTGATTGTTAAACTCTTCTCTTGAAAAAAAGTTAATACAGTCAATCGCACGTCAGTGTTGTTTATTCATAAAAGTTCTCCGATTCTGAAGTGCTTCAGAAGAACAACAAAGTTGATAGTAGAGGAACGGGGATTGTTTCCAATTATTCTGCTTTCGCACTCAAGTGAAACTTCTGGTTATTCCAAAAGGTTCTGAATTATTAATGATAAACGATTCTGGTGTTCCTAAAAATTCATTGTATGAAAAAGATTCAAACAAAAGTCATTGTATGAAAAAGATTCAGGTTTCCCAACAAAAAAATTCTTCGATTGACTCACCTACCAAATGTGTGAAAAATTCGGAAAAAAGTTTTTGCCGAACGTTAGTTTGTAAGAAAAAATTTTCAACCGATTGACGCAGCATTTGATTGCATAACTCAATGCTCACTCTCACGACATTTGATAATTATCAATATATCTTCAAATTCTAAGTTACACAGTTCAAAGGCAGTGATGCCTGGTTGAGATCACAAATGATTGAACTATCGCACAGAAAAAAGCTAGTCCACCGGGCGGGATCGAACCCAACCATCTCTGAATCAAACCGGGAGCGCGTGTTACCATTACACATTCAATCAATTATCAATGCAGTTTTTATGTTGAGTTTGTTTTAGATGAGAGATCAATGATGTCTTCAAAAAGGCTTCGCTTTATCAAATATTTTTTTCTCAAGAAGGTTCTTTAAGGATGAAGAGCTGTCAGGAACTCAGAGTTCAGCTCAGAATCAAATTAGTACTGATGAGTTATAGTCTTATCATTTATGATAAGGAATTCGGAAAGGATGATATTAAGAATCATCTTCCTCGGGCCTTGTTAAGTTGGTTGAGAAAGTCCAACGCTCTTTCACGAGGAGAGTACTAGGAAGAGTCCGTCACCCTAAGCTTCCGTATTCCCAGAGGCTTTCAATGCTAGGCCTTCAGAGCCTCGAGTACCGTCGCGCTATCTCTGATCTACTTTTTATTCATAAATGTTTACATAACAGCTTAGACATAGACACTGATCATTTATACGAAATCTCGGCTGTTCAGCGTTTCACTCGGCATTCGCATCCTCTAAGACTTATTCCTCATCACCGCATCAATAAGACCTCTTTATCGACATGTGTTTCCCGGCAAATGTCTGTTTGGAACTCTCTTCCATTTGATGTTATCAACGAAGCTAGTAGCCTTAAATTTAGAAAGCAACTTCTTTCGTTGCCTGTGAATGTGATTGTGCCAGTTAGTCTTGTTTCTGATACTTAATTAAGACTTGTTATTTTTCATCATTATCACAGCCCCCCTTTTTTCCCCTTTACACACCGCCACTAAGCTTTATGTGTAATGTAGTCCATGCATACCTCTGTTTATATGTAATTTGCTTTTGTCTTAAATACCTACATGCTTGGAATAAAGAATGAATGAATGAAAGAAGGAAACGGTCATCCGGATGTTTCTACTCTTGGTTAATCAGAGAAACCAAGGCAGCTCAATCAAGGTTGCAGATCCAAGCGTTTGATGATGAGAAATTGCATATACACTAAGATAGTTTGTTTACTGCTTCATGATAGTTTGTTCAGAAGAAAAATAATACAAAAAACATTTTTTAAAAATTGCTAGGCGGTAGTTTTTTTAATGATTGGATTCATGAGTGTTCGCCGAAATGGTTGGGCCAGAGAAAGGATCTCATTTTCGCTCATTTGGACGGGAACCAACTCCCAGCCTGCCATTCGAGCCACTGCAAAACAAACGTCATTGAATCAGCCTTCATTGGTGTAAGTTACGGCAATGTGTTCCTATGGTTCTCTTTTCTGATGAATGCTTCTTCATGTTCCGCTTGAACTCCCTCGAAAGGAATTTTTTAAATGAAATAAATGAACATACAAAACAGTTCGAAAAACGATGTCTAAAAAGTAGTTGTAGTAGTATTAGAAACAGTATTAGAACTGGCCTACCGTAAAGCCTACCGTATCAAAACTGCCATAAGTAATCGATGTTAGATGTTATTTAAAAAAGTTTTTAAGCAAAAAACGATTTTGTAACCTCAGGATAAGTGAGCTCGCGACCTGGGAGTACCTGTAAATAGAGTAGCAACTCTAAATAGGTATTCTTTTACAAAATAGAGAGCTACCGTTCAGCCTACAGTATCAGAATTAATGTATGGCTTACTGTATTAGAAAATACTATATGGCCTACCGTAAAAACCTACCGTATCAAAACTGCCATATAATAACTACCGTAAGGCCAGGCTGTGAGGGGTCGGACCTGCGTGTCCTGATACAGTCTCCGATCAAGTCCTTTCGTCGGTTTCAAGCTTTTCTTCGACGGCTTCGGTTCACCCGTAGGATGCATCTGTTAAACTATGTAATGTAGTGATCGCACTCAGGTGAGTACAGTAATCGCACTCAGGTGAGTACAGTAATCCCACGTTACACCGAATTCGCTCAATCTTAAAATTCATCGGATACGCTTCTTAAAAGGCTTCTTGTAGGATTTAAAAACCTTGTGAATCTAACACTCCGTCAATACCCCGCATACTTGTGTTCCCGTCAATACCCCGCATACTTGTGTTCCCGTCAATACCCCGCATACTTGTGTTCCCGACAATACCCCGCATACTTGTGTTCCCGTCAATACCCCGCATACTTGTGTTCCCGTCAATACCCCGCATACTTGTGTTCCCGTCAATACCCCGCATACTTGTGTTCACGTCAATACCCCGCATACTTGTGTTCCCGTCAATACCCCGCATACTTGTGTTCCCGTCAATACCCCGCATACTTGTGTTCCCGTCAATACCCCGCATACTTGTGTTCTCGTCAATACCCCGCATACTTGTGTTCCCGTCAATACCCCGCATACTTGTGTTCCCGTCAATACCCCGCATACTTGTGTTCTCGTCAATACCCCGCATACTTGTGTTCCCGTCAATACCCCGCATACTTGTGTTCAATTCTTCATAGTCTTCATAGAAACGCACTCCTTGAACATAAAATCAGAAGCGAAATTGTTCAAACAGCGTTTTCTTCTTGTTCACAGACTTAAAACACTATTTTTTTTGCTTCTGGAAGACTTCTTGACTGAGATAACATTTTTTAACGAAATAACGATTTTTTTACGAAAGAACGATTTTTACGAAAAAACGAAAATTATGATAGAACGATTTTTTTAATTTTGAAAACTTTTGAACTGCTTTTTCGTTTTACTCTCTTCAAATAAAAGACATCAATGGTTTTTAATGAAAGAAACGTTTATTATCCAGCATCAAGTTCAAGCTCTTCTGTTCTTCGTATGCGATTCATGAGAACATAGTTAGTTTGTAGATGTGAAAAAATGTCGGGGTTTTTTCAATGAAGATGTAAATCACATTCCTAATGTAAGGAGGTACTGCGGCTTCAAACTAAATACTTCTGAGAATTCTCCGTTCCGCATAAAAATAATCTATCATGTCCTTCTGTGTTATATTAGTAATTGATTTATTGATTTAGATCGCACAGAAGGCCATGTTAAGGTTGTTTCTGTGAAACCAAATAATTTCCGAAAGGATTTAGTTACTAAAGGATATAACTGACTATTCTAGGCGGACCTCGCCATACAATGTTCTCGGGTAGTTCGGGCACTCGTGAAAGCTGCAAATTATCATTAGTTTACATAATCGATAGTTTGATCTAATCGATAGCTTGATTTAATCGATAGTTAGATCCTATCTCAACAAGCTCTAATTTTTGCTATGCGTTTACTCACTTAGAGCATAACTCTCTGTCTAGAACTCTCTCTGTTTCCCCTCTCTCTTTATCTTTCTCCCCCTCTCTTTCCTTGCTCTTTCTCCATCTCTCCCTCTTACCCTCTATCTCTATCTCTCTCCCTCTTTTTTCTCTCTTACTATCTCTCTTTCTTTCTCTGACGCAAATAGTTGCTGAAGCACAAAACCTTTTTGATGACTGTTTCCGGTCCAGAATACGGTTCCGCGTCTTCTCTTCCCGAGAGTGAAAGCTCAAACACAACTGACCTATTGAGTAAAACATAAACAATTTGATTCATAGTTGATCGTTCAATTGTAAATGTTTACTTAAAAAAATTAAAAACCCACATGTTGTTCTGCTCGATAGAAAAGAATGTCAGGCAACAAGAAAAACGGTACCACTAAATTTCTCATGGCGACATTTCGCACCCGATATACGCTTATGGATTATTTCTTTAAAATTCGCTTAGGCTTACAAGCAGACTACCAATCGCGATACCAATCACTTCGACTGAAACGTTCAGGAAGGAAAGATCATCAAATGAAAGGACTTTAGCCAAATTGATAACTAAAGCGATTTAAATCCCAAATATTCGAAAATTATCAATACGTTGAAAACAGCTAACGCGCTCTTTTGGAAGTCTATAGTATTTGATTCATGTGAATTAACAGGCAGTGTGGTAATATAATGGATAAGAGTGTATACGATACATATACGATCCCTGAGTGAGTTTTCGGATTCTATGATCACAATTCTTTGCTGTTTCTTTGCTGTTTGGTTGCAAAAACAATTTTGATTTCTTTTCTTTCTACGAGTATGAGTTGACAAAATAAGACGAACGTTTTTCATTAAAATTTTATCTCAATTTTTTATCGAATCCACACGTTGATAAATCATTTATTCGTTTAAGATGGGCCTAATTTCATCGTTTCGCGCAAAGAGACAACATTCTGACTCTTCTCTCAGTGACATTCTGACTCTTCTCTCAGTGACATTCTGACTCTTCTCTCAGTGACATTCTGACTCTTCTCTCAGTGACATTCTGACTCTTCTCTCAGTGACATTCTGACTCTTCTCTCAGTGACATTCTGACTCTTCTCTCAGTGACATTCTGACTCTTCTCTCAGTGACATTCTGACTCTTCTCTCAGTGACAAAAATTCGATTCTGTGCACCACGCTTCGTTCATTTTTTTGTAGTAAAGTTGGAAAGACGCAGGTTTCTCGAGAAAAAAAACGAAATCACTTTCGAAACACCTACACCATATGCGTTCACTACAACGATTAAACTCCTTTTTTGTATTTTTGAAGATCTACTCACTGAATCACATTTATCAAGATTTTGCTGTTATGAGCCCATCTGATATAATAAAATCTTCCACGTTTGTTCCCGCTTTACAAGAGGGCATGTTGTCCCCGATATAAGACACGGCTCATCCTGTTAGGACCACTGTATGTTCTCTGGGTGACTGTCAGTATGTATGGCATCAATAGGGAAAGTCAGATTAGTCCAAGCAACATTTTCTAGTCCTCTTGGTTTGGGTGAATCTGTCAGGGAGGTTTTGAACTTTAGACCTTTCGCAAAATATTCACAAACACTACCATTATGCCACAACCGGACTGATATTGACAAATAGTTATGTCTTAAAAATTTTTTTTTGTGCAGTTTGACCTCTTTCAAATTTGACCTCTTTCATTCTTATCACGTCATGTTTTGCTTTCGACTTTTTGATCCATTTCGAGAGTCTTCTGATGACTGATTCCTGTATAAACAAAGATCATTCCGATTTTTGAGGCCCTTTCCGTTAATTTCCATCCGCGCATTTTCCTTTGAATAAACAACCAGTCATATACACAGCTATAGAAATAAAACTTTCTGTTAAAAAAAACTTAATATGATAAGTTATGAAACAATTATAACTTCAATTAGTATGTGTCTTAACTTCATCAGGTAAAACATTACAAACAGGGTTTTTTGTTGTTATTACTGAAAGATTCACGAGGTCAGAAGAAAATATCGATACTATCAGAAGAAAATATCGATTGTTTCTCGTTTCCTGGTGTGGAATTGAACAGAATAAGCTCCTAGCTATGAACTTACATACATATTGAGTAGTTTTAGAAGCTTTGATTTCCTGAAAATCCATTATGTTTAATGATAATGCGATTTCTCGCGTTTTTCTAACCTTTTCTGGGTTCGATTCCCTCAATCTTGAGAGAAATCCCTTCTTTCCAGGTGTCTCCGTGCTACGAACCTCAATAATAAGAATCCGGAGAACGGCTTGAAGCACTTCGTCAAAAAGAGAAAAAGTAAGCAGAATTGTCTTTATACTTACAGCTTTAGCTGGAAAGGGATTTTATTTCAACTTTAGGTGAATTGATTGAGTTTTTCTTACATATATGACGAAATATTTGAAGTGGAAGGTCTTAACACATATCTGGATAATTGATTGAACTATCGCACAGAAAAAAGCTAGTCCGCCGGGCGGGATCGAACCCAGACCATCTCGACTCAAACCGGGAGCGCGTGTTACTAATCTGGATAATTCATTGCAATCGAAATTTGTACTTGGTTAGTCTCATTGGAATATAAAATTCATCCTGTGTGTCACATTTTTCAGCGAGTTTCTCAACACACCGATTTATCTATATGTTATGGATTATAAGTTAAATTGATTCGAGTTGACTAACTTCGCCGTACTCTATTATGTTTTCATCCACTTCGGAAATGTCCGATAGCCTTCTCTGACTTCTGGCATAGCCTGATAGTTTATTATTTGATGATGGGAATTGAAGTCTAAAGTTTTGACATAGGCAAACCTATGTAAAACAGATTTCTTTGTCGAGTTCGTCAATTATTCAGATAAACGAAAGTTTTGCGCCCTACATCTATCTTATTCAAATTTTTTTAAAAGACTGAAAGATTTTTGTTAAGAAAGAATGAACAAATGAAGTTTTTTTCGTTTGAGATATGATAGGTTTGTGAATACCTTTTTTGAACAGTTAAGGGATGAATCTCTCGGAACTCTATATTTGATGAATCATTAATTAGAACCCAATGAAAAAAATATGAAAAATATTAACCTTGTCAGTGGAGAGAGTGAGATAATTATAATCAGAATACACGAAAGAACTTGAACAGTTTTAGTTAATTAAATAAAGTTTCTTTCTTGAGAAGAATATTAAATGTATTTTATGATCATATTATTTCTTGAGAAAATAAAGTTTCTTTCTTGAGAAGAATATTTAATGTTTGATTATAATTTTCCCTTTTCTTTGCTCACACTGAGCAGTCGATGATCTACCACGTCTCATATTTACTCTTTTGCTTCCGAAAATGCCTGGCAAGCGCACCCCCCTTACCCCTCCCCAGTGCACGCGTTGCCCAGAATATGAGAAGAAATTTGAAGATATGATGAACAAAATCTCAAGACTGGAGACAATCGTCGAAGACCTCGTCTCTCGTCTTTCAACTCTTCATACTTCTCCCCCCTTCTCGACTCCTCAGCCCCAGACCCCCACAATCCCTTCCCTTCTCTCCATCCCACCTCATATGCTCGCCTACCAAGCTGTCGTGCGTGCAATCACTGTCGACAAGAACCTCATCGAAGAGAAAGCACAGAACCTAGTTTGTGTTGGACTTCCTGAGCAGCCCAGTGACGAAGCCACGGACAGTTCGGACCAATCCTTTCTCAAGGCCCTTTCCCTCGACCTCGGCTGCCCAGAACTTGCAAGTGCAAGGTTCAAACGATTCGGCGACCCCGTGAAGAAGCGTCGAGTTCTCAAAATCTTCCTCCAGTCACCAACATTGAGAACTGAACTACTGAGGAAAATTCGAAGTCGTCGCCCGTCTTGCCTTTCTCCGCATCCACATTGCTACATAAGAGAAGACTTGACTCGCGACGGACTTGAATTGGAACGAGAAGTGAAGAAAGTGGCGCGAGAGCGGAACGGTATCCCCGGAGGACAAAAGTGGAAGGTCATAGGAACTTCCTTGATTCCTATTCGGCACTACTCCCAGACGACTTGGCAGCAAGAAACGGCGACTCCGAGGATCACGGATCCGCAGATGGTGACTCCGATGGCGACTCCTCGAGCTCCAGAGAGGAACAACGCTCCAGAGAGGAACAACGTGACGCAGAGAAGATAGGTCAGTGGCGGTGTCCCTATCATTAGTCATGACCTCACCAATATCAAGTGCTTTTCAATAAATGCTCGTTCAATTCGAAATAAGTTGTACAACCTTTCTTACTTGCTCGCTTCAAATATTTATGATATGATAGCTATAAGTGAGACTTGGTTGAGTGACCAAGAAAGTGACTCGTTAATAACCGGTATGTCTAATTATCAATTGTTCCGTTGCGATAGAAACAGTGCCTCTAAAGGTGGTGGAACAGCATTTTTGATTTCGCCTCGAGTTCCCTGTTCCTTTGTTTCTAGTTTTTCAGAAGATGGTATTGAATGCGTTTCTATTAATGTTCTTCAAAGTTCATCTAGATCAGGAAAGTTAAGATGTATTTGTGTCTATCGATCTCCTTGTTCTCCCACTGCTTCTTTAGAAAAGTTATTGAACTACTTTGAATGTGAGCTGAATAATCCAAATGCTTCTGATAAGATCCCTGTAATGATTACTGGTGAATTCAATTTTCCGTATATAGACTGGTGTAAGCAAATATCCAACAGAAACGGTGAACATGAAATGTTTCTTGAATATATGAATGATAATTTTTTCACCCAATATGTATGTTCTCCAACTAGGAATGATAATATTCTCGATTTAGTATTTTCCAATGTGAATATTGTGTCTGACTGTAATGTAATCGGTCGATTCAATGGTAGTGACCATCACGGAGTTTCATTTAGTTTATCATTATCTGCAACTATTTCAAAATCTTCTCATTCTATTAAGCTGTTTTCTAAAGCAAATTGGCCTGCTATTGAGTATGAAATAGCTATGCAAGATTGGACTCAAATATTTGGCTTGTTAGATGTCGAATCAGCTAATAATTATCTTGTCTCTTTCATTAACTCTCTAATTGATAAGTTTGTCCCAACTGTAGATCCTAGAGACGATTTATCCCGCTATCCTTCAAATCTACGTAAGATGTTCGTTAAATTACAACGAATTTCTCGAAATGCCCCGTATTCGGATTACTGTATTAGAAAAACTTCCGAGTTTGATCAAAAGCTGAAAGAATTCGAAATTAAAAGAGAATTTCAACTGATATTACGAGGTAATCAGAAATCATTCTTCGCGGCTTGTAGGAGCCGTTTGAGTACAGCCAATAATGCTATTCCCGCTTTGATCCATAGTGATTTAAATGAAAAATTTTCCCCATCAGAGAAAACTGATGAGTTCTCTCGCTATTTCTCGTCCGTATTTTCTGTACCTCTTCAAAGTCCATTACCTGAAATTTAATTACCAATCGTTACTGAGCCGTTCAATTTCGATTATTTAACCGAAGATATGGTAATACGAGCATTATCTTCTCTTGAATCTAAGTGTAACACGTCCCCTGATTCTATTCCTAATATTGTATTGAAGAAATGTCGCTTTGCCCTGATTAAACCATTATGTATCCTATTTAATAATAGCCTTCTTACTGGCTCTGTTCCCCTACTATGGAAGAGATCTATAGTAAAACCAGTACACAAGAGCAATTCCCGGAATCTAGTTACCAATTACAGACCTAATTCTATATGCTGTTCCTTATCAAAAGTTATGGAGAAAATTATTGTTAAGAAAGTATCTTGCTATTTAGAAAAAGAGAACCTTTTATCGCCCTACCAGGCTGGTTTTAGAGCTAGGAGGTCTACTGTGACCTCTTTAGTTGAATCTCATTCGTTCATTGTTGACTCGTTATCCCAAAGCATCCCTATCGATATAACATTCCTTGATATCAGTAAAGCATTTGATTCTGTTGATCATAGATTACTTCTAAATAGGATAGCATCTTTTGGTATCTCTTCTCCAATCGTTAAATGGTTAACTGATTATCTTGTTGGCCGCTCACAAACAGTTATGATCGATAATAGTCTATCTGACCCAATTCCCGTTATATCAGGTATACCTCAAGGATCATCTTTAGGCCCGTTGTTATTCTTGTTATACATCGACTCTGTTAAAGAAGCTATCCCCGATTCTATCAAATTTTGCTTATTCGCCGATGATATAAAGATAATGGGACGCGCTACCTCTTGTAATTATATCCAACTAGCTTTGAATCGTATAACCGATTGGTGCCTAGAGTGGAATTTGTCCCTATCCATATCTAAGTGTAATGTACTTCATCTCGGATCATCCAATTCTCGCAGCGTCTATTACATGAACAGTCAACCTCTAGTAGTTGGTAGAGTTGCCAAAGATCTTGGTGTAATCATATGTGATCGTTTCTCTTATCGTAATCATGTTGAAGACAAATGTAAAAAAAGGCTCTGCTCTTGTTAACATGATGTTAAAAGCTTTCAAGTCACCATGTCCGCCTCTTTTAACTTCAGCTTTTAAAATTTATGTCAGACCTGTTCTTGAATACGCTAGTGAGTTATGGAATCCCTCATCCCCCGGCTTAGTAAAATCTATTGAAAAAGTTCAGCGGTCGTTTACGAGAAGAATCCTAGCAAGATCTGGCCATTCCAGAATTCCCTATTCACAAAGAATCTCCATGTTAGGCCTAGAAACTCTTGAATATCGTCGTGCTATATCTGACCTTTTATTTATTCATAAATGTGTCCACAAAAAATGTGAACTTGAAACTATGAACTTGTTTCAGTTGTCTGCAGTACAGAGATTTTCTCGCCATTCTCATGAGCTCAGGCTTAAAACACCTCATAATATTAGCAAATGTTCTATTTCTACATGTGTTTCTCGCCAGCTATCAGTATGGAATTCATTACCTTTTGAGATCGTCAGTACACCTAATACTGCTAGTTTCAAAAAAAAAATTATTATCTCTGCCTACTGAAAAGATATTACCTAAACCTTTCGTTCATGACTAATATAATTGTCGATTTTAAGTATATCACCCTCCCCCCCTTTTTCCATCTATACCGCAACCCCTAAACACCGCCACTTAGAAGAAAGTCCATGCATTTAACTTTGTTTTTGTTTGTGTTTTCATGATATCTCATGTGCTTGGAATAAAGAAATGAAAAAAAATTATATTTGAAAAAAGGTCTTCTATATATGACGCGGAACGCGATAGAGTGGGACAGGGTGGGGAAATAGAAATTTTTCTGTCAAAGATTTCGCTGAAAATTTCACCAAAGGGTATTTCAAGTATGGCGAGAACGATGGTCAACTTTAATTTTCCTGATTTTAGCTCTCCAAAAAGCATGAGAGTATCGAAAAAAGCTTGTTTCGCCGAAAGTACATGAGAGTGTCGCACTGTTCTAAGAGGCATATGTCAGTCAGATTGATAGCTAGATCCACCAAATACCGACTCGATGTAGTCGAATAATGTATCTTTTTCTCGCGAGAACATATTTCAAAACAGACGTTTCATAAAAAGATGAAAAAAATGATTTTTCTCGGAGATAAGGAAAAAGATCCAGGATTCCAGTCAGTATGTTGTAGCCCTAAGTTTTTGCTACAACTTTCATATACATAATTTTTCAAACTACTTAGGCAAACTCGAGATACATCGCTTTGAGTTCGTATATTACTATAGGTGGGGGTATGTCTAAAGATTTCACAATAGAGCTAGGAGTCTAAAACCAAGAGAATCATACTTGCTTGTTTGGATTTTGAAATAACTCACAGCGTTTTCTGAATTGCGAGATGGAATTCGGCCAGTATGTTGGAATTTGCTAAAATTATATATACAGGCAAATTCATGTTTTTAAGTTCGATTATCGATTAGTTATGCCAGTTTTAACAAACCTGAAAACGGTTTTTTGGTCGGAACTTATCATGTTTTGATTTGAGCAAAAAGTGATTTACTACAAAAATGTTAATCGTTATATGAGGCATGACATGAACAGAATTCCACAAAGGCCCGTCAATTTTGAAGCGAGTTATGGCCACTTCAAGAAAGACCCTGAAACCCTTAAAATTGAACTTTTTCAAAAAAATTTCATTAATTCTCATCAGCTCAACTAGACAATTTCGATAATGTAAGAACCTTAAAAATAAACTTACTTTGAAAAGAGTTATTATGGTTAGTTCAAACACAAAAAAACCTCATTGGGGGTCCTAAAATACCTTTTTTCAAGGAAATCTGTCTGTATAAAAATTTTAGCAAATTCCAACATACTGGCCGAATTTCATTTCTCAATTAAAAAAACGCGTTCAGTTATTTCAAAATCCAAACAAGTTTTTTTTCAAAGTTGGTTTTGAAAATGAGGTACCTATTTGACAGGGTTCCCGACGTCCTAGAATAAAGTTTGTTATCATTTTGGAATCAGGAGTGGATAGCAAGTATGATTCTTTTGATTTTAGACTCCTAGCTCTATTGTGAAATCTTTAGACATACCCCCTCCTATAGTAATATACATACGAACTCAAAGCGATGTATCTCGAGTTTGCCTAGGTTGTTTGAAAAATGATGTATACGAAAGTTGTAGCAAAAACTCAGGGCTGCAACATGACTGAAATCCCGGATCTTTTTCCTTATCTCCGAGAAATTTTTTTTCATCTTTTCATGAAATGTCTGTTTTGAAATTTGTTCTCGCGAAAACCGTGAAAGTTGAATAAGCTAAAAAGCAAACAGGTACTCGAAGATACATCATTCGACTACATCGAGTCGGTATTTGGTGGATCTAGCTATCAATCTGACTGACATATACCTCTTATAACAGCGCGACACTCTCATGTTCTTTCGGCGAAACAAGCTTTATTCGATCCTCTCATGCTTTTCGGAGAGCTAAAATCAGGAAAACTAAAGTTGACCACCGTTCTCGCCATACTTGAAATACCCTTTAGTGAACTTTTCAGCGAAATCAGTGACATAAAAATTTCTATTTCTCATAGGTACATTCTATCGTGTTTTGCGTCATATCATTTTCGTTCGATAAACCTTTTCAACTGAGAAAACTGTGTTATTTTGATTGCTTATAGAAATATCGCGTTTTTGGCCATGCATCCTTCGCATTGCAGCGGTAAGGCACTTTTACTCCCGCTAAGAGTAAGAAAGACGGCTGAGTTCGAATCCACTCCGTGAACTAGTGATTGCCCGTTTGGTAGTTTAGTTAGGAAACTGATGAGGACATAAATCTTCGAATTCTGAGTTAGACAGTTTAAAGGTAGTGACGCCTGGTTGAGATGACAAAGGATTGAACTATCGCACAGAACAAAGCTAGTCCACCGGGCGGGATCGAACCCAGACCATCTCGAATCAAACCGGGAGTGCGTGTTACCATTACACCACATTGCTATTCCGTGCGACACATTGCTATTCCGTGCGAAAGTGATCAGGAAATGACTCTACTGGACTGAATGGACTTGACAACACTCTCGACTCTCGACTGACTAGACTGTGAACATGCGCACAAGAGAAATAGTAGGGCGGTTGATGTCCATTTATTCATTTATTCGCTTTATCGCCAATGTTGGCCCGTGATCTCATTTCTCATCAACATAATAGAATTTTCAAAACTTTGACGTCATCTGATTTTCCTGCTCTCTTAGGAATGATGTCATTTCACGATTATTCAACATTCATCATTGAAGTAAAATTAAAAGCTTGAAAGCTGGTTTTTACTTGTGAGCTCTAAAGCAATTTTGCTACAAAGAGATTTAAAACTTAAAATCATTACATATTCATTTTTGATTGATGAGCTCTGTATGCATTCGCCACACTCGCCTTGAACTCATCGCGGAACTATTCGGGAAGTTGATATACCGAATAATATACCAGAATTTTTCACATCAGCCCCACAGTTGCCCAGTAGATTCTTCCGTCCAAGTTTTCCTCAATTAGTTGTTTTCTGTTTGTCAGTCATATCAGTGATGACCTAACTAGTGATCCTCTCGCGATATTTAAGAAGTTGAAGTTCTGATATGAGATTAGCATATATGTATAACTTCCATGCAACCACACCTATCACTCGAAAGATTCAAATGAATACGAAACAAGTTCGACCTAAACGAAAGATTCAACTTCCGTTTATAGCCAATTAAAACAAAAACTTTTATGGCACCCAATTGTTGTAATTTGTGCTCGCTGAATGTTAGTTTTTTGTGATCTTCCGCTTAAAACGTATTGTTTTTGCACTACACGTTCGGACTCTTGAGTGATTACTTACTTTTCAATAGATGTGATTAGTTACTTTTCAATAGATAGCATGGATGAGACTATGCAAGGCAGTGTAGCGGTGATCGACCTTTCCATGTGAAATGTATTCAAAGAGATTGAAACATGTATGTACATATAACATACATGTTCGTGATGCTCGAAAAGTATGACAACAAAGTTTGACACAACAGTTCATACATTTAAAAGAAAAGGACAATTTGTTTTAAGTGTTTTACAATGATACATTCTCATTCAATTCCATTCTTTATTCCTGTTTACATGTAACGGTATTGGATTTGCTTGACAACGAATCACTGACACAAAGTGTTTCAGTACTATAAAATATACATTACAGGTTTCACAGACATGATATGACATCACAGAGACATACACTATACTTATAGCTCCACTTTGGTTTCCTTTTTCATAAGGAAACTATTTTACTATACATTGATTTGCTTTTGACCTCCATCGATCCCCTATGTTTTATCAACCTGCAGAAGAGCGGGCGCAGTATAAAAGATATATCGAAAAAGCTCGAAATTCATTGTGTCAAAGTTTTCCACTGCATCAAAAGTTTTTTGAATGACAGGAGGAGACGTGGATCGTCGACGTTCTGGGCACTCTTTCACAGCGACGTCTCTGATTCGGAAACTGTGGGTGTTTTAGCAGGGCGTAGCCTATTTCATTCGTTCAAATAACGTGTAAACTGAGTTCAAATAAAACCAATTCTTGGCAAAACGTATGGCCTGCTTTTTAACCAGACCTCAAAACTTTTAGTTTTTTTTCTCGTTTGGGAGACATGGAGGCAAAAGTATTAGGTTTTCACCACAATTAGGATTTTCTTTAAAATTTATCCAGCAAAAAGGGACGATCTTTTGTCGGGGTACTTCCGTGCCGTCCTCAAGAATTACCCAGAGCGCTTTCGTGTTGGGATCCGAAGCAGAGGCGGCCTATTTGAATAAAATTTTCCCAAGTTCTGCTTAACTAATTCATCAACAACTAGCGTCCCCTGCGGGGACGCTCCAAGTTAGTTGTGCGTCAAGTTTATGGAACGAGTTCTTGAGTCATTATGGTAATCGGTCAGTAACAGTGTGTGATGTGAAAAAGATTTATTTGAAAAGACAGAAAAAGTTCAAGTTTTCGCTCGTTTGCAAGGTAATCTTTTTATGTCTCTGTGAACAGTTGATCTTTACAACAACAAACAACAATGAAAAACTCTTTATTCAGTTCATGTTCAGTTCATGCAGTGATATTTGTGGCCATGAAAAGGGCCGTTGGGTTCAAATTTGGTCTCAAGTCGAAAAGCTTGCAGTTGACCTAGATCATCTCGGAATTCAAAGAATTTCGCTGTAGACGACGTTTCTCATGATATTCACTTCACTGCCATCGTCGTCCTTCTCTTGCCTCAGTCCGTAAGGAGAGAAGACGCGGAGATCCTGAATGGATCGTACACGAGAAACGGCAACGTATAGTTGACCATGTGTGAAGACCGGAGAATCAAAGAGCAAACCGACTTTGCTGAGCGTTTGCCCTTGGCTCTTGTTGACCGTCATGGCGAAGCTACGCTTGAACCCAACAATCGCTCTTTTGTCTTCGAACTTAAGCGTGATCCGAGGTATGAATTCCCATACCGCGTTGATCGAAGCAGTTATGTTGCGACAAACAAGAATGCAAACACGACCATTTCCATCGGTCCGGAAGCCTTCAACAATTAGTCTGGTTCCATTACATAGACCCTCTTTAAGGTTCAAATTACGAAGCAGCATCAAAGGTGCTCCTATTTTCAATTTTAGAATGTGCAGCGGCATCCCTGAAGGAGTAATTTTCTCCAAGTCCTCGATGTTCTGCGGTGGCAATGATTCCTCAGCATCTTCAACTGCTTCAGTAGAGCCCGCGATGCTGACCAATTCTCCTTGGAGTTTCTCCAAGATCCGGGCATTGAGCTGAAGGCTCTGTGCGTTGGTCACCGTAAGAATGGCTCTCCCAATCATTTCTTGAGTTTGCTTGAGGACATTCTGAGGGTACACGAAATCAATGATTTCATGAGCGCTCTTCGCAACCATTCCATTTGGAAGTCGGATGTGGATTCCATCCATTAAAAGGTTGCGACCTTCTCCCACCTCTGTGAGCCATTCCGCAAATTGGACTTCTGAAAAAAACTTCACTCACAAAACGTTTGCTGTGACGTACTTTATTTCGATTTTTCTAAAGCTTTCGATACAGTGAGCCATATAAAACTTCTGCAAAAACTATCGTCTTATGGTATAAGCGGCAAATTGCTCAATTGGCTCAATGCATGGCTTGTTGATAGAGTGCAAAGTGTACAAGTAGATGATGCACTTTCTTCTTCTGTTCCGGTTATCTCGGGAGTGCCCCAGGGTAGTGTTCTTGGTCCTCTTCTCTTTCTTATATTCATCAATGACATTGCTGACTCATTACCTGCTACACCTTTTCTTTTTGCAGATGACTTGAAACTCTTGGTAGTCGTTGATGATAATTCGTCCTATATTAAAATTTTCGATTGTTTAAGAATCATAGAAAATTGGCTTACTGCGTGGCAAATGACTGTTAACGTTTCTAAATGCGCTGTATTACATTTCGGAAAATCGAATCCACGCACCTCCTATACTTTTTTAGGGCAGCCATTGCACACACCCGGGTTTATTAAAGATCTTGGAGTGATAATTTCAGAGAACCATTCTTTTTCTAATCATATTACTGACATAGTTAATAAAGCAACTAAACGTGTAAACTTTATTTTTATAGCAATAAAATCGTGTAATCCCATAGTTTTGACACATGTTTACAAAGCTTACATACGTTCTATTTTAGAGTATGCTTCCCCTGTATATGATCCACACTTGTTATACGAAAAGCGTATGCTTGAAAATGTCCAATATCTGTTTTTAAGACGCCTTTTCTTCCGCTGTAATATACCATGGACTTGTTATAGACTAGCTTGTGAAATGTTTGATTTGCATTCTTTACTGGATAGAAGACAAATAGCAACTTTTCGATTACTACATTCTATTTTGATCGGCTCATCCGATGTTTTGATCACTGATTTTTTCTCTATCAAAGAATCAAATACTCGTGGTCTCTCAAATAAGCTTTTTCCGCTTGTTAAAGCTAGTGACAACATTACTGCTCATTCGTTTTCTAATCGTACGTATGCAATAGTCAACAATATGGATGATAGCATTCTTAGCATTTCTTCTGAATCATTCTCTAACCGTGTATTGTTGATAATTCCACGTCAGTATTTAAGATAAGATTTTGTTTACAACTTTAATTGGAATTTCATTTCAATTCATTCAATTATATTTTTATTTATATACGAAAGCAATGTGAGTGCAATGCCTTTTGCTGGATACTTTGTGATTGTTTGTAACATCTGTAATGATCACGAGATAAAGATGATGTTCTCAGTCACGCATGTTCTCAGTAAGTCGCAGTGTTTTAAATTGAGGCCACAACCTACTGCGCTTCACTTTGTAATTACAGATTGCTCGATCTGCGATTCCCTCTATCACACACAATGTCTGTTTCCAATCACCTCCAAGAAGCACAACAGTTCCGCCGAATGATAAATTAGCTTGATCGGCAGATGCAATGTTGCGCATGAGCTTATCAACATATTCAAGAAGGTGATTGCTCTGCATAGGAGCTTCGTCCCAGATGATCAAATCTGCATCTAGGAGCTCTCTGCCAAATCGGCTGGTAGCATCTATTCTTGCTTCTTCTTCACCATGCATGTTCAGTGGTGCGCGAAAAGTACTGTGAACAGTACGACCATTCTTCAGCAAAGTGGCAGCGATGCCTGAATGCAAAGGTTGGTGAGGTAGTTGTAGGTGAAGGTCTTGCCGCAGCCTCCGCTACCCTCAAGAAAGAACAATCGTTCTTTCTCATCTCGGTCATTAACCGCATTAAGGACAGCCTCTACAATCATTCGCTGACCTCTGTTAAGAGAACCGCTCATCTGGGCAGCAATATTGGCACACTCTCGGACCTGTTGGTCGTTTGTTATCGCTTCGAGGACAGCGTCGTCAACAACAGGTAGTTGTACATCAGTCATTGTCATACCTCGATGCCGAATTATGGACTGAATGTGAGCCAATGCCAAGAGTTCTCTTTCCTCAGTAGATCGAACGTTATTACGATCGGGGTTTATCATGAAACTCTTGAACTTTTCCCAGAGCTTCTTAGCATCTGGAGGAGTATCTGTTCTTAGCATCAAAATCGTTGCGAAAAGCACACGCATCTGCCGAGGCATAGCGTTATGAGCTGCTTCGGTCAGACAGCGATCATATTCTTCACTGTCTATGATGAAGCCTTTTCCACGTGCGGCTTGCATCAGAGAATCGTACACCGTACCGACATCTGCGGTGAGCAGTTGCTCCATGGACGTGAAGCCGGGTATTTTGAGAGCCATGACATAGAGAGCGTATCGCTCTGGATCTGCCGGTGAAACGGGCAGACTCGCGAAATTTTCTTCTGGGTTCTCTTGTATAGAACGTACTTGCCTTTAACGAAACGACAATTTTCGTCTGCTTCTACCCAAAGCATCTCCCGCAAGAGTTGGCCATCTTCAGTTGCCGTATCTGTTGCACACAATGCCATATAAGCCATGAGCTTGGACTTATTGTTAGACAATTTCTCTGTGATGGCTTCATCGTCATCATTTGCTTCAATGATGACCGGGTTTTCTCCTGTCAAATGAACGTGTAACTCCGACACAACATGAGACATATAGGAGAGTGGGAAGCTGTAAAGCCGCCAAGCTGCTTCCATTGGTCCCATTACTCGAGCAGCCACGTAGATCTTTGTCTCATCATAGTCGAAGTAAATCTGGCCGTCTTTTTGACGCAAATGTTCACTGTTGTCTCTTTCGATGTTCTTCGTTACTTCCACAATAGCTTTGTCCATGCCTTTGTAGACTTACTTGTTAATGTACCTGAAGCAGGTGACATTTTCAAGCACTTCAACATTTATATGACACTCGAACATGGATGGCAAGCAGCTGAGGTGAGTGTGGTACCACATGACGGTTAGTTGCCACTCTCTCATTCAAACCAGATCCATACACAAACTTCTGACCGTTGTCTGGTCTTTTGTAGGTGAGGTACCGGTCGTCACTCATCTGAGTGGTTTCGCAAAAAGCCATTGGATAGTTTTTCTGGCATAGTTTTTTTCTGGCATAGTTGTTTCCTTCTACAGGTTAGATCGGTTCTATGCTCACAAGGTCCATGCACCATGTGTGTCCTGACCAGAATTCTCAATCGCTTCTTGTCCGCATAAGTTGGATTCTGTCCGCATAAGTTGAATTCTCAACTCATTCCCGCAAAATTGTCTCACAAGGGGAGGCTGCTCATCCCTTTGCTCTACTTTAAATTGCCTTTTGTTTGGAAAGTTCTCTAATCACTGTTCCTGTTGCGTGCCAGAATCAGCCTGTGCAGCCACAACTCTGTACTTTCATCTACTCGCAGCCAAGTTCATTACCATCTGCTGCTTTACGTGATTGTGATCAGAAGTAAAAGAATAGTGATTGGAGAATCTAAAGCCAACTAAAAGAGACTTTTGCGGTGTAGCTTTACAGCTACTCAGCCCATTCGAGCACTGTCTGTTTTCTGTGTTCCGTGTGTGCTGTTTAACTATTTTCAGCATTTTAAGTCTTACTCTTTTTCTTCTCAATTCAAATTCCATTGCATTCTCAACTCAAAAATTTTGACCTAAGATGACTCTTCCTTCTAATCTATCTCAGGAAGGAGTCGCAATTCTCCACCATGTGTCTACTCTTATAGAGCAGACTCTCTCTTCCAATGCTCAAACAATCGATACCTTAAAGAGCATGATAACTGCGCAGACTCAATCAACTCAGCAACTTATTTCAACTGTATCGTCTCTAGTACAATGTGTTAACTCGCTTCTCTCTCAGTCTGCCCAAGCGGGTTCTCCAGCTCTCTCTAAATCTTCGATTGGCCCTATTTCTCCAGCCGGGCCAATCATATCATACAGCGCGATTGCCTCTGCCGTTACTCGTTCTCTTGCAGGGGACGCAGACGCGAAAGAAAAGACAACAAGAGTCGTTCTAATCAATGTCGAGGAAAGAGAGTCAGAAGAAGAGACTAAAGAAAAAGACGAGGAGTTGGTGACACAAATAATAAGGTCGGCCGAAGGTAACGAATTATGTGACCTTCTTACTCCAAATGATTCGTTAGACATGAGCAAGGTTAAAGTCTTTAGACATACTGGAGTGAGTTACACTCCCCAAAATGCCGAGTACAGACCTAGGCCAATCAAAATACAACTGCCGAATAAAGATTTGAGAGATAAGTTTCTTAGGCTCACAAGACGCTTTCGCTGCGTTCCTCAGCTGACTGGAAACATCCACAGCTATGCGAGACCTGACTACCTCAAACATCAAATTCAGTACGATGCTGAACTCAGAAGAGAGTGCGGTAGGAGAAACCAAACAGAAAATGCATTGACATTCGTTGTTAGGGATATTGGTAACGGGCCCGAAATCTTCCGCCTCCGTAACCCTAGAGAGCTTCCAAGACGTAGGAAAGATGATCAAACTGAAAAAATCTCAGCAGATTCAGCTCATTCTAATCCCTCAAACTCTAATTCTTCTCAGAACAAACGCCCGACTCAGACCACTGGAGGATCTGCTCGGAATCATGACAACAGCTACGGCTACACCGTTGTCACTCGAAGTCGAAAAAGAGCAACAGAGCAAGTTCAAGACCAGAAAGCTGAGAAGATGGCGCACCAGAAGGGAAACGAATCTCAACCCATCAACAAAAAACAAACGTCAGAACATTCTGGTACTAATGTTGCAAAGAAAGGGATGCCCTCAAAGTAGGATAAACCCCAGATAGATTCTTTTTTGCCTCCCATCCGACATCCTAAAAAGAGCATAAAAAAGAAATCTACTGAACTATTTTGTATCCTAATCAATATTCGCTCTATTTCCTATAAAATGAACATAGTTGAAGATCAAATCAGGCATCATAATGCTTTAATCGTAGCCTTAACTGAGACTTGGGCGAGTGCTTCAACAATTCACGACTCTATGCTATCAGTTGGCCAAACTTATACAGTATTCCGTAGTGACAGAGTCAGTATTTTCCCTGGTGGCGGTGTCGCATTACTCATTCATAATTCAATCAATGCCTCACTCATCTCTTCTGAGTCATTCACTGAATACTGTCAAAATATCAGTGTCAGATTACACATCAACTCTCAATCGGATATCGTATTGCACTTAGTTTATCGTAGTCCGAGTACTAGTTTTCTTGCTTTCGAAAATGCTTTGTCTCACATAGAAAGTAGCTTGACATCTCTCGCCGAGTTCGAACATATCATAATGGGAGATTTTAATGCCCCGGAAATAGACTGGATCTCTGATAACATTTCTGAAAATCTACCTTTCAAAAATCTACCTTTCAATCATCATTCGCGTTTACTACATCGTTTCGCTATGCAATACTCTCTAGTGCAACGTGTGAATACTCCCACACGTCTAAATAATATTTTAGATCTTGTGCTAACTACTGAACATAATACTATTTCGGGTTGCTCAGTAAGCCTTCCGCCTCCGTCATGCGATCACAACACCGTCATTTTCCGAATATCTACACAATGTGGTAGTTTTAAAAAGTACAGACATATGTTATGTTTCAAGAGGGGTAACTACGAGTTGGCCAATAGTCTCATTAACTCAGTAGACTGGTCTGGTATTTTTGCCATCTCTAATGATCCTAATGTTATTTACAATAAATTTTCAGAGAAAATCCAAGATATTATAACGAGATGTATTCCAAAACAGACAACTACAAACAACTCAACCAAACCACCACCTGTGATCTCTCGCTTCCGCCGCCATGTTTCTCGTCTTTATAAGAAAAGAACCACAATCGGGCTGGCGCCATATATTAAAATGAATCACAAACTAAGAAGAGCTCTTGATTCTCACCGCCGGAACTTGGAGAAATCACTATTGCATAGCAAAAACCTCAAAAAGCTGTATCGTTTTACAAGTGCGAACATTAAGGATGATTCGAAAATTGGGCCAATTGTCTTGTTAGACGGTTCTACTCTGACAGAAGATTTAGACAAGGCTAAAGCTTTTGGTAATCATTTCAGATCTCTTTATCGAAGTTCTATTAGACGTTCAAGCAGCAGCCCTACAGTGATGGTGGTTACATCAAATACAATAGATTCCATACAGGTTCTCGCTCATGAAGTTTATAATCAGCTTATCCATCTCTCATCCAAACAAAATACTTCACCAGATGAGATACCTTACATATTTCTGAAAAATACTGCACAAACTATTGCTTTACCTCTGGCAATATTGTTCAACCGGTTTCTACTGATTGGAACATGTCCCACCATCTGGCTTACTGCTATCGTAATGCCAGTTTACAAACGTAAAGGTGCCAGAACTGAGTGCAGTAGCTATAGACCGATAAGCTTGACTACCTCATCTTCCAAAGTCTTAGAGCGTATGATCTGTTCGAGACTTTTGGAGTACTTGGAAGATAATAAACTGATCGACCCGAATCAATTCGGATTCCGGCCACGTCACTCATGTGAACTAGCCCTCCTACAGTCTCAAGTCGAATGGAATCTCAGGCTAGACAATAAAGATTTCATAAGCTGCGTTTTAATAGACTTTACTAGAGCTTTTGATGCTATTCCACTGGATCTACTTATGAAAAAAGTTGCTTCTTTTGGAATTTCAGGCTCACTTCTGAGATTTATAAGGAGTTTCCTATGCAATCGAGAACAGAAAATTCGAATAGGAATTTCGTGCTCCGCATCTTATCCGACGCCTTCGGGAGTACCACAGGGAAGTTGCTTGGGGCCTCTTCTGTTTCTCCTTTATATTAACGACCTCCCAAAAATTCTCCCTGAAGGTTGCGATGTTAAAATGTATGCGGATGATGTCAAAATTTCGACAGTCAACAACCCGGCACTTTTACAGCTAGCTATTGATAATATTTCGGAGTGGGCAACAATATGGGGTATTTCAATTTCAACAACTAAGACTCTAGTTATCAGACTAGGTAAAAATCATCCGTCTCACCCATTTTTACTCAATGGTAGGGTTTTGCCTCTAACGAATATGGTAAGGGATCTCGGTGTTCAATATTCTAGTGAATTAAAATTCACACAACACATCGAGGACATTTGCAACAAAGCGAGAGCTAGGTGTGCCTACATCCTAAGAACTTTTAAATCCAGGAGTCATTCTCTTTACAAAAACCTTTTCACTACATATGTGCGCCCTCAACTAGAGTACTGCTCCACTATCTGGTCACCCCATCTCAGATATCAAGTAGATCTTATCGAGAAAGTGCAGCGCTCTTATACCAAGTCTATTTGCAGAAGGGCAGGGCTTTGCGACATGTCCTACGAAGAGCGTCTACACCTACTGCAGCTACAATCCTTGGAAAAAAGAAGGACGCAAGCAGATTTGGTGATGACATTCAAGATCATGAGTGGAAAGACGCCGATAACACCATCGAAAATTTTCTCTCTACCTAGCCATAGATATGAAACTAGATCTCATCCATACAGCCTTGTTATACCAAAAATGAAAAGCGTAGCGCATTCTAATATTCTTTCAGTTAGAGTTGTTAACAAATGGAACAGTTTACCACTATCGGTAATCTCAGCGAATTCAGTAAAATCTTTTAGAGTCATGATTTCAGAACTATAGCTATTCTAAATATAAAATACCCGATCCATGAATTGTTGTTTTCCTCCTTTCTCTTCTTCCGCTGTTTCAGTTTTTTTTTCTTCTTTCGAAAAATGAATTTCTCACTTTAATTGTTAAAGTGTCACGCTTGTGTACTCATTCCACAAATGCCTTTATGTTGATGAATGAACTCAATGCGATAAACTATTATTAAGTTGGATCACTGGGATCCGGCAGAATCGGGATTTCTGCCGCAATCAAATCATCAATTTTCTCGGCAGTGTCCAGTGCTTCTTCCAATGTGAGAAGAATGTGTGCATGTGGCATATTTCTTTTCTGGAATTCAATGCTAATCACATAGGCGGTCACTTTCCCAAAAAAGCCTTTGTCCATCACAACTTTCATAAAGTGTTGCAGCTTTTCCCGAAAAACTCTCGCCACAAGAACAGAGTCATCGTTGAAAGTCTGATTGGGAAGTAGATTCTCTTGAATCTCAGGCCACATGGGGTTTCCAGTGAATGTGATGAAAAGGGTTGGTCGACCGATTCGCCTCGCTATCGCCATGGAATTGTGATAGTTCCTATCACAGAATGCTCGACTAACTGGGTAGTGGGAGTTGAGCTGCACAACATTTCCCAAACTGATACCCTTGTCATTCAACTTCTGTTCGAGAAAACGGGTATACATGTTCTCCGTAGTGCATCTTTTCGCAAAGGCAGCTTGCTTCTTACGCATCATTGAAAACTCGTCTGACTCTATGCGAGTTTGATAGTCAATGACGAACTGCTGCACCAATTTTCCATAACCGTATAACCAATGCTTATCCATTGGTTTAACGTGCCTCAGAACGAAACGGGCAAACTCTCTCCGCGAGATGGTTTTTCGTTTCAATTTAGACCCTTGCATCCTTTTTCATACCAGGTACGAACGTGAAGTTTCCTTTTGGGAAAAGAATGGGATACATAAGAGCGTCTCTGGCGTTCGCGAAAGCCGGAATGTCTGTGGCCTTTCTTGTTCTTGAATGTCTATCAAAAACATAAGTTCCTTTTTCTACTGCTCCGTAATCTAGAGGACCATTCTCAGAAGAGTAGATGGTGAAAACACTATCGGTGGCCACAGGCTGGTTGAGTGTGCCCGGATGTTCACCAGCCATGAGACCTTGTTGATCCCGCGGAACATCTCGTACATTGATAAGACTCATGAAGATATGTGGCATCTCTTTCAACGTGCCATCTGCCACTTTTGCCATGCGTTCATCCAGAACTTCTTTCATGGTCTTATATGCACGTGCGTAATCGTTGTTATCACATAAAATGCGATGTATCATACGGAAAACCCTTTTGCAAGCATCACCCCATTTGAAAGTGGCTGTTGCTTTCTCATACTGGTCCATCACCGTTTCTTCGGTGGAATAGTAGAGCTGTGCAAAAGCTATACGGCTGGAGTCGATCGGTAGAAGGGAACAAGTGCTTACAGTGTACTTACCTTCCACCAGTAATGGAACAGGTGCACCTGGTCCAACGTCTTTACTCGTCAACAAATTCATGGATGTTGACCCGAATGCGAGAAACGTGTTGAAATTTCTCGCGTTTTTGAGGAATTTTTTTCTGTCAGCTTGATCAAGAAGAAGCAACTGCTTGAACCAAAGCATTACTGGATCAACTTCCATTAAGAAGTTCTCAAAAAATATGGTTCAATTGCTGCAGCATATTCCCGGTTTCTCTTTAGGGAAGTTCAGTGAACCGCAATGAACGCACTCAAATAATGCTTCAAGCACGTGAGCCTTATGCAGAACATTCCTTCTTGAACCCGGCTTCAATCTGCGATCATACACATTTCTGTGCTGAGAAGCATCCACTTCTGCGATTTGACTTCTCCTCGTTCGGCTTAATATGAAGCGACGCGATTTTTTATGCTCACGATCGTATTCACGACGATTGCAACTTTTATCGAAATGGAAAATTATTTCCGAGACGCTATCGGGCGAGTCATTCACTCTAGAAAGCAGAGCACGAATGGCGAATTCAATTTCAGTTGCTGATCCGATTTGGATGGGTGCGTTCAGAACCATACATGAGGCATAAGCACAAATGAACATGCCAGAAAATGAAGATTCATACTCATTGCTTTCTGAAAGCTCGAAAAAATGCAGTCGTACTCTTCCGAGGTTCAAATCGAAACATTTTGCAACGATACGCTTTCGGAAGCCTGCTGAATAAACTCGGCAGCTTGAACCGACTATTTCTCCTTTTCGTGATTTCAGATCCACGACTATTACGAAGGTGTGATTCTCTTCATATAAAATCAACAAGTTTTTTTCCGATTTTTTGTCGTAATGAGTGCGATCATTCCATCGACATTCCAAATAGCAAGTGGTAAAACAAGAGTATCTTCTCTATTACTGAACAATTCCATCAAGAAGTGTTGTAAAACATTGCTTGTTAGTTTGCTATTGGCCTCATCTAGACATTGCTAGTCCGAAGCGCTAAGCTGAGGCACTTTGAGGTGCAGTTCTACTGCGTTATTCTCTCCACTGAGGACTGAAGTCGTACGCAAGTGTGGAGAAGTAGGTTTGGAAACGGAGTGTATTCTTGATCTCCTCGCAACCGGAGTGTGGAGAGAGTGATCAGTAAGGGAAAGATCCGTCTCCCGCTTTCTTTTGCATCTGCTTCGTGATATGTGAAAACTTGTTTCACAATTCATTTGTTCTTCGGCTCCAACATTCTCAACGACATCTATCGGTTCACTGAGAACGTCGATTTGTAAAAGGTTGCTCAGGTATGAGCGATATGATCTAGTGTTGAACTTTCGGAAAATGTACGAAGTTCCGTTCAATTGGCGCTCGAGGAACTTGATAGCAAAAAGTCCACAAGAGACACCATCAGATTGCTTTGAACATTTTGTAAATTCAACTTCTGAAAACGATAGCGAAAGTGCACACAGAAAAGATTGAATGACTTGAATCACCCAAGAATACATTTTATGAGAAGCATTTAAACTGTCTACAATCACGATCCTCTCCGTGTTCTTGCTGTAATGAGCAAAATAAAAGTGGTGGCGTGATTGATTATCATGCACCATGAAGTAAATGTTTACAACATGCTGGGCTCCAGTGTCTCGATTTCAACCAGCTCTTTCGGATGAAAAACGCCATCCGGATTTCACCCAAAGGAGCGTTGATATTGAGAATCTGTACAGAGCCAGTTCTATTGTATGCATCTTCTACCATGTTCCAAGACACTGGTTTCATCAGCAGGTAGGTTTCTTTATTCAATCCTTTCTGCTCAACAATTTTTTGGGCAACAATGCCTACGGTGTCGTTGAATAACATGGCATCATTTATCAACAGTTCACTGCCACGTGCATCACTTCTTGCATTGGCTGGTCATCCTCTTCTTGCTGTCGCTTTTATACTTTTTCCAAAACCTCAGGGCTCAAAGCGAAAGAGATAGCAGGTGTTGATCTTTTGTTAGAATCAGGATACATGACCCGGACTCTATTCATCGTGAACTGACGATAAACGTCAATAAAATCAGGACAAAGGACCCCGGGGCATATGAACCATATTCCATTTAGCGAAAATTTACGATTAACGCCAACGAAACCAGCACACATTATCATGTGGCACATGAACCAGATGAATTTCTGCGGACAATGACGATTAACGTCAATAGAATTAGGATACATGACCCAGGGGCACATGACCCAAATTCTATGCAGCGAACATTGACGACTTATGTAGAAATTTTCAGGACACACGATCCCGGGCCGGGGCACATGACCCAAATTTCATTTAGCGAACATCGACGACTCATGTCGAAATATTCCCAAAGGGGAACCCCACTTCTTTTTTCTCTCTCCCTCACGCAGCTTCGCTGCCTTCGTTTTCCCACTTCTATTTCTAAGTTAATCTGATCCCAAGTTAATCACAATACTTTCTCTACTCTCATCTATTTAACTAATTCTTCTAAATTTTTATTCATATTGGTTTCTCTCTTTTTCTTTAATTGGTAAATTCAACAAAAAGACTGTTTAGTCTTTGAAATGTCTTTTCAAAAGCATTCTCATTGCAATCTACATGTTTTTAACCCTAGAAAATTCCTCCTTTCAATTTTCAATCCTCATTCCATGAACGCAAGCGATCGGAGACCGTCATTCAAGCGTTAATGAGAAAGCGTGTGCGAAAGGAAGAAGAAAAGAGAGCGTGTGCGAAAGAGGCAAAGAGAAAAGAAGAGAGAGCGTATGCGTAAGAAACGAGAGTGTGCAACCCTCAGAGGGCTTTGACTCTTGTGGTGAATCGCGAAAGAATACAGTGAGCAGAGAGAGTGCAGGCGAACAGAGCAGACGTGAAATTACATGAATTTGACGTGAATTTACATGAAAAAACTGTCGAGAAACTGGTTATATCTCGGTTCATACTCAAAATTTGAAAACCGGATAAAGTTTTTCGGATTCTCCATGTCGAAAAACCCCTTAATTGACGAAATCAGCAATATACGTTCATAGACAGCCCTTATCCAAAAAAACATGCCCTTAATTGTCCACGGAGGTTTTTGCCCTTGCTACTCTAATTCTATGGAATTACTGTTCATTTTATATTTTTTGACTCGCATAATTTTTAAAATTGGTTAACTCACCTTAATACCCTTAGAGAACTTTATAAGCGCCTGTGTTTGCAAAATTTATGTGATAGAATTTACTTTTTTAGCTCATTTCTTCATTATTCATCAGAAGAGTTGTCTCGATTTATGAATTTTAAGTTGAATATTCCCTTATTTCTGGTCCATAAATTTCGAACACATAAGAATAAAGTGTCAACTTTACTTCGCAGCGGAAATAAAATTGGTATAAGAACAAGAAATTTCATCTCGACAGTACATAAGGTAAGCAAAGATTCCTGGGAGCAGAGATAAGGTGCTGGTTGGATCTCTCAGGAGAAGGGGCTAGTCCTCCGATTCTTCAGGTTTTTTCACTGAACAGAACAGACGTGTTTGAGATTCGTCGAATACTTGTTTTGGAAGACGCTTTTTTGAAGAATAGTCGTCACAGAAAAAACATAATTAAAAATATACGCGGCGACAAGTACGGAATCATTCGAATTTGAGTTTACTCCCACTTCCCAATCACCCACCCATGAATCTCTTGCTCAATCACTCTCTCTCTCTCTCTCTCTCTCTCTCTCTCTCTCTCTCTCTCTCTTTCTCTCTCTCTTTCTATCTTTCTCGCTCTCTTCTCTCGCTCTTTCGGTTTTATTCAACTTTCTCTCTCACTCATTATTGTATTTGCGTTTGTCGTTATCTTTCTCTCTCTCTCTCTCTCTCTCTGACTCTCTCTCTGTGACTCTCTCTCTCTCTCTCTTTTTCGTCTCATTTCTGAACGAATACCGATGTTATTGAGTGATATGATTTCAGATCACCTTTGCCAAAGGCTGCGGTTAATCTTCTTCATCATCATCTGTTTCTTCGAGCAACTTTCTTCTCGGCGAACTACCCTGCAAAGAAGATACTGTCATTTAGGTGACATTGGGAAGCGACATTGGAGACAACTTTAAATGACATCGGAGACACCTTTAGAAGGGACTCCAAAAAAGAAACTGGAACAAAATTGTCAAAGAATATTAAAAATGGATAAGACGTGGGAATCGTAGAAAGAATAACATATGAAAATTTTTAATTATCATATGAAAGGGTAATGGATACAAGTAAAGTAGCTGAAAAAATATTAAAAACTCCTTCTAGAAATTTTCGATACAGTAATTGGAATTTTACAGTAATTAGGAACATGTGAAAGGAGGTCATCTGAAACAAGAAGAACAAAAAAGTTTTTCGAATCTGACTCTCGCATAGTTCCTTTGTTCCACTTCTATCACTTTCAGATTTTGCATTCCTTTATTCAGAGATTTCTAAAACAGAAAAAGTTTGTGAATGTAAAACAAGCTGAACCATTTTCATAAAGACAGAGTTTTTTTTCAAAGTTAACAAAAAGTAATGAAGTTATTGAAGAATAAATGATGTTCGACTCCCACCCCGGACAGATCCACCCAAACCAAGGGGTTAAGAAATGTTGGTAGTGCTCATGCACGAATCTGACTCTCCCCACTGCTGCTAATCACACTAGCAGTGATCTAGCAGGCAGCCACTGGTTCTACCAGGATAGGTCTGTCCTGCATCTCAGGGGAGCGCGTACCCTGCCGCGAGGCGGGAACAAGCGCGAGGAAGAAGAAGATTGAAGAATAAATGATGAGATTTGACTGACGATAAGACCCCTTGAAGATCCTTGTTCACTTTTCGGCGCAAATGTATCTCCCCATTCTTCGCGCTTTTTATTTCGACCTCTCTGAAGAGTTTTCGGAAGTTTTTATTCGGAAAAAAAATTCCGGAAAAAATTTCCAAAAAATTTCGGAAAAATTTTTTTTCCGGAAATTTTTTTCGGAAAAATTCGGAAACTGAAAAGGAAAAAAATCGGAAAAAAAAGAAAAAAATTCGACTTCTCTGAAAAGAGGTAATAGAGAGAGAGAGAGAAATAAAGGGAAAGAATGAGAAAGAAATAGGGTCAGGAAGAGTTATTGTGTGATAGAGAGATAGATAGGAAGACAAAAAAGTTAATAGGAAAGGAAGAGAGAGAGAGCGAGAGAATTAAATACAATTTATTGTTTAAAATGAAGAGCTAGAAAAAAACTAATAAACATCCGAATTGAGCGAAATATAACTATTTATATATTATAAAACATGATAGAGTGTAACAATTGAGTCGCATGATAATCGCAGGATTGAATAACATCGTATTCAACATCAACTTGTGCGGTGTGGTCAACTACATAATTCCTATTTTTTCAAGCTTTGGCTGAAAAAAAAGAAGATTTAACCGCCATTCGGTCCCATCGGAGCTGTCTACTTCGAATATTTTTTAGTCTTTACTAATCAGACGATCAAAAAATTTGGTCGTTTTTAGAAATAAGCAACAACTCGATTTGGTCGTTTAAAAATACGCAATAACTGGATTTGGTCGTTTTAGAAATAAGCCACAACGTGTCTTCATTGCTCTGTGTATATTAACAGCAACGGATTCAGGTTCTAAATCATATATTCAAAAAAAAGGAATACTAATCTTATTAGTGTCATAATAATCGTCACACTAAATTTTTTTCAGTATGAACAGTAATCGAGAGCATTGCAATATAAAAAAGTATCGTTCTGACTTTTATATGAGACCTAAAGCTGTGATTGATCAATGCCGTAGCTACTGACCTCCCTGAGATAGGCGATTTCCGGATCCTCATCCCCAGCTGGTCCGACAATCCGAAGATAGTCCTCCTCAGAGTACCCTCCGGGACCCTATACACATATACATATGACCAGAAGCATCTCTTATTGATTATGATTAATTCCATTGTTGACTTAAACTTCTACTTCTTAACTCTTTCTTTGAATAAAGTGAACAGCAAATTAAAAAGGTATGTATGAATAAATGAGTACAGAAATAGAAGTAATCACTTTCCTAACACTAGCAATATTCGTAGGGAGAACCAAATACTCTTACGGGGATTGATCCCTTCAACAAAATAAAAAAATTTTGGAACACAACTTTCGATATGGGTTACTGGGTAGCTCACCAAATTTGATTTCACTAACTTCATCTTCAAAGAAGCTCAGAGGTTTGCTACTCTTCTTCTTCTTCAAGCCAGATAGAAATCGCCCAAAGGCGCCTATCTTCTTAGGCTCCTGAAAACCGAAAAGAGTAGCGAGAGATTCTAGCGGAAAATAGTTTTTGATACAAGAAAAGAGTCGACTGATAGTCAAGTTTTTAGCCATATGTACATATAATGATGGTAGATAACAAGCTTTTTTGTTAGGTTGCGTGATTACAATTCCGTGAAGTTATTAAAAGTTTGATAGAGTCTTATTAGGGAGAGAAGATAATTTGAAATGGTTACAAGATGATGCTTTTCTGCACGATGTCTTTGTTAATTTATTTTCTGTAACCATTCGAAAACCGGGAAACAAAAAAGTTTCTGGAAAGCAACGGAATCAATTTTACCTAGTGAATTTCCGATCACAAGAAAAAACAAGGCCTAAAATTGAGGAAATAAGACTGACGCCTGGTGACAATTCATCTTCTTCTGAAGTTTGCTTGAGTCCCTGCTAAAATACAAAGTAAGCAAGAAAAAAATAGTTAATCATTTTTCACGGCAATACAAGTATGTGATGTGATTAAGGTTTTCGATTAAGCCAATCTTTTAAAAAAAACTTGAAAAATAGTTGGTAATTTTAAGCAAACCCTTCTTCTTATTTAAGTTTTTTTTAAAAATATTTTTTTTACATTCGTCTTTCGACCCTATCGCTCAAATGGTTCACTTTTGTCGCTAATAGTTCGGTTTTCAGATAATTTTTTATAAAAAGTAATAAGAATACAGAAATCGAATAATACATAATTTTCTCTTCTGCCTATCAAGTTAACCAACACCGTGGTTTTTCTAAGTTCAAAATCTTCCAGTCTTCTCCTTTAAATCTTGGAAAACTAAAGCTTATTTGGTATCAATCTCAAAAAACAAATTTCTTACTCTTGACTTCATTTTCTGCCGGAACCGTTCGTAAAAACTCGGCTTCTTCATATTCTCTTCCTGGAAAGATAAACAAGCTATATGAAGGAGAGTGATAATTTATGCTATAAAGTAATTACTCTTGTAAACGCATAAAATGACTATTAACGAATGTGGAATCACATTGAATAATAGAATAATGATGTATATCTATTTTTGAGAAAAGAAGTTTCTGATGTATAACATAGCATTAAGATTAACTTGTTTCTTGGTGAGCTCGATTCTTGCGAGGCACATTCCATGATCAGCTTTAGTTATATACAAGCACATAAGGGGATTTTGTAAAGAATTTCTGACATGAAGATATATAATATCGAGAAATAATTGTGAAAAATCCATGATGTTTTTTTTCTTCGAATTTATAGAAAAACCACAGTTTCTTCGTTCTGGTCGTCTTCTTCCTCAGACCGTTGATTCCTTTTATTCTGCGCCATTTTCCCCGCCAACCGTGCGTAGAGACTTTTCTTCTTTTTTTGAGGCTGCAGAGAAATTAGGTTTTTGAATTTCATGAAGTATTGTTCTAAGTTCAAAATTTTCTCGGAACATCAATAAAAAAAACTTACCATTTCATTCATTCATTCATCAACATCTGACCAATTCAACATCTGACCAATTCAACAAACTGACCAATTCAACATCTGACCAATTCAACAAACTGACCAATTCAACACCTGACCAATTCAACCAACTGACTAATTCAACATCTGACCAATTCAACAAACTGACCAATTCAACACCTGACCAATTCAACAAACTGACTAATTCAACATCTGACCAATTCAACAAACTGACCAATTCAACAAACTGACCAATTCAACAAACTGACCAATTCAACATCTTCTCGGTACAAGTCAGGGTTCCCCGGTGCATTCTCTTCGGGAGGCTGCAATTTAAATATCAGCATTAATTGAGCTGTCAACATTTTTCAAACGATCGTTCACCAAATCCAAACCTTTGTCATTTGAGAGAAAAAAAGAAATAAAAGGAATTCAATTTCAAAAGCACCTATGAGTGAATGAAAATAAATAAAAGGTTTTCGGAAAGTTTTTTTTCCTACTTGAGAGTCTGAGGCCTTTGGCCAAAACCTTGGATGCAAAAAGAATCCCTATAGATAACTAAGATTCAAAAAGCGTAGCATATATTGTTTTTCTCTGAGCAAACAGCGAAAGTTTGAAAACCAGCTGAAAACTGTCTGAGGATTTTCGTTGTTTTGTTGACGAAGACATAAAAAGCGTATGGCTTCAGTCGGCTTGAAACATCTTCAGGTTAAAACCCAGTTAGCCCTTTCTTTTCACGCAGTAAAGTCGAACTGGAAAATGAGTAGAAGGCTGTTTTCCTTTCTGTGTTGAGCCTCTTCCCTCCCTCATAGATTTAACATTGCGATGAAAACAAAAACAGAAAATCCTAAAATGATCATGAAGACACTGACAATGTCATAAAGATGAGGATCCCCCGAAAAACCGGCTCGGGGCTCTTCAAGTCCGGCCTGCAAGTTTAAGCACAAAAGCAATAATAAAATGCGCGTTTTTGGCAAACAGCTAAGTAAACCCCAAATTTTTCATTAAAGCTCACACAGATAATTGAATTTCTAAGAGATTTGTAAGTAAAACTTTAAAAGTTCAGTTAGGTCCTTTTCCGGTACTCAACGATCCAGTAATCACGAATGAATTTCTAGCCGAATGATTCGTTCTCCACTCTGCAAATCAATCGATCGCTTATTCATGTGATTTTTGACGTTTAGAAAGCAACAAACGTATTATTCAGATAGCAGAATTAGACTGCAGATTCACGCCTTCAACTATGTTTTACATGATTTTTTTGTGTTTAAAACTCAACAATGAACACATAAGAGTCATTCCATGAATGAATACTCATTCGTTCATTCATGCAGTGATTTATCACCCAAGATCTACTAACATCGCCTGACAGCTCAATGTCTCTCTGTCCCCGAGATTTGATGGACTGCAATTAGTTGGTTTTACCTTTTCAAGATATTTATTGTTTCACCATTTTAAACATATGTTCAGACTCTACTAGTAAATTATAGAATTCATCTTATGTACTATTATTCCGGTGTAGAAGCTTCATGATCAGCTATTAAATAGATGAAGATGTACATTCTTTGTACTGGTAAACAAAGACAAAGAAGAAGACGACTCCGAAGTCACAGTCGATTTCAAAACAAGCCTTGTTCAGCCTCAACAAGGTTGGCTTGAAATAAAAAAAAAAACGATGAAAGATTCCGGACTCCAGGTTCGTGTTTTGTTATAGATTACTAAGAGTTGGAAATAAGTACTACCAAGAGCCGTAACTATTCCCGTTTTTAAACCTAAATATAAAATCACAGGAGGCTGTAAAACTAAGCTTTAAAGCTTCTTTTAATGAAAAAAATACTCAATCAACTCTGTCTCAAATCTTCCCACCAAAGAACTTCAATTGATTATAATTTTTGCCTTACGTCTATCTATTAAGGAAAAAAAGTTCACAGAAATACTTAAGGAACGGTAGCTCTTGTTTTGCACAAACTCGTTTCGATTATCAGTTCCCTATTTGGAAATATTCTATGACATCATCGAAGTTGATGATTTTGTAAACAATGAAAATATTCTTTTAAATAAATTTTTTCACGTTGCCTTCATAATTCAACTCTTGATGACTTTAAAACAAGATCGAATTGCAGTGAAAAGGCAACTCGCTTTCATAACTTTACATCCCATTAAAGTAAATTCAAACACACTACAATGCTAAGCGAAGTTTCCCTGTATCTTTCTGTTCCAACAACGTTGAAATCAGTGGCCGATTTTTCCTCCATATATTCCTTGAGTTTTCAGTTTAACTTGGTCATTGGCGTATTAGAAGTAGACTGTTTCAATCAATAACGATGCCAACCCTTTGATTTGGTCCGCGATAGAACCATTTTTTCGGAAACTGAAATATATGATTCACTCACTCCATAAATTCTTTGGGTTTTTTAGGTTTTACTTGGTCATTGGCGTATTATTAATTTTTGCTTTTTGATCAATGAAAATACTGTTTAAAAAACTTCTAATGGAAATTAAGCAATCAATAACGATGCCAACCCTTTGATTTGGTCCGCGATAGAACCATTTTTTCGGAAACTGAAATATATGATTATTTAGTTTTTTTATCTTTAGAATGACAAAGGAAGAATTTATAATTTTAATGTTTTGTTCCCAAACTTGGATCAAATAAAAAAAAAAACTCCTGTTTTTTACAGTAGTGCAGACAAAAAAATAAGTGTGGAAAATGACACATATACATTTGCAAGTATGACTATTCGTACTTAAATGCACGCCTATTTCTAAGTTTATACTTTATAAGTATGAAAAGTCATACTTTCAGTGTTATTTTCCATACTTAAATTTTGTGTGTAAAAAATTCAACTAATACTCAATCAACTCTGTCTCAAATCTTCCCACCAAAGAACTTCAATTGATTATAATTTTTGCCTTACGTCTATCAGAATTCCAATATGTATACAAACCTCAAGCTAAGACTCGTGGGTTGAATTTCAAATTCTGAGAAAAACATTGTGTTTTATCTAGTGCCAAACCTTGAGTCTTCTGAGGTCCACATCTTGCTTTCTCAGACTGTCTTCCATCTTATTGAATCCGATCTTCACATTCTGTTTCATCCCTTTCAATTGATTGCTGAGGTGCTTGTAGAACCCCGGAGGCTTCGGTCTCTTCTCTCTTGGTGTGAACTAAGAAATGAAAACTTATCTTACTTATATTGATTGACCTGATTGATCAAAATATGATCACATAATATCACATGGGAATAATAACATAGGAAAATATCACATAGGTAAAAGCTAGTTCACCGGGCGCTTTAACAAGTCATACAAGCCTTTCATATTGCACTATCGCACAGAACAGCAATGTGTCTCGATGGTGTAATAGTAAAGCGCTCGCCCTATTGGTTAAAGACATGAAAGATGGCTAGGTTCGATTCCACCCGGTGAACTAGATTTTTTCCGCCATTTAACACAGTTTCGTCTTTTCATGGAGTTATTTTGAGATTTCGGAAAGAAAATTAATATAGTTTTTATTTTTTCATTTTTTTTAAAATCCATAACAGCTATAAGCACTCCATCTGCGTATTTTGGTGAGCGCTCGAATCCCAATTGCTGTTTTGAAAGCTAATCATAACACTTTTTGCTGTTTAACGGAAAAGTATAGATATATGATTCATTAGGTTTGAAGTGAGAACTTCTACTTGACTCGCGTCAACGAGGCGAGCTCATTCATGAAAAAACTAGGTGTTATCGCTTGAAAAGTCGAGAAAAACTCAAAGTTAAAAAAATTGCCCTCAAGACACGTATTTTTTTTGTTGAAACACATGGAAACTTCAAAACAAAGTTTTTTTTCGCTTTTTTTGGAGAAAATACTTCTTTAAAATGATCAGCTATTAATTCAAGAGTATAAGAAAAAACACGAAAAACCTTGTTTTTTCACTGAGTTTCATATCTCGAAAACTATCAGCCAGTTTCCTTAAAAATCGGAACATGACATTGAGGTCTGTTCTGAACAAAGCCGTCCAAAATTATTCGAAAAATGGTCTAGTTCGGATCCAACGGATCGATTCGATCGTTCCCTATCCCCAAAGATCTCTGTTGGTACTGTATAATAGTTTATCTAAATGTCTTCTCAACCAGGCTTTTAAAATCTGTTCGTGAGTATCCGAACACACGTACATACACATTTTGGCATCTTCTCGATATATACATACATCTAGTATCTGCCTCAGCATCTTCCTCTCTCTCTCTCTCTCTCTCTCTCTCTCTCTCTTTCTCTCTTTCTCCCTCTCTATATCTCTCGCTCTCTCTCTCTCTCTCTCTCTCTCTCTCTCTCTCTCTCTCTCTCTCTCTCTCTTTCTCTCTCTATATATATCTCTCGCTCTCTCTATCTCTCTCTCTCTCTCTCTCTCTCGAGCTCCGTCTACCTTTTGTGTCTCTCTTTCTCTACAAGAAACTGGGAGCAACTTCACAATTGACCGATCCCTGTGTTCTCCGGTCTTTTCTTTGGATTGATTCATAGTAAGGCAATCAAAACCAGGTGAAAAGAATGGTTAGATTTGGTATGATTAGGTTAGGTAAGTCCATCATGATAACACCTGTCCATGATCATTATTGCGGCATTTGAGTGATCAAATTTCCGAAATAGCAATAATGGAATAAATGTTGTATGGGCCGTGATGCGCATTATTTAAAATGTGCATTATCATGTGGGCGTGTGTAGCTAAGTGGGGAGAGCATTCGCCCGTAACGCGAAAGGTCACGGGTTCGGTTCCCGTCACACCACACGATTTTGCACAAGTTTCTACGAACAATCCGCTCCTCTGCTCGGTATAAAAATCCGTTGCTTGAGATCAAAGAGGAGTAGGGAATACTATTATTTACATAAAACTTCAAACTACTCGGTCTTTCCGATGTTATTGTTTTTCTTTTGTGATGCTTACCATCAGAGGAGTTTCATCGCGGACATCTTCAAACATCGTTCGGAACTGCAATTTTAGCTGCTGAACTCCTCAGTTTTTTTTTGTTTGTTAAACAGTTACCAAGTCCTCCGTTTTTCTTCTCTTTTTTGATTCATTCATATGGCATTAGACGTTCATAGCTGACATTGGAAAGATTAAGTTGAAAGTTATTCATGCTTTCCACGATTAGGATCATATAAATTTTCCTTGAAAACTACTTTTATTTACAGAATTCCTTGCTCGTCTAATCTATAGCAACTTCTAAAAAATTATTTGGATTGACATTTACTCTAAAATCGTTTATTAGCCAACGGTATAGGTAAATGGAATTTTTAAAAATGAAAATTTTCCCGAAAGAAAACTTACTTCCGGTTCGAAAAGGGTTGACTGCATTCTCTGCAAGGTTACAATTTTTATATATGACACAAAGCAACGTTTTTTTTTCTCCATATGAAAGTCCTAAGGATCACTGGTCAGTACAAAATTTTGGTTTTTTTTATAAACGATGACTAAATATTATTCATTTTTTTATTTTTCATTTCATTTCATTTATTATCTCTAACCCTTTCGATTCACTGATTTTCTGACTTTGACGGGAAAAAACAGAGTCCTCTCATGCTTCTTAAGCGTGTGTTTTTTTCGCATCAGAAATGACAATGAAAGATGAAAACTGAACTATTTCTCCTTATCATGAAAAACATACTTCAAGCTGCTCGAGTGGAGAATGGGCAGTGTTTTTATGACTGAGTTTTTTGAAAAATAGGAGTCATAATTTGTTTCATTTCTCATGTGTTTACCAATATTTAAGCATCAAATTGAAGCGAAAAACATCTCTTCAGAAGTAGTATAATTGTTCCATCATGTGATGTTCCGCTATAATTCGAATATGTATCTAAGTATGTGACCTTTTTTTGCGGAAATATCGTCTGTCGACAGTTCGTGTAAGCCTGTAGAAAAACTGTTCAAAAAATTACGCGAGATTTAGGAGACTTCTTCGAAGTAGATGGTTCATCATAATCGTCTGAATCCGAATCGAGACCGTGCTTACCTGATGACATTATACATAGTAACTTGCAGATGAAAAGATCAATCGTTGCCACATCAGGAGAGCTTGAATTTTGCCTCCCGCCTTATTTTGTTAAATCCAATCCTCTGAATTGGACTAGTTTTCTAAGACGACCTCTCTCTCTCTCTTCTTCCTTCTCTGAGCTCGGTAGCCTACAGGAACCGAGAACTATCTCAGGGTCTTTGCCTTTGGAGTTATACTCCGAACTGCTGCGAATCCTGGTTTCATATCGCAGCCAATACTTCTATTAATCTCTTTTATCACATCCCCACCCATTCCGATACCACCTCATTTCCATCCTAACCAATGAAAATCCAACTCCATTCCCATCCCACAGCGTCCAGAATCTCAGAGCGAACATTCAGCTCAAGTTAAGACATCGAGCCTTATTCTCGGAACTTTGTTGACTAACCGGCGGATACGAAGGCAGTGAGCCAGCAGAACCAAAGCAGACCCAACCGCATGGTGAGCGAAGCGCCAGTTGAGATGTGACAGGAAAGCGCCTTCCTGTCTTAACTACGAAAGCTCATGACGTCATCGCGATTGCTGATGTCATCTCAGTCGATCGACATTAACATCGCCATCGGAATACTCTCCTTTTTCCTTATACATATTGCGAAGAATAAAAAAACTTCCCGTTCTTGGATAAATGATGTTCTCCGCTAGTTAAACAGACTCTACGAGATTTCCTACGTCATTCAAGAGTGCAGATTTTAGATCAATAATTGTTTTTAAAAAAGAAAAGTGTCAGACACGGCAATTTCCTTGCCCGATAAGAGGTACACCGAATTCACGCAGCAATTCCTTTGAACTTAGGCCAGACAGTGTTAATTTGAATTGTGGTTCTCTCCGGTTCAGTGTAGATGTCCCCATTTTAGTCGTGAGATGTCCTTAATAAGGTACCATCACTCCTAAAAATGTTTTGAGAGTATGCTTCATGCACATAATAATATGATTTTTGCCGCTTACACTTACTCAAGCACTGGAGATTGAAACTAGAAGTAATTTTTTATACTTCTGTACAGAGGAACCCATTACCGGTTATCCGATTTGTTGACACCCGATCTATTTGCATTTTAGAGCTTCGTTTCCCAATTTTCTTGGATGCGATTGCGTCTTTATTCAACAATTTCTTTTTTTTTCGAAAAATCATTTTACATCTGCGAAAACTATCCATGTACTACATTACTACATATAAATGCAGGAAGAAAGAATCAATGAATCGTGTGAAAGAAGCCGATTTTAGCAAGCTTTGAGCACCATTAGTCCGCTTCTATCAAATGAAGACCAAGTTCTGGTCGATCAAATCAAGACCGAATCAAATCTATCAAATGAAGACCGAAGTTCTCGTCGACTCAATATTTCACTAGTGCTAACAGCCCGGTAAGAAAACTATTTGTGTTCCTCTTTTTACGGAACTTGACGTCTGAATTCTAAAAGCGAATATTCTTAGTTTCGAGAAGGAAACCAGAGATAATCAATGATGAGTTGGTCAAACGTCAAGCCCATGAGTTGGCCGATATTCCGAGAAAGCTAAAACACTATTTTCTTGTCTCCCTAACTTTGATGAAGCGAATTTCTCATTTAATCGTTTTGTCCTGTGAAAAGTTTTAGAGACATAGACTGATTTTAAAACTTTTTATCAAAGTAATCAAAAAAGTTCAAATCGTTCATACCTACGTTACTTCATAAAAACTTACTTCAAATTAAATCTTTACAACGAAAAAAACATAAACAAATAACATTGTAATTATCATAAAACATTGCATCTCGTACTAGTGAAGCACAAGTACAGATCAGTTTCATGTTAGGGACTAAGTAATTCCGAAATCTTAACTCTCCGTATAGGAATTTAAAGACATACTATATTCTACTTTTAGGAACATTTTTAGGAACTTTTAGGAACATGATGATTGGATGAATGACTTCATGGAGAAGAGAGAGCATCCACTCCTGGCAGAACTTTGCCTGAATTAAAACTTTTTAACACTTGAAATAATTTTTAAAACTTTTTTTATTATGTTGATAGCTAGAGAGAAAACAGAAAACAAAAAAAGAAAAAGAAAAAGAAGAGAACCGTCAAAACAAGGAAATAAAAATAAGAGACATGTAGAGAGCAGGGTGTTTCTTAGCACCCACACAACTTTTTTCGAGCGCATAGAAGTTAAAAAAAGTTTTGAGTTCAACATTAAATTTTTCCAATGATTGGGACTTTCCCTACGAAAAAACCGAGAAAAATTTTTCTTAGCACATAGATGTTTTCGGGGTTTTCGGAGAGCGCATAGATTTGTTTTACCCGCAGTGCGGGTCAGATAAACACGCTGGTAGAGAGAGAGAACAAGAGTGAGAGCATAAGGTATATAAAACCTTCTAGGAGCTCCAAACTCGCGCCTCCTCCCGTGGAAACATGGCTCAGCTTGGCCTCTGTTCCATATTTCTTCGCCGCAGTTGCCGTATCTCCGCCTCCTAAAAGGGATCAATAATGGTACTACTGCAAAATAATCAATAAATGTACCCCTTGTATGATTATTTTCGCCAATCTCGATCCAAGCGGCTCTTAACCACGAACAGTTCATACTTTGTAATGACGAGTCGAGGAGCCAGTAAAATAGCCTCTTGCCCTTCTCCGGTTAACGAATGGGTCTCGCGAAGAGAATCGCCGACTGCGGTAGACGGAGAAAATTTCTCTGGACTCGAAAGGATCCTCACCAAACTATCCCAAAGGACTCCCATCGACAGGATCTATGGGGAAACAACAACAACAACAACAACAACAACAACCTAAATTTCAACTCAAGTTCCACACGGTACATTACTATCAATCAGATCGCCTCAAGCTCACATGTTTGTTACAACATCTTGATATGATCAGACTCAACATTCACGAGTCCCTTTTATCTTAAATATAAAAACATCTTCAGGTATACTATCTTTCTTAACGGCTAACAACTTAACCTCAATCCTGAAAATCTAAAAAAAATAGGAATCAGATATTCAATTAACTTTGAGTGAGTATATAGAAATAAATTCAACTCTATTCAAATTTGTTTACCCTTGAGTATGTCATATGTATAACCTTCCATTAATATTTCCTTTCTTTTAATCAAAATAGCCCACAATCACCACATATTAGACCCCTACAAATCAAATTATACAATAGTCTTCCCCCCTTCGAATCAAAAGCCTACCAATGATGGAAACAGCGCCCGCTGCTGTTGCCGCCACGACGGCGTCCATCAGCGATTTGGTTCCGGCGGCGAACTTGTCCCACTCGAAGACTCCCGCGGGGCCATTCCATACGATCGTCTTCGACCTGAAACAAGGGGTTAAATAGTGACCGGATCGGTCCCGTCGGCGGATACATGTACACACACTATTGAAAAAAACTCCCTCTTTTCTTACCCTTTTCCTTCATCCCCTCTTCTTTTTTGCCTTCAAACTTTGAGCGGCGGATACATGTAAACCCAAATTGGGCAGTTCCATTTAACCCTTGCCTGGAACTCGCTTTCGTTGAATCTTGGTCCGGCAACATAATATGAGAGAGGAAATACATAGAAAGTCGACGACTTGGTGAAAGAAATCGCGAGAAAAACCTAGAGTAAAACTTTCAACAAACAATCGATTAGTCGAACTTTCATACGAAGTCACTTTTCAGATCGAATCAGAAACCTTGCAACCGCTTCTGCGAAGATTTTTCTGGTCTCCGGTCCAACATCTAGGCCCATCGAGCCTACAAAACGCATTTCCACGGAGAATGACTAAGAAATGCCACTTTTTTTCTAAAAAGATAGACCATAGGAGCGTGGTCGAGTTGATGTGTTTTCCCAAAAATGAACTGCCCGACAATAAGTCAAATTAGATAAAATGCTCCAAGATGGTTTTGAAAACGCGTATTTTTTTCCCAATCATTTTACAGACTTTGTACATGTTCATTTATTCAGCTTTTTAAAGTTATACATACATTTAAATTCAAACAATGTTTTTCACTAACTCTATGAATTTTTAGGCTCTCTTCTTCCAACGAAAAGGAAGTCTGACCACAAGGAACTCTCAGATATCATTTACCCCTGTATTGCCCGAAAAAAAGGGTCAAAACTAGCTAGAAGAGAAGAAAGTTCTGTAAAATAGAAAATTTTCGTGGAATTTTCCAGGATGGGTAAATCCCCGTATCACGACACTTTGTACCGCGTCACTTTGTACCCGACACTTTGTACCCCGTCACTTTGTACCGCGACACTTTGTACCGCGACACTTTGTACCGCGACTTGAGTGAGGCCGCGCGTTTTATTTTTACATTAAAACATATTTTTACATTAAAAAAGGCTTAGGCTTAGTAAAAGTTTACGATAACGAGGCCGTACGGCTTAGCTAACGAGGCCGTACGCGGTACAGTGTCGCGGTACAAAGTGTCGGTAATTCGTAAATCCCCCCTTTTTGATCGATGAAGCGGCTTACTCACCATCCGGGATTCCTTGCGCTGCGGTCGCTTTGGAGGCAGCCGCATCTTCGGCGAACTTGTCTCCCACGACGAAATCTACTGGGAGATGCATCTTGACTCCCTTGTCCTTCGCCTTTTGCAGCAACTCGTTCACAATCTTCGCGCCCTTCAAACACGCCGAATCGCACGATAAAATCAATGATAAAGAACAACAATAACCAGAATGTTTACCTTATCAGGGTTTGAATAATCAAATGCTGCAGTCCTCCGTTTCAAACCTCATAGAAGCGTCAACTTAATTAAAGTTTGAAATAGAGATCAGCCATTTCCGAGTCTCTGCTGACATTTCGAAGGACATTTATTACGTTGAACTTCATTTTATCTATATAAAACGACTTTTTGTTGCCACATTTCGCTTTAGGCGGGCTTCTGTGACTATTTCAAACACATCATAAAACCGCTGTCCCCTAACTGTTCTGCGGGTAAAATCTATGCGCGAACCTATTCGCTTCACAGAAAATCTAAAGGTATTAATCGTCTATTTGTATGACGTTTTCTACTTGCAACCCTAAATTAATCTTACTGCTACACACGCGACTTTTGCGGGTAATGATAAACAACTTGCAGAGCCTGGCAAACTTCAGAACACTAGACCTTGAAAAGAAAGCTTTCAAAGTATTTCAGCAGCCACCAATCAACAACATCCGAAGATATCTCTGGTGAGGCTCAGCAATTTCAACACTGTTCTTTTTACATAGCACTTCCTACTAAAAATATATCACTATTTGTTGCGCGAAACCTTTAACCTTCAACAGCTCAAGGTAAGATTCAGCAAATAGTGTAATCTCTTTTGAATACTTATCCGATACGCTTCACCCAGAACAACTTCACATTGATTCCTCATATGTGAATATATAGATCTCCCCCATCTCAAAAATAAAGCCCTTCCTAGGTACAAGTCGAAAGAATTTTTTATCTAAGCACTGAATTGTGATAATATACCGGGTCAACTGGAAAAGGAAGAAGTAACTTTCACAAAAGAGAACCTCTTCATCGTAGAGAGAGTTGCCGATGCTGACATTCTGTGAGACCTTCAGGAAAGTGTACGCCATGCCACCTCCAATGATCATCTCGTCTACCTACAAAAACCCTCTCTCAGGCGTCGAAAAATACCCGCTAATAAGATCCTTGTAGGCGCCGAGCGAGTTGGAAAAGGGATCAATGAAGGCTTAAAATTACGGTAAGCAGATTAGAGAAAAATTCTAACACAACAAAATAAGAAGAGAAAGTAGATCATTTTTGGGGTGAGCATGTATGCGCTAACATAGCTTCTCTGGTTACGATTTGATCCCTAACCACACTCAAAAAGATAATCATACAGACATAAGGTATTCCTGGTCCACTTTGAAAAAAAGAGGTAAGCGTTCTCTTGATGTGGGATTCGGATCAGGCTATTTCTTACCACCCGCAGAAAGATCGTGTATAACAAAATAACCAAGCATGAGAGAACGGCAGGCCTTTGAGAGAGTGCGAGATTGTGTGATGTAAAAGAGAGGCTGCAGACGATCAGAGCATTTTGATCACTAGCTTTCTTAGATAACGCATAGATTTAAGCCGCAGCGCGGCTTGAATCTATGCGTTATCTATGCGTTTATGCGCTTCGAAAAACAAACTGATACGGATCCAACTAAATGAAACCGATGGCTGCTCTGAACATATACTAGTGTCGATTCAATTTCACCCTACGGTTTGGGTGAAAAGTTAACTTCTGAAGACTCATCATTTATTTTGCAACTGCGAGCGAACATCAACTTGTGAAAGACTGCAGAATTTATACAAATAATGGTCCCAAAAATAATTTGAAAACCTCTTTCCACAGGTTTTAACTCCCTCTTCTAATGTTTCTGTACTATCCAAATTGCAGTTTTAAACGATCTTCGAACATGTAGTTGAGTCGTAATTATGATTCAACGCGCTGCTTATCCTAATTTCTTTCGATGGAAAATGATTCTCCCTTCTAGCTTATGACTCAACTTCACTGCTTAAACAGAGAATTTTCAGAAAGACACTTGAAACTCAAATCAACAGAGATAGAGAGAGAGAGAGAGAGAGAGAGAGAGAGTGATCGGCAACCTTATCAAGAAGGTTGTTGATAAGCTGGATCTTGTCTGCAACTTTGGCTCCTCCGAGGATGGCCAGGAAGGGTCTCTGCGGGTTCTCGAGGGCCTTCGCGAAATACTCCAGCTCCTTCTTCATCAGAAAACCCGTCGCCCGCTGCGGTAGAGTACACCCGACCATTGAACTGGAACAATATCATTCAATGCCTCTCTCTCCTTTTATCTCTCTTTCTCTCTCTCTCTCTCTCTTTGTGTCTGTCTCTTTTGCTCTCTCTTCCTCTTTCTCTCCTTTCTGAGCGTGTCCTTTCCGGACTTCTTTTCAATTACTCAGTAACGGCGGTGACGCCTGGTTGAAAAGATAATTTATATCAATTGTCTGTTTAGTTATGTTGATAGTTGATACCATCACACGAAAAAAGCTGTTTACAACGGGCGAGATCATACCCAGCCCTCTCTTCTCAATCCGCGAGCAAGCGCGTTACCGTGTAATGGTAACGCGTAACGCGGCTCGATCCCGACCGGTGAAAACAGCCTTTTCCGTGTGATCAATTGTCGTCTTAACCAGGAATCGCTGCCTTTTAACTGTGTAATTGAGAATTTGAAGATTTATGTTGATAGTGGTCAAGTTCTTCACACTTCTCTGCAAAAGAAGAGTTCTGAGTTTGTACTCACAGGAACGTGAGTTCGGAATGCCTACCGAGGGCTTTAGTTATTGTGAAAAGCCTCGCGCCGAGTTTTAACTAGACTTTAAGTCAGGGTGTTTTTGTAACCCGCTCTGCGGGTGAAATACAAGCGCAAATCTATGCGCTATTCGAGAAAGCGAGTGATAGAATTGCTCTGATCGTATGCATCTTGTTTGCCATGTATGGAGTGGTCGACTTTCCACCCGCTCTCTGCTCTATTCAATTCGTCTAGTGTACAAGATGCAATCCGGCTTCCAACGAGGAATTGGACACCTTGAAGCTGTATCGTCCTAGTCCCTCAACGCCCTGCCACACAATGCTACCACTGGAGTAGGACCGACCAATCACTAGCAAGTTCTTTCCCTAATCAACGTGGACCCCTTCGACTTTATATGTTATCAACTCCTTCAACCTCATGTTTCTTCTCACATGGAAGACCCCTTCCTTATACCTTACAACGCGTTTTGCATGCGTAATAAACTGATAAACTTATCTTTTCTTTTACCTCACACGCTCTAGGGCTCTCTAAAAGGCCTGCTCCCTCATCATTAGACATCTTGATATACACGCTTCTTCTGCGGATGGGAATAAATAGCCGGGGCTAATTCCATGTTCAACGGCCAAAATGGGGTTTCCTTCTTGTTTTCACTTCAGACGTTTCCCCTTTCTTCATACCCCAGGTAGAGAAACACGTAAAAAGCTATACAACCGGTAAAATGAGACTTTATAGGTCTTATGTGATTTTCTACGTAGAGTCCGGGCGTGGCATGATGATAGTGTGTTCGACTAGTATGCGAAGAGTCCAGAGTTCGACTCCCCCCACGGAAAGATCCACCCAAACCAAGAGGGTTAAGAAATGCTGGTAGTGCTCCGGCACGAATCGGACTCTCCTCACTGCTGCTACACACACGAGCAGTGAAACAGCATGCAGCCACTGGTTCTACCAGGAGGGGTATGTCCCGCATTTTAGGGTAGCGCGTACCCTGCCGCGAGGCGGGACCATGCGCGAGGAAGATTAGTATTATTTGATTTTCTACGTATCTCTTTTTAAAAGATTAGCCACCTGTGAGCTCTGTGAGCAGTTCCAAAAGCATCATTCACATAGACATCTCCGAGTTTTGTCAAAGAAGCACGGAACTTTTCCACCGCATCCGGGCTCGCTTTTACCTTAAACAACATCACTACTTAAAAAAAATTTTTTTCACTGATTTTCTATGCGGTTCAGATTTCTAGCTATCAAATTTCAATCTGGTCATTGCTACAAACTGACTGTTGTAGCAAACATTCGAAAAAAATAATAACATAGTCAAAAATCAGCATGAATTCATTCCACGCTATACAAGTTTTACTTTTTTTCAAAACAACATCATCCATCGGTCAGATTCTATTTGAAAAGGAAAAATTCAAGAGCCAGAAACTTAAAATCACAAAATGCGAGTGAGTTCACTGTTTCTTAACTTCTTGTATTGCCTAATCGCTCCTTGTTTTCTGGTCTTCAACATTCTCCCAAGGGCCAACTATCAATTAAAAAGCCAAGAATAGGCCATCCATGGCCATTCTCCAACCTTTTCCCCCGCCTCATTCACTCCCTTGCCTTCCTCTTCCACGTAAAATCGGAGGTTTTCTAGGAGGAAGACAGACCCTGGAGCCGGGTCAGCCAGCGCCGTCTCCACTTCAGCGCCCACGCAATCCGGGAGGAACTTTACTTCCCTAAGATGGGAATACTTCAGTAAGCACTCAATTTAACTCAACGAGCGATGAGTTAGGGTTATCTAACATATAAATCATGAAATGCATCTTTGTTTCAAGGCCCACACTTTTAAATATCTAAAAGCTGTTCTTCAATTTTCTAACGCATCAATCTATATGAAACCGTTCTAATATCCGAGCGAGTTGGCAAAGCGATGTAGAAAGGCAAAAAGAGGGTAAAGATAAATAGAACGGAAGAAGAAGAGAATGTAGATCATTCTCAGTGCGACTATGTATGCGCCAACATATGTAGCTGGATCGGTAACTATTTAACCCCTGCTTTCGATTGCTAGTTCGGATAAAAGCCTAGAATTAACTACGAAAGCTATTTACAGTCAGGGGTTGAATAGTGACCGGATCGCTCCCGTCGGCGGATACAAGTACACCAGGGGTTAAATGGAGCCGCCCAAATTGGGTTTACATGTATCCGCCACTCAAAGTTTGGAGGAAAAAAAAAGAGGGGATGAAGGAAAAGGGTAAGAAAAGAGGGAGTTTTTTGTCAATAGTGTGTGTACATGTATCCGCCGACGGGACCGATCCGGTCACTATTTAACCCCTGATGTACACACACTACTGACAAGAATTCCCTCCCTTTTATTACCGTTTTCCTTCACCCCTTCTTCTTTTTTCCTCCAAACTTTGAGCGGCGGATACATGCAAACCCAAATTGGGCGGCTCCATTTAACCCCTGGATACAGTATGATATATTCCGCTGTAAGACCCACAGCTGAGCTATTACGCGCACTAACTTCTTGAGCAGTGAACTCAGCTCGGTTGCGATTGGCTCCAGCGTGAATTTGGCCTGCTTTCTGCCATCTGGACGACCGAGATGAGACATCAGAACCACCGACTGCAGGTAATCCAATCACTCCGTTTACTTATAATTCTTTAGAAGTTCAAGTTTCTTTTATTCAATCTCTCTTCCTCCACCTAAGTAGATCTACTCCATCTCCCTAGCTCGAGCACTTGGATAACGCTAATGAATATCAACGTGCACTCAAAGTTTTCATCTGCTCGGAACTCAACTTAGTTCCTCATTTGGAACTTCCCAGTCCAATGATGTAATACTAGAAATTGTTAGCAAACTGTTTCTAACCACCCGCAAAACATCATGTACATAAAAAAACTCGTGAAAGATTGAAGTGGTAAGGAGTGAAATTATAAAGATATTAAAATCTTTTCAGCGCCTTTTTCCGCCTCGCGGCAGGGAAGGGGGGGGGGTATGGGCTCCCCTGAGAAGCTGGGCAGATTTAATCTGGTAGAACCAGTGGCTCCCTGCTGGTTAACTGATAGTGTGTGTAGCAGCAGTGGGAGATTCAAATGTGTGCTAATACCTTTCAATTTTACTTAACCGCTCAGTTTGAGTAGTTCTGTCCGAGGTGGGGGCAGGGCGTTTCTTACCACCCGCAAATTTTTTTCGAGAGCATAGATTTTCAGCGCATAGCGCACAAAAGTTCAGTGTTTTTCGCAATCATTTATTAAATTCCCTCAGTTCAAAATCGAAAAAATTTCCGAGCGCATAGATCTGAAGGTTTTTCGGTGTTTCTGAAGAACGCATAAATTTTTTTCACCCGCAGTGCGGGTGAGAGAAACACTCTTGTTGAGAATCGAACTTTGGATCCTTCGCATAATAGTGACGCACATTACTATTAAGCTACGCTCGGTTTTAGTACCCTGGAAAAATCGTGTAGATCAATAGACTCATCATGATGGGTAGACAGCGAGAAATTGGAGAGAGCCATACATACAGAGAAAGCTTTTCTTTTTTGAAGAGTGCACAGATTCTTACCGCACTGCGGGTTGAAGAAAGTTTTTATTTTTGAGTTGTTTGTGAATTTGATAATTTAGTCACAAAACCATTCTTTACAAATCACATGGAGCGCTTACGTATAAAAATCAATCGATAACTACAACGCATCTCTACCTAGAAGACCTCAATCTGTCTGAGTGAAGTTGTTCTTTTTACCTTTTTGAATCCTCTCAGAGTTTCTCTAACCTTTCTGAAACTGTGGGTGTTATCTATGCGCGAATCTATGCGCTATCCACATTTAGCAAGTGGTATTAGTTCTATATTCGCACTGTTCTCTATTATTCTTATGCTCTCGTTACTTACCAAAGTGTAAGGTTCCTTCTTGAACAGTCTTCTTTGAATTGTGGTAAGAAACAGGATGTTTTAACTCTTCGAGAGTGAACGGCAGGCCTAAGACGAGAGGAAACAGACGATCAGAGCCTTTGTAGCACTAGCTTTTGTGGTTGTCGCAAACAGGGGTTAAATAGTGGGGGTCCAGCTGGCGGATACATGTAGACACACTTCTTCTTCTTCTTCCTCGCGCTTGTTCCCGCCTCGCGGCAGGGTACGCGCTCCCCTGAGATGCAGGTCAGACCTATCCTGGTAGAACCAGTGGCTGCCTGCTAGATCACTGCTAGTGTGATTAGCAGCAGTGGGGAGAGTCAGATTCGTGCATGAGCACTACCAACATTTCTTAACCCCCTTGGTTTGGGTGGATCTGTCCGGGGTGGGAGTCGAACTCGGGACTCTTCGCACAATGGTCTATCACACTACCACATGTACACACACAATTGACAAAAAACTCCCTCTCTTTTCTTACCCCTTTCCTTCATCCCCTCTTCTTTTTTCTTCCAAACTTTGAGCGGCGGATACATGTAAACCCAATTTGGACGGCTCCATTTAACCCCTGGTCGCAAAGATTTCGGCATTGGTTTCAGCCACAGTGATGGTTCGCGAAACACACAGAAAGAGCCTGATTCTCATTCGATGATTACACCCAACCGTACCAACCTTAGCTCCATGCTGGAGAGCGTACTCGATGGTGGGTAGAGCAGCGACGACTCGCTGGTTGTTTGTGATCTTTCCCTCCTTCTGAGGAACATTGAAGTCCACTCGGATGAGGACTCGCTTGCCCTGCGATGTAACGCAATGTTCGATAAATTAAGAGGTCATTATTAAGTCCTTAGAGGTCCCACTCATCCCCCGAGATTTTCTGGTCTCGCAATTCATGTATAGTTTAACAAACTACACTTGCAGCTTTTGAAAGAATTAAAAAAACGACCGTTTTTCTAGCGGGGGAGTCTGGAATAATGAGAAGCGAGCTGGATGTAAAGAGCGGAGAAGCGATAGCTCATCATTATTCCTGACTTCATCGCTCAAAGAACGGTAGTTTTTCGAAATTCTCAACAGTGTTGCTGTTGTCATCCTAAAAAGCTTAAATGTCTTGCTATCTTATGGAGAGTTAGAATTCAACTTTACACTTTGCAAAGTAATCTCTCCAAAGTGATCCCGTTAAACGCTCTAGGCCGCATCCCGTTAAGCGTTTAACGGGATCACTTTGCAGAGATTCTTTGCAAAGTGAAACGTTGAATTCTAACGCTCCATTAGACACACAATCTTAGTGAGCGATTGAGTCATGTATGGAGCATAACTTCACAATTCAATTCCGGACAGAAGAAAGGAATACAGATGATAAATCTTTCAAGATTTTTAAACTGATCCTATTCGAGGGGTTTGAACTATTTTTCATGACCTGCTACGATGAAATTCCGATCTCTAAGCAGACCTCAGCACGCTTTAGGTAGGCCTCTGCACCCAGTAGAAGATCTACGGGATAAATTAACTTTAAGGACCCACTTGAAAGCAATTGCACTGTAAGAAAACATGTAGTAGAACAAGGACCCACCTCTAAGGTGGGTCCCTAATGTAAAAGTTTCCCCTACGCTTGGAGGCTGTTTTTTTCATGTTTCATTAACTGGAACTTTTTCATAGGCCCTTTTTCGAGAGCTTGCTAAAATAAATCTTGCTAGGTTAGTGTTAAGCCGGTTATGCATCGGGTTTGTGTATCTAGCTTTATTATTATTTTTTTTTCGCAAACGTTAAAAGTTGATGGTCGTTTTAGAGCTGTGAAAAATATATTTCAGAATATGAATAAAAACGCTTCGGCTAAGACCCTTCCCCCACCCCCAATGCTAAGACCCTTCCCCCACCCCCAATGCTAAGACCCTTCCCCCACCCCCAATGCTAAGACCCTTCCCCACCCCCAATGCTAAGACCCTTCCCCCACCCCCAATGCTTCGAGCATGTGAGAAATTTTCCATGTCAATGGTACAAAGTGAGAGGGAGGGAAATACATGTAAGAAAGGCGTAGGTACATATTCAAACATTATATCCAACTCCTCGAATGAAGTGTTCAAAGCCCCTTAGATTGATCTGTGGAAACCTTGAGATCGACGCTGTCTATGGAAAGTTTGTTGAGACCCATCGCCGAGACTTTGTAAGTAGCTCTTCTGAGAACTTCCTTCAACGATAGCAGTCCTTTGATAAGATTGAATGAATTCAAGCAAGAACTCTTATGTTGCAGCAATTCACTACGACATTGTTTTGTAGTGAGTAATAACAATTGACTTTGAAATATTGAGTTGACTGCTAAATCACATTGACAAAAGATTTTTAAAATTTAAGAAAAGCACGAATTCAGCGGCAAAAATACTGAAATTACACGCAAACACTAAAGTCCAAGAGAGGAATAAAAACAGATAGGGAGAAAGATTCAAAGAAGTAGAAGATAAAGTGTAACGGGAAAACTTGAGAGAAGCTAGAGAACCAAACGCGAGAGTAAATACAACAATCGATGTCTCTCCGCCATCATGTCAGAACGGCGAAAACGTGCATTTTAGTATATTCCCTTAAATACCATTGAGAAGGCTTTCTTCTCATGCACGATAAAAAGTGCTGATATTCAACTCATCACTCGCGAAAAAAATAGCCGTTATTTGTGTGAGCATACATGGTTCTTATTCAACGAGGCTTCCAGACATGAAAACAGTGGTTTTTGGGTTTTTCAAAAATTTGTTTACGAGAAAATGAAAAAAATATTGTTTTCATGATTTTATTAATACGGCTCTTTATAATCATATTTGTCTTGTATTAGTTCTTAGAAAAAGTTAGATTTGTTCGGAGTTTATATTGTGGTTTTCAGAACTTCATTTTTTTAAATAAGAAAATTATATCGAAAAAAAGTACAACGAATTCGAAGCAAACAACACACTTCGACAAGAATTTGACAAAATTGGTTTTTATCAACAAAAAACTTCCAAATAATTGAACTGCATATTTTAACCAAACAGAAACAAGAAGAAAATAATTTCAACCAGTCTTCTCTAGAACGCATACATTTTGGATGGTCAATAATCTGAATTTTCAAACTTTTCAATCAAAACTCTCAACTACTTCTTCCCCTAAACGATTCAATCATAAAATATGAACAAATGCTTAGTTAAATTAAACTCACAAATTTCACATAACGCGATGGTCGATCTATTGAGCTCTTATCAGGGTGTTTCTATCACCCGCTCTGCGGGTGAAAAAAATCTATGCGCTCTTCAAAAAAATCCGAAAAACATTAAAATCTATGCACTCGAAAGAAGACATTTTCGATTTTTCCTAAGGAAATTCCAAATACTTGAAGAAAACAATTTTAAACTCTTTTATATTCTGAAAATCTATGCGCTCGAGAAAAAATATACGGGTGGTAAGAAACACCCTATTTTTGAACAGTTAGCGTGAAGCTTGAGATTGAAGACATAACAAATCTACTTCATCTAAAAACAGTCTAGAAATCTTTTGAAAAGTGCTAGACCTAACTCAGTCTCTCATTTTGATCTTGAATTCAAGCCGGACAACATCAGACCATCTCTCAGAACGACCTCTTCAAGCCGGACAACATCAGACCATCTCTCAGAACGACCTCTTTTGAAACTTTCTAGTCTCTATTCTCTAAAGATCAAAATCACTCAACCAATTTACAACAACACATACTTCGAACATCGGTCTCTAAAGAGGTCTCTAAAGAGGTCTCTAAAGAGGCCATAGCTTTGTTATCATGCGTGTTCGCTCTGTTCTTACACCAATTCTTCTTTCTTCTTCGCATCTTCCAACTTCTTCGTCCGCGAAACTCCTGAAACAGCGTTTCCTCTCAATTATGTTTTACAAACCTTGTGTTATTATGACAAATGATTGAACTATCACACAGAAAAAAGCTATTCCACCGGGCGGGATCGAACCCAGACCATCTCGACTCAAACCGGGAGCGCGTCTTACACCACGGGGACACATTGGTATTCCGTGCGCTACTGTGTAACTTAGCATTTGAAGATTGTATTATTAGTTTACGAACAGAATACTCCAGATTTTCTGAAACAAATGTATCATAATTTTAGGAGAGGCACCTCGAATTCGATCTTAGGAGAGGCACCTCGAATTTAGGAGAGGCACCTCGAATTTAGGAGAGGCACCTCGAATTCGATATCGATCTTTCCTAATGTTGAATGCCACATATCAAAAGAGCTCATAACATAGGTCACCAGCACTGCTGAGAATTAGAAAAAGACAGTTTCTTGAGCAATTGAGTCTAGAATAATGACTAGCTACTTTCTCCGCTCTTCACCTTGAGTTCGCTTCTCATTATCCTAGACACCCCCCATTCGAAGATTGGTCGTTCTTTTTTATATTTTGAACAGTTACACTAGATTGTTAGTGAACTCTCTTTCCCACTCTTCGCATTGAGCTCATTATTAGACACTTCTGGTCGATAAGCGGTCATTCTTTCTACATTTTCAACAGTTTAATTAGAGGTTTGGATAACAGTTTAATTAAAGATTCAATCCGATTGAGGGAGAGGGTCGGTAGGTCGGTCGCTCTAGAACTTGAGGGAGAGGGTCGGTAGGTCGGTCGCTCTAGAACTTGAGGGAGAGGGTCGGTAGGTCGGTCGCTCTAGAAATTGAGGGGGAGGGTCGGTAGGTCGGTAGCTCTAGAAATTGAGGGAGAGGGTCGGTCGCTCTAGAAATTGAGGGAGAGGGTCGGTAGGTCGGTCGCTCTAGAAATTGAGGGAGAGGGTCGGTAGGTCGGTCGCTCTAGAACTTGAGGGAGAGGGTCGGTAGGTCGGTCGCTCTAGAACTTGAGGGAGAGGGTCGGTAGGTCGGTCGCTCTAGAAATTGAGGGGGAGGGTCGGTAGGTCGGTAGCTCTGGAAATTGAGGGAGAGGGTCGGTAGGTCGGTCGCTCTAGAAATTGAGGGAGAGGGTCGGTAGGTCGGTCGCTCTAGAAATTGAGGGAGAGGGTCGGTAGGTCGGTAGCTCTAGAAATTGAGGGAGAGGGTCGGTAGGTCGGTCGCTCTAGAAATTGAGGGAGAGGGTCGGTAGGTCGGTCGCTCTAGAAATTGAGGGAGAGGGTCGGTAGGTCGGTAGCTCTAGAAATTGAGGGAGAGGGTCGATAGGTCGGTAGCTCTAGTAATTGAGGGAGAGGGTCGGTAGGTCGGTCGCTCTAGAAATTGAGGGAGAGGGTCGGTAGGTCGGTCGCTCTAGAACTTGAGGGAGAGGGTCGGTAGGTCGGTCGCTCTAGAACTTGAGGGAGAGGGTCGGTAGGTCGGTCGCTCTAGAAATTGAGGGGGAGGGTCGGTAGCTCTAGAAATTGAGGGAGAGGGTCGGTCGCTCTAGAAATTGAGGGAGAGGGTCGGTAGGTCGGTCGCTCTAGAAATTGAGGGAGAGGGTCGGTAGGTCGGTCGCTCTAGAACTTGAGGGAGAGGGTCGGTAGGTCGGTCGCTCTAGAACTTGAGGGAGAGGGTCGGTAGGTCGGTCGCTCTAGAAATTGAGGGGGAGGGTCGGTAGGTCGGTAGCTCTAGAAATTGAGGGAGAGGGTCGGTAGGTCGGTCGCTCTAGAAATTGAGGGAGAGGGTCGGTAGGTCGGTCGCTCTAGAAATTGAGGGAGAGGGTCGGTAGGTCGGTAGCTCTAGAAATTGAGGGAGAGGGTCGGTAGGTCGGTCGCTCTAGAAATTGAGGGAGAGGGTCGGTAGGTCGGTCGCTCTAGAAATTGAGGGAGAGGGTCGGTAGGTCGGTCGCTCTAGAAATTGAGGGAGAGGGTCGGTCGCTTTAGAAATTGAGGGAGAGGGTCGGTCGCTCTAGAAATTGAAGGAGAGGGTCGGTAGGTCGGTCGCTCTAGAAATTCAGGGAGAGGGTCGGTAGGTCGGTCGCTCTAGAAATTGAGGGAGGTTCGGTCGCTCTAGAAATTGAAGGAGAGGGTCGGTAGGTCGGTCGCTCTAGAAATTGAGGGAGAGGGTCGGTAGGTCGTTCGCTCTAGAAATTGAGGGAGAGGGTCGGTAGGTCGGTCGCTCTAGAAATTGAGGGAGAGGGTCGGTCGCTCTAGAAATTGAAGGAGAGGGTCGGTAGGTCGTTCGCTCTAGAAATTGAGGGAGAGGGTCGGTAGGTCGGTCGCTCTAGAAATTGAGGGAGAGGGTCGGTAGGTCGGTCGCTCTAGAAATTGAGGGAGAGGGTCGGTAGGTCGGTCGCTCTAGAAATTGAGGGAGAGGGTCGGTAGGTCGGTCGCTCTAGAAATTGAGGGAGAGGGTCGGTCGCTCTAGAAATTGAAGGAGAGGGTCGGTAGGTCGGTCGCTCTAGAAATTGAGGGAGAGGGTCGGTAGGTCGGTCGCTCTAGAAATTGAGGGAGAGGGTCGGTCGCTCTAGAAATTGAAGGAGAGGGTCGGTAGGTCGGTCGCTCTAGAAATTCAGGGAGAGGGTCGGTAGGTCGGTCGCTCTAGAAATTGAGGGAGGTTCGGTCGCTCTAGAAATTGAAGGAGAGGGTCGGTAGGTCGGTCGCTCTAGAAATTGAGGGAGAGGGTCGGTAGGTCGTTCGCTCTAGAAATTGAGGGAGAGGGTCGGTAGGTCGGTCGCTCTAGAAATTGAGGGAGAGGGTCGGTCGCTCTAGAAATTGAAGGAGAGGGTCGGTAGGTCGGTCGCTCTAGAAATTGAGGGAGAGGGTCGGTAGGTCGGTCGCTCTAGAAATTGAGGGAGAGGGTCGGTCGCTCTAGAAATTGAGGGAGAGGGTCGGTAGGTCGTTCGCTCTAGAAATTGAGGGAGAGGGTCGGTAGGTCGGTCGCTCTAGAAATTGAAGGAGAGGGTCGGTAGGTCGGTCGCTCTAGAAATTGAGGGAGAAGGTCGGTAGGTCGGTCGCTCTAGAAATTGAGGGAGAGGGTCGGTAGGTCGGTCGCTCTAGAAATTGAGGGAGAGGGTCGGTCGCTCTAGAAATTGAAGGAGAGGGTCGGTAGGTCGGTCGCTCTAGAAATTGAGGGAGAGGGTCGGTAGGTCGGTCGCTCTAGAAATTGAGGGGGAGGGTCGGTAGGTCGGTAGCTCTAGAAATTGAGGGAGAGGGTCGGTAGGTCGGTCGCTCTAGAAATTGAGGGAGAGGGTCGGTAGGTCGGTCGCTCTAGAAATTGAGGGAGAGGGTCGGTAGGTCGGTAGCTCTAGAAATTGAGGGAGAGGGTCGGTAGGTCGGTAGCTCTAGAAATTGAGGGAGAGGGTCGGTAGGTCGGTCGCTCTAGAAATTGAGGGAGAGGGTCGGTAGGTCGGTCGCTCTAGAAATTGAGGGAGAGGGTCGGTAGGTCGGTAGCTCTAGAAATTGAGGGAGAGGGTCGGTAGGTCGGTAGCTCTAGAAATTGAGGGAGAGGGTCGGTAGGTCGGTCGCTCTAGAAATTGAGGGAGAGGGTCGGTAGGTCGGTCGCTCTAGAACTTGAGGGAGAGGGTCGGTAGGTCGGTCGCTCTAGAACTTGAGGGAGAGGGTCGGTAGGTCGGTCGCTCTAGAAATTGAGGGGGAGGGTCGGTAGGTCGGTAGCTCTAGAAATTGAGGGAGAGGGTCGGTCGCTCTAGAAATTGAGGGAGAGGGTCGGTAGGTCGGTCGCTCTAGAAATTGAGGGAGAGGGTCGGTAGGTCGGTCGCTCTAGAACTTGAGGGAGAGGGTCGGTAGGTCGGTCGCTCTAGAACTTGAGGGAGAGGGTCGGTAGGTCGGTCGCTCTAGAAATTGAGGGGGAGGGTCGGTAGGTCGGTAGCTCTAGAAATTGAGGGAGAGGGTCGGTAGGTCGGTCGCTCTAGAAATTGAGGGAGAGGGTCGGTAGGTCGGTCGCTCTAGAAATTGAGGGAGAGGGTCGGTAGCTCTAGAAATTGAGGGAGAGGGTCGGTAGGTCGGTCGCTCTAGAAATTGAGGGAGAGGGTCGGTAGGTCGGTCGCTCTAGAAATTGAGGGAGAGGGTCGGTAGGTCGGTCGCTCTAGAAATTGAGGGAGAGGGTCGGTCGCTTTAGAAATTGAGGGAGAGGGTCGGTCGCTATAGAAATTGAAGGAGAGGGTCGGTAGGTCGGTCGCTCTAGAAATTCAGGGAGAGGGTCGGTAGGTCGGTCGCTCTAGAAATTGAGGGAGGTTCGGTCGCTCTAGAAATTGAAGGAGAGGGTCGGTAGGTCGGTCGCTCTAGAAATTGAGGGAGAGGGTCGGTAGGTCGTTCGCTCTAGAAATTGAGGGAGAGGGTCGGTAGGTCGGTCGCTCTAGAAATTGAGGGAGAGGGTCGGTAGGTCGGTCGCTCTAGAAATTGAGGGAGAGGGTCGGTAGGTCGGTCGCTCTAGAACTTGAGGGAGAGGGTCGGTAGGTCGGTCGCTCTAGAACTTGAGGGAGAGGGTCGGTAGGTCGGTCGCTCTAGAAATTGAGGGGGAGGGTCGGTAGGTCGGTAGCTCTGGAAATTGAGGGAGAGGGTCGGTAGGTCGGTCGCTCTAGAAATTGAGGGAGAGGGTCGGTAGGTCGGTCGCTCTAGAAATTGAGGGAGAGGGTCGGTAGGTCGGTAGCTCTAGAAATTGAGGGAGAGGGTCGGTAGGTCGGTCGCTCTAGAAATTGAGGGAGAGGGTCGGTAGGTCGGTCGCTCTAGAAATTGAGGGAGAGGGTCGGTAGGTCGGTAGCTCTAGAAATTGAGGGAGAGGGTCGATAGGTCGGTAGCTCTAGTAATTGAGGGAGAGGGTCGGTAGGTCGGTCGCTCTAGAAATTGAGGGAGAGGGTCGGTAGGTCGGTCGCTCTAGAACTTGAGGGAGAGGGTCGGTAGGTCGGTCGCTCTAGAACTTGAGGGAGAGGGTCGGTAGGTCGGTCGCTCTAGAAATTGAGGGGGAGGGTCGGTAGCTCTAGAAATTGAGGGAGAGGGTCGGTCGCTCTAGAAATTGAGGGAGAGGGTCGGTAGGTCGGTCGCTCTAGAAATTGAGGGAGAGGGTCGGTAGGTCGGTCGCTCTAGAACTTGAGGGAGAGGGTCGGTAGGTCGGTCGCTCTAGAACTTGAGGGAGAGGGTCGGTAGGTCGGTCGCTCTAGAAATTGAGGGGGAGGGTCGGTAGGTCGGTAGCTCTAGAAATTGAGGGAGAGGGTCGGTAGGTCGGTCGCTCTAGAAATTGAGGGAGAGGGTCGGTAGGTCGGTCGCTCTAGAAATTGAGGGAGAGGGTCGGTAGGTCGGTAGCTCTAGAAATTGAGGGAGAGGGTCGGTAGGTCGGTCGCTCTAGAAATTGAGGGAGAGGGTCGGTAGGTCGGTCGCTCTAGAAATTGAGGGAGAGGGTCGGTAGGTCGGTCGCTCTAGAAATTGAGGGAGAGGGTCGGTCGCTTTAGAAATTGAGGGAGAGGGTCGGTCGCTCTAGAAATTGAAGGAGAGGGTCGGTAGGTCGGTCGCTCTAGAAATTCAGGGAGAGGGTCGGTAGGTCGGTCGCTCTAGAAATTGAGGGAGGTTCGGTCGCTCTAGAAATTGAAGGAGAGGGTCGGTAGGTCGGTCGCTCTAGAAATTGAGGGAGAGGGTCGGTAGGTCGTTCTCTCTAGAAATTGAGGGAGAGGGTCGGTAGGTCGGTCGCTCTAGAAATTGAGGGAGAGGGTCGGTCGCTCTAGAAATTGAAGGAGAGGGTCGGTAGGTCGTTCGCTCTAGAAATTGAGGGAGAGGGTCGGTAGGTCGGTCGCTCTAGAAATTGAGGGAGAGGGTCGGTAGGTCGGTCGCTCTAGAAATTGAGGGAGAGGGTCGGTAGGTCGGTCGCTCTAGAAATTGAGGGAGAGGGTCGGTAGGTCGGTCGCTCTAGAAATTGAGGGAGAGGGTCGGTCGCTCTAGAAATTGAAGGAGAGGGTCGGTAGGTCGGTCGCTCTAGAAATTGAGGGAGAGGGTCGGTAGGTCGGTCGCTCTAGAAATTGAGGGAGAGGGTCGGTCGCTCTAGAAATTGAAGGAGAGGGTCGGTAGGTCGGTCGCTCTAGAAATTCAGGGAGAGGGTCGGTAGGTCGGTCGCTCTAGAAATTGAGGGAGGTTCGGTCGCTCTAGAAATTGAAGGAGAGGGTCGGTAGGTCGGTCGCTCTAGAAATTGAGGGAGAGGGTCGGTAGGTCGTTCGCTCTAGAAATTGAGGGAGAGGGTCGGTAGGTCGGTCGCTCTAGAAATTGAGGGAGAGGGTCGGTCGCTCTAGAAATTGAAGGAGAGGGTCGGTAGGTCGGTCGCTCTAGAAATTGAGGGAGAGGGTCGGTAGGTCGGTCGCTCTAGAAATTGAGGGAGAGGGTCGGTCGCTCTAGAAATTGAGGGAGAGGGTCGGTAGGTCGTTCGCTCTAGAAATTGAGGGAGAGGGTCGGTAGGTCGGTCGCTCTAGAAATTGAAGGAGAGGGTCGGTAGGTCGGTCGCTCTAGAAATTGAGGGAGAAGGTCGGTAGGTCGGTCGCTCTAGAAATTGAGGGAGAGGGTCGGTAGGTCGGTCGCTCTAGAAATTGAGGGAGAGGGTCGGTCGCTCTAGAAATTGAAGGAGAGGGTCGGTAGGTCGGTCGCTCTAGAAATTGAGGGAGAGGGTCGGTAGGTCGGTCGCTCTAGAAATTGAGGGGGAGGGTCGGTAGGTCGGTAGCTCTAGAAATTGAGGGAGAGGGTCGGTAGGTCGGTCGCTCTAGAAATTGAGGGAGAGGGTCGGCAGGTCGGTCGCTCTAGAAATTGAGGGAGAGGGTCGGTAGGTCGGTAGCTCTAGAAATTGAGGGAGAGGGTCGGTAGGTCGGTAGCTCTAGAAATTGAGGGAGAGGGTCGGTAGGTCGGTCGCTCTAGAAATTGAGGGAGAGGGTCGGTAGGTCGGTCGCTCTAGAAATTGAGGGAGAGGGTCGGTAGGTCGGTAGCTCTAGAAATTGAGGGAGAGGGTCGGTAGGTCGGTAGCTCTAGAAATTGAGGGAGAGGGTCGGTAGGTCGGTCGCTCTAGAAATTGAGGGAGAGGGTCGGTAGGTCGGTCGCTCTAGAACTTGAGGGAGAGGGTCGGTAGGTCGGTCGCTCTAGAACTTGAGGGAGAGGGTCGGTAGGTCGGTCGCTCTAGAAATTGAGGGGGAGGGTCGGTAGGTCGGTAGCTCTAGAAATTGAGGGAGAGGGTCGGTCGCTCTAGAAATTGAGGGAGAGGGTCGGTAGGTCGGTCGCTCTAGAAATTGAGGGAGAGGGTCGGTAGGTCGGTCGCTCTAGAACTTGAGGGAGAGGGTCGGTAGGTCGGTCGCTCTAGAACTTGAGGGAGAGGGTCGGTAGGTCGGTCGCTCTAGAAATTGAGGGGGAGGGTCGGTAGGTCGGTAGCTCTAGAAATTGAGGGAGAGGGTCGGTAGGTCGGTCGCTCTAGAAATTGAGGGAGAGGGTCGGTAGGTCGGTCGCTCTAGAAATTGAGGGAGAGGGTCGGTAGCTCTAGAAATTGAGGGAGAGGGTCGGTAGGTCGGTCGCTCTAGAAATTGAGGGAGAGGGTCGGTAGGTCGGTCGCTCTAGAAATTGAGGGAGAGGGTCGGTAGGTCGGTCGCTCTAGAAATTGAGGGAGAGGGTCGGTCGCTTTAGAAATTGAGGGAGAGGGTCGGTCGCTATAGAAATTGAAGGAGAGGGTCGGTAGGTCGGTCGCTCTAGAAATTCAGGGAGAGGGTCGGTAGGTCGGTCGCTCTAGAAATTGAGGGAGGTTCGGTCGCTCTAGAAATTGAAGGAGAGGGTCGGTAGGTCGGTCGCTCTAGAAATTGAGGGAGAGGGTCGGTAGGTCGTTCGCTCTAGAAATTGAGGGAGAGGGTCGGTAGGTCGGTCGCTCTAGAAATTGAGGGAGAGGGTCGGTCGCTCTAGAAATTGAAGGAGAGGGTCGGTAGGTCGTTCGCTCTAGAAATTGAGGGAGAGGGTCGGTAGGTCGGTCGCTCTAGAAATTGAGGGAGAGGGTCGGTAGGTCGGTCGCTCTAGAAATTGAGGGAGAGGGTCGGTAGGTCGGTCGCTCTAGAAATTGAGGGAGAGGGTCGGTAGGTCGGTCGCTCTAGAAATTGAGGGAGAGGGTCGGTCGCTCTAGAAATTGAAGGAGAGGGTCGGTAGGTCGGTCGCTCTAGAAATTGAGGGAGAGGGTCGGTAGGTCGGTCGCTCTAGAAATTGAGGGAGAGGGTCGGTCGCTCTAGAAATTGAAGGAGAGGGTCGGTAGGTCGGTCGCTCTAGAAATTCAGGGAGAGGGTCGGTAGGTCGGTCGCTCTAGAAATTGAGGGAGGTTCGGTCGCTCTAGAAATTGAAGGAGAGGGTCGGTAGGTCGGTCGCTCTAGAAATTGAGGGAGAGGGTCGGTAGGTCGTTCGCTCTAGAAATTGAGGGAGAGGGTCGGTCGCTCTAGAAATTGAAGGAGAGGGTCGGTAGGTCGGTCGCTCTAGAAATTGAGGGAGAGGGTCGGTAGGTCGGTCGCTCTAGAAATTGAGGGAGAGGGTCGGTAGGTCGTTCGCTCTAGAAATTAAGGGAGAGGGTCGGTAGGTCGGTCGCTCTAGAAATTGAGGGAGAGGGTCGGTAGGTCGGTCGCTCTAGAAATTGAGGGAGAGGGTCGGTAGGTCGGTCGCTCTAGAAATTGAGGGAGAGGGTCGGTCGCTCTAGAAATTGAAGGAGAGGGTCGGTAGGTCGGTCGCTCTAGAAATTGAGGGAGAGGGTCGGTAGGTCGGTCGCTCTAGAAATTGAGGGAGAGGGTCGGTCGCTCTAGAAATTGAAGGAGAGGGTCGGTAGGTCGGTCGCTCTAGAAATTCAGGGAGAGGGTCGGTAGGTCGGTCGCTCTAGAAATTGAGGGAGGTTCGGTCGCTCTAGAAATTGAAGGAGAGGGTCGGTAGGTCGGTCGCTCTAGAAATTGAGGGAGAGGGTCGGTAGGTCGTTCGCTCTAGAAATTGAGGGAGAGGGTCGGTAGGTCGGTCGCTCTAGAAATTGAGGGAGAGGGTCGGTCGCTCTAGAAATTGAAGGAGAGGGTCGGTAGGTCGGTCGCTCTAGAAATTGAGGGAGAGGGTCGGTAGGTCGGTCGCTCTAGAAATTGAGGGAGAGGGTCGGTCGCTCTAGAAATTGAGGGAGAGGGTCGGTAGGTCGTTCGCTCTAGAAATTGAGGGAGAGGGTCGGTAGGTCGGTCGCTCTAGAAATTGAAGGAGAGGGTCGGTAGGTCGGTCGCTCTAGAAATTGAGGGAGAAGGTCGGTAGGTCGGTCGCTCTAGAAATTGAGGGAGAGGGTCGGTAGGTCGGTCGCTCTAGAAATTGAGGGAGAGGGTCGGTCGCTCTAGAAATTGAAGGAGAGGGTCGGTAGGTCGGTCGCTCTAGAAATTGAGGGAGAGGGTCGGTAGGTCGGTCGCTCTAGAAATTGAGGGGGAGGGTCGGTAGGTCGGTAGCTCTAGAAATTGAGGGAGAGGGTCGGTAGGTCGGTCGCTCTAGAAATTGAGGGAGAGGGTCGGTAGGTCGGTCGCTCTAGAAATTGAGGGAGAGGGTCGGTAGGTCGGTAGCTCTAGAAATTGAGGGAGAGGGTCGGTAGGTCGGTAGCTCTAGAAATTGAGGGAGAGGGTCGGTAGGTCGGTCGCTCTAGAAATTGAGGGAGAGGGTCGGTAGGTCGGTCGCTCTAGAAATTGAGGGAGAGGGTCGGTAGGTCGGTAGCTCTAGAAATTGAGGGAGAGGGTCGGTAGGTCGGTAGCTCTAGAAATTGAGGGAGAGGGTCGGTAGGTCGGTCGCTCTAGAAATTGAGGGAGAGGGTCGGTAGGTCGGTCGCTCTAGAACTTGAGGGAGAGGGTCGGTAGGTCGGTCGCTCTAGAACTTGAGGGAGAGGGTCGGTAGGTCGGTCGCTCTAGAAATTGAGGGGGAGGGTCGGTAGGTCGGTAGCTCTAGAAATTGAGGGAGAGGGTCGGTCGCTCTAGAAATTGAGGGAGAGGGTCGGTAGGTCGGTCGCTCTAGAAATTGAGGGAGAGGGTCGGTAGGTCGGTCGCTCTAGAACTTGAGGGAGAGGGTCGGTAGGTCGGTCGCTCTAGAACTTGAGGGAGAGGGTCGGTAGGTCGGTCGCTCTAGAAATTGAGGGGGAGGGTCGGTAGGTCGGTAGCTCTAGAAATTGAGGGAGAGGGTCGGTAGGTCGGTCGCTCTAGAAATTGAGGGAGAGGGTCGGTAGGTCGGTCGCTCTAGAAATTGAGGGAGAGGGTCGGTAGCTCTAGAAATTGAGGGAGAGGGTCGGTAGGTCGGTCGCTCTAGAAATTGAGGGAGAGGGTCGGTAGGTCGGTCGCTCTAGAAATTGAGGGAGAGGGTCGGTAGGTCGGTCGCTCTAGAAATTGAGGGAGAGGGTCGGTCGCTTTAGAAATTGAGGGAGAGGGTCGGTCGCTATAGAAATTGAAGGAGAGGGTCGGTAGGTCGGTCGCTCTAGAAATTCAGGGAGAGGGTCGGTAGGTCGGTCGCTCTAGAAATTGAGGGAGGTTCGGTCGCTCTAGAAATTGAAGGAGAGGGTCGGTAGGTCGGTCGCTCTAGAAATTGAGGGAGAGGGTCGGTAGGTCGTTCGCTCTAGAAATTGAGGGAGAGGGTCGGTAGGTCGGTCGCTCTAGAAATTGAGGGAGAGGGTCGGTCGCTCTAGAAATTGAAGGAGAGGGTCGGTAGGTCGTTCGCTCTAGAAATTGAGGGAGAGGGTCGGTAGGTCGGTCGCTCTAGAAATTGAGGGAGAGGGTCGGTAGGTCGGTCGCTCTAGAAATTGAGGGAGAGGGTCGGTAGGTCGGTCGCTCTAGAAATTGAGGGAGAGGGTCGGTAGGTCGGTCGCTCTAGAAATTGAGGGAGAGGGTCGGTCGCTCTAGAAATTGAAGGAGAGGGTCGGTAGGTCGGTCGCTCTAGAAATTGAGGGAGAGGGTCGGTAGGTCGGTCGCTCTAGAAATTGAGGGAGAGGGTCGGTCGCTCTAGAAATTGAAGGAGAGGGTCGGTAGGTCGGTCGCTCTAGAAATTCAGGGAGAGGGTCGGTAGGTCGGTCGCTCTAGAAATTGAGGGAGGTTCGGTCGCTCTAGAAATTGAAGGAGAGGGTCGGTAGGTCGGTCGCTCTAGAAATTGAGGGAGAGGGTCGGTAGGTCGTTCGCTCTAGAAATTGAGGGAGAGGGTCGGTAGGTCGGTCGCTCTAGAAATTGAGGGAGAGGGTCGGTCGCTCTTGAAATTGAAGGAGAGGGTCGGTAGGTCGGTCGCTCTAGAAATTCAGGGAGAGGGTCGGTAGGTCGGTCGCTCTAGAAATTGAGGGAGAGGTTCGGTCGCTCTAGAAATTGAAGGAGAGGGTCGGTAGGTCGGTCGCTCTAGAAATTGAGGGAGAGGGTCGGTAGGTCGTTCGCTCTAGAAATTGAGGGAGAGGGTCGGTAGGTCGGTCGCTCTAGAAATTGAGGGAGAGGGTCGGTCGCTGTAGAAATTGAAGGAGAGGGTCGGTAGGTCGGTCGCTCTAGAAATTGAAGGAGAGGGTCGGTAGGTCGGTCGCTCTAGAAATTGAGGGAGAGGGTCGGTAGGTCGGTCGCTCTAGAAATTGAGGGAGAGGGTCGGTAGGTCGGTCGCTCTAGAAATTGAGGGAGAGGGTCGGTAGGTCGGTCGCTCTAGAAATTGAGGGAGAGGGTCGGTAGGTCGGTCGCTCTAGAAATTGAGGGAGAGGGTCGGTAGGTCAGTCGCTCTAGAAATTGAGGGAGAGGGTCGGTCGCTCTAGAAATTGAAGGAGAGGGTCGGTAGGTCGGTCGCTCTAGAAATTGAGGGAGAGGGTCGGTAGGTCGGTCGCTCTAGAAATTGAGGGAGAGGGTCGGTAGGTCGTTCGCTCTAGAAATTAAGGGAGAGGGTCGGTAGGTCGGTCGCTCTAGAAATTGAGGGAGAGGGTCGGTAGGTCGGTCGCTCTAGAAATTGAGGGAGAGGGTCGGTCGCTCTAGAAATTGAAGGAGAGGGTCGGTAGGTCGGTCGCTCTAGAAATTGAGGGAGAGGGTCGGTAGGTCGGTCGCTCTAGAAATTGAGGGAGAGGGTCGGTAGGTCGGTCGCTCTAGAAATTGAGGGAGAGGGTCGGTCGCTCTAGAAATTGAAGGAGAGGGTCGGTAGGTCGGTCGCTCTAGAAATTGAGGGAGAGGGTCGTTAGGTCGTTCGCTCTAGAAATTGAGGGAGAGGGTCGGTAGGTCGGTCGCTCTAGAAATTGAGGGAGAGGGTCGGTAGGTCGGTCGCTCTAGAAATTGAGGGAGAGGGTCGGTAGGTCGGTCGCTCTAGAAATTGAGGGAGAGGGTCGGTAGGTCGGTCGCTCTAGAAATTGAGGGAGAGGGTCGGTCGCTCTAGAAATTGAAGGAGAGGGTCGGTAGGTCGGTCGCTCTAGAAATTGAGGGAGAGGGTCGGTAGGTCGGTCGCTCTAGAAATTGAGGGGGGGGGTCGGTAGGTCGGTAGCTCTAGAAATTGAGGGAGAGGGTCGGTAGGTCGGTCGCTCTAGAAATTGAGGGAGAGGGTCGGTAGGTCGGTCGCTCTAGAAATTGAGGGAGAGGGTCGGTAGGTCGGTAGCTCTAGAAATTGAGGGAGAGGGTCGGTAGGTCGGTAGCTCTAGAAATTGAGGGAGAGGGTCGGTAGGTCGGTCGCTCTAGAAATTGAGGGAGAGGGTCGGTAGGTCGGTCGCTCTAGAAATTGAGGGAGAGGGTCGGTAGGTCGGTAGCTCTAGAAATTGAGGGAGAGGGTCGGTAGGTCGGTAGCTCTAGAAATTGAGGGAGAGGGTCGGTAGGTCGGTCGCTCTAGAAATTGAGGGAGAGGGTCGGTAGGTCGGTCGCTCTAGAACTTGAGGGAGAGGGTCGGTAGGTCGGTCGCTCTAGAACTTGAGGGAGAGGGTCGGTAGGTCGGTCGCTCTAGAAATTGAGGGGGAGGGTCGGTAGGTCGGTAGCTCTAGAAATTGAGGGAGAGGGTCGGTCGCTCTAGAAATTGAGGGAGAGGGTCGGTAGGTCGGTCGCTCTAGAAATTGAGGGAGAGGGTCGGTAGGTCGGTCGCTCTAGAACTTGAGGGAGAGGGTCGGTAGGTCGGTCGCTCTAGAACTTGAGGGAGAGGGTCGGTAGGTCGGTCGCTCTAGAAATTGAGGGGGAGGGTCGGTAGGTCGGTAGCTCTAGAAATTGAGGGAGAGGGTCGGTAGGTCGGTCGCTCTAGAAATTGAGGGAGAGGGTCGGTAGGTCGGTCGCTCTAGAAATTGAGGGAGAGGGTCGGTAGCTCTAGAAATTGAGGGAGAGGGTCGGTAGGTCGGTCGCTCTAGAAATTGAGGGAGAGGGTCGGTAGGTCGGTCGCTCTAGAAATTGAGGGAGAGGGTCGGTAGGTCGGTCGCTCTAGAAATTGAGGGAGAGGGTCGGTCGCTTTAGAAATTGAGGGAGAGGGTCGGTCGCTATAGAAATTGAAGGAGAGGGTCGGTAGGTCGGTCGCTCTAGAAATTCAGGGAGAGGGTCGGTAGGTCAGTCGCTCTAGAAATTGAGGGAGAGGGTCGGTCGCTCTAGAAATTGAAGGAGAGGGTCGGTAGGTCGGTCGCTCTAGAAATTGAGGGAGAGGGTCGGTAGGTCGGTCGCTCTAGAAATTGAGGGAGAGGGTCGGTAGGTCGTTCGCTATAGAAATTAAGGGAGAGGGTCGGTAGGTCGGTCGCTCTAGAAATTGAGGGAGAGGGTCGGTAGGTCGGTCGCTCTAGAAATTGAGGGAGAGGGTCGGTCGCTCTAGAAATTGAAGGAGAGGGTCGGTAGGTCGGTCGCTCTAGAAATTGAGGGAGAGGGTCGGTAGGTCGGTCGCTCTAGAAATTGAAGGAGAGGGTCGGTAGGTCGGTCGCTCTAGAAATTCAGGGAGAGGGTCGGTAGGTCGGTCGCTCTAGAAATTGAGGGAGGTTCGGTCGCTCTAGAAATTGAAGGAGAGGGTCGGTAGGTCGGTCGCTCTAGAAATTGAGGGAGAGGGTCGGTAGGTCGTTCGCTCTAGAAATTGAGGGAGAGGGTCGGTAGGTCGGTCGCTCTAGAAATTGAGGGAGAGGGTCGGTCGCTCTTGAAATTGAAGGAGAGGGTCGGTAGGTCGGTCGCTCTAGAAATTCAGGGAGAGGGTCGGTAGGTCGGTCGCTCTAGAAATTGAGGGAGAGGTTCGGTCGCTCTAGAAATTGAAGGAGAGGGTCGGTAGGTCGGTCGCTCTAGAAATTGAGGGAGAGGGTCGGTAGGTCGTTCGCTCTAGAAATTGAGGGAGAGGGTCGGTAGGTCGGTCGCTCTAGAAATTGAGGGAGAGGGTCGGTCGCTGTAGAAATTGAAGGAGAGGGTCGGTAGGTCGGTCGCTCTAGAAATTGAAGGAGAGGGTCGGTAGGTCGGTCGCTCTAGAAATTGAGGGAGAGGGTCGGTAGGTCGGTCGCTCTAGAAATTGAGGGAGAGGGTCGGTAGGTCGGTCGCTCTAGAAATTGAGGGAGAGGGTCGGTAGGTCGGTCGCTCTAGAAATTGAGGGAGAGGGTCGGTAGGTCGGTCGCTCTAGAAATTGAGGGAGAGGGTCGGTAGGTCAGTCGCTCTAGAAATTGAGGGAGAGGGTCGGTCGCTCTAGAAATTGAAGGAGAGGGTCGGTAGGTCGGTCGCTCTAGAAATTGAGGGAGAGGGTCGGTAGGTCGGTCGCTCTAGAAATTGAGGGAGAGGGTCGGTAGGTCGTTCGCTCTAGAAATTAAGGGAGAGGGTCGGTAGGTCGGTCGCTCTAGAAATTGAGGGAGAGGGTCGGTAGGTCGGTCGCTCTAGAAATTGAGGGAGAGGGTCGGTCGCTCTAGAAATTGAAGGAGAGGGTCGGTAGGTCGGTCGCTCTAGAAATTGAGGGAGAGGGTCGGTAGGTCGGTCGCTCTAGAAATTGAGGGAGAGGGTCGGTAGGTCGGTCGCTCTAGAAATTGAGGGAGAGGGTCGGTCGCTCTAGAAATTGAAGGAGAGGGTCGGTAGGTCGGTCGCTCTAGAAATTGAGGGAGAGGGTCGGTAGGTCGTTCGCTCTAGAAATTGAGGGAGAGGGTCGGTAGGTCGGTCGCTCTAGAAATTGAGGGAGAGGGTCGGTAGGTCGGTCGCTCTAGAAATTGAGGGAGAGGGTCGGTAGGTCGGTCGCTCTAGAAATTGAGGGAGAGGGTCGGTAGGTCGGTCGCTCTAGAAATTGAGGGAGAGGGTCGGTCGCTCTAGAAATTGAAGGAGAGGGTCGGTAGGTCGGTCGCTCTAGAAATTGAGGGAGAGGGTCGGTAGGTCGGTCGCTCTAGAAATTGAGGGGGAGGGTCGGTAGGTCGGTAGCTCTAGAAATTGAGGGAGAGGGTCGGTAGGTCGGTCGCTCTAGAAATTGAGGGAGAGGGTCGGTAGGTCGGTCGCTCTAGAAATTGAGGGAGAGGGTCGGTAGGTCGGTAGCTCTAGAAATTGAGGGAGAGGGTCGGTAGGTCGGTAGCTCTAGAAATTGAGGGAGAGGGTCGGTAGGTCGGTCGCTCTAGAAATTGAGGGAGAGGGTCGGTAGGTCGGTCGCTCTAGAAATTGAGGGAGAGGGTCGGTAGGTCGGTAGCTCTAGAAATTGAGGGAGAGGGTCGGTAGGTCGGTAGCTCTAGAAATTGAGGGAGAGGGTCGGTAGGTCGGTCGCTCTAGAAATTGAGGGAGAGGGTCGGTAGGTCGGTCGCTCTAGAACTTGAGGGAGAGGGTCGGTAGGTCGGTCGCTCTAGAACTTGAGGGAGAGGGTCGGTAGGTCGGTCGCTCTAGAAATTGAGGGGGAGGGTCGGTAGGTCGGTAGCTCTAGAAATTGAGGGAGAGGGTCGGTCGCTCTAGAAATTGAGGGAGAGGGTCGGTAGGTCGGTCGCTCTAGAAATTGAGGGAGAGGGTCGGTAGGTCGGTCGCTCTAGAACTTGAGGGAGAGGGTCGGTAGGTCGGTCGCTCTAGAACTTGAGGGAGAGGGTCGGTAGGTCGGTCGCTCTAGAAATTGAGGGGGAGGGTCGGTAGGTCGGTAGCTCTAGAAATTGAGGGAGAGGGTCGGTAGGTCGGTCGCTCTAGAAATTGAGGGAGAGGGTCGGTAGGTCGGTCGCTCTAGAAATTGAGGGAGAGGGTCGGTAGCTCTAGAAATTGAGGGAGAGGGTCGGTAGGTCGGTCGCTCTAGAAATTGAGGGAGAGGGTCGGTAGGTCGGTCGCTCTAGAAATTGAGGGAGAGGGTCGGTAGGTCGGTCGCTCTAGAAATTGAGGGAGAGGGTCGGTCGCTTTAGAAATTGAGGGAGAGGGTCGGTCGCTATAGAAATTGAAGGAGAGGGTCGGTAGGTCGGTCGCTCTAGAAATTCAGGGAGAGGGTCGGTAGGTCGGTCGCTCTAGAAATTGAGGGAGGTTCGGTCGCTCTAGAAATTGAAGGAGAGGGTCGGTAGGTCGGTCGCTCTAGAAATTGAGGGAGAGGGTCGGTAGGTCGTTCGCTCTAGAAATTGAGGGAGAGGGTCGGTAGGTCGGTCGCTCTAGAAATTGAGGGAGAGGGTCGGTCGCTCTAGAAATTGAAGGAGAGGGTCGGTAGGTCGTTCGCTCTAGAAATTGAGGGAGAGGGTCGGTAGGTCGGTCGCTCTAGAAATTGAGGGAGAGGGTCGGTAGGTCGGTCGCTCTAGAAATTGAGGGAGAGGGTCGGTAGGTCGGTCGCTCTAGAAATTGAGGGAGAGGGTCGGTAGGTCGGTCGCTCTAGAAATTGAGGGAGAGGGTCGGTAGGTCGGTCGCTCTAGAAATTGAGGGAGAGGGTCGGTCGCTCTAGAAATTGAAGGAGAGGGTCGGTAGGTCGGTCGCTCTAGAAATTGAAGGAGAGGGTCGGTAGGTCGGTCGCTCTAGAAATTGAGGGAGAGGGTCGGTAGGTCGGTCGCTCTAGAAATTGAGGGAGAGGGTCGGTCGCTCTAGAAATTGAAGGAGAGGGTCGGTAGGTCGGTCGCTCTAGAAATTCAGGGAGAGGGTCGGTAGGTCGGTCGCTCTAGAAATTGAGGGAGGTTCGGTCGCTCTAGAAATTGAAGGAGAGGGTCGGTAGGTCGGTCGCTCTAGAAATTGAGGGAGAGGGTCGGTAGGTCGTTCGCTCTAGAAATTGAGGGAGAGGGTCGGTAGGTCGGTCGCTCTAGAAATTGAGGGAGAGGGTCGGTCGCTCTTGAAATTGAAGGAGAGGGTCGGTAGGTCGGTCGCTCTAGAAATTCAGGGAGAGGGTCGGTAGGTCGGTCGCTCTAGAAATTGAGGGAGAGGTTCGGTCGCTCTAGAAATTGAAGGAGAGGGTCGGTAGGTCGGTCGCTCTAGAAATTGAGGGAGAGGGTCGGTAGGTCGTTCGCTCTAGAAATTGAGGGAGAGGGTCGGTAGGTCGGTCGCTCTAGAAATTGAGGGAGAGGGTCGGTCGCTGTAGAAATTGAAGGAGAGGGTCGGTAGGTCGGTCGCTCTAAAAATTGAAGGAGAGGGTCGGTAGGTCGGTCGCTCTAGAAATTGAGGGAGAGGGTCGGTAGGTCGGTCGCTCTAGAAATTGAGGGAGAGGGTCGGTAGGTCGGTCGCTCTAGAAATTGAGGGAGAGGGTCGGTAGGTCGGTCGCTCTAGAAATTGAGGGAGAGGGTCGGTAGGTCGGTCGCTCTAGAAATTGAGGGAGAGGGTCGGTAGGTCAGTCGCTCTAGAAATTGAGGGAGAGGGTCGGTCGCTCTAGAAATTGAAGGAGAGGGTCGGTAGGTCGGTCGCTCTAGAAATTGAGGGAGAGGGTCGGTAGGTCGGTCGCTCTAGAAATTGAGGGAGAGGGTCGGTAGGTCGTTCGCTCTAGAAATTAAGGGAGAGGGTCGGTAGGTCGGTCGCTCTAGAAATTGAGGGAGAGGGTCGGTAGGTCGGTCGCTCTAGAAATTGAGGGAGAGGGTCGGTCGCTCTAGAAATTGAAGGAGAGGGTCGGTAGGTCGGTCGCTCTAGAAATTGAGGGAGAGGGTCGGTAGGTCGGTCGCTCTAGAAATTGAGGGAGAGGGTCGGTAGGTCGGTCGCTCTAGAAATTGAGGGAGAGGGTCGGTCGCTCTAGAAATTGAAGGAGAGGGTCGGTAGGTCGGTCGCTCTAGAAATTGAGGGAGAGGGTCGGTAGGTCGTTCGCTCTAGAAATTGAGGGAGAGGGTCGGTAGGTCGGTCGCTCTAGAAATTGAGGGAGAGGGTCGGTAGGTCGGTCGCTCTAGAAATTGAGGGAGAGGGTCGGTCGCTCTAGAAATTGAAGGAGAGGGTCGGTAGGTCGGTCGCTCTAGAAATTGAGGGAGAGGGTCGGTAGGTCGGTCGCTCTAGAAATTGAGGGAGAGGGTCGGTCGCTCTTGAAATTGAAGGAGAGGGTCGGTAGGTCGGTCGCTCTAGAAATTCAGGGAGAGGGTCGGTAGGTCGGTCGCTCTAGAAATTGAGGGAGAGGTTCGGTCGCTCTAGAAATTGAAGGAGAGGGTCGGTAGGTCGGTCGCTCTAGAAATTGAGGGAGAGGGTCGGTAGGTCGTTCGCTCTAGAAATTGAGGGAGAGGGTCGGTAGGTCGGTCGCTCTAGAAATTGAGGGAGAGGGTCGGTCGCTGTAGAAATTGAAGGAGAGGGTCGGTAGGTCGGTCGCTCTAGAAATTGAAGGAGAGGGTCGGTAGGTCGGTCGCTCTAGAAATTGAGGGAGAGGGTCGGTAGGTCGGTCGCTCTAGAAATTGAGGGAGAGGGTCGGTAGGTCGGTCGCTCTAGAAATTGAGGGAGAGGGTCGGTAGGTCGGTCGCTCTAGAAATTGAGGGAGAGGGTCGGTAGGTCGGTCGCTCTAGAAATTGAGGGAGAGGGTCGGTAGGTCAGTCGCTCTAGAAATTGAGGGAGAGGGTCGGTCGCTCTAGAAATTGAAGGAGAGGGTCGGTAGGTCGGTCGCTCTAGAAATTGAGGGAGAGGGTCGGTAGGTCGGTCGCTCTAGAAATTGAGGGAGAGGGTCGGTAGGTCGTTCGCTCTAGAAATTAAGGGAGAGGGTCGGTAGGTCGGTCGCTCTAGAAATTGAGGGAGAGGGTCGGTAGGTCGGTCGCTCTAGAAATTGAGGGAGAGGGTCGGTCGCTCTAGAAATTGAAGGAGAGGGTCGGTAGGTCGGTCGCTCTAGAAATTGAGGGAGAGGGTCGGTAGGTCGGTCGCTCTAGAAATTGAGGGAGAGGGTCGGTAGGTCGGTCGCTCTAGAAATTGAGGGAGAGGGTCGGTAGGTCGGTCGCTCTAGAAATTGAGGGAGAGGGTCGGTAGGTCAGTCGCTCTAGAAATTGAGGGAGAGGGTCGGTAGGTCGGTCGCTCTAGAAATTGAGGGAGAGGGTCGGTAGGTCGGTCGCTCTAGAAATTGAGGGAGAGGGTCGATAGGTCGGTCGCTCTAGAAATTGAGGGAGAGGGTCGGTAGGTCGGTCGCTCTAGAAATTGAGGGAGAGGGTCGGTAGGTCGGTCGCTCTAGAAATTGAGGGAGAGGGTCGGTAGGTCGCTCTAGAAATTAAGGGAGAGGGTCGGTAGGTCGATCGCTCTAGAAATTGAGGGAGAGGGTCGGTAAGTCGATCGCTCTAGAAATTAAGGGAGAGGGTCGGTAGGTCGGTCGCTCTAGAAATTGAGGGAGAGGGTCGGTAGGTCGGTCGCTCTAAAAATTGAGGGAGAGGGTCGGTAAGCCAGTCGCCCTAGAGATCGTTTTGTCAGTTGACAGTTTAACTATGCTCTGAACTTACTATTGGCCGGAGTGAGTAGCCTAAGTAGGGTAGCATCTGCTTCCAAAAGGGTGAGATCCTTGTTTGAGCCGAGGAATCTCTCCGACAATTCAGGATCCCCCAATCGCAGCACAACACGGGAGCCACGGACGTAAGCCCTTAAGATGAATCTTTCAATTCGCAATCAATGGTTATACAGTTCACGTTTTCACACCAGCAGTAAAACAGATTCTTAACGTTGACAAGCACGTCGTCAAAAGGGGTCACCAGAAACTTGTGCAATTGATGATAGCGGGGATGCCAGCGGGCGTTGAATGAAACCGATCTAAGGCATGCTCGTACGCGTCAAGCGAGTTGAAAAAGTAATGGGGAAAGGCAGAAAGAATGAAAAGAGAAGTAGAGGAGAAGTAAAATAGAACGGAAGAAGATGAGAATGTAGATCATTCTCGGCGCGAACATGTAAGCGCCAACATAGCTGGTCCGGTAACCATTTAACCCCTGACCGGAACAGCTATGTTGTCGCATACATGTTCGCGCCGAAGATGATATACATCCTCGTCTCCTTCCGTTCTTTCAATGGCGAGTCGAGGCGCCAGTAAAAAAACCTCTTGCCCTTCTCCGGTTAACGAATGGGTCTCACCAAGAGGATCGCCGACTGCGGTGCGAGTGTAGACGGAGAAAATCTCTCCGGACTCAAAAGGATCCTCACCACCAACCTATCCCAAAAGGACTCCCCTCGACAGGACCTATGGCTCGAAACACACTGGCAACAGTGGCCATTCGTGACTCTACAGCCTTAAGAGCCTGTCACGGATGGAGCCGGATCATCCAGTCCAGAATCGAGCGCGACCTCAGGTGGCGGATAGAGGGATGCCTCCCTACGAAGAATTCGTGCTGGGAAGTAGCGGGAGAAATCCCGCCGCGGACCAAAACTGGGTAGTATAGCTCGTCAAAGGAGGGCGATGCCGGACCGGCCTGGGCATGCCACCGGACAAAACATCAGCCGATACTCCGCTATACTTTTCAATGGCGAGTCGAGGCGCCAATCAAATAGCCTCTTGCCTATCTCCGGTCAACGACAGGCGAGACGTCTCTACTCCCACCCAAAACGATGCTAGGCCGGCTTGACCACCCACTCACAAGGCCTATAGCATGAACAGGTTGCTACAACGATGTCCGCCTTCACAAGGTGCAGCATGACAGTCTCAGGACTGCAAAGGACATCAAAACCCTTCTCCGGACGCATCTTGTCCGAAGAACACGAGAACTTCTCTCATTAAAGAGAGTGTTCATAACTAAGTCTTCGATGCGGGATGCTTGCCGGCAACAACAACAACAACAGGACCTATGGGCAAGAAAACAAAAACAAAAAATCCTTCCGTTCTAATTTACTTTTTTCTCTATTTCTCTTTTCATTCTTTTGCCTTTCCCCATTCCTTTCCCCCCCCGTGTACAAACATGCCTTGGATTGGCCTCATTTAACGCCTGGGTCCGGTAACCATTTAACTTCTGAATGCCAGTCAAGAACCAAAACCGGATAACTTATTTTGTTATAGAAAGGTGATGGCAGACCGGCTTAGGCTTGCCAAGAGGAAGAACATTAGTCAATACTGTCCTGTACTTTGTAATTGCGAGTCGGGGCCAGGGGTTGAATGAAGCCGCCAAATTTTGGGTTTACATGTATCCGCCGCTCAATGTTTGGAGGAAAAAAGAAGAGGGGATGAAGGAAAAGTGTGAGAATAGAGAGGGAGATTTTGTCAATAGTGTGTGTACATGTATCCGCCGACGGGACCGATCCGGTCACTATTTAACCCCTGGTCGGGGCACCAGTGCCATAGCCTTCTGGCCTGATCCAGTGAACAAAAAGGTTTCGTGGAGAGGAATGCCGATTGCGGCAGGATGTTTCTTACCACCCGCATAATTTTTCTCGAGCGCTTAGATTTCCAGAATTTAAAAGAGTTTGGAATTCTTTTCTTCAAAGATTTGAAATTTTCCTAGGTAAAAATCAAAAATTTCTTCCTTCGAGTGCATAGATTTGAATGTTTTTCGGACTTTTTGAAGAGCGCTTAAATTTTGTGTATACGCAGCGCGGGTGAAAGAAACACCTTGCTGCGGTGTGAGTATAGACGGAAAAAATTCATCCCGACTTCAAAGGATCTTCACCGAAATATCTATGAGGACAGGACTTCTGGGCAAAAACAACACATAGAGGAATAGAGAGAGAGAGAGAGAGAGAGAGAGAGAGAGAGAGAGAGAGAGAGAGAGAGAGAAGAGAGAGAGAGAAAGAGAGAGAGTAAGAGAGGAGAGAGAGTAAGAGAGGAGAGAGAGAGAGAGAGTAAGAGAGGAGAGAGACAGTGGTAAAGAGCAACAACACATTGTTTTAGGCTGAAATGAAACAACAAAAAAAAATTGGTAGATTTTCTCATAGTATCTCGTTTTAGACGAATTGGTCACTATTTAACCCCCGCTCTTTTTATAATGCTCCTTTCATTCTATTGCTCGTTCTATTAAAAAAAATTTGAAAAACCCACTCTGCATTGACAGCAGGAGCTTTGCAAACTGCATTGAACTTTAGTCCGATGTCGATGTAGAGGTCATCCGAAACTCTTCTCACTATCTTCCCCGCTACAATTCGACCCTCGAAGTCCCCCAACTGCATGAACTTAGAGCGTCGTGTCATGGTAGCGAACGAAAGGCCCTTCAAATCACTCATTAGGATTGAAGCTGATAAACCGAGAAAAAAATGATACGTTGGGGGATAACCACGTAAAATAAAGATCTTTTGACGCTCGTAGATCAGGGTATTCATACTATTACCGTCGATAGTATCTCAGTGTGATCCCGCTAATTTTTGTTTTTTTTTCTTGTCGAATACAGGTTTTTTTCGAAACCTTGTGAGTCCATCAAGAATAATATCGATAGTAGCAAGAGCGAATTAAATGGGTTCGAAACAACTTTTTATTCTCTTATTAGTTGTATTTTGACAAATTGAGTCATCGAATTGACAAAAATTAATAATATGAGACATTTTCTCATGCAGTCTCGTCCTTTAACGCGAAAAAAAGGCTAAGCGAAAAAAACAGTTTAAAAAAAACCCGAAAAGCCTGTCATACCTGTCAAAATGAGACACAGATTTCAGTCGTGTCATGCGCTGGGTCACACTGATGCTTGTATCCTTGTATTTAAAAAGTTTTAACTGGTCTAATTTGATGTAAAACTTGATTTTATTGCTTAAAAAGTCACAATCAGTCATCATAAGCTTTATTCATAAAAAAATAATAAAAATAAACAAAATATAACCATTTGAACTTTACTAAAAAAATCTTTACTCGAAAAAAAAAGTTGTTTTAAACCGATTCAATTCGCGCTTGCTGTCGATATTCTTACTCATACAATCACAAGGACTCAAAAAAAAACCTTGAATCGACGAAAAAAATGGGCGGGACCACACTGAGACACTATCGACCTATTCATTACCTGGTGAGCGAGAAACAGCTAAAATTTAAACTCCAGAAGGCTTAATGAATTTTTGGAATTCGAAATCAGAAGGCACAGATTTGTCTTTGAACCAAGCTCCGTTTATCGAGAAAAAACTTTCAAACCTTATTCGAGACTGAAGAAACATCTCGACCGATGTTTTCAACGAGACTGTCGAGCGAAAGCCCAGCAGAGGTGTCACTATTGAAAAACTCTTTAGAGGAGTTCCCAGCTTCTGCGGTGAGAAGTCGAGTCTGTCTCGCGAGAATGCTTGCACAAGAAGTTAGTCTCGATATACTCATGTAGAATTACTGTTCTCTTAAACTAAGAGCCTTAATCCTAAATTTTTAGATAAACCTTGTGAAATTTTGCAGTCCGGTACTGGTGCGCAGATTAGGTTGATTCGATCACCGTATCTTTTTTGACAATTGTGTCGTACATTTGTCTTTCTTTTTCTACTAGCTTAGTTTTATTTTTCTTCGAAGAGTTTATTTTAAAAAATTTTTTTCTTTTTGCCAGTAAGCAGTTTACCTATGGTTGCAGGTTATACCCATCAGGGAATAAGAGCCCCTGTTCTATCTCTGTTCTATTCTGACATCTTTATAAAGTTGTCGAGTTTTTTAGTAATACTGGAAGCAAAGCAAAAGGATCTGTTATCTGTTGTTGGATGCACACACTCCGTCAAACACCCCAAAATAATTTTTCACCATATGGCAACCTTCAAATCATGGACGAAAGAACAACAGGAACAAGAGAAGTGATGACAAGAGCAGAAGCCGACGCTATTCGTCGTTCGAGGCTGCAAACTGTTAGACCTTCATCTTCTTTCCCGTCAAACTAAGATCATGTCCGGGTAAGAATTCTCTTCTTCTATTTTAACATGCGCTCTATATGTAATAAACTAGCAGCCTTCCGAATTTTTCTCGAAGCTGAGCAACCAGATATTGTAGCGTTGTCCGAAACTTGGCTCCATGGTAGGATTAAGGATTGTGAAATTGTTGGAGATCTCCCTTATGTCGATTACACGGACAAACGTTAACGGTTTGTATGTCGAAGCAACACAGAATACGGCCCGTTTCCATTGTTTCTCATTAAGGGTAGCACGTATGTTCACTAGATTATCGAGAGATGTGTTGAAAGTTCCGAGTGAACACGTTTTCAAAAAAGCTGTCATCAATATCATTGATACACTTTAGTCTTTCCGTTTCGAATCAGCAGAGATGTGGATGTAATTATTAGACACCATGACGCGGTCTGTAATAAATTTTTAAAAGAATTGTCTTAGATTTCTTTTCTTTTTTTCTCTACTTCAAAAGACACCATTGTTCTCGGTTGTTTTTGAATGTTTGTTTTTGCACCGACAAGTGTAGATAAAATATATAAATTTATAACAACTGGTAAGTGTTCTTTCTGATTACAATAGGCAATATGACGTTGAGGATATTTTTCTGTCTTTCTCTTTGAATATCTCAGGTTGATGCAAAAGTTGCTCATCCGTGCCCAGTCTCTGGATGTTTGAAACGTTTCACGTTTTCTCGCAACATCTATCCGCACCTGTTGGCTACTCATTTATGGACATGGACGGAGGAGCAAATAGAGACTCTGAAGAAAGATAGTGCAGTAGGTTTTTGGCACTTTTTGCGTTTAACCATCCCCCCACCAGAGTTTCAATGGTTTAGATTAGAGTGGCATTTTTTTGATACGGTCTCGTTAGCCTAAGCCGTACGGCCTCGTTAGCGTGAATTTTTTCTAAGCCTAACCGTTTTTGAATGTAAAAATTGATGTAAAAAGAATTTTTTGTGATTGTAAACAAGTCAGACGTATGACCTATTGAATCTCTGGTAGGACAGGGGTGGTTAAACGGTGAAGTGCCGGGTTTTTTTGTTGGTTTTTTGACGTAAAGAAAATTTTGTAGTTTTTACGTTAAGAAAATTTTTCTACCTTTCTCTGTTAATATCTCAGGTTGATACAAAAGTTGCTCATCCCTGCCCCATCTCTGGATGTTTGCAACGTTTCACGCGTTCCCGCAACATCTATCCTCACCTGTTGGCTACTCATTCATGGACGGAGGAGCAGATAGAGACACTGAAGAAAGATTGTGCAGTAGGTTTTTTGCACTTTTTGCGTTTAACCACCCCCCCCCCCCTCTACCAGAGGTTCAATGGTTCAGATAAGAGTTGTTTTTTTTTGATACGGTCTCGTTAGCCCAAGCCGTACGGCCTCTTTAGCGTGAACTTTTTCTAAGCCTAAGCGGTTTTAAATGGAAAAATTAATCTAAAAATATTTTTTTGTAATTGTAAACAAGTCAGACGTATGACCCATTGAATCTCTGGTAGGACAGGGGTGGTTAAACGGAGAAGTGCCGGGTTTTTTTGTTGGTTTTTTTACGTTAAGAAAATTTTTCTACCTTTCTCTGTTAATATCTCAGGTTGATGCAAAAGTTGCTCATCCGTGCCCCGTCTCTGGATGTTTGCAACGTTTCACGCGTTCCCGCAACATCTATCCTCACCTGTTGGCTACTCATTCATGGACGGAGGAGCAGATAGAGACACTGAAGAAAGATTGTGCAGTAGGTTTTTTGCACTTTTTGCGTTTAACCACCCCCCCCCCCCTCTACCAGAGGTTCAATGGTTCAGATTAGAGTTGTTTTTTTTTTATACGGTCTCGTTAGCCCAAGCCGTACGGCCTCTTTAGCGTGAACTTTTTCTAAGCCTAAGCGGTTTTAAATGGAAAAATTAATCTAAAAATATTTTTTCGTAATTGTAAACAAGTCAGACGTATGACCCATTGAATTTCTGGTAGGAGAGGGGTGGTTAAACGAAGAAGTGCCAGGTTTTTTGTTGGTTTTTTGACGTAAAGAAAATTTTGTAGTTTTTTTCACGTATAGAAAATTTTCTACCTTTCTCTGTGAATATCTCAGGTTGATACAAAAGGTAATCATCCCTGCCCCGTCTCTGGATGTTTGAAACGTTTCACGCGTTCCTGCGGCATCTATCGTCACCTGTTGGCTACTCATTCATGGACGGAGGAGCAGATAGAGACTCTGAAGAAAGATCGTGCAGTAGGTTTTTGGCACTTTTTGCGTTTAACCACCGAGGGGGGTAGGGGGTACCAGAGGTTCAATGGTTCAGATTAGAGTGGCATTTTTTGATACGGTCTTGTTAGCGTAAGCCGTACGGCCTCGTTAGCGTAAACTTTTCTAAGCCTAAGCGTTTTTTAATGGAAAAATTGATGTAAAAATAAGTTTTTGTAATTGTAAGCAAGTCAGACGTATAACTCATTGAATTTCTGGTAGGGGAGGGGTGGTTAAACGCAAGAAGTGCCAGGTTTTTTGACATGAAGAAAATGTTGTAGTTTTTTTTCACGTTTAGAAAAGTTTCTACCTTTCTCTGTGAATATCTCAGGTTGATGCAAAAGGTGCTCATCCCTGCCCCGTCTCTGGATGTTTGAAACGTTTCACGCGTTCCTGCGGCATCTATCGTCACCTGTTGGCTACTCATTTATGGACGGAGGAGCAGATAGAGACTCTGAAGAAAGATCGTGCAGTAGGTTTTCGACACTTTTTGCGTTTAACCACCCCCCCACTACCAGAGGTTCAATGGTTCAGATTAGAGGGGAATTTTTTTGATACGGTCTCGTTAGCGTAAGCCGTGCGGCCTCGTTAGCGTAAACTTTTTCTAAGCCTAAGGGTTTTAATGGAAAAACCAATGTAAAAATAATTTATTGTAATTGTAAAAAAGTCAGACGTAGGACTCATTGAATCTCTGGTAGGGGAGGGATGGTTAAACGCAAGAAGTGCCAGGTTTTTTGACATGAAGAAAATTTTGTAGTTTTTTTACGTTAAGACAATTTTTTTAACCTTTCTTTGTGAACATCTCAGGTTCATGCAAAAGGTGCTCATCCCTGCCCCGTCTCTGGATGTTTGAAACGTTTCACGCGTTCCTGCGGCATCTATCCTCACCTGTTGGCTACCCATTTATGGACGGAGGAGCAGATAGAGACTCTGAAGAAAGATCGTGCAGTAGGTTTTAGACACTTTTTGCGTTTAACCACCCCACCCTAACAGAGGTTCATTGGTTCAGATTACAGTGGCATTTTTTTGATACGGTCTCGTTAGCGTAAGCCGTACGGCCTCGTTAGCGTAAACTTTTTCTAAGCCTAAGTGTTTTAATAGAAAAAATGCTGTAAAAATAATTTTTTGTGATTGTAAACAAGTCAGACGTATGACCCATTGAATATCTGGTAGGGGAGGGGTGGTTAAACGCAAGAAGTGCCAGGGTTTTTTTTGGTTTTTTGACGTGATGAAAGTTTTGTAGTTTTTTTACGTTAAGAAAAATTTTCTCTCTGTTAACATCTCAGGTTCATGCAGAAGGTGCTCATCCCTGCCCCGTCTCTGGATGTTTGAAACGTTTCACGCGTACCCGCGGCATCTATCCTCACCTGTTGGCTACTCATTCATGGACGGAGGAGCAGATGGAGACTCTGAAGAAAGATCGTGCAGTAGTAGGTTTTTTGTTGCTTTTTTGACGTTAAGAAACTTTTTCCTACCTTTATCGGTGAATATCTCTTTTTCTTAAAAAAATTTTCTACCTTCATCTCGTGCTGTAGAAATTTTCAAGGTACTAATCTCAATTACCCCCTCCCCATAAAAATAAGTTAATCATAGTATTTTTTCTATGAAAGTACTGGAGGTCAGTAACTTTAGACAGTGAACTTTGTAAATATTTCCCTCTATTTGAAATGAAATTCTTTATATTGTGTTTTCTAAAGAAGAGCCAAGAAGAAAAGTCAGTAGCATGCCCCAAGTGCTTCTTCTTCTTCTTCCTCCCGCTTGTTCCCGCCTCGCGGCAGGGTACGCGCTCCCCTGAGATGCGGCAGGGTACGCGCTCTCCTGAGATGCAGGACAGACCTATCCTGGTAGAACCAGTGGCTGCCTGCTATATCACTGCAAGTGTGAATAGCAGCACTGGGGAGAGTCAGATTCGTGCATGAGCACTACCAACATTTCTTAACCCCCTTGGTTTGGGTGGATCTGTCCGGGGTGGGAGTCGAACTCGGGACTCTTCGCACAATGGTCTATCACACTACCACTTTGCCACGCCCGGACTAGCATGTCCCAAGTGCGACAATATATATTCTAGCAAGAAAGCTCTCAACAATCATCTAATATATAAGCATCGAGCTGAGGTTCAAATTACTGGAACTGGTTGTACTAGTTTTTAAGAATCGATAAGTACATAAATGAGTGAACTATCGCACAGAAAAAAGCTAGTCCACCGGGCGGGATAGAACCCAGACCATTACACCACGGGGACACATTGCTATTCCGATAAGTACATATGTGTCTGTTGCAGAAACCCCTCAAGAGTGTGATTTGTCCTCTGAATGACTGTGATGGTCGTTTTAGCAGCAGGCCGGAACTCGCTCGACATTGTTCAGAATCACATGCCACAGAGCAATCTCCCTTCAAAATTGAAAAAGAAACCTTCTACAGTCTTGAAGAATATATGATTAGTTTCATTATTGAATTGATGTTTTCGTGGTAGTTTTTTTCCTCTGAAACTTGGCGAAGTCAATATGGGCGGAGTCAATATGAATTTCAGGATTGGAAGAGAAATTTGGAAAACTCGACTCAAATCTCTTTCGCTACTGACTCTAATAAAGGCGACATAATCTATTTCTGGTGTTCACGAGCAAAAGAGGAAAAAAGAAAAGAAGACTCAATCAAAGCGAAGAAATCGAAAGGACAGCGAAGAAGAAAAGTCTACTGTCCCGCTTTTCTCATTGTAAGTTAATATTGGAGATTGTAAGTTAATATTGGAGATTGTAAGTTAATATTGGAGATTGTAAGTTAATATTGGAGATGCGTTCGAGTTTGAAAAGAAGTTTTTTTGCATTCTTATTTCAACCATATGTAAAGTTGAGGTTCGTTTCAACAAAGAAGGCCTTATCACCGCCAACTTCTGTCGTGATCATCTGGGTCCCCATAAGATACCAAAGGGTCACCAGAAATTACCGAAAAACCTCCCGGACTCCCGCCCGGTCAGTAAAATAGTTTTTTCACGTTTATGTTTTCAGTTCTTACATGCTGAAGCTTTTGTCCAAAGCAGACATTATGTTTTATGGTAATTGATAAACTTTGTAGCAGTTCATTTATCATTGCATCTAATCTTTATTGCACAGTGAAATAGCATCAAGTACATTGCACAATGTAGCTAAGTCACAAGCATGTCACTTTTACGGGAAAAGTGAGAAAAAAAAAGCAAAAAAAGAAGAAAATTTGTTCTCAAACAGAATTAAGGTGAGAACAGGAAAAGGTCAAACTAAAAACGTTGAAAACAAAGCGAAAACATTATGTAGATTTCAATCTAAGCTACTAAGAAATTTTTTAAATGATTCAGTTCTAGCGGCTTTCTTCGCCTCCAATGGTAATGCGTTCCATAATTCCACAACTCGAGCAGCAATAGTATTAGAATGATGAACTGTACGGAAACGTGGAACTCTGAGATGTAGATATTTCGATCTAGTTAGGTAGTTATGAGCGGATAAACAGAAGATGGAGTCTGCAGAAAGTGGCGTTTTACCCGTGAGTATTTTATAGGTCATCACAAGGTCCAAGTTTCTTCTTCTTATTTGAAGTTTCTGTAGACCAAGAGATTGTAGGCGGTCTTCATAACTCAGCGCAGCCTGACTGGTTCTTCTGAATATCCACTTGGTGAATTTGCGCTGAACATTCTCAACCATTTCATTATACTTCTTCATGTGTGGGGACCATATTACAGCACAGTACTCCACTATAGGTCTCACATAAGAAACGAATAATTTTTTGTACAAGTTAAGGTCTCTAGATTTGAATGTCCTCAAAATGTAACCACTTCTGGCATTTGCTTTCTTACACATTGTTTCCATGTGTTGAGAGAAATCTAGTGAGTTGGAGTATTCAACGCCCAAGTCACGCACTACGTTGGATTCTGGCAAACGTTCCCCTGAGAGAGTAAAAGGAAAGACAGGATGATTTGAGCCAAGACGTATCACAACTGTTTTAGAGGTAGAGATACTAAGTCTCCACTTTTTCGACCATTCATAAACTCGATTAATCCCCTCTTGTAGGCATTCTGGGGCATCGATGGAGTGGAGTTTAACGTCATCGGCGTACATAGTAACATGACACCCAGTTGGGAGAAGTTCGGCAATGTCATTTATGTACAGAATGAAAAGTATGGGGCCTAGGCAGCTCCCTTGTGGAACCCCAGTCGGAGTGGAGTATTTAGGGGACTCACTGTTCCCTATTCTGACACTTTGCACACGGTTTCGGAGAAAACTCTCCAAAAATCTGAAAAGACATCCATTTATACCGAAGGACCTAATTTTCTCCATTAATAGATCAATAGGTACCGCATCAAAGGCGCGGGAGAAATCTATCAATGCACAGCTAATGAAATGTTTCTGGTCCAACTTAGAGTGCCAATCACAAAGCGTTTCTAGCAAAGCAAGTTCACATGAGTGCTTAGGTCGGAAACCAAACTGATGTTTATTAATAAGTTGGTTTTCATTGAGGTACTCTAATAGCTTATGGCCAATGATTTTCTCCATAATCTTTGAAGTAGAAGGAGTAAGGCAAATCGGTCTGTAATTTTTGACATCGGTTTTCTCACCTTTTTTCTTGAATACTGGTCTAACGGTAGCCGTTAGCCATACTGAAGGGCAATCTCCATGAAGTAGAAAACGTTCAAACATGAGTGAGAGAGGAACACACATCGATAGAGCAGTATACTTGATGAATATATAAGGAATATTGTCAGGAGATGTGTTGTTTCTCGATTTGAGTCGCTTCAGATGAGAATATACCAGATGCGTGGGTATTTGAACGAAATCGATAGAGAAGGACGGGATCGGAAGTCTGGATAAATCCTTTCTAGATTCACTAACCTCTTTCACACCTCCATATAGAGAATGAAAGTACTTCGCAAATAAGAGGCTTTTTCTGAAATCTTCGGTTATAACTTCACCATTTTCTTCAGTTATTGGACCAATCCCGGTTTCTTCCTTTATGTTCGCATTAGTGTAGCGATACAGTTTTGACAGATTTCCGTTTTTTAGAAGAGCCTTCTCCTTATTTCTCCGATGAGCGTCATAGGCTTTTCTCAGTTTACGGTTCATACGGAGAAATGGGGATAATCCAATAGTTTCTCTTTTCTTATAAAGTCTAGCCACGCGACGACTGATTTGAGATATGATATGAGGTTTACCGATGAATTTAGACATATTAATAAGTGGAACGCATTCTGATATGATTCTATGGATTGTAGATGAGAATGTCTCATATACCTCATTTGAATCTTTCCATGAGTTGAATAGAGTAAACCAGTCAGTCCTATCTATCAGATAGTTTGCGAGCGAGAAATTGGCTCTCTTATAGTTGTACATATGAGGTGTTCTAGTTATTCTGGTTTGTTGGAAGGCAATTCTGAAAAGAACTATGTTGTGGTCACATGATGGAGGAGGAGGAGCTACGAAACAGTCTGATATTCCTCCAGGTAAAGAAGAAACACCAGGTCAAGAGTGTTCCCGAGTCTCGTGGGAGAACTGACATGTTCTGTGAGAGAGTGGTACGACACAAATCCAGAAAGAGAGCGAGAGTGATGACCGAGTGAGAGTGAAGGAGGAGTCCAGCCATCGGGCCATGATATTTCTGGACAGTTGAAATCGCCGACAAGAACATGTTCGCAGTCGTTCGCTAAGAATATGTTCTCAATGGAAGTAAGAGCATTTGAAAATTCGATGAATGTAGTGCTGGGGCTCCTGTAAACACAATGTAGTATTGTATCATGACTACGTTTATTGTGGAGCTTGACGGCTACGTATTGACATTGAGTAGAATGGCTTTCAGATAAAATGAGTGAAGATGCTATGGACTTTTCAACGAGTATAGCTACGCCACCCCCATGACCGTCCCTATCGCTACGGTAGACTGCATAAGTTTGGTTGCAAGAAAGCATAGAATCATGTATTGTCGTGGAACTAGCCCATGTCTCTGTTATTGCCATTATACTTGCTTTTTACTCGATAGCTAGGGCTTCTAAGATATTAATTTTATAGGAAATAGAACGTATGTTAACAAGAAAGCAATTCAAGTTTTGATCTTTTTCGCTTTTATCCTATTTCGATGAAATTCCATTTTTTACCGCTTTAGAGTAGGAGTTCAGCGGTTGTTCTTTGCTGCGAGGGCGAAGTTCCATTTGCTCTTCCTCTTCATTTTTCTTTTCACCTGTTTCAGCTGCTGCTGCATCGAGAGCTCTTCTTCCGCTTCTTGTTACGACGTTCCCGCTAGTCGTACGAGTTTTTTTCGGCTGTTCGCTTGGTTGTGTCTGCTGCTGTGGCTGGGAAACAGAAATGGGACCGGAAACAACATTAACCTTTTCAGCCTGAACGGGTACTCTTCGTTTAGGTAACTCCCTAGGATTAGCGAGACGGAAGATTTCTGGACCTTTCCCAATGTCCCTAACTACGAAAGTTAACGCACCTTCTGCTTCGTTTTTCTTTCCACATTCTTTCCGCAATTCCGCATCAAATTGAATCTGGTGTTTCAGGTAATCTGGTCTAGCGTAGCAGTGAACCTTTCCACTCAGTTTAGGAATGCATCGCGAGTTTCTCGCGAATTTGAGGAATTCATCTCTTATTTCTTTATTAGGAAACTGGATTTTAATCGGTCGAGGTCTGTGCCTGGCTCTCTCTGGAGAATATTTCACTCCTGAATGTCGATAAACCTGGATATTTTTAGTGTCTAGTAAGTCATGAGGCTATCAAGGATTTTGTTATTGGCTGACCTGATTATGCGTGTAACCAAACTTTCGTCCTGCTCTTTGGTCTCCTGGTCGACTTCTCCTTCTTCAAAGTTCATCAGGACCGCTCTAGTTGATTTTTCTTTGAGCTCTCCGTCCTCGGTCAGACAGCGAGTGACCGCGGAAGCGACTGCAGCGTATGACATAGGGCCTAAAGACGAACTGGAGACGGGAATGGGATGGTTTGAGTGAGCAGACATCAGTTTGTTCACCGAAGAAACAAGGCTCGAGACTGTAGCTATCAGATTGTTCGAGATCGTTGCTTGCTGATTGACAACTTCTCTTAATGAACTGATAGCATTGAGATTTGCCTCCTGCATTTTTTCAATCATAGAAGTAAGTCTATTCATAATGATGAGACTTTCTCCGGAAAGATCTACAGAGGTAGACATGCTACAAAGAATAGACAGTGCGTATTGAAGAGAGAGTAGTAGATAGAATGTTGTAAATCGAGCAAGCGAGCGAGAGCTTGCGTAGAGCGCAGCAAAAGGCCTCGCGCGAGAGTTGATTTCTGATCAAACTCGATGTATTAGAATGAGATGCAGAGTATGAATTAGAGAGTGTCTCGGAATGAGAGACAGAAAAGATAAAAGAGACAGAAAAGATAAAACACTGACTCTGCTTTGATTGTACAATACTCTCCTTACTGCAAATTTAGTTGTTTAAAGCGTTCGTTTCAATAGTTGCTATTGTCACTCCCGTCCTTTAGTAAACGACAGAAGCCTCACACTGGACAAGGATCGTCCTCTGAAATGAGGCAAGAATCCCCCTTATCCAAAATGAGAGTATTAAGACAGCAACCAAAGAAGAAAACACGAAATGAGTAAATTGCAAGAGAGACAGAGTACCGAGTCGAATGGAGCGTTAGAATTCAATTTTTTTTCCTTTGTCAAAGTAATCTATGCAAAGTGATCTCGTTGAATGCTCCAACGTCTCACCACGAATGGCCGTGAGAAGGAAAATGGACTACGGTATTTTTATGCTCATATAAAACTACGTCCAACAGTGATTATATAAGAAATACCGTAGTCCATGTTCCTTTTGACAGCAATTCGTGGTAAGACATTGGAGCATTTAAACGAGATCACTTTGCAGAGATTAAATTGACAACGTGAAATGTTGAATTCTAACGCTCCATAAGTTGAACAAGTTACGCTCCATGAGTTAAACAAGTCAAAAACTTGATGAAGAAATCGCTTCGACTAACGCTCCGCTGGAAACTGCGTTGTTTTTATTACTTAGCTAGTTCAATCTAAGAAACTGCTATGTTTTTATTACTTAGCTAGTTCAATCTAAGAAACTGCTATGTTTTTATTACTTAGCCAGTTCAATCTAAGAAAACACGATAGGCAATTGAATTTGTTCACAAAAATCGAGAAAAAGATTTTAACCGCCCGGGCCCCCGCCAGCGAAATTTTTGACAAATTTAGGTGACCTATGTTGGTCACGAAACTAAACTAAACAGTCGAGAGTGCGAATTCATTTATTTTAATCTGAAAAGAAATACTTGAAAAAATCTGAAGTGGATGAATGTTTCAGGGCTTCGAATTTGCAACATTGAAGGCTGAGCTACGCAATCACGGGCGAACAAGTGAGTATGGGGCTCTTCTGAAAGTATATTTTTCGCTCCAGATTCTTATGATTTTGCAGAAGCAGCACCGAATATTCTACAAATAAAAAAGGAAGACATCGACACTGTTCAAGACTGCCATTTTTTTGAAGAACAGGTTCAACAACCGTTAATCTTTCCAACCTAATGACTAATTGTACTAACACAACCTAATGACTAATTGTACTAACACAACCTAATGACTAATTGTACTAACACAACCTAATGACTAATTGTACTAACACAAAAAACTCCAGTGTCTCTAACTAATGTGAATGAAAAAAGTAATTCTCTGCGTATTTCTGAGCTTGCAAGTATTGAGCAAATTTCAGGTTCAAAGCGATGTCGAGATGTTAGACAGTGCTGTGAACGATGTGGAATGGAGCGAAAGACAAATGAACGAAATACAAACAGCTCGGTTCTACGCAAAGTCATACCAGGTTTTGATTATTTACAAGATGAATCAGTCTCTGTCAAAAAACATTAAATGTGATTTTGTTGTTCGTTTCAGATGATAAAAGACATGAAGAGGAGACTCGATCTCGCAAAGAGAAACAACGACAGCGAGATTCTTGAAGATTTTGTGAAGAGCTGTGAAGTGTTCATGGATACACTACCTGTACTGGACCGAAGCGGAAACGTGCTAAGACCTAACTCGCCCAGAAAACACGTCACCCCCATCCCTGCTCAGATTGAAAAGGTTGCATTTTTTCATGTTTTCCTTCTAATCAAAATAACTTAAACTTGAATACAGAGAGGCAGAAAGCGAATTGTAGACGTCAACACCTCTCAACCGCTCAGTGTACTACATTCTGACGAGAAGCAGATCTGTTTAAGAAGAGAATCACCCAGAAAGGAGGCGAGACCGATAGTGAGAGAGGATGAGGAGAGAAGGGGGGAATCATATTTTGAAGAGTCTGATGATGATGGAGAAGATGCATGGGTTCAGTGTAGCAAATGTTCCACATGGACACATTTTGTGTGCCTACCTTCGGCTAAAATGTGTGACGCTTGTTTTTAGGGAATCATGGGAGATGAATAGACTGTTGTCACTCAGGTTATGTTACGAGAAAGTGTTATGCAGTGTTTTTATTTGCGAAAAACATAATGAAACATAACGACATCCCGTTTTTTTTCCATGTTATGTTAACAACTAAAAGTGTTCTCAAATACTCTCTCGCCGCAGACAACGAGAGACACCGCGACTTCTATGTCACAGAAAGGGCACAAAATACCGTACACCATGCACATTTGAAGCGCTATTCCATTTGAGACTATTATTTATACAAATTTTAGTTGTGAACATAACGTGGAAAAAAAAACGGGATGTCGTTATGTTTCATTATGTTTTCGCAAATAAAAACACTGCATTAGTTTTCTTCGTTTTTGTGTTCAGTTAACAGTTAAATCACTCGTAGTAGTTCGTTTTCGTCTTATTTACTCCATTGAAGTATTCATTTTCCCAATGTAAATTCTCATCCGTGCCTCCATCTGAATTGTTCTTTTTTTGTTACATAAAATGCTGATGTTTCCTCTCATGCGTTCTGAATTTGGAAGGGGGGCCCTAAAGGGAAGAGGGGGAAGAAAAGAGGGCCCTACCTAAGAAAAGGGGGAGGGGAAATGGGGCCCTAGGGGGGGGAGGAGGAAGGGGGGCCCTAAAGGGGGAAGGGCCCTAAGAAGAAAAGGGGGGGAGGGAGTTTTCATGGATAAAATCTCTTTCTGAGTGAGAGATCAACGTTTATGTATTGGGTGCGCAAGAAAATAACCTCGGTTTTTAATCTTTTTATTAGTTATTTATTAAGTCAAACAAGAACCTCAATCAACAAAGTATGATCCATCATGGTTGAGTATGTGTTGCCATCGCGTGGGCAGATCGTGGATGCCCTTGTGGTAGAACGACGGAGAGAGCGATTCGAAGAAGTCTTGCAACCATGATTTTACCTCAGCTTCGTTCTCAAATTTTTTCTCTGCGAGGTGGTTCTGCATGGAGCGGAATAGGTGGTAGTCAGAAGGTGCCATGTCGGGCGAGTACGGTGGATGAGGCATCAACTCCCATCCCAGCTCCAACAGCTTCTAAACCGTTTTTTTAAGACTTGTGTGGTCGTGCGTTGTCATGTAGGAATCGAATCTTGGCGCTCTCTTCGCCTCGAGCCACCATAGCTTGCTGCACCCGGTCGAGTTGTGTACAGTAGACATCTGCTGTAACAGTCATGCCGTTAGGTAGCAGCTCCCAATATACGACACCGCGTGAGTTCCACCAAACACACAGACAGTATCTTCTTCATCGGGTGCAGTCCGGGTTTCGGAATCGCCCTTGCTGAGCCACTGGCGCTTGCGTGTAACATTGTAGTAGGTCACCCACTTCTCGTCTCCAGTTAGCAATGTGTCCAGCCACTCGTCTCTTCTTTTGTAGAAGAGAAGTTGTGAGGCGGCCGCGACTCGTCGGTTCCTGTCGAATGGCCTCAGGTCGTGTGGCACCCATTGCCGAGCTTGTGTACTTTACCGAGCTCGTGAAGCCCTTTCTCGATGGTGGTGAGAGAGACCGCGAAGTGCTCTGCAATCTCAACAAGTTCGTTTGGGATCGGATTCGACAAAGGATCGAAAATCCTCAAGATCAAGCTGGCGAGGCCGTCCTGGACGGTCCATGTCTTCCAGCGTGCTGTCGCCTTGCTTAAACCGACTCAACCAAGCTTGGCACTGTCGTTCACTAAGGCATCCTTGCCCGTATACCTAACATATTTTTCGATGTGCTGCGGCAGCGCTCTCCCCCAGCTTGAAGCAGAAGAGAAGAGAGGCCCGTAGTATCATTTTTTCGAGCTTGCACCGGTCAGCCATATGGAAAGCTAATAGAATGAGATGACTGAGAAAAAAACATGAAAGTGAGAACTTCCTATACCTTTACTGAAGAAAGTTTTAGAAACCTTCGGAAATAATAATTGGCTTTTTTTTAAACCGAGATTATTTTCTTGCGCACCCAATATTTAAACAATTGCAAAAAGCGAAAGAATGGCTGATCACAAACAGCTATGTATGTCTTTATGTCTGCGGCGAGAGAAGGCGTATCTCTTTCTCTGCGGCGATAAATTCTATTCGTGATACAGTAATATGGCGAGAGAGAGGGAGAGGGATGAAAAAGGAAAATGAGAGATACTCGCTCTCCCTTCTCCGTTCATTGGTCAGTTTCTCCAGACCAGATAAGTGAAAAAAGTGTCAAAACATGAATTCAACAACATTTATTTATTTAATTATTCATACATCAAGATGTTACACCAATATGAGAGAAAAAATATGCGTGAATAGTATTTTTTACCACGAAATGTTGCACAAAAAAATTAACATTAGCTCATCCGAGCCTTCTTCGAACGATTGCAATATAAATCCTGTACCCCCACAAATGTATGGAACGACACACTTTGAAAAATGCAGCGTTACTGATTCAGCGGATTCTGCGCACCAGTACCGGACTGCTAAATTTCACAAGTTTCAGATAACTAGAAAAAACCAAAATTTTATAGTTCATAGTCTCGCAACGATAACCCTGTGAATTATCACAAGCCTCAGTCAGAAAGTAAACTAGGTAGGTAACTGTGTCGAAGTCATAACAAATGGATTTTTATCAACAAACCTTATGACAAATTGAACAAAAAGTACAGCAGCGAAGAAAAAAAGTCTATACTGAAGTGTGATCTTTCACTCATCAATATAACTAATGCAATAGATCGGTTTTCTTCATCCAAGGTAAGCATAGCGTTCATCGACGCGTCACATACGTGGCAGCGTCCTTTTTCTCACGTGGCGATGTTTCTCTGTTGGGATGGGTGGTTTCGTTTCGTCTACATGTGTTCTCAGTTTTAGAGAAACTAACATGGGTTTTTTTATATTAATTTTTCGCTGTTTACTGTGTAGTTTTCCGTTCACAGCATTAGATGTAATTTTTTATATAATGCTCTGCATTATTGTAACCTAATTTAAAATCCGTGTAATTCTTTCCCATAGGTGTTTTTATTTTCGATTCAGCTCTTAGATTCCATTTATAACCGCATAGAAACCTTCCTATCACGTTTGGGCATTGAACGTCTTCTAACTCGAAATCTAGTTCAATCTTGTTCTATGTTTTATCTCAGTTTTCAGTTTTTTATACAATAAATAGAAAGCTTCTACACAGAAGTGTATCGTCAAAGGCCACATCGCTTGACTGAGAAAAGATTTTTGAATGAGTATCGCAGAGCGGATCACTTACTCTAGACAGGTTCTCTATTTTTACTATTAATGCAAAAAGGTGTTTTCATGACAGAAAGTAATTAAAAAATTAGGTACTTCTTTGTTTTAGTGCCCCTCCTCCTACCAGAGGTTCAATTGAATCAGTTCAATTGGGTCATTTTTTCGATACGGCCTCGTTAGCTAAGCCGTACGGCCTCGTTCCCGTAAACTTTTTCCTAAGCCTGCCTAAGCGTTTTCAATGTAAAAAATAATTTCTTTATTGTAAAAATAACTTTTTCAATATAAAAAATTTTGTAAATGTAAGTAAGTCAGAAGTATGACCCATGGAACCTCTGGGAGGGGGGGCACTAAAGTGAAAAAGTACCCAAAATTCGAAACCATAGTGCTGTATGTACCTAATGGATCTGCTTTTACTCAAATTGTGGGCTGTGCTGGAAACCTAGGTGTTGTCTGCGTCTCTAACATTTCACAAGATGCCAAAAAGTGAAAACGCGAAAATAACATCTTCAAAAGGTCTCGTTCCCAAGCCGTACGGTCTTGCTATCGTAACCTTTGCCTAAGCCTGAAAAGAAAAAAAAAACTATGAAAAGTACCTGAAAAACTTTTATTCTTGAGTTTGTGAATGATTTTTCAAGCAGACTATTAAGCTTTGTGAATGATTTCATCAACGGGAAGAGCAGAAAGTCTGGGATCTGCTCGAAACATAGGTGTGGTTCAGCGTTAGACTGCAGAGTTTTACCTGATTTGCTGCTGTCTCTTCGTGATCAGGGGTTAAATGGAGCCGCCAAATTTGGATTTAAATGTATCCGCCGCTCAAAGTTTGGATGAAAAAAGAAGGGATGAAGGAAAAGGGTAAGAAAAGAGAGGCAGTTTTTTTGTCAATAGTGTGTGTACATGTATCCATCGACGGGACCGATCCGCTCACTATTTAACCCCTGATCGTGATATCTTAACTCTCGTTTTCCTCTGCTTATCTGCTATCAACTCAAGCTCTCTTCAGACTTTCTGCTACTTTCGTTGATAAAATCATTCACGAAGCTTTGTACAATTCAGCGTGACAATTCACAAACTCAAATATTGAAGTTTTTCAGGTACTTTTCTTGTTTTTTTTAAACACTTTTTTCGTTTAGGGCCCTCCTATCAGAGGTTCCATGGGTCATACGTCTGACTTATTCACATTTACAAAAAATTATTTTACATTAAAAAAAATTATTTTTACATTAAAATTTATTTTAACATTAAAAGTTCTTAGGTAAACGTTTACGCTAACGAGGCCGTACGGCTTAGGCTAACGATACCGTATCACAAAAATGCCACTCTCATCTGACCCATGGAACCTCAGGTTGGGGGGGGGCATAAACGCACACAGTGCCGTTTTTTTCTGCTTAGGCTTAGGTAAAGGTTACGCTAGCGAGGCCGTACGGCTAAGAAAATAAACCGTGTGGTTTAGGAACGAGACCTTTTGAAAGAAAATATTCGCGCATTTTCCGTTTTTGGCATCTTCTAAATGTTAAAGACGCTGAACATTCCTAGGTTTCCAGCAGAGCCTAATTCTGAAGAGCAGAGAAGAATGAGAGATAAGATATAACAAATAGACAGCATAAAATCGGATAAAGCCAAATTCAGTTTCAGGAATCTTCATTAGTTTTAAAAACGAAAACGATACTAGAAAATCGGGTACTTGTTCAGATCGACATAGGCTCCGCCCCTCCCCCCTCGGGGGGCGCATTCACGGATTTATGACTAATTTTTTTCATACCGTCTCGTTAGCCTAAGCCGTACGGCCTCTTTTAGCGTAAACTATCACTAAGCCTAAGCGTATTTTAATGTAAAAAGAACAGAGGGAGGGTTTAGAAAAAGAGGAAAATGAGAGAGAACACGAGCAACATCGTGCAGCAAAATGTAGGGGAGAGGAGTCTACGTCGAACTAGACAAGTGCCGAAAATCGAAACATAGGGAATGTGAAAATGAAACATTAGCTCCGTCCTCTCTTACTTATTTCCTACTATTCATTGACAGTTTTTTTGCCAGGGTATCTAAAATGACCCCACAAAGTCTGGTCTACTCCCAGTTTTTTATTTATTTAAAAGTTGAGGATCGCTTTCTTATTATGCTAGTCCAGCATTCCTTTTTTTCTCCAGTTGACAAGTTCATAACACCTATGTATCGAAAAAAAAAACACTATCAGCAAAAGCGAATCAGTCTTATCAATTTTCAGTCTTATCAATTTTCAGTCTTATCAATTTTCATCTACTTTTCAAAAATGGTCAAAATTCCTAATCACTCATCCTAAACTTTTTTTTCTTCTGTTTTCTTAGTTTTTTGTTTATTCTTTTTCTTGTCTTCTGTTTCATTGGGAACCTTTCTCCCATCTTTCTATAAGCTTTCGAAAATTATTGCTATGACAAATGTGGGAAAAAAACGCATCTCCAACGTTTGTTTGAATTCGTTCCCCTTGAAGTCTTCTCTCTCGAAAAAAATGTTTTTTTTTCTATTAGAATAGGAAGGTGCGTAGACTTGAAAAATATCAAGTGTCTAATTCTCAACTGCGGGCAGCTGAACTTGGAAATAACCTGTCAACCTTCATCACGTTATCCTGAAACGAGAGTAAATTGTCTTTTGGATACAGATAGAGAAGTCGAATTGGGTTGCCCATGGATACAGAACTGTTCGCTGTCGAATTCTCTCCTTTCTATATGCTCTTTCCCAAGCGACCTTCTTCGCCGTTGACTTCTATAGCTTTTGTTTCTAAAAGCAAACTTCATGAGAGCTCTTCGAGCGTGTCTCCAGCTACGTGGATCTTTAGAATTCGGTTCACAAAATAGCTCTTGTGTTTCAGTCTTGATATTTCATATCGCCTTCCGTCTTATCATTACTATCTTTGGACGGCTGGGAGACACCTTAGGTGTCTTTTAGGGTTTTATTTTAGGATTTCACCGTAGGTGTCTTAGGGTTTCATTTTAGGATTTCACCGTAGGTGTCTTAGGGTTTCATTTTATGATTTCACCGTAGGTGTCTTTTAGGGTTTTATTTTAGGATTTCACCGTAGGTGTCATAGGGTTTCATTTTAGGATTTCACCGTAGGTGTCTTAGGGTTTCATTTTAGGATTTCACCGTAGGTGTCTTAGGGTTTCATTTTAGGATTTCACCGTAGGTGTATTTTAGGGTTTTCTTTTAGGATTTCACCGTTGGTGTCTTAGGGTTTCATTTTAGGATTTCGCCGTAGGTGTCTTTTAGGGTTTTCTTTTAGGGTTTCACCGTAGGTCTCTTTTAGGGTTTTCTTTTAGGGTTTCTTTGTCTCAATTTCATTATTCCGATGATTCCGATCAGACAATATTTATTCAAAATACTGATATTTCGAGTTTTCAAGATTACGCCTTAGGTTTTTTCTCAATTTTTAAAATTTAAATCCATAATTCGTTAACAATTTATATGTTGAGGGTTCCGGTATGAACTATAACAACGGAGGATATCGCGGTAACTACAAGATAAACGAAGAAGATGTGCCCGAGTCAAAGCATACAATATTCGTCCGTGGACTACCAGCACATCTGACCTATGACAACATAAAGTTGGTTACCGAGAACCAGTAATCGTTTTTCACCGAAGGTTACCGAAAACCAGGTTTGAATACCCAACTACCAGAGCTTGCGGTTGTTTAAGTTCAAATATTTCTTTGACGCCTGAAAAAAGATCGAAACACTTTTTTTTAAAGACCGTTTTTCAGAAAATACTATTTTTTGTATTCTTGTATATATTTGAAGGAATCGGGCCCTTTTTTTGCAATAAAAAAGTTTTGCATGTCAAAATATAAATAATTATCAAATTGAAAAAATTATTTGTAAAAAGTCAATAATTTCGCCAAGAGTTCATTGTTTAAATTCCTTTTTCCAATTCAGAAAGTTTTCAAAAAATTTGCTAGTAAGTTTTTATTTGAGAGATGTGAATAGGACCAGTTTGATAAAAAAAAGCGAACAAATTCAACGTGATTTCAAAATGTTTGCAAATTGATTAGATCTGAAGGCTAGAATGTGACTATTTAGGCCTCAAAATTATGAATGAAACATTAACTGAATATATTTAGTGTGATAACAAACACGCCAGGTTACTGCAGTGTTTTGTATAGTCATTAAATAAGATTTCCGATTTTTTCAATAAGTGAACGGACAAAGTTCCATTCATGAATAGTAAAATTAAAACTGAATGATTGCTATAAATAAGTAAACTTGATCACGATATTTAAGGCGAGATATTACCTACCGTACCCACATATTTCGTGCCAGGAAAGAGCGATGAATCGCAGAAGGCAAATGATTGTGTAGGAGATGGAATTGACTACTCTCCTCCCTCTCCCTCTGAGTCTAATACAACTTGTATCTTATTATGTTGTCAACGTCCTCAGAATGTTTATCAAGTGTCCAGAGAACCCTGGTAAGTACTGCATATATTTAGTGTGATAACAAACACGTCAGGTTACTGTAGTGTTTTGCACAGCAATGCAAGTTCTTTCAAAAATGTTTTAAAAGGGAAAAATGGTGTTCAAACACTGAATTGTAGAGAAACATGGTCGTTTATCGGAAAGGTCATGCATGACTCGGAAACTCGGATAATGTGAGCGATGATCTTTGACGAAATTGAAAATTTTCAGCTGCCATCCACATGAGCCATTCTTTCAGTTCTGAGCTACATTAGAGAAAATAATGTTTCAAATTTGAATATTGAGTGCTATTCATACAGAATAGTCGACTTGTTGTTGGGAAGAATGATACAAGTAAAGCATTGTTTTCAGAGACTTCTTCGAGGACAAAGTAGGGCCTTGCTCCTTTGACTTCCAAAAGGTCAATCAAGACCGCAACATTCTCTTCGTTGCGATTCGATTCGAGACCCGCGAGGCCGCGAAAGAGGCTTACCATAGGTAAGAGTAAAATTGATCTCGTTAGAAGGTCTCGTAGTTTTGAAAGATTCCCAAAATATTGGTAACTTGATAGGAGATAAGGTGAAAAAGAAATCCATCGCACGGGCAGAAATGGCACTCGGCCGGGACCGAACCTCCGTTGCCTAACCGGGGCTTGTCGAGCGTTACCAATGCACTAACCGAACACACAATTTCTCATGCGATTTATTGCTTTATCTAAGGCACTATGCCAAAAAGATGGGGTAATCTCGTAAAACTAATTGAAGATACAAAGAGGAGAAAGAAGACGTTCTGGGCCATCGGTGTGAGGTCACCTGGTTCCGAGACATCCGCCGATTCGTGCAATACCAAACTCAGAAAGGTTCGCTTCAGGTCCCGATTCGCTGATTGAGTTTGTAGTCTGAGACAATCCGTAATTTTCCAGTCTCATTCACAAAAGCTCGTGTGTGAACGATGTGTGCATTATAGCCTAGCAATGATTGGCAATTGTTATTGGCTTGGATCTATAACGTGTCTGCGATCAGGTTGGGATGGAATGGTGTTACTCTGAACGGTTGGTGGAGGGTGCAGTTTACGATTTGTTTCGAACCATTTTCCCTCGAATGAAAACTTGTTAGTAGTTTTCCAGGATTCCCAATGTCATAAGTGGGTAAATATGAATTAGATGTTATATAATCAAAGAAAATATTTGATGATAGGACACAAATCGAAAAATCGGAAGACTACCGCTCACTTTGAGCGGGAGGCTTAATGAAGAGCGGAAAGTCAAAGGCCGAGAAAGATGGAATCTGGGGCCTCTTTCTAATTGGATATTTTGGATACAGCGATACAATATTGTCTTTCGATACAGCGATACAGCTATACAAATGGATACAGCGATATTTTGTGAAGGGCACCTGTATCCCTGTAAATGTTCTCTCTCTAATCTTTTACAGTTTACAGCAAAAAAATCGAATCTTTACAGGAAACGGATACAAATTTACAGTTCTAGAGGCTGCTGTAAAGATGGATACAGCACGCATTTACGATGTTTTTTCTTCATGTTTTTGTTTTTTACTTCATATTTTGTTTTTCTTCTTTATCTTTTGTTTTTCTTCTTCATATTTTGTTTTTCTACTTCATATTTTGCCAACTCTATTTTTTCTTCCTTTTTTCACCAGAATGTTTACAAATATTTGATTTTTTTTTGTCCATTAATAGTATACATAAATGAAAACAAAATAATTTTAGCATTTGTATATTCATATGTATAAGGGTTCTTTTTAACTTGGGCGCGCACTTTACTTGAGGGTTTTTTTTTAAAAAAAAACTTTTCAAAAGATTATTTTCACATTAAAAAAACGCTCAAGCTTAGTAAAAAGTTTACGATTTAAAAAGTGGTTTTTTTCTTCCAAAAACTAACTGGAATAGTTAACATTAAATTTAGCTTAGGCTAAGTGAAACTTACGCTAACGAGACCATTACGGCTTAGTTGGTAAAGACCGTTTTATTGAAATTCCTTCAAGTAGTATAGGGTCCAAAAAACAACAGAAAATCTAAAAAAGTTGGTGAAAAACAACTTTTTTGAATTGAAAAAATTTTTTGTTGTTGAAAAACTTGAAGCCTACATCGTTTACTTAGGTCACGTAATATGAAAAGAATAAAAAACTCGAAATCTAAAGCCTAGTTTAGCCGGAAAATCTTACCAGTTAAACTGCACTAACTAACGCCTCCATGTTATTATCATATTTTCAATCATGTATAATATTAATGTAAAATTGAAAAAAAAGACTTCAAGTGTTTGAATAATATTTGATGCCAAAAAATTAAGAAAAAACTGAAGGTGGCAAAAATAATAAGAAAAAAAGAGAAGAAAAAAAACTAAATATGAAGAGAAAAACATGAAGAAGAAAAAACAAAATATGAAGAAATCTGACCGAGCAAACGAAAATTGTCCCAAACTCAACAAATATTTGTATCCGATACAGCAACTTTTTGTATCGGCTGCTGTATTGGATAGAACTGTGAACTGTATCCATTTATTTACAGGAGAGATTAGAAAGACAAGTAAAATATCGCTGTATCCAAAATATCCAATTAGAAAGAGGCCCCAGGGGTTTTCTAGTGTGCAAGGAAGAGGCCCCCGGGTCTTCCTTTATGATGACAAAAAACAACCGAGACCCGCAAAGTTTTTCTTGATTTCAACAAAGGGGTCCCACTTAAAATATTCAAAAACAGGCCCGCCGACATAGGGTCTCACATGACCATTTAAACCCTGGGTGGAAGTCATTATTTTAAACCTCGCGCTCAGATGAACGGTCGTTTTTGAATTTTTTGTGACTAGTGAAGGTGAGATATGCGAGATTAGTCGCATAGGTAACCTTTCTTTTGAAAAGCGACTGTTAACTGACCGGGGGGTCTAGAATAATAAAAAACTCGCAATTTTCAGCCTCCTATTCAGCTTGCTTCAATTTATTCCGGGCTTCTAAGCACGGAGAGCGGTAGTTTTCCAAGATTTTTCTGAACTTTCAAGTAACATTTGTCAAACTATGATTTGTGGGTTCATTTACCCTCCGGAAAGGGGTTGAAAAGTCAAGTCCTAGCGTCTCTTTGCGGGCCTCTGTTCGCAACTTCGCGGGTCTCTGACCACATTACGAGGACAGAACTTGACGTGAAACCCCATATTCTCTAGACAAAACTACCCGTTATTGCGACCCGCGCGTGTATGTTCAGGCTAGTTTTCATTTTCGGCGGGCTTCTGTATCCTTTTCGGACGCACTATGTCTCTGGAGGATTCTTTGCAAAGAGATTCTGGTGAATAAGGGAAGGGGTTAGGTGTATGTAGTGCGGATTTAGTCCCTCATTCAGGCACGCTCTCCAAGTATGCCAACCGGAACACCAATAATCAACGCGAGCGGTTCTATCGAGGCAACAATGACCGATTCCGGTTGGTTCTTCAACTAGAATTTGATCCTTCCACTCGGGATTTTGATACCCCAACAGGGGTTAAATAGTGACCGGATCGGTCCCGTCGGCGGATACATGTACACACACTATTGACAAAATACTCCCTCTCTTTTCTTACCCTTTTCCTTCATACCCTCTTCTTTTTTCCTCCAAACTTCGAGCGGCGGATACATGTAAACCCAAATTGGGCGGCTCCATTTAACTCCTGACTAAACCCAAATTGGGCGGCTCCATTTAACCCCTGACTAAACCCAAATTGGGCGGCTCCATTTAACCCCTGACTAAACCCAAATTGGGCGGCTCCATTTAACCCCTGACTAAACCCAGATTGGGCGGCTCCATCTAACCCCTGACTAACCCCAAATTGGGCGGCTCCATTTAACCCCTGACTAAACCCAAATTGGGCGGCTCCATCTAACCCCTGACTAACCCCAAATTGGGCGGCTCCATTTAACCCCTGACTAACCCCAAATTGGGCGGCTCCATTTAACCCCTGACTAAACCCAAATTGGGCGGCTCCATTTAACCCCTGACTAACCCCAAATTGGGCGGCTCCATTTAACCCCTGACTAACCCCAAATTGGGCGGCTCCATTTAACCCCTGACTAAACCCAAATTGGGCGGCTCCATCTAACCCCTGACTAAACCCTAATTGGGCGGCTCCATCTAACCCCTGACTAACCCCAAATTGGGCGGCTCCATTTAACCCCTGACTAAACCCAAATTGGGCGGCTCCATCTAACCCCTGACTAACCCCAAATTGGGCGGCTCCATCTAACCCCTGACTAACCCCAAATTGGGCGGCTCCATCTAACCCCTGACTAAACCCAAATTGGGCGGCTCCATCTAACCCCTGACTAACCCCAAATTGGGCGGCTCCATTTAACCCCTGACTAAACCCAAATTGGGCGGCTCCATTTAACCCCTGACTAACCCCAAATTGGGCGGCTCCATTTAACCCCTGACTAACCCCAAATTGGGCGGCTCCATTTAACCCCTGACTAAACCCAAATTGGGCGGCTCCATCTAACCCCTGACTAAACCCAAATTGGGCGGCTCCATTTAACCCCTGACTAAACCCAAATTGGGCGGCTCCATTTAACCCCTGACTAAACCCAAATTGGGCGGCTCCATTTAACCCCTGACTAAACCCAGATTGGGCGGCTCCATCTAACCCCTGACTAACCCCAAATTGGGCGGCTCCATTTAACCCCTGACTAACCCCAAATTGGGCGGCTCCATTTAACCCCTGACTAAACCCAAATTGGGCGGCTCCATTTAACTCCTGACTAAACCCAAATTGGGCGGCTCCATTTAACCCCTGACTAAACCCAAATTGGGCGGCTCCATTTAACCCCTGACTAAACCCAAATTGGGCGGCTCCATTTAACCCCTGACTAACCCCAAATTGGGCGGCTCCATTTAACCCCTGACTAAACCCAAATTGGGCGGCTCCATTTAACTCCTGACTAAACCCAAATTGGGCGGCTCCATCTAACCCCTGACTAAACCCAAATTGGGCGGCTCCATCTAACCCCTGACTAAACCCAAATTGGGCGGCTCCATTTAACCCCTGACTAACCCCAAATTGGGCGGCTCCATTTAACCCCTGACTAAACCCAAATTGGGCGGCTCCATTTAACTCCTGACTAAACCCAAATTGGGCGGCTCCATTTAACCCCTGACTAAACCCAAATTGGGCGGCTCCATTTAACCCCTGACTAAACCCAAATTGGGCGGCTCCATTTAACCCCTGACTAAACCCAGATTGGGCGGCTCCATCTAACCCCTGACTAACCCCAAATTGGGCGGCTCCATTTAACCCCTGACTAAACCCAAATTGGGCGGCTCCATCTAACCCCTGACTAACCCCAAATTGGGCGGCTCCATTTAACCCCTGACTAACCCCAAATTGGGCGGCTCCATTTAACCCCTGACTAAACCCAAATTGGGCGGCTCCATTTAACCCCTGACTAACCCCAAATTGGGCGGCTCCATTTAACCCCTGACTAACCCCAAATTGGGCGGCTCCATTTAACCCCTGACTAACCCCAAATTGGGCGGCTCCATTTAACCCCTGACTAAACCCAAATTGGGCGGCTCCATTTAACTCCTGACTAAACCCAAATTGGGCGGCTCCATTTAACCCCTGACTAAACCCAAATTGGGCGGCTCCATTTAACCCCTGACTAAACCCAAATTGGGCGGCTCCATTTAACCCCTGACTAAACCCAGATTGGGCGGCTCCATCTAACCCCTGACTAACCCCAAATTGGGCGGCTCCATTTAACCCCTGACTAACCCCAAATTGGGCGGCTCCATTTAACCCCTGACTAAACCCAAATTGGGCGGCTCCATCTAACCCCTGACTAAACCCAAATTGGGCGGCTCCATTTAACCCCTGACTAAACCCAAATTGGGCGGCTCCATTTAACCCCTGACTAAACCCAAATTGGGCGGCTCCATTTAACCCCTGACTAAACCCAGATTGGGCGGCTCCATCTAACCCCTGACTAACCCCAAATTGGGCGGCTCCATTTAACCCCTGACTAACCCCAAATTGGGCGGCTCCATTTAACCCCTGACTAAACCCAAATTGGGCGGCTCCATTTAACTCCTGACTAAACCCAAATTGGGCGGCTCCATTTAACCCCTGACTAAACCCAAATTGGGCGGCTCCATTTAACCCCTGACTAAACCCAAATTGGGCGGCTCCATTTAACCCCTGACTAACCCCAAATTGGGCGGCTCCATTTAACCCCTGACTAAACCCAAATTGGGCGGCTCCATTTAACCCCTGACTAACCCCAAATTGGGCGGCTCCATTTAACCCCTGACTAACCCCAAATTGGGCGGCTCCATTTAACCCCTGACTAAACCCAAATTGGGCGGCTCCATCTAACCCCTGACTAAACCCTAATTGGGCGGCTCCATCTAACCCCTGACTAAACCCAGATTGGGCGGCTCCATCTAACCCCTGACTAACCCCAAATTGGGCGGCTCCATTTAACCCCTGACTAAACCCAAATTGGGCGGCTCCATCTAACCCCTGACTAACCCCAAATTGGGCGGCTCCATCTAACCCCTGACTAAACCCAAATTGGGCGGCTCCATCTAACCCCTGACTAACCCCAAATTGGGCGGCTCCATTTAACCCCTGACTAAACCCAAATTGGGCGGCTCCATTTAACCCCTGACTAACCCCAAATTGGGCGGCTCCATTTAACCCCTGACTAACCCCAAATTGGGCGGCTCCATTTAACCCCTGACTAAACCCAAATTGGGCGGCTCCATCTAACCCCTGACTAAACCCAAATTGGGCGGCTCCATCTAACCCCTGACTAAACCCAAATTGGGCGGCTCCATCTAACCCCTGACTAACCCCAAATTGGGCGGCTCCATTTAACCCCTGACTAAACCCAAATTGGGCGGCTCCATTTAACCCCTGACTAACCCCAAATTGGGCGGCTCCATTTAACCCCTGACTAACCCCAAATTGGGCGGCTCCATTTAACCCCTGACTAAACCCAAATTGGGCGGCTCCATCTAACCCCTGACTAAACCCAAATTGGGCGGCTCCATCTAACCCCTGACTAACCCCAAATTGGGCGGCTCCATTTAACCCCTGACTAAACCCAAATTGGGCGGCTCCATCTAACCCCTGACTAAACCCAAATTGGGCGGCTCCATCTAACCCCTGACTAAACCCAAATTGGGCGGCTCCATCTAACCCCTGACTAAACCCTAATTGGGCGGCTCCACTTAACCCCTGTACCCTAACGGTGCAATATACGATAAATCTTGAAGAAGTTCTCATATCCTATTGGATTGTTCTCCATCCTTGAGGAGCTGTGTTGTATATTCACTAAAGAAGCGTTTTTGAACCACTCAAACTCGAAAGAGAGATTGAAGGATCAAAAGAGATTCATTTAGAAACTAACCAGAACAGTCCTCTTTCTGTTGAGCATTCTTTGTGTACTCTGTCTGCTGCAAGAATTTTTTTCTGGGCCCATTTTCGTAGCTCAAACATGTTCGACAAACCATTCACATGTGTGAAAATAGCAACAACTGTCCATTCAGTTTCGATATTGGGTTCCAACGCGAAAACTAGAATAAGGAGATTCGATATACGGTAATAGAACCTACTGTATTCATGTGCAGTGATCGCCGAGATGTCCGCCGATACTCAGCAGAGCGTACAGGAGAGGGAGGCCGAGGCCGAAGTGCCTCCCGCTCGAGCAGAGGATCGCGGTCTCTGTCCGAGAGCTCCACGAGATCCAGTCGGAGCAGATCACGAAGTAGGTGGAGCAGAGGGGTTCCCAAATGGAAAATGTAGAGCGGTGAAAACTGTTGAGAAATATTAATGAGTGGTTTTAAACATTTCTCGATGAACGGTTGAGAGGTAGAGAGATCGCGAGTCTCCGAATATGGTTAGGTGGGTAGACGAATTGGGTTACTGTGATTTCATTCTGGTTATAGGCCAAGTTTGAAATAGTTCAAACGCAACCGGGTAACATGAGCGGTGATTGCAGAGCATCGAAGCAAGTCTCGTTCTTCATCACCAGGAGGCAGAAGAGAAAGAGAGAAAGAAGGCAAAGGGAATGAAAGGGCTATCAGCTCTGATGAGGAGAAGGTCCGGGTTCAACCATCAATCGATAATCATTCACCATCAATCAATAATCATCACATAAGTCAATAATCATTCTGAGCCTCTAAACAGGGGTTGAATAGTAACCGATACAGCTAGGTTGGCGGGCGCAAAAATGTTCGCGTCGAATATGATCCACGTTCTATTCTCCTTCAATTCCATTTCAACTCTTCTCCACTACTTTTTCCATTCTTTTGATCCTTTTTCCAACTCACTCGGCGCGTACAACTTTTTTTGAGCTGCCTCATTTAGCGCCCGTGTTCAACCATCGATCAGAAACAATTCTAAGCAGGGTTTAAATAGTTACCGGATCTACTATGGGGGCGCATACATGTTCGCGCCGATAATGATCTACGTTCTCTTCTTTTTCCAGTCTGTTTTACTTTTTCTCTACCGAAAATGATCTACGTTCTCTTCTTTTTCCAGTCTGTTTTACTTTTTCTCTACCGAAAATGATCTACGTTCTCTTCTTTTTCCAGTCTGTTTTACTTTTTCTCTACCGAAAATGATCTACGTTCTCTTCTTTTTCCAGTCTGTTTTACTTTTTCTCTACCGAAAATGATCTACGTTCTCTTCTTTTTCCAGTCTGTTTTACTTTTTCTCTACCGAAAATGATCTACGTTCTCTTCTTTTTCCAGTCTGTTTTACTTTTTCTCTACCGAAAATGATCTACGTTCTCTTCTTTTTCCAGTCTGTTTACTTTTTCTCTACCGAAAATGATCTACGTTCTCTTCTTTTTCCAGTCTGTTTTACTTTTTCTCTACCGAAAATGATCTACGTTCTCTTCTTTTTCCAGTCTGTTTTACTTTTTCTCTACCGAAAATGATCCACGTTCTCTTCTTTTTCCAGTCTGTTTTACTTTTTCTCTACCGAAAATGATCTACGTTCTCTTCTTTTTCCAGTCTGTTTTACTTTTTCTCTACCGAAAATGATCTACGTTCTCTTCTTTTTCCAGTCTGTTTTACTTTTTCTCTACCGAAAATGATCTACGTTCTCTTCTTTTTCCAGTCTGTTTTACTTTTTCTCTACCTATCTCTTATTCAACTGGCTCCGCGCTAACAAACATGCGTTGGACCGGTCTCACATAACGCTTTTTTCTAAGCCTCTTGACAATCTACTCCGTTTTTGTACAGTGAGCCTGTTCAGTCAGCGCTTTATCAAGTTTTATGTGAATTTTCATTCAAAAGTGATAAGGTAGCTTATCATCTTTGTTAAATGAAATGGAAAAGGCGACCGCTAAACTGAGCGGGCCTAGAAAACTGATAAAGTATAAGATGAAATGCAGGAAAAAGAAGATTTGTTGATTTAGGCTTATTGCTTGGTTGAATGGTTGTTCCAGAATCGGATTGACCATCCGTGTGTGTCATTATAATTCAGTTTTCGAATCTCGAGCGGGGTCTCATAGTTGAGAACATGTGTTTTTTTTTTGAAGCTTTGAAAATTGATACTTGGGCTTAAACGTATGCAGTGTCTATGACGAAATTTAAAACGATATTTAAGTCGATTCATCGGAGTGTATTTTCCACGGAATTTGGCGTAAGTTGGGAGTTCTGGGTTTCTGCCAGATTGTTTATTTGACCCGCAGTGCCGGTCGAAAAATCTATGCGCTCTCCAAAAACCCCGGAAAACGTTCAAATCTATGCTCTTGGAAAAAAAATGTCTCGCATTTTTCTTAAGGAAATTCCAAATCATTGGAAAAATTTAATGTGGAATTCTGAAGATTTTGAAAATCAATATGCTAGAAGAAATTATGCGGGTGCTAAGAAACACCCTGGTTTCTTCTCTCAAGTTAGCCAGAATAAGGAATGATTTTCAGATGAACCGCAAGAGAAAGAGTGCACAGAGAGAGAGCAGAGGTAAGGAGAAGAGAACGCGGCGGAGTTATAGCAGTAGCCAAGAGGATTCGGCAGAGGAGGGAGAGGTTCAATCCAGTCACAGAGGTATACATTATTGATTGATGATGATGAATTATTGATTTTCTGTGTTAAGAATCAGTATAGCTCAATATAGAGAGAGAGTCAGGGGTTGGACAGCTACCGGACCGGTTATGTTGGCGCATACAGGGTGAACAAAATATTTGGTCACACCGATTTTACCGCATACTTTCCTTTCATGTTCATTCTCTCTCTCTATCTCTCTCCTTCCCTTTCTCTCCCTCTCTCTTTCTCGCTCTTTCAGATGTAATTTTTATTCCTATCCACCAATGATGAGCTTTTCCCGTGTCCAGTTTTTTTCAGATGCAGAAAACATAATCACGAGAGAAACTTCCTAGATTGCGCATAATTTTTTTTCGAATATCAGATGGTTCTCCTGTCAATGACACAATAGAGACGACGACATCGGCCTCAGCAAGCACTACGACAGTCGACAAAGAGGAGGTTGGCCTTAGTTTGATCCAGCAGGGGTGGAGGATTGGAGACCGGAATCAGGGTGTTTCTTAGCACCCGCAAAACTTTTTTCGAGCTCATAATTTTTTTTTGAATTTCAGAGTTTAACTTTTAATTTTTTTCAAATCGCTTAGATTTCAAGGATTTCAGTGTTTTGGAGAGCGCATAGATATTTTTTACCCGCAATGCGGGTCAGAAAAACACCCTGACTGGAATAAGCCCAAATGTTGTGAATACATGTATTTGACGGCAAAATAGGGAAAGGGCACATATGAGGACATTTATCTATAGCTCATCAGAATGTGCTGGAGTAACAAAAATTCCGGCAATTCTGGGCGACCGGAAAGGATAGGAGAAGAGGAAGAGAGAAGAGACAATAATAATCTTCTTCGCGCTTTTCCGCCTCGCGGCATGGTACGTGCTCCCCTGAGATACGGGACAGACCTATCCTGGTAGAACTGCCTGCTAGATCACTGCTATTGTGATTAGCAGCAGTGGGGAGAGTCAGAGTCGTGCATGAGCACTACCAACATTTCTCAACCCCCTTGGTTTGGGTGGATCCGTCCGGGGTGGGTGGGAGTCGAACTCGGGACTCTTCGCACCATAGTCGAACACAATACCATTATGCAACGCCCGGACTAGAGAAGAGACTAAGACAACAACATTTTTCGTATGTTGTCCGGGATCGATAGTTTTTCTGGAGTAGCCGAGGCCGGAGTTTAACATTCAAGCAAATCAAATGCATCAAACTTTTTTCCTGAATCTTGACCGTGAAAAAATCATTACGGGGGCCTTTCTCATTTCAGCAGCCCGTTGTGCAAACAAAGAGCGCTGCTTTCTCTCCGGTGCGCTCGTTTTCGGCCACGTCACCGCACTCTGGATCGATGCGGATTACCCTGACGACGAACTCAATGACCGTCGGAGCTGCGTCGAAGGCGGCCGAAACGGCGCCGGGAGCGGCAATGGCTCCGCGACCACAACCGCCGGCGGTTGTACCGCAGGCAGCGTTGGCTCCTCCTCCACCTCCCCCCGTCATTGTCAACCACCAAGTCTCCGCGACCTCCTTCAAAGTTCAGCTGGACAGTGTAAGTTGTATGAAAAAACCTTCTATTTATACCCGCTTTTTTGCTATACCCGCTTTTTATACCCTAGCTATACCCGCTTTTTATACCCTAGCTATACCCGCTTTTTATACCCTAGCTATACCCGCTTTTTATACCCTAGCTATACCCGCTTTTTTGCGGGTGCGAAGAAACATTCTGATCGGAAGAGCGCATGTTTGTGATCTTTTTAATGAGAGGTACACAATTTGAAATCGTGAATTGTAGTCGTATATGAAAGGAAGTCGGCGACTCTCAGTACTGTATACCCGTAGTGCGAGTTGGAGAAAGACACTGATGCGAGTCCATATTGACTGCAGGATGACCCGCCGCAAGTATTCCGGCGCTTAAGGACACCGACAGAGGAGGAACTCAAAAAAGCTGCAGAAGACTCAATGAAAAGTGAGATTTTAATAGTGTTTCAGAATATAATTAACCTTGAGTTTAGTTAGAGTATTGATGCTTATGTATTTAAATGAGTGAAGTTTCAGTGGAAAGTGAGAAAGAAAAATGCTTGTCCAAGTTTTCTTCAGTTTATTTATTCATGTAATTGTAGAATGTATAAATCAAAGAATAAATGAAGGAATGAATTTGTTAAGAAGGGACTCCGTCCTCCTCTCATGGAAGTTGGCGCCCAGTCGGAGAGAATAGAGAAGAGCCCAAAGTGGCTTTAGATGCGGCGGTCGCATTGCCGACACCTAAGGCGAAGGTGGCAGCTGTTCCACAACCACCCGTAGCGGTGCCGCCGCAAGCTTCATCGCCGCCGGAGGCGCTTTCAGCAACGCCGTCTCTGCCAACGGCGCCGCGTGTCCAGGTGAGGTGGCCGGTTGTTGTTGTTGTTGTCTTGCCCAACGGGTAGATCTTCCTTCGCGAGACACTGGAGGAAGTCGTCGAAGCTCTCGACCCTCCAGCGTTATAAGCCCACACTCTCTTTCCTCTCTCTCTTATTTTTTTTTTTTTACTCTTCTCTATTTTTTTTTACTCTCCTCTATTTTTATTTTATTTTATTTTTTTATTTATTTATTTTTTTTTTCTCTTTCACTTTTTTTTTTGGAGAGATTTAATTGAACAAGAAATCAACAACCGAGTGCGGCCTATTCCAAAGGTCGATAGGGCTAAGTGAAGTGGGGTTACAGCGACACGAAAAAATATGTCTCGAAGTATGCGGCTCTATCCTACACAGTGGGCAGAGGGGAGATTCATTGGCCCCTATTCGGTGGAGATAACTGTTAAGGAAACTAGAGTGGCCGCTTCGCAATTGAGACAGAGTTATCTGATTTTCTCTGGATAGTTGGGACGTGGACTTGTGTATTCTAGGAGGTTTAGTTCCCAGAACTGGGTTGGGTCGACTATTTCTAAGAAAGTCTCTGACTGTCTCCGTGTGTATTTTTCTGAGGGCCACTTTATAGTCCGTATCACCTAGTACTATGTCTATGTCTTTGGCGTGCTTTCTTATTGCCCTGGGAGGTTTTGCTTCAGTGCAGATGCGGTGAGATGGATGGTTGGGCTGAAGCCTGGCCTTGGCGGTGAATTGTATGCTGAGCATGAGGTTGTGTTCTTTTACTGGAAGAAGTTTGCTCTCGTATGCCAGGTGCTGAGTGTCCGCAATTGCAAGGTTTCCAGTTGCGATCCGAATGGCTTTGTTTTGTGCTGCTTGCAAGGAAGTCCAATGTGATTCGGCAAGTTGGGGCGAGTAGATGGGTGCTGCGTAAGACAAGACTGCTCTAGTGGTTGCTTTGTAGGTGTTCAGCATTGTCTCGGTCTTCTGTCCCCACCTTCTTCCCGCGATTGCTCGGAGGACATTCAATCTTTTTGTTGCCCTTGTCTTTAGTCCTTCGGCGTGTTGACGGTAGGTTCCCATCTGGTCCAAGGTGACACCAAGGATCTTGGGGGCTCTACTTAGAGGGAGTGGCTCACCGTTGACCACAACTTCTGGTACTTCACGACATTCCTTTGTGTTGGTGGTGAAGAGCGTTACACTGGATTTAGCTGCCAAGATGTCCATCTTTAGTTCCCCAAGATGGCTGGTGAGGGCTGGGAGGTAGGAGTTCAGTCTGTCGGCTCCAACTCTCCAGTCAGGGTGAGAGGCCAGTACTGTCAGATCATCCGCATACCCGACCAGTTTGATCGTCTTGTTGTTGTTGTTGCCGGCAAGCATCCCGCATCGAAGACTTGGTTATGAACACTCTCTTTAATGAGAGAAGTTCTCGTGTTCTTCGGACAAGATGCGTCCGGAGAAGGGTTTTGATGTCCTTTGCAGTCCTGAGACTGTCATGCTGCACCTTGTGAAGGCGGACATCGTTGTAGCAACCTGTTCATGCTATAGGCCTTGTGAGTGGGTGGTCAAGCCGGCCTAGCATCGTTTTGGGTGGGAGTAGAGACGTCTCGCCTGTCGTTGACCGGAGATAGGCAAGAGGCTATTTGACTGGCGCCTCGACTCGCCATTGAAAAGTATAGCGGAGTATCGGCTGATGTTTTGTCCGGTGGCATGCCCAGGCCGGTCCGGCATCACCCTCCTTTGACGAGCTATACTACCCAGTTTTGGTCCGCGGCGGGATTTCTCCCACTACCTCCCAGCACGAATAATTCGTAGGGAGGCATCCCTCTATCCGCCACCTGAGGTCGCGCTCGATTCTGGACTGGATGATCCGGCTCCATCCGTGACAGGCTCTTAAGGCTGTAGAGTCACGAATGGCCACTGTTGCCAGTGTGTTTCGAGATTTTGATCGTCTCGGGAGGCTTCGGCAGCCCATTCAAGTATATGTTGAACAAGGAAGGGCTGAGTACTCCCCCCTGAGGAACTCCTGCGTAGCAGGTTTGCTGGCGGCTGAGGCAGTTTCTGAAGTCCACACGGATGGCTCTACCTCGTAGATAGCTGGAGAGCCATCTAACGAGGCCTCTGGGGATGGACGTTTCGACGAGAGTGTGACAAAGGCGAGAAATGTTGACCAGATCATATGCCGAGGTGAGGTCGAGCGCAACCATCAGTGTGCGATGTGGAGGGAGCCGTTGGTTGATACCGTTGGTTATGTGGCCCGTTATCTCCATCAAGGCTGTCGTGGTCGAGAGTCCTTTTCTGAAGCCATGTTGCCAGTTTTCCAACTCAACTTCTTCTGTGATGTGGGGGAGGATGATTCTCTCGAGGAGTTTGACCACAGGGGATAGAATTGAGATCGGTCTGTAGCCTTTTACCGACGTGAGGTCCTTCCCTGGCTTCGGAATCGTGATAACTCTGGCCGTCTTCCAGGCCGAAGGTATGATGCCGGTGCTGAGTGAGCAATTAAAAAGTATTGCAAAGCATCTTGCACACTGTTCGCCAGCCTTTTTAACCATAAGAGGACAGATTTCGTCGAGATCCATGGCCTTGGAGCTTCTCATTTTCTTCATTGCTGTCTTCACTTCGTCAACTGTGACGACTGGGACGTCGGAACGCTCAAGGTTCGAGGTCCAGCGGTGAGTTCTCCTGTTAGATCGATCAGGGGTCTTGACGGCTTGTTTGGCGAGTTGTTTGGCGAAAAGGTTGGTAGCTTCCAGGCTGGATAGAGGTGAACCCTTTTGAACAATAGCGGCGTGGGAGGGTTTGTGTGCTCGACCATCAAGTGATTTGATTGTGTTCCACAAACGATTTGTGGGTTCGTTGGGTCTGAGGTTGTTCACGAAATCTTCCCATGCAATGCGCTTATCGTCATTGATCTTATAGGAAATCCTTGTCATCAGTTCAGGGAGACATGGGTCTGCCGGGTTTGCTCTACGCATCTGATCTCTTTTTCGGATGAGTGCTTTGGCTTCTTCGCTCAGGCGGGGTATGAAGTCTGGGCATCTTCCTTGTGGTATATGTTTTTTTGCCGCCTCTCTGAGAGTTTCAACCAGGAAGGAATGCATGTTGTGAGGGCTTCCTTCGTACGGAAATTCGCCGAGTCTCTTGTTCACTTCTATTTCGTATTCGTGCCATTTTGCTTTTCTGAAGTTCATGTAGCATCTTCGTTTCCCAATCGTTGGGATTCTCAGTTCTATCTCGAGTAGGACTGGTAGGTGGTCAGAATTTAGCTTTCCGAGAGTTCTCCAGGAACAGTTGGTCGCAATGTCGTTTGTGACTGACGTAATGTCCGGAGAGGCTTCCTTACGTGTGTGTTGCTGAGGAGAGTTCAAGACTATGTAATTGCTCTGCTCGATAGCTTCACAGAGTGCAGTTCCTCTGGCATCTTCGGTACCAGTACTCCAGAGCTCATTGTGGGCGTTCACGTCACCAGCCACAACGCATGTCTTTGTATGTTTGAGGAAGTGGGCAAAGTCTGTGGTATAACCCGGTGGACATGAGGAGCGTGGAGGGATATAGAGATTAGTTATTCTCAGATTACCGAGTGTAGAGGGGATCTCGATAGTCATTGTCTCTATTGTCTTATCACCGTGAGTTGAGTCTGCTAGCACATATTGGATGTCCTCTCTTATGATCATTGCGAGGCCACCTCCTGATCTGGTTCGGTCCTGTCTTATTAGTGAGTACCCTTTAATCGATGGCGATACGGCTGTGGCATCTAGTTTGGTCTCCTGGATTAAGGCTATGTGGATATTTTCCTCGTGGAGTAAGTCCTCAAGCTCTACGATTCTGCCCCGAATTCCATTAGCATTCCAATGGATGATTTTGAGGGTATCTATCTTAGTTTGTGAGCTTCTTGGGGGAGGTCTGACACAGCTATGACATCTCCAGGATGGGTTCCAGGCATTGAAGGAGGAGATACCAGAACATTTAAGATGTGTCCATTTCTGACACTTCTGACAGCGAACGCTATTGCTGGAAGCACTTTTGTGACATACAGTACACGGCCATCGCAAAGGACCCGGGTTGCTTTCTATTCCAGCAATTAAGAGGAGGGCGAGGATCAGAGCCACTGGAAGGCCCTGATCCTTAACAGAAAAAACGAGAGGATTGGACAGCTGGGGGGAGAGCTGTTCGATGTGTCCCTTGCGGGAGAAAAACCACTTTGGGATAGGTATAGTTTGGAGTCCTTTGCGTCCAGAACGTCCGGGACGTCTGTCGACACTCGCACCATCGTGTAGGCGACTCCGTTGGCGAGCTAGGTGGCCGGCGGGAGACATAGTGCAACAGCACCTTCGAGAACTAGAAAAAGTCTGTTATTTGGGAAGTATAGAATAATGAGAAGCTCTATTATATCTTTCCTTTGTTTCTAGCTTGGTCCTCATCATTCCAGACTACCGCGCTCGATGATCGGTCGCTTTTTTTCATTAAAAAAACAACGTTAACGATAAAATTGAGGGCAGAGAGGAGCGAAAAACTGGGAATAAAAGCGAGTTTAAAGGGCGGGCTAGCAAATAAAGCAATATATCGTTGAAATTCCAAATAAAGTTGCCCGAATAGAGGGTATAGCCTATAACTCTGTTTTGAATATCCCAAACAGTCCCTCAGTCTCTTTTCTGAGTTCCAGAATTAATCGTGTATATCCCTCTCATTCTTCTATGATTTACGTTCTTTCTCCATTTAAGACACATTTTCAACTTGCACGCTTTTTTGCTGGCACTTCTAAACGTATGAGTTATGATAATGATCTTCCTGGCGCTTGTTCCCGCCTCGCGGCAGGGTACGCTCCCCTGAGATGTAGGACAGGCCTATCCTGGTAGAACCAGCTGCTACCGCTATATCACTGCTAGTGTGAATAGCAGCAGTGGGGAGAGCCAGATTCGTGCATGAGCACTACCAACATTTTTTAACCCGCTCGGTTTGGGGGGACATATCCGGGGGGTGGGAGTCGAACTCGAGAGTCTTCGCACAATAGTCGAACACACTACCACTATGCCACGTCTAAACGTATGAGTTGAAGTATGTTATTATCACCAATGTCTTGTTCGATCAAGTTTTTCCTCTTCTCCATGCTATGATTGTAAAGGTGAGATCTAGCTACCCTTTTTTTATATTCTGCTTTCCAGTTCATGCGCTTTCTTCTTCCAGTTGAGCCGATTTATAGTCTTTGAAGCGTTTGTTTTCAACATAAAAAGTTAGGTCATAATATCAATGAATTTTTCACACATTTTTCACGTTTATGCACATGAGACTGTCAGGATTTGAAGTGTTTCTCTGTCTGGAATCCTCAAATACAGTCGAAACCCAGAAAAAATGTCATGTTAGACTGGCAAAATTTACTTTTTCACCACCCGCGGGTCTCTGTAAAAAAATTTCCGCCTTTGTCGGGCCTCTGTGACTCTTTCTTGCATTTTCTTTCATCTTTCTTGCGTTTCAATCACAGTCGGAGCTGAGTCCTAGATGAAGATTCGCTGTAAATGAGGATCGCTTGCGATTGTTGTGGTGGCTCAGGTCTAAAGTTTGATGAGGCAATTTCACCGTCCTAGGGGGAAAACAGAAAAGGATGAAGGGTTTGGGATACTGTTTAAAAAAAGCACATGGGTTTTGCCAACTTGGTTTTTGGTAGATTCTTTGTCTTACCGGATCCGGAGACTGGGAAGTTTTTGTGTGAGGGCCATATAGGGATCTGTTACTTAATTGCGCGTTTAAGCTGGGCATATGAAGCACGACCAGGGGTTAAATAGTGACCGGATCGGTCCCGTCGGCGGATACTTGTACACACACTATTGACAAAAAACTCCCTCTCTTTTCTTTTCCTTTCTATCATCCCCTCTTATTTTTCCTTCAAACTTTGAGCGGCGGATACATGTAAACCAAAATTGGGAGGCTCCATTTAACCCCTGAGCACGGCATTTTAATTAAACAACATAGAAAGCACGAAATTATATTCTATATTCAATACATTTCAATACCTTATAGAAAATTCTGGGTTTGACATAATGGTGATGTGCGATGTGCGTGGGTATTGTTTGAAGAGTCCCAAGTTCCACCCCGATCCCAGACAGATCCCCCTGAACCAAAAGAGCTAAAAAAAATTCTTGGTAGTACTCTTTCACGAATCTTACTCTCCACACTGCTGCTACACGCACTAGCAGTAACCCAGCGGGCAGCCACTGATTTTACCAAGTTAAGTCTACCGCATCTTAGGGGAGCGCGTACCCTGCAGCGAGGCGGAAACAAGCGCGAGGAAGATCATTATTTTTTTGTCACTCGAATAATGCTAGTGATACGAATGCTCTTATCGTCTGCATCCTCTCTTTTACATCAAAAGCTTTCGGGCTCTCTCGAAGGCCTGCCTTTACTTCATGATTAGTCATCTTGATGTAAATATTCTTTCTGAAAGTGGCAAGAAACATCCTGATAGGCTTTCTTATTTTTTAAACTTTTCTCGATGAAGGCCTGGTTTTTTAAACAAAATTACTGGGTAAACAATTATTGTATCAAGTTTGTACCATGGGGTTGAGATTTCTCTTATCAAAGAGACCACATTTCATTTTAGTGATAAGATCATCGGGTGGTGCTTGCTCAACGTGATGCCCTTTTTGTTTCTTACAAATTTGAACTCTAGTAAGTAGATTATATTGCACTATAACGACCCATTACAAGCCCAATTTGTTGTTGTTGTTGTTGCCGGCAAGCATCCCGCATCGAAGACTCGGTTATGAACACTCTCTTTAATGAGAGAAGTTCTCGTGTTCTTCGGACAATATGCGTCCGGAGAAGGGTTTTGATGTCCTTTGCAGTCCTGAGACTGTCATGCTGCACCTTGTGAAGGCGTACATCGTTGTAGCAACCTGTTCATGCTATAGGCCTTGTGAGTGGGTGGTCAAGCCGGCCTAGCATCGTTTTGGGTGGGAGTAGAGACGTCTCGCCTGTCGTTGACCGGAGATAGGCAAGAGGCTATTTGACTGGCGCCTCGACTCGCCATTGAAAAGTATAGCGGAGTATCGGCTGATGTTTTGTCCGGTGGCATGCCCAGGCCGGTCCGGCATCGCCCTCCTTTGACGAGCTATACTACCCAGTTTTGGTCCGCGGCGGGATTTCTCCCGCTACCTCCCAGCACGAATTATTCGTAGGGAGGCATCCCTCTATCCGCCACCTGAGGTCGCGCTCGATTCTGGACTGGATGATCCGGCTCCATCCGTGACAGGCTCTTAAGGCTGTAGAGTCACGAATGGCCACTGTTGCCATTGTGTTTCGAGATTACAAGCCCAATCTCCTTCGGCCCTGAAGGGTCCATGCTACTTCCGATAAACTATTTCGATGGTGGTTCGAATTTGGGTTGTGAAGTTTGTCTTGTTTTGAGGCTCCACCCCCTCCCAGGGCCCCGCCCCCCGTCCGACCAAGTCCGATGGAGCAAGCAGTAACCACGCTCACTGCGCCACCGAAAGTGCCACCTTCCACGCTGAAGCCACCGCTGATAAAGGTTGGCAAAGTTACTTTCTTCGTCAATGGTCAGAGTCCCTTTTAGTTTCGAATATTCTTCTCTCGATCGAGAGAAGAAATGAGAGGACGTCACACTGACGAAGTGTCCGTAGAACATTCATTCATTCTTTATTCCGTGCACACATGATATTATAAAACAATGATGATTGCGGATATACATGAACTATCTTTCTAGTGACGGTGTTATTCATGAGCGAACGGTCGCTTTAGTATGAGGGAACAGGAGGGGGAGGAATGATTGATAAATATAAATTAGTTTAGTTGATAAATATAAATAAATATTGAAAAAAGTATTGTTTTTCAATAGGTCGGAAATTTTGGATTTTTTATTGATGTTTTTTGAAGTTTCTGTCGTATCTATGTAGGTTTATGGAGCGATTTTTTTAAACCTCACTCGCCTTGATGAAATCTGTGCGCTAATGTGATATTTCAGGATGGGAATGGACCGCAAGTGCGACCCTTCGCGGATCTGAAGAAGCATCAGGATGACGCGATGTTAATGGTGAAGATTGACGAAGAGACACAAGTTCCAGGTTAATAATTTTTTGTTATTGATTAATTACTTCATTCCAGCACGGGTAATGAAACGAATATAAGAAAGGAAGGGGTAAGATCATGGAAGTATGGACTTGGATAGGCAACTACTCCTCCTGCCTCATATACTGACAAAATCATAGATAAACTGCACACTGGCAAAAAATTTCTAGGTCGACCGACCTACGACCCTCTCCCTAACTCGAAATGAATGTATTTCTAGGTCGACCGACCTACGACCCTCTCCCTAACTCGAAATGAATGTATTTCTAGGTCGACCGACCTACGACCCTCTCCCTAACTCGAAATGAATGTATTTCTAGGTCGACCGACCTACGACCCTCTCCCTAACTCGAAATGAATGTATTTCTAGGTCGACCGACCTACGACCCTCTCCCTAACTCGAAATGAATGTATCACAGTTTTCTCAGCTAAAAGTAAAAGTATAAAATTTTCATTTCTCTACATAAATTGAACTTCTCTTCAGTTATGAATCACCCTCAACAGGTTTCGTGAAGTTGAAATGGGAAACTTTTCCCTACTTGAGCGATCGACCTTGGTGCAAATCACATATTGCTAAACAGGATGTTTCTTTCACCCGCACTGCAGATGAAAAAAAACATATGCGCTCTTCAAAAATTCCGAAAAATATTCACTCGAAAGAAGAAATTTTCGATTTTTACGTAGGAAACTTCCAAATCTTTGAAGAAAAAAATTCCAAAATATTTCAATTTTCCGGAAATCTATGCGCTCGAGAAAACTTATGCGGGTGGTAAGAAACACTCTGTTGCTAAGTCAAGACAGATTACGCCTGTGGACGAAATAGAAGTTCAAAGCTACTGCAATCTCCCAATCGGAATGAATTGGCGTTTGAAAACTATGATTATCATCGACATAGATGTCTCTTTCACAATCAATATCCTGAAGACTCAATCATTCAGCGAGAAATTTCCCGGTCTCGAATAAGGAGAGCACTCTTAAATTCACAAATAACGAGAGCAAGCTATTATTAGGATAGAGAGAAAGATTCAAAAAAAAATGTTTGGTTTATTGATTAATTTTGATTGTGAGAAGAATTAGGGATTTGTTTAGATTGAAAGCCTAACTTATAGATTGGTTTGGGTTGGGATAATATTCATGGAACGGTTAAAGTTAAAAGGAGACTTACCGACTGGTTTCAATCAAATTAAGAGTTATTGATTGGTTTTATTCAAAAGAAAATTCATCTATTGGTTTTAATCAAAAGAAGACTTATCGATTGATTTTGATTGGCATAGGATTTATAGATTGATTGTGATGTTTTCGCCTGTGACAGAATCTCTACAATTGTCTTCGCTGACATTGGGAGGCTGTGCAGCCGAAGAAGAGCTGCGAATGCAAGAAAGACTGCGAAGGATGGCAGCGATCACTGATCCAGCTGGCAAGACACGATTTGAAATGCGGAGAAGACAATTGGAGATGGTGAGTCTTAGAGGACGATAGAGAGAAAGAAAGAAAGAGAGAAGGGGATGTAAAAAAAGAGGGAGAGTAGGGAGTGATGGAGTTTCTCCTATGATGAAGAAAGAGGTTGTGAAAGACAATTTGTGGGAAAGGATAAAGAAAGAGAAGAAGGAAAGGGTAGGAGGACATGAAAAAAAAAGGAAAAATGAAGATTGGTGCAAATCACATATTGATGAGTTTTCTTAGGAACGAGTGCAAATCACAACTGGATGCATTTTCAGAAGTACCGGAACGACTGTCAGGCGTTTGGTGTGGTGACGTCGAAGTTGCTCCAAAAGAACCACGAGTTGGAAGATTTTCTCAAACAGGCGCTACTCGAAAGTCTGGAGGATCTTGAGAGGACTCTCCTCAATGAAGTAGACAACCTTCTGACACAAAACGGTGTTTGAGTACCAAGTGGAAAGTGATTACTGTAACAATTCGAACATAGATCACCAGGATGTGCTGAAACTTTTCTTATCGGGCGGATGACCGGGCGACCCTTGGGGACACGGTGGTAGAAAAGATTGAAGAAAATTTTTTGATGTGTTTTCCGACTTCATTTGTTCTTTTTTCATAACCGAGGCTCAAGTTGAACATTCAAATTTTTTTGTAGATCAATGTTTATTATATTTCTTTAACTTGTATAAAAAAAATACTATGGGGGACAGGGCGGACGACCGGGAGAAATTTCGCAAGCTTGGGGAGCTATGAATTCGAGTATATTACATTAATGTGAATAAGCTTCATAGTAATGTGAATAGTTATTCGTCTAGGGCCTTAGGTCTTGAAGGATACTAACTAGTTGATAATAGCTCGAGTTTTTTTTTTTTAAAAGTTCCAGTGTTGATCCTTCATAGCTCTTTTAGTTCATAGCTGTCTTGAGTACAGCTGTTTACGTGTCACAACGTGTCACTTTTTCGTTTTTTTGTTGTTTTTTTAGGTCAAGTATTCACTATATTTTCTATAATCAATGGAATAATAATATTTCCCTCAGAGTTTAAATGGCCTCTCTAAATTGATCATATTAATTGATCATATTACATATTTACTTTTGTAAGCTTTTCCCATCGTTATGCTACATGTATTTTCAAAGCCAATTTTCTTCATCAACTTTTTGTTTCCTATATAAATTGTTGGTTTTTTTAATTCACTGCGCTGAGTTTCTGTCTTTTTCCCCTCGAGAAGTTTTTTTTAAAAAATAAATTTTGTATTGAAGAGATTGTGAAGGAGAACAAAATACTGAACGCTACATAAAAGATAATTTTTTTAGAATTAGTTAAGTAGAGTAACAATCCGAATGGCTTCAAAAATATGAAACATGCTAAATCATTGTCACCGTAGATGTGTTGATAGTAGGTTGCTTATGATAATTTTTCATTCTAATCCAAATCGTAAATGAAATGCTAGGGAATAGTTCTATGGTACCTATCTATTTTTCTAGAAGGGTGTATAACCCGACCTTGAGGAAGCTTTAAGCGGTTACTTAGTAAGATCCTGTATCAGGGTTGAATATTGACGAATGAATGGCGAAGCGTGTGGAATGAGCCCTCCATTGAGTTTAGGAATTGGTGGAATGAAGATGGTCTCCATGAGTATCGTGATTTTCTACTCTTACGGGTGATATGAGGTCAGTTTCATCCGTACTCGCGCTGTGCTAAAGATGAACACACGTGAATCATTTCTGAATGGAATTCGTTGTTTCAGTCTACGAGCTTTTTGCTTGTATCTTAGTCATAACGTTAAAAACACACCCTAAAAATCAGAATGCAGATTTAAAAATCAGAACTCTTTTCATTCTTAGGTGATGGTCTCGGACATTGACCGAGGCTGCATTCTGCTCATGAGCCAGTCCGGGCACACTCAGAAGCACATCTTCAGAATCACCGGATTTTCCCGCATGATCGTTGAGGACACCATATGACTCAGAACGCGATAGAATGCTCTGCATACATTGGGCAAAAGAAATTTTATGTCACCGATTTCGCTTAAAATTTCACAAAAAGATTTTCAAGTATGGCGAGAACGATGGTCAACTTTATTTTTCCTGATTTTAGCTCTCCGAAAAACATGAGAGGATTGAAAAAAGCTTGTTTCTCCGAAAGTACACGAGGGTGTCGCACTGTTCTAAGAGGCATATGTCAGCCAGATTGATAGCAAGATCCACCAAATACCGACTCGATGTAGTCGAATGATGTATCTTCGAGTACCTATGTTTGCTTTTTAGCATATTCAACTTTCACGGTTTTCGCGAGAACAAATATCAAAACAGACATTTCATGAAAAGATGAAAAAAAATTTTTTTTATCGGAGTGCAGGAAAAAGATCCGGGATTCCAGTCAGTATGTTGTAGCCCTGAGTTTTTGCTACAACTTTCGTATACATCATTTTTCAAACAACTTAGGCAAACTCGAGATACATCGCTTTGAGTTCGTATATTACTAGAGGTGGGGTATGTCTAAAGATTTCGCAATAGAGCTAGGAGTCTAAAACTAAGAAAATCATACTTGATATCCAATCCTGATTCCAAAATGATAACAAACTTCTAGGACGTCGGGAACCCTGTCAAATAGGTACCTCGTTTTCAAAACTAACTTTTGAAAAAAAACTTGTTTGGATTTTAAAATAACTCAACGCGTTTTTCGAATTGGAAAATGAAATTTGGCTAGTATGTTGGAATTCGTTAAACTTAGATATACAGGAAGATTCAAGTTTGATTATCGATTAGTTATGCCAGTTTAAAAAAACCTGAAAATGGTTTTTTGGTCGGAACTCATCATGTTTTGATTTGAGCAAAAAGTGATTAGCTACAAAAATTTTAATCGTTGTATGGGGCATGACATTAACAAAGTTCAACAAATGCCCGTCATTTTTGAAGCGAGTTATGGCCACTTCAAAAAAAGACCCTAAAACCCTCAAAAAAAATTTTCCCATTCTCATCAGCTTAACTAGACAAGTTCAATAATTTAAAAACCTCGGAAACAAACTTACTTTGAAAAGAGTTATTACGGTTAGTTAAAACACAAAAAAACCTCATTGGGGGTCCTAAAATACCTTTTTTCAAGGTTTGAACTAACCGTTATAACTTTTTTCGAAGTAGGTTTCTCTTCGAGATTTTTTACATAATCGAGTTTGCATAGTTAAGCTGATGAGAATGATAAAAAAGTTTTCTGAAAAAAAATCGAATTTAAGGGTTTAAGGGTCTTTTTTGAAGTGGCCATAACTCGCATCAAAATTGACGGGCATTTGTGGAAATTTGTTTATGTCATGCTCATACAACGATAAACATTTTTGTAGTTAATCACTTTTTGCTCAAATCAAACTTTTAGACTCTGCCCTTCTTTTCACAACGAGACTGGTGACCTTTCTTTTCGCTCTGCAATTTCATCGAGTAAAATGCCCGTGACCATTGGCCGGTTTCAAGACGTTTGTTTTTCACAAATGGTTTGAAAAACAAACGTTTTACGATCAAACTGGTTTTACTTATAAAAGTGTTTTTCCGGTTCCAAGAACAATCTTTTGTACTGAAAACGTTTGTACGTAAAACGTTTGTTTGAACTTTCGTTTTTCGGTACAAAGCTGGCGCACTTTTAGTGCAACCTTTGATTTTCATCATCTTTCGTTATTAATTTGTTGTTTCCGACAAATATTTTGGAGTTAAATGTTTAATAGTTCGAATTACAGTGATCATGAGTGATTTAAAGCGGCAAAAAGTGGAGGATCTTCCTCAAGAAGCAAGAATAGCCTTAGCTCAGTGGATATCTCAAGACTACGGCACATATAATGCAAGGGTGGTTGGAGGGAGTAGAAAAGAGAGTGGAACAGTGAAAAAGCAGCACTGGGAGAAATGGACGCGACAATTGGAGTATTTGGGATATAAGCGCTCAACGGAACAGGTGCGATTTTGTCTTTTAATTGAATTTTTTTTCCCGCTCAAAAGAATTTTTAACGGCGTTCCCGCTCAAAAGTTGTGTTGGTGAACGATTGCGTCATGTTTAGTTTTCTTGAACACAGCTGCATAGAGTTGATTTGTAAAGGTCAAGCGAATCGTTGTTGGTGAGCTGACAATTGTGCGCCAACGCTTATCTGAGGAAAGGGTGGAAACGCTGAAAACAGGAGCTGGAAAAGTGAAAAGTTTTCCGGTGCTTTCAACTGCGAGGCAGGTATTGTATGACTTGCTCTCAGCTTCCGACGAAGTCAATGGGATTCCTGGCGCTCCGGAAGGTTCATTTTAATGCTGTTAACTTCAAATTTTTTTGTTTTAAAAAGTTAGCTGTGGTTACGGAACTTTGAAAAAAATTTGTACTTTCAGCGGGAGTTACCTTCGAAAAAATCACAGAGTCACAGGCCAAGAAATCTAGACCAATGAGTCTTGTCGAAATGGAGGAAGAAGAATACGTTGACGTTGAGTCGCCTCACGAGAACGAGAATCCGGAAGAATCAGTTCTCATCTCTTCTGAAGCATCTTCAAATTCTAAGTTACACAGTTTAAAGGCAGTGACGCCTGGTTAGGATGACAAATGATTGAACTATCGCACAGAAAAAAGTTAGTCCGCCGGGCGGGATCGAACCCAGACCATCTCGACTCAAACCGGGAGCGCGTGTTACCATTACGTGTAAGCGCTCCCGGTTTGAGTCGAGATGGTCTGGGTTCGATCCCGCCCGGCGGACTAGCTTTTTTCTGTGCGATAGTTCAATCATTTGTCATCTTCTGAAGCAGCAAAGACTCCTGGTAAGCAGTTTTGATTTCAATGATGATTTCTTCAGCAGTTTTGATTTCAAGAATGATTGATTTTTTTAAGGTTTTCGTGAGCGCATTCGGGAACGTTATCGCCGCTCGCAGGACAAGCTCATTGATTGTGGAGATATTAAGAAGCAACTGCTTGAGTCGTGAGCTCGAAATCGCGGATCTTCGACTCAAAACTGATCGAGAACTCGCAGTTCTTCGCTTCCAACGTGAGCAAGAGGCTATTGAGAGCGACCGGGAGATTACATTTCTCAAGAAAGAACTTCTCAAAGTGCAGAGAGAGGCGATACTGGCGAAAATGCAAGTAAACGGCCTCGAGTACTCAGAGCCATCTTCCGAAAAGTGAAGCCATGTATGGCTTCACATGTATGGCTTCACTTTTTTGTAAAAGACGATTTCTTTTTGCTGTATACTGTAAAAGATTAGAAAGAGACTCTTTACTGCTGTGCTCATCAATGTTATTTAGATGATAACAATTCGCTGACGATGTTTGATAAAGCGAAACGTTCGGACCCAACTTGTCTCTTCAACAGAGCATTTAACAAGGCACGACACAGAAAATAAGATCATTTACAGAGAATTGATTGTAATTCAAAGAGAAGATTGAAGAACAAAACAAAGAGATTCAATTAGGTTCAAGAGAAATACTGTCCTATTATCATGCTCTGTAGAGCGGATCCTCCAGGTGTGTTTGATGTATCGACTTCATGGTTATCTAGGTTCTGATCCTCGTTTTCATCGTGAATGGGATCGTCAAATTGTGCCTCATTCATGTCGATCGCAGCATTACGGAGACAGACGCTCTTTCAAATAGTCTCAGCCCATCATTGCTCAAACGATTCACATAGATCTTAAATTGATATTCTTTTTCCCTCTCCATTTGTAACTGGCTTAATCCCTATAGTCTAAGAAAACAAATATTAGATCATGTCTGAAAAAAATTATTTTTTTCTTGTTTTGCTCAGAGAGAAATAGAGTGAGATTAAGAGAGAGGTGGAGAGAAAAAAACAGAAAAAGTTTTATTGGAAAAAATGTAGTAAGAGAAAGAGATATAAAGAATGAGACAGAGAAACAGTTCGAAAAAGAGGATTAAAAAAGAAGTTTAGTTTTCTTTAAATAATCAAATGTGCGAAGCAATTAATAAACCTCTTTTTCTATTGAGTTATTTATTTATTTATTCATACATCAATACTGATGTGACAAAACATAAGATAACTCATACAATAGTGAGCGTTGTTCTTGACAATAACAGTTAGATTCACTTCTATCATATTATGTGTAGTTCTCTTGATCATCCTCTCTTGAAATGCTCTTATACTTCTTTTTCTTATTCTTATTCCAATGTCTTCAGTAAAATGCTTCCCGTTTTCTCTAACAGAGAAGATTATTGAAGGAAGTTCTGACACATCATGAACCGATACCGTTCTCTCATGAGAAAAGCCTATTGCAATTCAACCGTTTCACCGCAACCACGTAGGAACTAAAAGCGGAAAAATTGTCACACAGGTTTCAAACTCTCTTATGCAACTAGTATCACTGAAGATCAAAGCAGTATTCGAAATCATCTGTTCGTGCGAAAATGATAGAAAGCTATCAGTTCCAGACGAGGTTCAAAAGGGAAAAAAATTGGAAGAGAGAATAAAATAATCTCAGGGCAGAACACTTTCAGGATTTTCTATGTTTTATATACTTTGACCTGAACTTTTGGCTTACTAGAAAAATTGTGGCTTACTAGATTTGGCTAGAGCTAGAGACTAGACTAGACTTACTAGTTTCGGCTTACAGTTGCCTGGCTTGTTATAAGATCTCTTGTAAATGTGTAAAGAGAGAAAAAGAGGAAAAAGTAAACAAAGATGCGTTTTATTTCTGTCCCGCTCTCTTCTTTCACAAAAAAGTGCTGCAGAAACTCTTTTGAGTGGTTGTTTTTTTTTTTGCTATGGCCTTTTTTCAAGGTTTTAGTTGTCAGCTACTTTGCTATTACACGCGAATGCACTAAGAAAAAAAATTATACCGGTTATTCATCTACTTTTATCTCTTTATCAAAGTGAACCTATAAGTTCATCGGAATCGCGACGTTTTAGAATCTAACTCATGCTTGTTTTTATATTTTTGATGTAAGGGGGGCGATCTGAATGGTTGCTTTTTTTCTTGTCTAATTCGTTTTTATCATGAATTGGAACACCGAATGTGAGTGAGTATTATTTTTTAATCGGAATGAAGGTTTTACCTCAAAATTCACTAGCTTGACTTGTCTCTTGCTAGCTGGACTCATTTCGTTGATTCTCTGAACAAATTTGAGGTACTCGTTTAGCATTTTCAATTTTCCTCATATAGAACAAAATAGAGCTTTTTGAACCAGATGAAATAATTCTCCATGTCTTCAGTTGAGGCTTGGAATATGTAATATGTGACTGTTTCATGGATTTTTATCACGAATTTGAAACAGATTACTTTTAGAGGCAATTTTTTCATTTCTCAGGGACTCTCATGGCGCATGCCGCATCAAAGGGTCACCCGAACAAACGGCCACCGGATACTTCGTCGTCATACATCACTCGCCTCACGGAAACATTATGTCAGCCAAGGCTTTTGAGGAAAATGTCAACCGTCCTTTGAGGAGTCTCAACTTCACAGAAACCGACGAGTTCTGAATAATTTTGGGACAGCAACTACACTTCTACATAATACAATCAAACTCTACCTAATTTTGTGACACATCCACCTAATCTGTCACGAAATCTGTTCAAATTTGTTTCCAAATTAGAAAGACTTGTTTTACAAATTAGGTGGACGTTTGAGAAAATTTGGTACATGTTTACATTATCCCCATACTTTGTAAATTGTCTTAGATTCCATTGTGTCATCTACATAGTTTATTTTTATAGATGAACCATATTCGTTTGATGAAACATGCTCTTAACAAAACTTTTTGCCCACTTTAAAATTACAAATTTCTAAAATCACCATCATCATTAATTCTTTTTCATCATCAAAATTATCATCGTCCTTTTTTTTATCTCAGTCTGTCGAAAAAAGTTATAACGGTTAGTTCAAACCTTGAAAAAAAGAAGGTATTTTAGGACCCCCAATGAGGTTTTTTTGTGTTTTAACTAACCGTAATAACTCTTTTCAAAGTAAGTTTGTTCCCGAGGTTTTTAAATTCATGAACTTGTCTAGTTAAGCTGATGAGAATGGGAAAACTTTTTTTTGAAAAAAGTTGATTTTAAGGGTTTTAGGGTCTCTTTTTGAAGTGGCCATAACTCGCTTCAAAATTAACGGGCATTTGTTGAACTTCCGTGACCAAATCATCAAAACATCAAGCAGTTTCCAGTCCATCATCAGTTCCTCCAAATGCAATAGTCAACAAAGTCTCTACGATCGTCTCGGATACCTTGACCTTTGCCAACAACGGCCCTCCGCCTGGTGTTCCAAAAGGTATTTGGGAAACCATTTCCAGGCTCCTCATCACCTTGTCGACAACGATTGAACAGCTCTCATCTTCAACGTGCAGATGTACTGCAGATGTCTGTGTCAAGGATAAGGGAGGGCTGTTCGAAATTTGAACTTGCAGTTATATCCCAAACTATTTTAACAAACTGATGGAAACATTTCTTCATTATCTCAATCCGTTAAGTTTTTTATTGGTTAAAATACTGTCCACGTGAACATTTGCCGCACCTTATTTTGACCAGTCTGGTCAGTGTGCAAGTGTGCAAGCAAGAACAACTCCTCTCCTAATACTGGAGAAGAAAAACAACAGACAGTCAAATCTTAAACAAGTCTTTAAGTCCTGACAGAGCTAGTGCTCAATACTTCCAAACAAAGAAAAATTCGACAAATTTAAATATTCGAAAACGAAAAAAAATTTCTGTTAAATACGAGCCTTTCTTTTTCAGCCTCTTTTAATAACGGCATAATCTCGGCAACCGTTTTCTCTAGTTTTTACCATGGGCTTGACATTTCCCTTATCAATTCAATTTCAATTTAAACGCTTTATCAAGATCAACAAGCCACATCGGTAATATAACATCATCGATTATGGGATCTGTTGCGACATGTGACGACTCCACTCCTCAGCGTTCTCTGCCTTCCTTAGGAATTGGGGACTAACAGCTTTGACAAAGTAGTCCATCCATCTCATTTTTCGGGTTTATTTTTCAGCCTCCCTTGGACGACATCGGGTTTCTTTTTCAGCCTCCCTTGATAACGGCATAATCTCGGCAACCGTTTTCTCTAGTTTTTACTATGGGCTTGACATTTCCCTTATCAAATAGACCACATTTCAGTGATAATTTTATCGCTGGTGCTTGCTCAACGTGATGCCGTTTTTGTTTCTTACAAATTTGATCTCTAGCAAGTATATTATATTGCTCGTTGATGGTCTGCCAGGTTTTGCTTTCTTTTTCTTTGTTACTCTTATTCAATCCATAACAAGGACCAATCTCTTTCGACCGCGAATAATCCATGCTACTTCCGATGAAATAGTTCGGTGGTTGTTCGAATTCGGGTTGTGAAGTGTATCTTGTTTTGAGGCTCGACCCCCTCACAGAATCCGGCCGCCCATCCGACCAAGTCCGATGGAGCAAGCAGTAACCACGCTCACTGCGCCATCAAAAGCGCCACCTTCCATTGCCAATAAAGGTCAGCAAATCTAGTTTTTTCGTCAATGGTCAGAGTCCCTATCAGTTTCAAAGTGTGTTCCCAATCGAGAGAAGAAAGTAATTGACGTCTCATTCACAAAGTGTCCGTAAAATATGTATTGCTTTTCAATACGTCGATCGCCTGAAGATTTTAGGAGAATTTTATACTCTCAACTCGATACAACAATTTTTCAGTTGATTCATGGCTAATCAAGCTTTTCCATAACAAGAAAAACGTTTTTGCTCACTTTGAAACTAAAAAACTTCAGAAAGGGGTTCGTTTGAAGGTCAGTGCAAAATTGGTTTGGTAGGTCGATCGCCCAATAAATTTTTGTTTGCTGTTTACTTTTGGTTGGAACTACCATAGGTCACTTTTGGTTGGAACTACCATAGGTCACGGTTGGAACTACCATAGGTCACAATATATTGCTCGTTGACGCTCTGCCAGATTTGGCTTTTTTCTTTTTTGTTGTTACTCTTATTAATCCATAACAAGGACCAATCTCCTTCGGTCGTTAAGGATCCATGCTACTTCCGATAAAATAGTTCGGTGGTGGTTCGAATTCGGGTTGTAAAGTGTATCTTGTTTTGAGGCTCGACCCCTCACAGAATCCCGCCGCCCGTCCGACCAAGTCCGATGGAGCAAGCATCCGACCAAGTCCGATTGAGGAGAGAGAGAGAAGCCATGCGCACTGCGCCACCAAGACCACACGCCTTCCATGCTGAAGCCATTGCCATCAAAGGTCGTTAAAATTACTTTTTCCGTCTATGGTCAGAGTCCCTTCCAGTTTCGAAGTATGTACTCAATCGAGAGAAGAAAGGAAAGGACGTCACATTCACAAAGTGTCCGTAGAACATGTATTGCTGTTTCACATTCTCACAAAACAAGAGTTTCACATTCTCAACTCAATATAACAATTTTTCAGCTGAATCATGGCTAATGAAGCTTTTCCATTACAAAGAAATGGTTTTTGCCTACTTTAAAGCTTTAAAAAAAAACGTTATAAAAACGTTTGAAGGTCAGTGCAAAAGTGTTTTTGGCAGGTCGATCAGCTCAGAAATTTCTGTTTGCTGTTTGATTCTGGTGGGAACTAGCATAGGTCACAAGCACTGTTGAAAGGTACTCTCATTCGACAGACAACAGAGGAAACGTCATCCCCAGTGCAATCGACCACTCGGAACACGCCACTCTCAACCGCGATATGCCCACTTCCAGTGAAATAGTTCAGTGATGGTTCGCATTCGGGTTGTAAAGTATGTATTGTTTTGAGGCTCGACCCCCTCACAGAGTACCACCCCCTGTTTGAAAAAGTGCGATGAAGCAAGCAGTACCATGGTCACTGCAGCACCAAAACCCCCTCGTTCGGCGCTTAAACCATCGCTAATAAAGGTCGGCAAAATTACTTTCTTCGTCAATGGTCAGAGTCCCTTCAGGTTTTGAATTATGTACTCAATTGAGAGAAGAAAGTAAAAGACTTAACATTGATGAAGTGTCCGTAGAATATGTATTGCTTTTCAATAGGTCGTTCGCCTGAAAATTTTGAAGAGTTTTACATTCTCAATTCAATACAACAAATTTTCAGCTGATTCATGGCTTGTGAAACTTTTCCATTACACGAAAAAGTTTTTGCTCACTTCAACGCTAGAAATTTTTTTTAGAAAAGTTTGGTTTGAAGGTCAGTGCAAAATCGGTTTGGTAGGTCGATCGCCCCAGAAATTTTTGTTTGCCGTTCACTTTTGGTGGGAACTAGCATAGGTCACAAGCACTGTTAAAATTTTTTCAGAAACGTCTGTTCTGTCAGCGGATCAGTCTAGAATAATGTTAAGCTCTCTCATCTTTGCTCTCCGCGTTCAGCTCGCTTCTCATTACTCCTGACTTTTGTACTCGGATAATCGTTTTTTCGAAGAAACTGCATGCTTATACGGTAGCTTGCCCTCGAAACACACTGGTAACAGTGGTCATTCGTGACTCAACAGCCTTAAGAGCCTGTCACGGATGGAGCCGGATCATCCAGTCCGGAATCGAGCGCGACTCGATGTGGGCTGCTTGCCGACAACAACAACAACAACGGTAGCTTGCCCGCTGGCTATTGCAAAGGGAAGCGACAAGAAGTTTTTTGAGAAGATGTTGTTTACAGGGGTTAAATAGGAACCGGAAAAGCTCTTCCAATTATTATTAGCCGATCCCCATTCTTTTTCAGTTTGCTTAGCGCTTAAAACATCCATTTGAGCGGTCTTATTTGACACCTGGCCTTCGTATAAATGCTTTTTGTTTTTTATAGTTTCATATGGAATCTCGAATTTTTTTATTAGAGTTTTTTGAAGTTTCAGTCGTATCTATGTAGGTTTATAGAGCCAATTGTTTAACTTCACCCGCCTTGACAATGAAATGCGCTAATGTGATCTGTCAGGATGGGAATGGATCGCAAGTGCGACCCTTCGCCGATCTGAAGAAGCATCAGGATGACGCGATGTTTATGGTGAAGATTGAAGAAAAGGCACAAGTTCCAGGTTGGCCATATTGTTATTGATTAATTAATTAATTCCATGTGCACGGGTAATGAAACGAAAATAAGAATGGAAAGGGAAAGATTATGGAAGTATGGCCTTGGATAGGCAAATACTCCTCCTGCCTCGGACATTGACGAAAAATAAGTTCAGTGCTTTTGCAATCTCACAATCGGAATGAAATCAAGTTTGAAAACTATGAGTATCATTGACATAAATGTTTCCATTAGAGTCAATATCCAGAGAGATTCAATCAATCAGCGAGTTATTTCCCGATCTCTCAAAGACTTGGTCAAATATGGAGAACAGTCTTATGCTCACAAAAAACAAGAGCAAGCATTTATGAGGACAGGGAGAAAGCCTCGCGAGATGCTTTGTTGATTGATTTTGATCGTGAGAAGATTTAGGGAATTATTTAGATTGGAAGCCTAACTTATAGAATGATTTGGATTGGGATAAGACTTATGAAATAGTTAAAGTTTAAAAAAAACTTACCGATTGATTAAAAAAATAATTGTCGTTTGGTTTTAAGCAAAAGAAAATTTTTCGAATGGTTTCGATTGTGATAATACTTATCGATCGATTGTAATGTTTTATTCTGTGACAGGATCTCTGCAATTGTCTTCGCTGACGTTGGGTAGCTGCACAGTCGAAGAAGAGCTTCGAATGCAAAAGAGACTTCAGAGGATGGCAGCGGTCTGGCAAGATCCAGCTGGCAAGACATGTTTTGAAATGCGGAGGAGACAATTGGAGATGGTGAGTTATAGAGAAAGGAGAGAAAGAGATAAGTTTTAAAATGAAAGAGAGAGAGGGAGGGATGAAAAAAGAGAAAAAAAGGTAGTAAAAAAAGAGAAGTAGGGGGAATAGATAAACAAAGAGAAGGAGGAGAAAGAGAAGGTTGGTAGAAACTTGAAAATAAAAAAGTGAAGAGTGAAAGAAACCTCGAACGTTTGGAGACAATCATAATAGCAACACATTTTAAATGTTACAGAAACACGATTTTGTGTTTTTCATTACTCAGCGTCTGAGCCTTTAATGCTGGAACATTTGCGATTCGCAGATTGGTGAGATTTACAAATTGAAGACTTTTCTTAGGAAAGAATGCAAATCACAAAAGTATGCACTTTCAGAAGTACCGGAACGACTGTCAGGCGTTTGGTGTGGTGACGTCGAAGTTGCTCCAAAAGAACCACGATTTAGAAGATTTCCTTAAACAGGCGCTACTCGAAAGTCTGGAGGATCTTGAGAGGACTCTCCTCAATGAAGTAGACTTCCTTCTCTCAAGAATGTCTGGCTGGGGCGCATACATCACATACCTCCACGCCAACTCCTCTGCCATCAAGCGATCGGCTATCGTGAGCTACCCCACCGGAGAAGTCTGGGCTCGCAGCCTACAACCCCCCTTCGCTGCTTCGGACTCAGAGTTTTCGAATTTGGCGAAGTCTTTTGACGATGTAGAAAAGGTACCTCAAGTCGGAGCAGATCTCGAAGGCATTCACTATATTGTCGTACGGACAGAGGAAACTCTCATCTTTGGAAAGAAGGACAAATCGATCGCAGTCTACGAGGGAGGCGGTCATCAGACGTCTATGGAAGTTCGCAAGGCTGTCGAGCATTTGGCCGAACATATTAAGAAATCGGGATTATAAGAAGGAGGAGAAGGATAAGGGGCAAAGTGCAGAAGACTGGATGCTTGAGATCGAATAACTTATCTCTCGTTAAGGAGAGATAGTCTTGGTGTGAACACGTTCTCTCCCTTTCTATCTCCTGGTAATGTAACTCTGTTCTAAAATAAACCTTGCTGTTTGAGCCTATTTGACTGCGTACCTATTAAATAAGTTCTCTTGCTGAATGCCTAACAGACTTAGAACCAATGGAAAGGCTGGTGTACCTCCATAAGCATGATTTTCTCTTTCTGTGTTGCTTGTGCTTCATGTTGGATTAATTGATATTCTCCCCAACCGGTGCTCTAGTTTTTTCGAACCTTCGCCCCGATCTTTTTTTGTTTGTAGTTTATTGAATCGAAAAATTTCAGAATAGCAGCTGTGTTCGGTCTTTATACAATGATGCAAACTGCTAAAGAGCTTTTCTGTTATATTATATCGGTCCCCCTTCCCTTCAGTTGTCATTAGTTCTGCGCTGCTATTTTTTTTATGGTGTAATGAATTTTTTTTAATTATTTGGATGTTCTTCCCAATTTTTTAAAAGATTTCTTCTGAGAATTCCTGAGTCGAATCATTCCCTGAAATGCTGAAACGTTCCTATTTAGCCGACGGTATTTCGGAATCATTCTCGTATGTTGCCTGATTTGGGTACTTTTCATGTTTGTGCACCAGGCGATGACGCGGAGGCCACCCTGGTTAACCATTACTGTTCTGCGAGAAGCTGCGCATTCCTTGCGTCCCCTTATGTATGCGAATGCTGCATTTCTTCTTCCCTTCCACCCATCACTGATCGATTGGTTTTGATTGTGTGTGCCTCTCTCACCTATTCATTCCTTTTCGACAATAAAATAATAAAACGGTGTTTGAGTCCCAAAAATCGAGATTCAATGCTGATCGTTTAGCAATACTCTTTTGGTTCATAGCTATCTTGAGTGCAGCTGTTTAAGTGTCAGTACATGTTTTTTGTTGACTTTGTGTTGAAGTTTTGCTCGAGTATTCATTCTGTTTCCTATAATCAATAGAATAATGATATATCCCTCCGAATTCAAAATGGCCCCTTTAAATATATATCAGATTTGAATATGGTAAAAGTTCATTATAGTACAGGTTTAATTTTGTGAGCTTTTCCCATCGTTATGCTACATGTACTATTTTCGAAGCCAATTTTCTTCATCACCTTTCGGTGTTTTCTTCATCACCTTTCGGTGTTTTCTTCATCACCTTTCGGTGTTTTCTTCATCACCTTTCGGTGTTTTCTTCATCACCTTTCGGTGTTTTCTTCATCACCTTTCGGTGTTTTCTTCATCACCTTTCGGTGTTTTCTTCATCACCTTTCGGTGTTTTCTTCATCACCTTTCGGTGTCCAAAAGAAACTGTTGGTTTTTTTCCTTATTCAATACACTGAGCTTCTGTTTTCTTTTTCTCTCGAAAACTTTTATACAAAAATTTTAATACAAGAAATTGTGTTGAAAACTTAATTTTTCCCGATGAAAATTTTTTCTGTGTAGTAGGTGCTTCCTGTACCTTTGAATACAGGAAGTGATCGAGGGAGGGGGGGGGGGGAGCGAAAGTGATCGAGGGACGGGGAAGGGGAGCGAAAGTGATCGAGGGAGGGGGGGGAGCGAAAGTGATCGAGGGAGGGGGGGAGCGAAAGTGATCGAGGGAGGGGGGGAGCGAAAGTGATCGAGGGAGGGGGGGGGGGGGAGCGAAAGTGATCGAGGGAGGGGGGGAGCGAAAGTACATTCGAACCAGGTTTTGCTTTAAAGCCCTTCACTTGAATTCTGAGGTGAACATCATATCAGCTTCAGTGAAAATTTATACGAATGGCACCGCTGATAAGAAAATAACGAACATCAATTACCAGTGAGCATACATGGAAAGAAATTTCATTCAGCAAGAATCGAAAGAGTCATCAAACGGAAAAGTCGAGTAGGGGCGCGCTGGTGGCTTGAGCTTGAAAAAGTAATAGGGGCAAACAATTTTTTTAAAAAAACTGGATAAAGGTACGACTAAGGAGGTATCACGATATTTCGCACCACGACATTTCGCACCATGACAACTCCAACCCTTCATAATCGATGTATTTATATGTATTTTTTCATTGGAATTTGTGCTTAGGCTCAGGTGAAGATTACGCTAACGAGGCCGTACGGCCGTACAACGACCAGCCACATACATGATTGAAGCCTTGGAGCTAAAACTATTGCGAAATCCGGGTGCGAGTTTTACATGAGGGAATATAATAAAACGATTCACAGAGAGTACTCAATTATGGATAAAAGGTTACAACAAGCAAAAATATATGACAAATATAAAAAACTAAAGCTTTCGCGGTGCGAAATGTCGTGATGCGAAAAGTCATGGAAACACTAAGGAAGTTATTCTAAAACTAGCGTTTGTTGATGCTTAGCCTTCTTCCTGGCAACATTTGCAGTAATTGATAACAAATCGCACCTCAAAGTTTTTTTATATACTCAAATTGAATTCACCTACTCAAGTTCAACAAATACGTTAATGGTTTGAAACTAGCTGAGCCTACTGCATTTTATTCGATATGTTCATCATTTGACAAATAATATCCCCACATCGACACCGAGAGGAGATTAAAGTACAGTCATTAAATTAGAAATATTAATTTTGATAAAAACAATTTAAATATTTTGTATTGATAAAAATATATTATAATTTTACAATAAGACCGCAGCAAATTTGAGTGAAGAGTGCGAATTGAAGAGGGATGAAGGCATGAGTGAATGAGAAATTCTGCTGTCGAGAAAGATTTGCTCACATTTAGCAAAAATAATTTTAAAACGAAACATCTGCCTTGTCTCTCTAACTCTCAGTGTTACCGGTCCCGACACGAAATAAAAAGCTATATATATATATATATATATATATATATATATATATATAGTTACCATCAGCACCCCACAACCGCGATTACGCGATTATTGACAGAGCGAGGAAACAACTCAAAGCTCAAAATTTAGCAACAGACGGGAAAAAGAAGTCACGTTTTAGAGAATTCTTAGACAAACTGCCTCGAGAGGAGACGAAAATATGCGGCAGCGAAGAGAGAAGTGATTTGGAAATTGAGCGAGAAACTTCATTCAAAAACTAGTCATTTGATTCAATTCACCTATTCATAAGTTGTCTAAAAGGAATATGACTCGAACTTTTCCAAACTAATCAGAGTAACTGTTAAAACAAACTTTTTCTTCTCAAAAAGCGTGTTGGTTAAGAAGTTTCTCTCATTTCATGTATGTATCGATGAAACAGTTACTTTTGTGGAAGGAGTCTGAATACAAATCATCTCAGAATTGAGTCATTGACTGCCAAAAGATGACAAAACTTTAATCAACACATCGCCTAGGCCTCTGCATAAAAGTTTCTTTGTAAATCACAGTTTCATCTGAATGCCTTCCCGTTTACATTCTCGTTTACTAAAGCATACATTCTCTATGTAAACGTATCTTGACCAGTCTGGCCAGGCAAGTGTGCAAGTTAGAATAAGTCCTTTCCAACAACAGACATTAAAGTCCTAAACAAGTCTTTAAATCACGCTCGAGCAATCCCCAGCACTTCCAAAAAAGTCCTGATCAAGTCCTGCTCAGAACAAATCTTAATTGAATCCAGACAAGTCCCAGACAAGTCTTAAACGAGTTCTGCCAAGAACAAATGCTCCTCCTGACTCCCAGACAAGTCCTTAACAAATCCTGCCTAATACACCCAAGAGACGGGCAGCCACTGAGCACTGGCGTGTAGCTTCTCAGCAATGCCTTCGATCTGCGAGATAGTGTCATCAATGTCGTTATTGACGAGGACGTAGTCGAAGAGATGACCGAAGGCTTGCCGCAGCACTTCTGATTCTCGCAGCAACCGCTCGAGAGAACCGTCGGGCTAAAAGAAAATGCCCCTCTTGTTTGTACTTTAAAAAAAGTCTACCAGCGACACTTCATTTCGCATTTCTTGACAACCAAAGGATAGCTCACACACAAAAAAGAGTATGAATAGTCATACTTTCGAAAGTATGAGAATGGAACTTTATACTTTAAAAGTATTCCAATCATTCACAGTCAAGTATTACTATTCATACTTTGAAAGTATGACTATTTCTAAAATGAAAGTATGCTACGTTGAAAGTATACTGTCTATATAATGAAATAATGCTAAATATACTTGGAAAGTATGCTCTATCTAGAAACAGAAAGTATGTGTTTCTTGGGTTTGCTCTATCTACAAACAGAAAGTTTGTGTTTCTTGGGTTTTTCATTCAAATTTTTTCTTTGTTTGTGACTTTACCGAAGTGTTTTTTCCCGCAAGGCGTTTCCGAAAGGCCTTTTTAGCATACTTTACCAAACGCATCCTTTTTCGTGTGCGTTTGCCTATCTTTTGCGTGAAACATTTGAAATGCGAGAGAAAATCAGGAGAATAAAACCAGTCTGAAGTTTTTATCTCATGTTGCCCATTTTAAACATATGATTATTAGAAGATTGATTTTTTTTACAATTTACTAGGTTCATCCATCAAGAACTGTCCCGAAAGTTAGGCTGAACAGTGGAAATCTCCCCTTTCTCTCTTCGTTTTGTCTCTCACTTCTTCTTCTTCTTCTTCCTCGCGCTTGTTCCCGCCTCGCGGCAGGGTACGCGCTCCCCTGAGATGCAGGACAGACCTATCCTGGTAGAACCAGTGGCTGCCTGCTGGATCACTGCTAGTGTGATTAGCAGCAGTGGGGAGAGTCAGATTCGTGCATGAGCACTACCAACATTTCTTAACCCCCTTGGTTTGGGTGGATCTGTCCGGGGTGGGAGTCGAAATCGGGACTCTTCGCACAATGGTCTATCACACTACCACTATGCCTCGTTTTGTCTCTCACTACCCTGTCTTTATTGAAAAAAAACTACTTCATAGTTCATTCCTTTCAGTGTTCCTGAACGCTTTAGCGTTAGGGTTTTCAAAACAAGATATTTTCACTGAAATTTATGAAGCTCGATTGCTAATTAAAGAGAAATTTTTCAAATGAAGCCAGTTTCCGTGTTCTGCTAGTACTATTTCAATGTTATTCTTTTTTTAGAAAACAAACTCTGTTATTAAGTACATATGACACAGAACGCGATAGAATGTACCTAACTCTGCATACACTGGGAAATAGAAATTTTATGACCCCGATTTCGCTGAAAATGTCACCATAGGGTATTTCAAGTATGGCGAGAATGATGGTCAATTTTATTTTTCCTGATTTTAGCTCTCCGAAAAGCATGAGAGGATTGAAAAAAGCTTGTTTCGCCGAAAGTATATGAGGGTGTCGCACTGTTCTAAGAGACATATGTCAGTCAGATTGATAGCTAGATCCACCAAATACCGACTCGATGTAGTCGAATGATGTATCTTCGAGTACCTATGTTTGCTTTTTAGCATATTCAACTTTCACGGTTTTCGCGAGAACAAATATCAAAACAGACATTTCATGAAAAGATGAAAAAAAAAAGATTTTTCTCGGAGTACAGGAAAAATATTGGGGATTCCAGTCAGTATGTTGTAGCCCTGAGTTTTTTCTACAACTTTCGTATACATCATTTTTCGATCCACTTAGGCAAACTCGAGATACATCGCTTTGAGTTCGTATATTACTATAGGTGGGGGGGGGGGGGTATGTCTAAAGATTTCACAATAGAGCTAGGAGTCTAAAACCAAGAGAATCATACTTGCTATCCACTTCTGATTCCAAAATGAATACAAACTCGATTCTAGGACGTCGGGAACCCTGTCAAATAGGTACCTCATTTTCAAAACTAACTTTTGAAAAAAAAACTTGTTTGGATTTTGAAATAACTCAACGCGTTTTTTTGAATTGAGAGGTGAAACTTGGCCAGTATGTTGGAATTTGCTCAAATTATATATACAGGCAGATTCCAATTTTCAAGTTCGATTATCGATTAGTTATGCCAGTTTTAAAAAACCTGAAAACGGTTTTTTGGTCGGAACTCATCATGTTTTGATTTGAGCAAAAAGTGATTTACTACAAAAATGTTAATCGTTATATGAGGCATGACATGAACAGAATTCCACAAAGGCCCGTCAATTTTGAAGCGAGTTATGGCCACTTCAAAAAAAGGACCCTGAAACCCTTAAAAGCGACTTTTTCAAAAACTCAGGGCTACAACATACTGACTGGAAACCCCGATATTTTTCCTGTACTCCGAGAAAAATCTTTTTTTTTTTCATTTTTTCATGAAATGTCTGTTTTGATATTTGTTCTCGCGAAAACCGTGAAAGTTGAATATGCTAAAAAGCAAACATAGGTACTCGAAGATACATCATTCGACTACATGGAGTCGGTATTTGGTGGATCTAGCTATCAATCTGACTGACATATGCCTCATAGAACAGTGCGACACGCTCATGTACTTTCGGCGAAACAAGCTTTTTTTTCAATCCTCTCATGCTTTTCTGAGAGCTAAAATCAGGAAAAATAAAGTTGACCATCGTTCTCGCCATACTTGAAATACCCTTTGGTGAAATTTTGAGCGAAATCGGTAACATAAAAATTTCTATTTCCCACCCGGTCCCACTCTATCGCGTTCCACGTCATATAAACTTTTGTTAGAATTTATAAAGGAAACGGTAACTTGTTTTCATCAACAACAACAAAAACTGATGTCATGCGATATTTGATTGTTTGATTCCTTCAGAATTCTAGAACCTTCAAGGTATCAGAAGAAGATCAGATAGGTCAGAAGGTCAGATAGGTCAGAAGTTCAGATAGGTCAGAAGGTCAGAAGTATCAGAAGAAGGTCAGATTTTTTTGGTTCACGATACAATTATCAGTGAAAGGAAGAACAGGATGTGTAGGAAAGGATGAAGAAAGAGAAAGTAAAGCGAAAAGTTAAGAAAAACAAAGAGAGATAAAAAGGTGGATAAAGAGATATAAAAATAGACAGAATTTGAAATGAAAATAAAAAAGATAAAAGATAAAAGGGCGTTTGTGAGATGAGAACAACAGAAAAGACTTAGGTGGATGAATGAATTGCAGTGACTACTGCTCATGTAAAAGAGAAGTGAAGATGTATTCTCAGAAGAGATAAAAATAACAAAAGAAGAATGAAAGTTGAGAAACAACACAGGTGTAAGATGAGCGAAGAGAGGAGAGAAGAAATTGAGAGAGAAATCGAGAAGTATGGAGAGAGTAAGAGAGAGAAAGGTAGAGAGAGATAGAAAGATAGAATGAGAGAGAGAAATAGAAAAGACAGAGAGGGGAATGGAGTTAGAATAGAAGTGAGTTAGAGAATAAGGTGGAGGAAGAGATAAGCAGATAGAGATTAACTAAGGTTATACAAAGCTCAAGTCCGAAAGCAATCTAGATTAGAGAAAATTTTCAAGTTTGTTGAAGTTTAAAAAAATATCTTGTTCTTCTAGGTCTCTTGAAAAAACTGGAGAACTGTTCACCTGGAATCGATTAGATTCAATTTTCTTTCAAGATCTTGCTATTCACAGAAGTCCGTATGAGTCATACCGTATGACATAACAAGGTTCGTTATTCTATACATAGTATGAGTCATACCGTATGACATTACAAGGTTCGTTATTCTATACATAGTATGAGTCATACCGTATGACATTACAAGGTTCGTTATTCTATACATAGTATGAGTCATACCGTATGACATTTCAAGGTTCGTTATTCTATACATAGTAATAGTCATACCGTATGACATTAAAAGGTTCGTTATTCTATACATAGTATGAGTCATACCGTATGACATTACAAGGTTCGTTATTCTATACATAGTATGAGTCATACCGTATGACATTACAAGGTTCGTTATTCTATACATAGTATGGCACAGTAAGACAATAAGTGTATAAAGCGATTAGAAAGCTCCATCCCTTATCTGCTTTTCTATTTCTCTCTCTTCACTCCGCCCTTATTATTACTTATCAAAAAAGAAACATACGTCTTGAAGTCCTTGAAGATTGGGAGCAGCGATGAAAATGACAAAGGGGGAGTACTCAGCTGTCCGAAGAACTTTTAGGGCCTAAAATCAGTTCGAGTGTTCTTATATTAAGTCGATTTCGGACGAAATCGTGGTAAAGCCCTCGTCTCGGTGATAAAGATATAACTGGGTTCGATCTTGCCTTGTGGACTTGCTTTCGCCCATGTCATAAATATTCCTTTTAATAAAGCTCAGCTCTCTTTAAAGAGTGTAACTGAGCGTTTCTAAAAACATTATTCACTAAAATTGTCTCTATGTAGTACGTTCACCGATTTATACTCGAAACTGATTCATAGCTGCTCGCACACCTGAGGCTCTACATCCAATATGGCGATCTTCCCAGCCCGATGAATGTTCCGAATCGTCTCCAACTTGGTGCCGTACATGCTTTCTTCATGCGTTCCGTACTCCAAGTACTCATTGTTCTGAATGTCGGCGAGCATCTCATCATTGGACACGAAGTAGTAGTGCTTCCCGTCTATCTCGTCCTTCCTTGAAGGCCTCGTCGTGTCTAAAAAGGAGCAAAATTTATTCACATTGTGGAAAACTTGACATGGATGAAACAAGAAAGTTTTTCATGAACAATTTAATGCAAGAGAAGTTACTGATAGTACGGTAGAAGTTACTGATAGTACGGTAGAAGTTACTGATAGTACGGTAGAAATTACTGATAGTACGGTAGAAGTTGCTGATAGTACCGCTTCATAAATATTAGTTTTACATTCGAAAACTAGTTTTGATGTTAAAAAAAACTTCATAGAAAGCTCTCTCTCACACAAAAAAACCAGAAGTTTTACCGATCTCAATTATTAAAATGAAGGGGGTGTTGAAAAATGTTTCATGGAAATTGGAGTTTTTTTCATGAAGGATCGCTACTCATGTTTAATGTGAGCCATTCTCCGATACGGATCAGCTAACGCCACTCACAACTATTACTCCTGTTTATTTTGAAGAAAAAAATAGACTAGCCATCTCGTTTGAAAAGTTTTCAGCATTAATGAATAGCTCATAAAAAAATTCGACACACGTGGGATGGGGTAAGCGAATCGAGAGGGATGTCGATGGATGAGTGTGTTTTTGATGTGTCTTCGGCCAACGCCATGAGCTCCGAGAAGTACGAGGGTTTTGCGACGAAACTGTGAGAGTCGCATGACCTGCAGAGTCTACTGTAACGAACATTTTAGAGAGTACTGTGACAAATATTCTAGGAAGTAATGTGACGAATCTTTTGGCGGATACTGTATGTAACAAAACTCAAAAAGAGTGCTGTTGCGAATCGTATTAATGAAAAAATAGAAATATTCCAGATTGTTGTTACAATTCTTTCAAGGAATACTGTGATGAATTTCTCGAAAAGGCTTTACTGTGATGAATATTCCTGAAAATACTGTGTCGAATCTTCTCCTATCGCTTGCCGCAAGATGTTGCTAAACTCTTCTTTTTGATTGATGTTGCTTACCTTTTCTTATTGATTGATGTTACGTACCTTTTCTTATTGATTGATGTTGCGTACCTGTTCTTATTCATTTATATTGCGTAACTCTTCTTATTGATTGATATTGCGTACCTTTTCTTATTGAATGAAGTTGCGTACCTCTTCTTATTGATTTATATTGCGTAACTCTTCTTATTGATTGATGTTGCGTACCTTTTCTTATTGATTGATGTTGCGTACCTTTTCTTATTGATTGATGTTGCGTAACTCTTCTTATTGATTGATGTTGCGTACCTTTTCTTATTGATTGATGTTGCGTACCTTTTCTTATTGATTGATGTTGCATACCTCTTCTTATTGATTGATGTTGCGTACCTTTTCTTATTGATTGATGTTGCATACCTCTTCTTATTGATTGATGTTGCGTACCTTTTCTTATTGATTGATGTTGCGTAACTCTTCTTATTGATTGATGTTGCGTACCTTTTCTTATTGATTGATGTTGCGTACCTTTTCTTATTGATTGATGTTGCATACCTCTTCTTATTGATTGATGTTGCGTACCTTTTCTTATTGATTGATGTTGCGTACCTTTTCTTATTGATTGATGTTGCATACCTCTTCTTATTGATTGATGTTGCGTACCTATTCTTATTGATTGATATAGCATACCTCTTCGTAAGTGACCAGGTCCAGTTGATCGAATAGTGAGGAATGCTTTTGAAGATACTTTGTGGTGTAGTACTTCTTTTTCTTGTTGAACCACATACAATGGGCTGAAATATAACAAATAGAAACTTCTCAAAAATTGTGATTCGAAAAGTGGCAAAGCAAAAAAGCGAATCTTTTTGATTGTTTTTGACTCATAAAAAATAACATTATTGCCTGTAAGGGGTTCTAAAATGGATAAAACAAGGCAGAGGAATACGCCGCAACTTTAATCGAAATAACACTCTTCTCGAAAACGATTATAAAGAATGATTATGAAAAAACATGATGGCAGAAAATTCAATCACGGCGAAGTTTTTATGATAGCATATGTATAAAGAGTAACTTTTGTATGATAAGAGAATTCTTACAATTATCCTTGGCTCGTTCCATCGCTAGACATGCTGTCCTCCATTCTTGTAATTCGGGAGACGGAATGAGTCCTGCTACGATGGGACCTAAACAGTCTGAACTTTATGAAAAAGCTCTTAGAAAATAAAACTGCGGAAGTAAGAAGAGTTATGCTCGAAAACGTAGAAGAGAAACTTTATAGGTTCGTTAGGACTTGTAAAAACATATGCTTGATCTATTTTAGATATACAATTTAAAGTTCTACGTAATAATGATAGAATTCATTCGAAAGATGCGCAAAAAACATAGCTTTTTTGTCTACTTGTAAAGTGAATTGGGTATTGATTGGTTAGACAAACCAGACCACTTAAAGCTATATTTTATTAATTTTTGTTCGCTTCCCTCTCAATCTTCTCCTTTTCCGGTTTTTGTCTCAATAAGAACTTATTTCAACAGTTTAGGTTTCCCAATTTATACTCCGGCTGAATATCTCACTAATGTGCATCACCTGATTGTGGTTGAGCCCCGAAAGAAGGGAATGCAGACACGAAACGAGCTTGCCACCAGTTGTGATCGTCTTTTGAAATTACCTGAGAAGTGGCTATGAACCTTTTGATTGATAGCGGCTCATTAAGTCGTGCATGACTATGTTTTTTGAATGATTTTTCGAAAAAGTACCATGGTTATAAAACTTAAAAGTATGTATTTTTCATCTTGAAATGTAAAAGCCTTTTTAGCGTAAATAGAACGAATTGTTCGAAATCATCGCTTACGAATTCGGATAGAAGTGTAAAAAGATGAAAAAGAGAATAAGTCTAAGCTTTTTTTGGAACTTGGTGAGCCATTTTATTACTAAAACACCTATTCGTCAGATAATGAATGGTAAGATTAGAATAGAGTTGTTAAAAAGTTGGTGAGAGAAACCTGTAGGACATCTCCAGTCTTGAAAGGAACACCCGCCTGAGGGCATGGGATGAGGTCATCGTTCTTGGGGTCGTAATCAAACTGCGCCCGCACAAATATCTCACACGCCGGCGGTGCTGATCGAAAAGATGGTACTATTTTGAAGGTCACCTGAGTAGGAATAAGCCGTGAGCTTCTGCTTTTCCTTTAAAAAAAGTGATTATGAACCTTCAGTTGTGTGTATACATTATTGGCATTCTGAAGACACCTTTTTATCAGAATGATAAGTAAGATAGTGTGGAACTGATTTGATTTACCGCTTGATGCGAAAATTAGAACTGTTGAAGTTTTTTTAAGTTTTTTTTGTGGAGTTTCATTTCTACTTAATTTTTCGTAGTTCAAAACTAACATGGGAAGCTTCACATTCTCAAGATGAGTGTGCTATTATTAATTGTTTGATCTACTTTCATCTTCTATAACGAACCTGGCCCCTGGCTTCGCGCAGCAGCCTCTGCAGGCTCTCTACAGATCGATTCGTAATAGCCACTCCATTGATTTCCCGAATTTCGTCCCCGACATGTAAAGTAGCTGAAAAACTAATATTAAAGACTTGGTATATTCGCTTCCACAACAGTTGAGCCTCAGCTGTCACTTCCAGAACTTCAAGGAGATATGACGGACTCTTAAGCTTTAAGCTTTCAGATGACCGAATTGTCAGTTGCAGGCTTGTCCAGAAAAATAAGATGGAAGTTTCTGTTAATGACTCCATATGCCTGTCTGTTCGAATCAGATTTCTCTCAGCTCCAAACATCATTTAAACTGAAATACCCCCATGATCTCTGGAGAACAGTGAACAACTCTTACTTCAAGGCAAGTTTTCCAGCCATTCAGAGTTATGTATGTTTATTAGGATAGAATCGCAGTTTATGACCTTCCTCATTGAAACCTACTAAGGTTTATAGTATGTAAGAGAGTTTTTGAAATACTGAATTGACGCCTCTCTCTTCTTTTTACAGTTACTTCTTGCAATGTGTCATAAATGAATACATGGATAAATGAATTGAATTGAATGTGTCTGTTTTATTCTTAGTTTCTGCTCCTCTCTTTCTTTCTCTTTGTCTGCATCCTTATCCTTACTTTTCCGTGCCGAGTTTTCCTATTTTTCACAAAGAAAAATCTGCCTCAGGTCCTGTTTGAATTTCCTTGTAAAGCTACCACTCGCCTAACCGACCTCAATTTTTCCGACTATGAATCTTTGTTATCATCACCCTCTCGTTCTCTTTCTTCATTTTTTTGTGTTGAAATCTTCTTATCTCTTTTCCTTGCGCTGTTTTTTCTCTCTTCCTCTCTCATGAAATAAACTTTTTTTATCGTTTTCATTTCCGTCTTTCTGAAGCTACATCTTTTCATCTTTCCCTGTATACACGTTCATCTCGTCATGTATACTTACATACATATTTACATATTTGTATTTCCTACTATATTTATACATTGATCTCCATTTTTTTCAAATTCAATAGCTTGCATATTAGTGCTTGATGATCTCGACTAGTTTTTTCTGCTTTTTGGTCATTCTATCACTAAAAGAGACTAAAAGCCGAGATAAAAAAAGCGAGAGATAGAGAGAAAGAAAGAGAGAGAGAAAGAGAGAGAGAGAAAGAGAAAGAATAGAAGAGAGAAAGAGAGAGAGAGAAAGAGAAAGAATAGAAGAGAGAAAGAGAGAGAGAGAAAGAGAAAGAATAGAAGAGAGAAAGAGAGAGAGAAAGAGAAAGAATAGAAGAGAGAAAGAGAGAGAGAGAAAGAGAAAGAATAGAAGAGAGAAAGAGAGAGAGAGAAAGAGAAAGAATAGAAGAGAGAAAGAGAGAGAGAGAAAGAGAAAGAATAGAAGAGAGAAAGAGAAAGAGATGGTTTTCAGATATCGACTATATATCCATAACTTGGTAGTCGCATAGACGCTCACGATCTTTTTTTCTCGATATGAGTTCTAAAAAGTAACTAAGAAGTTTTTGTTGAAGAAGTACTAAAAAAAAGAAATAAGTTTAGCAAAAGAAGAAGTGAAAAAATATAGATATATGTATTCTAATTCAAAGGAAGAGGATGAAGAAGTTTATATAAGTACGTTGTGATGATTCTATTGTAGTCTGAGTGAAATATGTACGCTCGTATGTGACCTGAACATTATGTACAATAATAGTTTTGTGATAACTCAGGATATGTAACTAGGATTCAAACTGATAACTCAGGATATGTAACTAGGATTCAAACTGATAACTCAGGATATGTAACTAGGAATCAAACTGATAACTCAGGATATGTAACTAGGATTCAAACTGATAACTCAGGATAACTCAGCATTATGGTACATATGTATATACATACATCGAGACAAGTTTCAGAAAGGAGATTTCATTGAATGCACAATCTTTAAATGACAGAGAACTAATCTAACAACTTAGCGAGAACTTACTTACATTTTGACTGTAACCATTTTCAAGTTTTCGAAAATCGCCAGAGGAAAGAGAAAGTCGGGGACACTTGTGAAATCAAATTAGGAATAGGAGTGCTAAACAGAGGGAGAGAATATGAGAAAATAAGGAGAGAGATAGAGAGAGAGAGAGAGAGAGAGAGAGAGAGAGAGAGAGAGAGAGAGAGAGAGAGAGAGAGAGAGAGAGAGAGAGAGAGAGGGGGAGAGAGAATGGAGAGAGAGAGAGAGAGAGGAAAGAGAGGAGAAAGGAAAGAGAGAGCAAAAGGAAGAGAAAGAGAGAAATAAGAAATAAAATAAGGAAAATTAATTGGAGGAAGAAAGGAAAAAAACTCGAAAAAAGTAGTTGGAAGAATACGGAGAAGAGAACGTGAGAAACCAAGGGGGAAAATCAAGCAACTGTTTTCCAGACGTTCGAAGACAAAGATTAGATGCAAGAGCGATGAAAAACGAGATGAAAAGATAGATACGTGAATAACATTTAATTTCTTTCGATTGGAAACATTGAGTATTGATCAGTTTTTCCTCGGAAGCAATCGAGTTCTCACACGTAAAATTTCTAACTCCCGGAAAAAGTCTATAATTAATCAACTAGTTTTTTTTGTGGAAGAAAAAGGGTTTTTAATCAAAAGGGCCTGGGGAATGTCTTTGCTATAACTTATTCCGTTTATTCGACAATACTATGCCTGATTTTCTATAATTACATAGATATGAAGTGAGACCCATTACTCGCTTTCCATCGAAAATTTTAGCTTCTGTAGACTCTGTCTCTTCTTTTCACAAAATCACATTACGTAATAATTTCTAAATATTATGAAAACTTCCTAGACTTTGCATTGTAGGTTTTAGTTTCATTCTTCGAGAACAACGAATAGCGAATGAATTATGTGTCGATAGATTTGTTTCCTTACTACATACATGCATCTTCAGCTGAATATCAAATGTTCTGTCCCAAAAGCCGATCCGATGGCAACCCAGTTTTTTTCGGTTTTAGACGGTAACCCTGATAGATCAAAGCATGAACAACGACGAAAGGCTTGCTCGTTCCCTTTTTTTCCGACACCTATTGACCTGTAAATTTCCTGTTTTTGATAGAACGTCAGCCTCCGCCCCTTTTTCGTCCTCCCCCCACGGAGAACGTCACCAACCTTGCCGATGAATCATTCCCCCGTGCATTATTCGCGCGACAAAGCATCGCCCGTCCTCTGCCACCTGTATGACCAGTATTTACTTAGTACTGTATGACCAGCATTGACTTATTACTGTATGACCAGTATTGACTTAGTACTGTAGGACCAGTATTGACTTAGTACTGATACCAAGTTTCAAAATAAGATAACATCGGTGTTTGACCAAAAATGTCGTTCATATTTACACATCAGAATTGTGTGAGGGTATGGACACTTCAATGACTCTCATGTACCCTGTAACCATGTATTCCGTGGTGTACCATGAAAACCCTGTGTACCCTGTATGTACCATGTAACCATGTATTCCGTGGTGTACCATGAAAACCCTGTGTACCCTGTATGTACCATGTAACCATGTATTCCGTGGTGTACCATGAAAACCCTGTGTACCCTGTATGTACCATGTAACCATGTATTCCGTGGTGTACCATGAAAACCCTGTGTACCCTGTATGTACCATGTAACCATGTATTCCGTGGTGTACCATGAAAACCCTGTGTACCCTGTATGTACCATGTAACCATGTATTCCGTGGTGTACCATGAAAACCCTGTGTACCCTGTATGTACCATGTAACCATGTATTCCGTGGTGTACCATGAAAACCCTGTGTACCCTGTATGTACCATGTAACCATGTATTCCGTGGTGTACCATGAAAACCCTGTGTACCCTGTATGTACCATGTAACCATGTATTCCGTGGTGTACCATGAAAACCCTGTGTACCCTGTATGTACCCTGTAACCATGTATTCCGTGGTGTACCATGAAAACCCTGTGTACCCTGTATGTACCATGTAACCATGTATTCCGTGGTGTACCATGAAAACCCTGTGTACCCTGTATGTACCCTGTAACCATGTATTCCGTGGTGTACCATGAAAACCCTGTGTACCCTGTATGTACCATGTAACCATGTATTCCGTGGTGTACCATGAAAACCCTGTGTACCCTGTATGTACCCTGTAACCATGTATTCCGTGGTGTACCATGAAAACCCTGTGTACCCTGTATGTACCATGTAACCATGTATTCCGTGGTGTACCATGAAAACCCTGTGTACCCTGTATGTACCATGTAACCATGTATTCCGTGGTGTACCATGAAAACCCTGTGTACCCTGTATGTACCATGTAACCATGTATTCCGTGGTGTACCATGAAAACCCTGTGTACCCTGTATGTACCATGTAACCATGTATTCCGTGGTGTACCATGAAAACCCTGTGTACCCTGTATGTACCATGTAACCATGTATTCCGTGGTGTACCATGAAAACCCTGTGTACCCTGTATGTACCATGTAACCATGTATTCCGTGGTGTACCATGAAAACCCTGTGTACCCTGTATGTACCCTGTAACCATGTATTCCGTGGTGTACCATGAAAACCCTGTGTACCCTGTATGTACCATGTAACCATGTATTCCGTGGTGTACCATGAAAACCCTGTGTACCCTGTATGTACCCTGTAACCATGTATTCCGTGGTGTACCATGAAAACCCTGTGTACCCTGTATGTACCATGTAACCATGTATTCCGTGGTGTACCATGAAAACCCTGTGTACCCTGTATGTACCCTGTAACCATGTATTCCGTGGTGTACCATGAAAACCCTGTGTACCCTGTATGTACCATGTAACCATGTATTCCGTGGTGTACCATGAAAACCCTGTGTACCCTGTATGTACCATGTAACCATGTATTCCGTGGTGTACCATGAAAACCCTGTGTACCCTGTATGTACCCTGTAACCATGTATTCCGTGGTGTACCATGAAAACCCTGTGTACCCTGTATGTACCATGTAACCATGTATTCCGTGGTGTACCATGAAAACCCTGTGTACCCTGTATGTACCATGTAACCACATAATTCCAGCAGGTCTCACGCTTCGCAGTTTAAAACAAGAAGACAGGTCTCTCTCCTCTCAAATAACACTATTCTAACGTTCGATTCAAAAAAGTTTTTGCAACTGGAAAATAATGCTGATGGTTGGGAAGAAAATGCATTGGAAAACTTCTTTCTGCGTTCGGGAAAAAAACCGTTCGAAAAGTGTTTAGATGAAAAGAAGCGAATGTTTAGAAAACTTAAGACTCAAAAAAAAAACGGATTTACATAGAATCAAAAGATTATATTCAAAAACGGAGACATAGAACTATAGAGACTGAGAATTTGTATAGTCAGCTTTTTATGAGGAAGGATAAGGATATGTACATATATCCCTTGGAAGGATATCCCTTGGCAAAGAAACTTTTTATATAACGCGCGAACGAGAAGAACGGGGTTCGATGAAAACGCCCTAGGGAGGAAATCATAAACTGATAAGCTAACGCCTTCCTACCTTGAGAGTGATTCCCATTGGCTCCTCTGTGTCTTTTTGGAACTGCACCAGACGCACCCGAGATACCGAGTCCACCAGATCGTCGTCGTCCGTCATCAGGAGATCGGACGCTAAGGAAGGACCTGAAAAGAGAATCGAAGAATACTTCAGACTTCTCCTGACATTCAACGACATATTGCCATAACTAATAATAATTTTGGCTCATACAGTCTCATCTATTCTCTCTTTACAGAGATAAAGCTCAAACTAAAGATTATTTAGACAATAAGCAGAAGTTTAAAATTTATAATTGAATGTTTATGATTAAAACCTCCCTTTAAAGGCAAGACTGCTCAAAATTCCAGGTCGATTGAAATGTTTGACTTTCGAAGTCGATAGTAAAATCTCGTTTCAATATTTGATGATCATTTCAAGCTGCCAATTGACCACTTATCCAATTCTCAAAAAAAATTGAAAAAAGTTTACGCTAAGCTTGAAAGCAACGAACGATTTTTATTTCTTGAAAAAAATCATGAAATTGGCATTGATGTCAAAGTTTCCGAAAACAGTGTTTGGCCTTGAAAAAATTGTCATTTGCCTGGTTCCATCTGCTGCTGAAGGACCATGTGGGCATCGGAAGTCGAAGGGAGATTGCCGGGCAGAACAGCGCCATTCAAGTAGGAGAAGGGTCGACTCTGATTTTACCAATTTTCCAATACTTTCCATTTCCAAAAGAAAGCGAAGATTTCGATTTTCTTGATAAACTACTCAACTTTGCTTTAAAAATGGCGAAGATTTACTTCTAAGTGCCCACTAAATCCTTCTCTTTATCTAGGAGTACTCCGAGAGTGAAAATGTCATTGCAAGAAATTCTCGATTACATTAGTTTTCGCCTTATACACCTTATACATATGGAGGTACTTTCCATTATTCCTTAGTTTTTTTGTTGATTACAATTTCACTAAAAAATTTATACTTTTTATGCTTGTAAGGACTCTTTTTCGAGAAGATGATAGAAGAATTATGAGTAAAATTTACATTCATTAAGGTGATTGATTTCCAGCAACTCTTACATGTATGTTATCTTAAACATATATTTGCGCGTTCTTGAGTTTAACTCTCCATAGATCTAAATCTATTCTTCTGATTTCATTTTGTATAGATCTGATAGGTAGCTTTGATGAGGTCATCTGTTTTCAATGTGTTCTCTTCGTTGCTTAGTTATTCCACTCAATTTAAATAAATCCATTATTTTATGAGATGAGGTATTTTTTCTTCCGAGAATTTGCGCTAAAACTTTTCCTACATATTTGTTCATTTCTTACGAGGAAATCGTTTTCAAGCGGGAATAATTTAGAAAAGAATCTTTGCAAGGATTCATTCGAACTTTTTTAAGTTGAAGAAACTTTCGGGTCGAAAGGTCCAAGTAGGAGAGGGAAAAAGTAAACGGAAAAAAGAGAGGAGGAGAAGGAGGAAAAAGAAACAGAGTAAGAAAGAAATTAAAGAAAAAGAGATTAACAGAGTAAGAGAGAAAGACAAACCGAAAGATAGAGACAAACCGAAAGATAGAGAGAGACAAACCGAAAGATAGAGACAAACCGAAAGATAGAGACAAACCGAAAGATAGAGAAAGACAAACCGAAAGATAGAGAGAGACAAACCGAAAGATAGAGACAAACCGAAAGATAGAGAGAGACAAACCGAAAGATAGAGAGAGACAAACCGAAAGATAGAGAGAGACAAACCGAAAGATAGAGAAAGACAAACCGAAAGATAGAGAGAGACAAACCGAAAGATAGAGACAAACCGAAAGATAGAGAGAGACAAACCGAAAGATAGAGAGAGACAAACCGAAAGATAGAGAAAGACAAACCGAAAGATAGAGAAAGACAAACCGAAAGATAGAGAGAGACAAACCGAAAGATAGAGACAAACCGAAAGATAGAGAGAGACAAACCGAAAGATAGAGACAAACCGAAAGATAGAGAAAGACAAACCGAAAGATAGAGAGAGACAAACCGAAAGATAGAGACAAACCGAAAGATAGAGAGAGACAAACCGAAAGATAGAGAGAGACAAACCGAAAGATAGAGAGAGGCAAACCGAAAGATAGAGAGAGACAAACCGAAAGATAGAGAGAGACAAACCGAAAGATAGAGAGAGACAAACCGAAAGATAGAGAGACAAACCGAAAGATAGAGAGACAAACCGAAAGACAGAGAGAGAGAAAGAGTGAGAGAGAGCAATGAAAAGAAAGATAGAAGAAAAGAAAAACAAGCGAGATAAAAAGAATTTTGCTTTGACAGTTCGAATTCATAAAAGACACTTCACTCTTCTGTAGGATTATTTTGGATAGCAGTGGTGTGAAAGCAAAAAAATTTTTCCAATGTTTGCGACAAGAATTTTCTTTTTTTGATACATAACCATATTTTCATAAGAATTCATGAATGCGCAAAACCACAGGTTGAAAAATCTATTTTGGTTGTTATGAACATTTATTCTTTTCTTGCAGCATTCATAACTCTAGGAACCCAACTTTCTTTCTTTCAAAATGTACATGTTAGTATAGATAACTAACTGAGTAGCTGAGAGCATGAAGAAGCTAAAAAGCGAAAAAAGGCTAGAATAATAGATAATCCCGTGCTTTTTAGGAATTCTGCGGTGAATTTACGACTCTACTCCTCTTTTTCTCTCTACCTTTCAGTCTTTCATACACTGCATTGGTTAGGTTTCACTCCGGTTCCACATTTCAGTCATTGGTTCCACTCCGCTCCCTAGTTCCCGCATAAAAAATTACTTGTTTTTTTCATTCGGAACAGTTTTCCTCTCCCTTCTTTTTCTCTCTCCTCCTCTCACAACAGCCTCCTTATCGGACTTCCCTATTTGTTTTGATCATTTTTTTCATTCTGATTCTGACTTTTTCCTAGGGCTTCGCTAGTTATCTCAAATGACCTTTTTTCTGTCCTAGCTCAAGCCTTGAAGGCAATAGAGCAACAACAAAAAACGAATGCAAAACAATTAATTTTTTTACTATTTTTCTTATTCCGAACTTGCCTACTATTAAAAATTTGAAACTTTCTTATCGAAACTGGTTTTTTTAAAACTCGAGTTGTTCTCCAAGTCTGTTGTACGTGTTTTCTACTATAGAACGAGAAGGACGGCCGTTGGTAATCTACTAAAGTCAAACTGCAACATCTGTGGAGTTTCAAAAAAAGAGAAGCTCTACTTGGTAGGCGATGGGGAAGAATCCGCCTGAGAGAAAGAAGACAAGCGAGAGAAAGACAGGAGCGAAATAATTGAAGAAGCATAAAAAGGGGAGAGATTGGAAGTGATGGAAAGTCCCCTGAGATCCAACGACGCGGG
>OZ057408.1:27013763-27040432 GCA_964056735.1 Allodiplogaster pararmata
GTTGCGGCGATAACCAATGCGGAGAAGCCGTCCAGGACAGAATTTGACTCTCAACAGAGAACATATTGATTGAACCATGCTTTGGGGAAAAGTGCTAGTGTTCCGTGCGATTGGTTTATTCAATATTCGTTTCAACCAGGCATCACTTGTTTCACACTACGAGCATTTGAAGAGAACCTATTGACAAGCAGGTCTTTCTTATTCCAATATGCAGTTCCTATGTTTGACACAATATGTACATAGTAAACACACTGTTTTCAAGTCAACCAGCTAAACAATAATATATCACTTCAGGCAAATAGTTGAGCACTAATTCTTTAGCACCAACTTTTCCCTCCCATTTCATGAGTTTGACAAATCTAGTTCATGATTTATGGAAGACAGGTATCATCAAATCCAAATTACATCTCCATGAGAATGAGACGCTTACGTTCAAAGAGACAGAGAAGTGAAAGAAGCAGTTGTTTCTGTTATTGCCTTTACTACATCTGTTATAATATATTATTTGTAATACCGAGTTTAAAAATAATAATAATAGGAAAGGCTAACTTTCTCTTAACAAAATCTTCTAAAAACGAGCAAACGTGTCAGTTTGAAAAATCTTGCAAAAATCAATAACTTTTGAATAAACACCTTTGTTGGTTTTCTTTTCCAATTCGCTTAGCGAGAAGAATAATTCACTAGAAACCAATCATATTCCTCATAATGAATTATCGTATAAGACTATAATGAATGAAATCCATCGCACGGGTAAAAATTGGAATTCTCGTATAACTTTATAAATTTTAAAATTACTTTTCGTCCCTATTCATACGACTCTACATTCTATTGATGTTTCTTTTACTCAAATGATCACTCGTTGAAAGGGCTAATTAGTATGTTTAACAGTTTGTTATACTAGAACTTGTTCTCCAGAAATTTTAGTTAGTTTTTCTCGTTTTTCTTTTCTTTTCCTTTTTTTTTCCTTTTTCTCGTTTTTCCTCGTTTTTCCTTTTTTAGAAAACTCGTTTTTCCTTTTTTCTTCTGGCCTTTGCACGATGTGATTTGATTCGTTTCGAGACCATTCATTTCAAAAAAAGAAACCTTCAATCTCCTTCTCTCATTGTACTTGGCGATTTGGAGCACGACAGGCTGAAGATGCATTCGGGGAGCGACTTCTCTTCTCGCTATCCATGGATGAGTGAGCCCGTCGCTGGCACTGATGCGAGAGAAGGACGAGGCGCAGAGGAGCTGCGACACGAGATGACGCGCCTCGTCACCAATCATTCCCCAAGAAGAGGATAACTGGAAAAGAATTTAACTAATTTGAAGAGAAATGATAAGCATGAAAGTCACTATGACTATTGATTAGTTCCAAATCATCCTGATACTACGATGCCAAAGGTCTGTCTGTATGTATGAAGACTTGCCAATTTTGATGAATGAATGAATGAATAACATTCTGAAAAGAACTCTATGTTAAGCGATTCCAATCTTTGGTATTTAACAATATGAATTTTTCTGACTGTTCCGACTGCTCTCCAGAACTCCCTAATTTCACTTACTATTCGGTAAACTATTAAAAGCTGACTAAGTCTGAAAAAAGCTCTACTAACTAATACGCTTATCAAGCTCGAGTGATATAATCTTTATGGAAAAAAGGTGTTTCAAAAAAGATGTACATGAAGACATTCGTTTTTTAACTAATTAGGAACGGTAACTTATCCCGGCGGCTAGAGAATGAAAAATTTTTTCTTTATATATTTTTTCAAACGTCTTGTTAAGATATTTCGAGTAGAGTTCTAGTTTAATTTTAGGTTCATTAAGAGTTACTATCATTCCGATTCGAGGTAACTTTCGTTAAAGCTGCTCAAATTGTCGAATAATATGTATCGCAGGTCCATTCTCTCAACCACTTACATAATATTTTGCGGCTTTGATAGCTTCGATGACTTCATCAGCAGGGCCATCAAATGGGAGGCGGCCTGGAAGACAAAATAACCTAATTTGAAATACTCATCGAAATTCACGCTCCAGAATGGAAGTTTTTTTCCGGAAGGTTAGTATGATTTGCAATTATCGTTTTTTCTTCTCAGTTTTCCGTGTCATTTTGAGTTAGAAAACAAAATTTTTATACACAGAAACTAAAAAAACTTTTGATCTAATATCTCCCAGGAAACTATTGCTATCTCTTAACCTATGTTTCTAGAACTCTACCTCCCTCTTTCTTGGATTAGACCCAAATTATTCCAAAGTGTGTGAAAAACATGACCGGAAAAATTCAGGGAAAAAAACGGAAAAAAAAACAGGAAAATTTCAAATTTTTTTCAAATTTAAAAAAAGCTAAAATACATATTTTTGACGCTGAATACCGCGAGTATGGGTACTTTTTTACTTGGATGGGTCCTTTTTTACTTGAAAAACGTGAATGGGCTTGCAGAATCCTGCGTTTGTGGTTAGTAACCGTTTCTGTTGCATGGTACAGACATGCAAGAGCTGCCCACATTTCTCAACCACTCTTGTAACGGCGTGTCTCCCAGTAGGAACGTAGAAAGGGAGTCTTTTTCCCGCTACTCATTTGAAAAAAGTCTCAGGTCCGACATTTATGGCGCAAATTACCGTCTCAATCGCTTGAAATGAGAGATCATTTACTATAAGAATATGAAACCTGAAAGAAGAAGATGCAGTAGAACCCCCGCACTCCAGATGTCCGTCGACGTACCGTACTCTGACCCCGCAGCCATCTCAGGGGACATGAAGTGGACGACGCCCGCAGCACCTGGCGCATTTCCTCTTGAGTTAATTTCTTTTGATTTATTCTGGACGAGAACCATTTACTCGTTTGGTAATTCATGTCATACATATGATCCATAAAATCAGCCCGAAACTATTTTATTCAAGTTCCTGTCATCAGAGGCTTATATAGACAGAACGTTAAACATAGAAAAAGGAGAATGCAGAATATGTATGATACGATTCTCAATATCAGCGACACTCTCGAATGACATTTAATCTCGTGATATCTTCATAATCAAACTTTCGAGAGACATACCAAGGCTATCGAGGATAACAAGGCTACCAAGGAAAGCCACATTTGCTTGTTGCGCTGACCAAGTTTCTCAATATCCTATTATGTTTACCCTGGTGGTAATAATAACTTTGCCCAAGTTACCCTTGTGATAGAGATACTGATCAATGAAGGTTTTACATATATGACTGCAGCACAACCATCTGTAAGCAGTTGGCTCTGTTTACAAGCAACAAAGAATCTTCATTTCCTGCAGCACAACCCTCTGTAAGCGGTTGGCTCTGTTTACAAGCAACAAAGAATCTTCATTTCCTGCAGCACAACCCTCTGTAAGCGGTTGGCTCTGTTTACATGCAACAAAGAATCTTCATTTCCTGCAGCACAACCCTCTGTAAGCGGTTGGCTCTGTTTACAAGCAACAAAGAATCTTCATTTCCTGCAGCACAACCCTCTGTAAGCGGTTGGCTCTGTTTACAAGCAACAAAGAATCTTCATTTCCTGCAGCACAACCCTCTGTAAGCGGTTGGCTCTGTTTACAAGCAACAAAGAATCTTCATTTCCTGCAGCACAACCCTCTGTAAGCGGTTGGCTCTGTTTACAAGCAACAAAGAATCTTCATTTCCTGCAGCACAACCCTCTGTAAGCGGTTGGCTCTGTTTACAAGCAACAAAGAATCTTCATTTCCTGCAGCACAACCCTCTGTAAGCGGTTGGCTCTGTTTACAAGCAACAAAGAATATTCATTTCCTGCAGCACAACCCTCTGTAAGCGGTTGGCTCTGTTCACAAGCAACAAAGAATCTTCATTTCCTGCAGCACAACCCTTTGTAAGCGGTTGGCTCTGTTTACAAGCAACAAAGAATCTTCATTTCCTGCAGCACAACCCTCTGTAAGCGGTTGGCTCTGTTTACAAGCAACAAAGAATCTTCATTTCCTGCAGCACAACCCTCTGTAAGCGGTTGGCTCTGTTAACAAGCAACAAAGAATCTTCATTTCCTGCAGCACAACCCTCTGTAAGCGGTTGGCTCAGTTTACAAGCAACAAAGAATCTTCATATCCTGCAGCACAACCCTCTGTAAGCGGTTGGCTCTGTTCACAAGCAACAAAGAATCTTCATTTCCTGCAGCACAACCCTCTGTAAGCGGTTGGCTCTGTTTACAAGCAACAAAGAATCTTCATTTCCTGCAGCACAACCCTCTGTAAGCGGTTGGCTCTGTTTGCAAGCAACAAAGAATCTTCATTTCCTGCAGCACAACCCTCTGTAAGCGGTTGGCTCTGTTTACAAGCAACAAAGAATCTTCATTTCCTGCAGCACAACCCTCTGTAAGCGGTTGGCTATGTTTACAAGCAACAAAGAATCTTCATTTCCTGCAGCACAACCCTCTGTAAGCGGTTGGCTCTGTTTACAAGCAACAAAGAATCTTCATTTCCTGCAGCACAACCCTCTGTAAGCGGTTGGCTCTGTTTACAAGCAACAAAGAATCTTCATTTCCTGCAGCACAACCCTCTGTAAGCGGTTGGCTCTGTTTACAAGCAACAAAGAATCTTCATTTCCTGCAGCACAACCCTCTGTAAGCGGTTGGCTCTGTTCACAAGCAACAAAGAATCTTCATTTCCTGCAGCACAACCCTCTGTAAGCGGTTGGCTCTGTTTACAAGCAACAAAGAATCTTCATTTCCTGCAGCACAACCCTCTGTAAGCGGTTGGCTCTGTTTACAAGCAACAAAGAATCTTCATTTCCTGCAGCACAACCCTCTGTAAGCGGTTGGCTCTGTTTACAAGCAACAAAGAATCTTCATTTCCTACAGCACAACCCTCTGTAAGCGGTTGGCTCTGTTTACAAGCAACAAAGAATCTTCATTTCCTGCAGCACAACCCTCTGTAAGCGGTTGGCTCTGTTTACAAGCAACAAAGAATCTTCATTTCCTGCAGCACAACCCTCTGTAAGCGGTTGGCTCTGTTTACAAGCAACAAAGAATCTTCATTTCCTGCAGCACAACCCTCTGTAAGCGGTTGGCTCTGTTTACAAGCAACAAAGAATCTTCATTTCCTGCAGCACAACCCTCTGTAAGCGGTTGGCTCTGTTTACAAGCAACAAAGAATCTTCATTTCCTGCAGCACAACCCTATGTAAGCGGTTGGCTCTGTTTACAAGCAACAAAGAAACTTCATTTCCTGCAGCACAACCCTCTGTAAGCGGTTGGCTCTGTTTACAAGCAACAAAGAATCTTCATTTCCTACAGCACAACCCTCTGTAAGCGGTTGGCTCTGTTTACAAGCAACAAAGAATCTTCATTTCCTGCAGCACAACCCTCTGTAAGCGGTTGGCTCTGTTTACAAGCAACAAAGAATCTTCATTTCCTGCAGCACAACCCTCTGTAAGCGGTTGGCTCTGTTTACAAGCAACAAAGAATCTTCATTTCCTGCAGCACAACCCTCTGTAAGCGGTTGGCTCTGTTCACAAGCAACAAAGAATCTTCATTTCCTGCAGCACAACCCTCTGTAAGCGGTTGGCTCTGTTTACAAGCAACAAAGAATCTTCATTTCCTGCAGCACAACCCTCTGTAAGCGGTTGGCTCTGTTTACAAGCAACAAAGAATCTTCATTTCCTGCAGCACAACCCTCTGTAAGCGGTTGGCTCTGTTTACAAGCAACAAAGAATCTTCATTTCCTGCAGCACAACCCTCTGTAAGCGGTTGGCTCTGTTTACAAGCAACAAAGAATCTTCATTTCCCGCAGCACAACCCTCTGTAAGCGGTTGGCTCTGTTTACAAGCAACAAAGAATCTTCATTTCCTGCAGCACAACCCTCTGTAAGCGGTTGGCTCTGTTTACAAGCAACAAAGAATATTCACTTCTTTCTTGACCTCAACCAAACGCTGTGAACGACCTCCACAATTTCTCTTCTGGAATTCTAAAAGATGGTAAGTTGGGAACTTCGCGAGGAAAAAAGATTCTTACCGGAATTGTTCTTGGATTGAGGACTGTGAAGTTTGACGGCGACGTCGAATCCACACAGTTTGAGTGGGGCGGAATTATCTTGGCTAGAAGAACTCTCCCTAGACTCCTTGTTGATTAAAATTGCAATCATTTGAAAAACCCGTTCATACATTCAATAAGGCTACCTGCGAAATCTTGAGGTCTTTACTATTACGCTCGCATCCAATACAAAGTGCAGTTAGGAAAATTGAACATTTTTAAAGAAGCATGATATCTATTTCGTATAGACCCTTATACCTGGGTGGCTTTCTCGTTGGTTTGACAAATAGAAACGTTTTCCTGGTAATATAATTAGGTGAATTGGAACAGTCAATTGAAACAAAGGAATATACGGAAGCATCACAGTAGGATCGTTTCGTAAAATATTACTTTCTTCTATCCGTTTCAAAAATCATTGCTTATTTCCTCGTGTCTTCTAACATTCTCTCCTTCCCACCACTTCAAAACCATACATGAGATGCAAATTTGTTCATCTTCAAAATTAATTCAATAAAAATTAATAATATTATTCCTCGCGCATGTTCCCGCCTCGCGGCAGGGTACGCGCTCCCCTGAGATGCAGGACAGACCTATCCTGGTAGAACCAGTGGCTGCCTGCTAGATCACTGATAGTGTGAATAGCAGCAGTGGGGAGAGCAGATTCGTGCATGAGCACTACCAACATTTCTTAACCCCCTTGGTTTGGGTGGATCTGTCTGGGGTGGGAGTCGAACTCGGGACTCTTCGCACAATAGTCGAACACACTACCATTATTCCACGTCAATTTATCTCTTCAAATCCCAAAAGGATTATCAGCACAGCTCTAAAACTTATCTAGTTCATTTAGTACAGAAAACATTAATGTATGTATGAATTTAAAAATGAATCGTACCCTGCTAGGAGTATATTGTGCGGTCGGATGTCCCGGTGCACTATTGACTGGGAATGGAGATATTCTAATGCTTCGAACAGCTGCTTCATATAGTAGCTGAAAAAGTAAAATATCAATCATTCATTAAGTGATCTTTAAATCTTTTATTCATAACCGAAAATATGAGTTAATATTTTTTTCATGTAATACATATTTATGTCGATGAAATTCGCAGACGAATAAGACTAATAACTGCAAATGTGAAAAAATGGTATAAAATGAAACTTCAAATTTCATGACGGATGTATGTATGTATGAATGAAAGAAATCCATCGCATGGGCAAAAATGGCACTCGGCCGGGACCGAACCTCCGCTGCCTAACCGGGGCTTGTAGAGCGTTACCAAAACACCAACAAAAATTAGGTATATTTGAATTTGTATTTGGGTCAACACAAAGGACATGAAGTGAACTTTTCTCATGATTTGAAATCTCTGCTTACAATCGTAATTTAATTTTTCGCTTTAGTTCTCAGTTTAAAGTTAGATTGCTAATCTTATACTCGCATGTCCTAACAATGGATTACTTTCGGTGGTCATCTATGGGAATTCACCAATATTCGAGGCTTTATGTGAAAAAAACACACTCGAAAATCGGAAGGGGCTTTGAAGTACTCACCTTGCTACGGCTTCAGAATACACGAAACCATTAGCTGTTCTCGTCACGATCTCGTAGCAGATGTCATTGGCGAGAAGCTTCTCGAAGACGAGATGAGCGAAGGTCGCATCAACGAAGGCCGTCGAGCACTCGTGAATAAATGGGTGGTGGAGAGAACAGGACAGGGAGATTCCTGCTTCCAGTTCTGAAGCACATCGCTTTTTAAAAGTTTTACAGCTCTGGTTAAGACGAAATAGACTACACGTAGACTACTTTTCGACCTCGTGATAATTCCATGAATTCTCATAACACCTTTACTTTTCAATAATCTAGAAAATTATAATTCTCTTCTAAAAATATACTTTCATGCTTCAAATTCACAATTTGATTTTTTTCAAACAATACGCACATACGGAAAACATCGATCAAAGATTTCCTGAAAGTGACGCAGTGTATTAAATGATTAAAACGAAACAAACAAAAAATATATAAATTTTAAAAAAAGGGAAAATACAGGCAGAGAACGGCTTTTATACTTTAACAAATCCGGTAAACCCATTTGCAAAATACATATTTGCATGAAGAGAATTAGGTGTTTTTGAAGATTGTTCAGCTCAAAAGTCATAGCAAAATCGACGCAATTTGTTGTTAGTGATCTATAACTGAGTCTCGTGATCTAATATAAGTGAGTCTTGTGATCTATAACTGAGTCTCGTGATCTAATATAAGTGAGTCTTGTGATCTATAACTGAGTCTCGTGATCTAATATAAGTGAGTCTTGTGATCTATAACTGAGTCTCGGGATTTATAAGTTAGTCTCGTAAGAACGCAAACTACACAAAAAATTTAAAATAATAAATAAATAAATATATTTAGAACTTTTTCTGCAGAAAACTAAACTAATTTGGAGGGCAAAGTCCAACGTGCGAAAAAGCAGAAATGACTGACGCTCTCTACTGTATGCCGTCATTTCTTCATACTTTACCAAGTTGATGGACTTTATCGAGAAGCGACCACCCGTGACTCGATGCACAGCTTCTCGAACTGTTGAGAGAGCTCCCCTTTAAATTACGACGGTTATTACAAATTGAATACAGTAAATGAATACAGTATATCCGTATCCGACTAATTAGTACCGTATCCGACTAATTAGTACCGTATCCGAATAATTAGTATTTCGAAAAACCTGTTTGGTTTTGATCAAAGAAAAATAGCAAACTTTATTGAATACAAAAACCATCAGACGGGATTAAACCCAGTCGTCTATCTCTTTCTCTCTCTCTCTCTCTCTCTCTCTCTCTCTTTTTCTCTCTTTCGCTCTCCTTCTTTCTCTCTCCTTCTCCCTTTCTCCTTTTCGGTCTTCCTCTCTCTCTTTCTCACTCTTTCTCGCTCGCTCTCTTTTCCAGTCTCTCGCTCTCTCTCTATTTTTATCACTGAAAGCTAGCCTCTTTACCACTGCCCGAAGCGATCTTTTCTGATTGAAATTAACGAATATCCGATGTGTCATTGATTTGGATCAACCGCCTGATAACATATTTCGTATAAGATTCTTCAACTGATGTCTTAGTCTCTCCAACAACAAGCAACTCTGGTAACTTTTACCTCTTGTAAATTAGTTCACAACCAGCTGCTTTGGAATAGTGTTTGTCTGGTGAGAGATTGTTATCGGTGGAAGCCAGTTGGAAACCATTCTCTTCCTCCCCTTCAACTTGTATGATAACCGCAACCATCCTAATCTTGTATCACTATCCACTGAAAAAGTGCAAAACTAACCTCTTTGACTTGTTTCAAACCTTGCCAATATTTTCGCATCTGAAACCCCATTTACCTTCATATAAAGCTAAATACTAACCGGCTCCACTTCCCCCTTCCCCTCCCCCCTATACCGCATTTTTTACCCATTTCACCCCTCCAACCTGCTGCACACACTTCCCAATGCGTATGCCTGCGCGAGGGCCAAATTTGCATCTTCAACTCGCTTCATGTCTGCTGTCAGTCCTCGCAAGCCTATCTATGTCCTCCTTTTCTTCGGGACCTGTCGACGTCGGGAAACTCTCTTCGCTCTCCTCTGTCGTGTCCGGCTTCTGCGTGCTCTCTCGCCTTTTGTCAGGGCAGTTCCTTTCTCGCCGTGTTGCTCCCATGCAGATGATAGTGTCGAGAGAGCGAGGCAGAGAGGGGAGAGCACACGAGAGAGACAGAGAGATAATGAGAGGAAAGAAAGGTTCTGTCTCTCTATCTTTCTCAAGGTGTTTCTCTCTTCTCGATCTCTCCTATTTGTCTCGCAACGTCAGTAGCGGGCGAAGAAACGAAGGGTTGAATTTTCTCTCTCTATCTCCAGCCCAGTCAACCCTGAAAGTGAAGCAACATCAAAACATATGACTTGAGACAAAGAAGAGTTCATTTCGACAGATGTTTTCTATTAAACAGTCTTGTTCTAATCAAGATCTGATTCGATATACCGTATATGTATAGAAAATCAAACATCTCACAAAGATTCAAACGCAATTTACGGACAATACAATAAACGCAATCAGTAACATTTTGTAACAGAGTGAAAGATATATCAGAGGTCGGGAAAAATTGATTTTCAGGCTTGCCTAATATCAATTAACATTCTTTCTCAAGCATTTAAATGTCTTTGGCAAAATGTAGTGTGTGCGACTATTTTGAAAAGGGTTCCATGCTCAACCCTCAACACGAACAGATCCACCCCGAACATGGGGGTTGAGAAACGTTGATAGTGCCTGCACGAATATGAATCTCCTAACTATTTCTATACATACCAGCAGCGACTACTTGTTCTATCAAGATAAAAGTGAGAACCCTGCCACGAGGCGGGGTACGTGCTACCTAAATGATGTCTCTCGTCTCATAAAAGTTAGAACCCTGCCACGAGGCGGGGTAAGTGCTACCTAAATGATGTCTCTCGTTTCATAAAAGTTAGAACCCTGCCACGAGGCGAGGTAAGCGCTACCTAAATGATGTCTCTCGTCTCATAAAAGTGAGAACCATGCCACGAGGCGGGGTACGCGCTACCTAAATGATGTCTCAGCTAGTGGATTTTTCGGCTAATGAGTCTTTCGGTAATTGTTTAGGCAAATTCTCGATTCTATTCAACACTTTAAAAAAACTTTTTTTAGCCCAGTTTCTATATCCGTTTCTATAGTTCTATCCCAGTTTCTATAGCCTCAACAATATATACTTCTTTCCATGTACGACATCTATTCACCCTCTTTCTAACGCTCGAGTACGCGCTCGAAGGCGTTCTGTGCAAATTTGCCCCTTTCGATAAAGTTTCTGGCTGAAGGTCAAATAGCGAAGATTTATAATCGACAAAACACGTTTTAAAATTGGAAAGTTGGATCAAAAGTAATGGAAATATTCAAAAATTACAATTTGAACGACAGGCTAAGGTCATTCTTGAACTAGAGCCGTTTTCATATCACATAACTTTTTTTTATAATCGATTTTTAATCGATAATAGATTAAAAATCTCTGGTACCAAGATCTTGGTACCAAGAATGCGATCAAAAGTGAAATAAACCAGTAGTCCGATAAAGTGAAACGAATGGAAGCAGAGAAAAGTTTCGGGGAAAAAGAAGCCATCAGGTTATAGTAGGGATCATTTTTATCGCCGCCTGCAGTTTCTTTCAATTTAAATGTGGGATTCCATCGTTAAAATACACAATCACCAGAAGTTGATTTTCAAGAAAGGCGAAAATTCTCAAGGTGTTCTGTTTAAATATTAAGAACTTAAAAACTTTGCTTTCAAATGTTAAGCATGTGAGATTAGATATACACTTTAATTATTATAGAAAAAGGTAAAAGAGTTGATAAAATTTAATTTATTTACATTTAAGATATCACTGCTGAAAATATAATGTAGCAGAAGTCTGTTTCGCCCCAACTCAGACAGACTTCTGCTCTCTCTGGGTGGGGCTCATCAGTGAGTGCCCAGAGAGAAACGAGTAAAATTATAACGAATAACTTAGAATTAACTATATGTTGGTTTAAGCAGAGAAAATCGCTCTCTCATGCAATTCAGATTGTTTATATCTTTTGATATCGCAGTAAATCAGTCAGACAAGCATCATTCAGACAAAATAGCTATGATTACACATTCAACTAGATGTCTTATCAGACCACTCACAGATGACTTTTCTTAGTTCTCGAGAAAAACATTTTTTAAGGATTTTGACCTGGACATAATGATAAGACACTTAACAGCTTTTTATCAATAAATCTTTATTTGATATTTCTTGTCAACAAAAACGATTCAATAATTGATAGCACGACCTTTCTTCAAAAGAATGTCAGAAATCCGATTTGGCATGCTTCTATATAACGCAGAAATTACATGTGGCTCTATTCCATCCCACTCCTTGGTTATCGCAGCTTTAAGCTCGGCTGTAGTGGCGTATTGTTTGTTATTTTCATAAACCCGACGAACCAAGAGTCCCCAGAGATTTTCCATCGGATTCAAGTCCGGAGAACGAGCCGGCCAAGGTAGCAGAGAGACGTTCTTAGCCAACAACCATGACTTGGTGGAGGCGCTGGCGTGAATAGGAGCGTTGTCTTGCTGGTAGACAAGCTGACGACTGCTGTGACTCCTCATGAATGGAATGAGAGTTGTTTCCAGCACCTCTGACGTGTGATGTGAGGATTACGGCGAATAGCGCGTTGAATCGTTTTGCGAGAGACATTCAAGTTGAGCTCTGCCTTAATTTCCCTTACGGAGGCGGTCGAGTTCGAAGCTTTTCTGGCGATTTGCCGCTCTTCTCGTTCCGTGAGCTTGCGTGGACGTCCTCCAGAGGTTTTCGATTCATATCCAAGAGGGTCGGCGAGATAGTTGGTAATGACAGTACGCTAACGGCCCAGTGTCTTAAGTGTGTCTTATCATTATGTCCAGGCCGGCTCTACCTTGGCCGGCTCGTTCTCCGGACTTGAATCCGATGGAAAATCTCTGGGGACTCTTGGTTCGTCGGTTTTATAAAAATAACAAACAATACGCCACTACAGCCGAGCTTAAAGCTGCGATAACCAAGGAGTGGGATGGAATAGAGCCACATGTAATTTCTGCGTTATATAGAAGCATGCCAAATCGGATTTCTGACATTCTTTTGAAGAAAGGTCGTGCTATCAATTATTGAATCGTTTTTGTTGACGAGAAATATCAAATAAAGACTTATTGATAAAAAGCTGTTAAGTGTCTTATCATTATGTCCAGGTCAAAATCCTTAAAAAAATGTTTTTCTCGAGAACTAAGAAATTTTGTTTTTTTAAACTACGGCTACTATGGTTTTCGAAGGCGAAAAAAAAAAAGATATTCATAATTTTCCATTTACCTTTACCGTTCGGCTGATATCATCAAAAATCAGGGGTGTCTTATCATTATGTCCAGCACTGTACTTTTGATGTGTTCATTCTTGATATAAAATACAACGAAGAGAGTCAGAGTCTGAGCGAGGGAGAGAGGCAGCGAGAGAGAGAGAGAGAGAGAGAGGGAGTGAGGGAGAGAAAGAAAGAGAAAAAGCAAGAGAGATAGAAACAGAAAGAGAAACAGAAATAGAGAAAGGAAGACTCTATTATTTATAGATGTATCTTGAAATTTTAAGTTACACAGTTTGAAGGCAGTGATGCCTAGTTAAGATCACAATTTGAAGGCAGTGATGCCTAGTTAAGATCACAATTTGAAGGCAGTGATGCCTAGTTAAGATCACAATTGAGCCAGTTTGGTTTTTTTCTGATTTCTTCCCCAGTTTCTTTGCTTCATTTGAACTTTCGTATGCGAATCTAACCGGATCGAGCCGTTTCTTGACTCGTTTATTTCGAGCATTTCTCGAATCGTTTATTTCTAGCCCCTTTTCAACTCGCTTATTTCAAAACAGGCTTGACTTGCATCTGGGAAACTGTTTCATGCATGTCTATCAAAAAACCGTTATTGGTTTACTTTCGACGTCATTGTTTTGAAATCCACTGTTTTCTAGACAGATATCGATCGTTAAATTCCTGGCAATTTCTCTCAAGTCTAGCTTTTTGCAGATGCTTGATGAAAAAAACCTTCGCAATCGAGTGAGATTCACTGTCATTGTACAGTTTTTTCCCCTGATTGATTCAAAGGATTCCAATATGTATTGGCTAAATCTTCAAATGCTAAGTTACACAGTTTAAAGACAGTGACGCCTGGTTAAGACGACAAATGATTGAACTATAGCACAGACAAAAAGCTAGTCCACCGGGCGGGATCGAACCCAACCATCTCGTCTCAAACCAGGCATATGAGCCTTTCATATGTATAACACTATCGCACGGAATAGCAAAGTGTCCCCGGTGATGTAATGGTAACGCGCGCTCTCGGTTTAAGACGAGATGGCTCAGTTCGATCACGCTCGGAAAACAAGTTTTTTTCTGTGCGATAGTTCAATCTACAAAGATGTAAATGCATATATTGACTAAGAGAAAGACATAAATTACAATTTCCCTTTTCTTTCGGCATTGATGCAGTTTTCCTCGTGAAGATGATTGTAAATAATCGATTTTTTTATACAGTTTATAAAGCCTAATTTTAATTGAATTGAATATTGTATAAGCCATTTTTGTTCCCTTGCACAAAAATTTTTCCTCAGACAACGTGTAAGAAAGATAACTTAGCTTAGACCGAGCGTATTATGTATTTAGTGGAAGAAGTTTAAAAAAAACACGGAGAAAAGATTTGAATCTACAAAAATATTAGACCGTTTCGCCCGTGCGCCCAGATAGATTTTGACGATTTCTGGGAGGGGCTCATTAGTGAGTGCCCTGAGAGTTGGTGTAAGATAATGATGTTAATGTGTTATATATGTAAATATAAACCAAAACAATAAAATATAAGAATAAAAACATGACGTAAACGACGACGGGAGTTCTGGAAGAGACCGACAACATTTTTCAGACACGGGATGTTTGAGTCACAATAATAATTTTGAGTTCTGGAAGAGACCGACAACATTTTTCAGACACAGGATGTTTGAGTCACAATAATAATTTTGAGTTTGGAAGAGACCGACAACATTTTTCAGACACGGGATGTTTGAGTCACAATAATAATTTTGAGTTCTGGAAGAGACCGACAAAATTTTTCAGACACGGGATGTTTGAGTCACAATAATAATTTTGAGTTCTGGAAGAGACCGACAACATTTTTCAGACACGGGATGTTTGAGTCACAATAATAATTTTGAGTTCTGGAAGAGACCGACAAAATTTTTCAGACACGGGATGTTTGAGTCACAATAATAATTTTTAGTTCTGGAAGAGACCGACAACATTTTTCAGACACGGGATGTTTGAGTCACAATAATGATTTTGAGTTCTGGAAGAGACCGACAACATTTTTCAGACACGGGATGTTTGAGTCACAATAATAATTTTGAGTTCTGGAAGAGACAGACAACATTTTTCAGACACGGGATGTTTGAGTCACAATAATAATTTTGAGTTCTGGAAGAGACCGACAACATTTTTCAGACACGGGATGTTTGAGTCACAATAATAATTTTGAGTTCTGGAAGAGACCGACAACATTTTTCAGACACGGGATGTTTGAGTCACAATAATAATTTTGAGTTCTGGAAGAGACCGACAACAGACACGGAATGTTTTGAGTATTTATTGGTTCAATAAATCAGTTCAATAATTTGCGGGAGTAACAAGAGTTAAAACAGTCAATTATGTCGTTTAAGGGAACTGCCGGCTTTCTTCTCGCTCTTTACAGAAATTGCTTGAATATTTGTCGCTCTATTTCTTATGGCATCGATAATGAAGCTTTTTCAATGGAAATTGAGAAACATGATAGTTAAGGTGGCTTTCATAATTCCCTAGTTTCACGGACGGGAAGATTCTATCCTTCCCCCTTTCATAATTCCCTATTTTCAAAGACGGGAAGATTCTATCCTTCAAGAACTGAAAAACTCTAAAAATTCGCCCTACATTTCTGCTTAAAGAAAAACACTCCGAATTTCCCATGCGATTGTAAAGAGGAACAATGCCGGTAGTAGAGAAGTAGCATCTCGCAAGAGTTTATACGAACAATGGGATTATTTGAAAGGAAAGAAAAAACGGGTGAGTAAAAAAATGAATTCGGCAAGGAAGGACCTACTTTTCTTCAGAGACCATTTGTTTTCAGTAATCGCACTCTTAAGGATTTTTTTGTTTCTTGTTTCATCACTATTATTTGAGTTTCTTGTTCTCTCTTTTTTCGTTTTTCCTGTTTTCTTCTCATTTTCATTATTTTCTCAAGTTTTACTACTCTCTTTCACTTTTTATTCTTTCCCTTTGTCCCTTTAGACTTCATTTTAGGAGGCACTTCTTCATTTTCTCTTGCTCTTAAGCTTCTTCTAAGTAAATCTCTGAAGACTTCGTTTCCTCACATTTTCTTTGGCTCGGCGAGTCTTTTTCTTCGTCGTCGACCTGTTTCTTCACTACAGAAGTTCGAGAAACTCATATACGGATATGTTCCTCTAAAATCTTCACACACTATTTTTACCACGGAAACTTCTTATAAATGATCTTCCTCGGAGTTGAATACTCGTTCCTCATTTATTTCTCTTAGATTCCTCTTTCTCATCCCTTTTCAGCTTCTTAAAACTTGTTTTTCCTCTTCTACGTTTCGTTGTAACCAGAAAAAAACAAGTTAGAAAACCGTACGAAAAAATAGAACTTGGAAAAGATGAAAAAATCAACAACAAAAAATCCAGACGGCGAGCACGCTTTTAGGTATACTGTGGAGCAAGAAAATGGCACCTAGAAATCTATGTATTTATTATTTGGAATGACATAATTAGTGAAATTTGGCTTTCATGGGAGAACATTGAGCCCAAAAACTGATACGTGGGTTTAATATGTAAAATACGGTAGCATAGGATAAAAAGCATAGGAAAACTTTTGTTATAGCTACATATAAGAAAAAGGCCATCAATGCAAATAAGGAGTTCACGGATTTCGCAGTTTCAAGCCGGACTGAAACACCTTTAGGTTATAAAGCATGTTGCACAACATTATGAATAAGATATGTACATGGTTCGTGAAAAAAGGATGTGCAAGTTGATATCGTTGCGGAAGCATTCCAAAAAAACAACATACGAAGCCAACTTTTCATTCTTTTCTTTTTCATTCTTTTCTTTTTCACATTCTTTTCTTTTTCAAACCCCGGAGATGGTCGGGTCTATCATTTCCTCTTCACACTGACTTCTACTCGTCTCTACTTCATTGAATTACAAGATTTCTCTTCTGTCTTCTTGGGACTCAAGACTTCGTGAATCTCTTCGGTATGAGGTTGAAACGCTAAGTGGTCTACCAAGACTCTTCAGTGCAACGCCACAGTTGCTTATTCCTCTTGCGAAGATTTTCTACTTTTTCATTTTCTCATTGTCAACCATGTTAGCGATGACCCTGAACCAGTTGTCCTTTGGCGATAAAGAATATCAATATCAATAAAACTTTAGAAGTTCATTGTTCAAGAAAAACACTAAAAAACAATTTTTGGTTTTAAAACGACATAGGGATTCAATAGCTGTATGCTCGATCAAAATGAAATTAATAGGTTAAACAAACACATCAAACGTCGTTCTGAGCTGTTAAATGGTCAATTAGGATCCATATGACACTATAAATCCATAAGACGAGCTCTTCAGTCAATCCATATGAAACTATATCCATATCCATATGAAACTGTCAATCCATATGACACTATAAAACGAACTGTAGGGCGTTGAATTATTTGGCCTATATGAAGTTAGTACTAGAAAAATTGGACTAACCAAGTCTATTATACATATTCATTATCTTCACCAAGTAAGTGAGCCATACATTTCTAGAAAAAATACTACCCTTTCTATGTCGCATTGAAAACTCGTTCAGATCAGTTTTTTTCATTATCACTGTTTAGACAAATATTTCTGAACTTTCCCATTCAGTCTCCACTATATCATAGTTTTCGAGTTGTGTCATTAAAGAATGGAACTAAGAGAAGTAATTAATCAGTGAATAAATTTAAACTGTTTTAGTACAGTTTAAGAACCTCCACTTCCATTATTTCGAAAATATTTCTTTTCAGCACCAGCTTTCCCGTAAACTTAACAAAAAATTGAAATTTCATTCAAAATAAAACTAATTTTTCCTTTCAAGCAAAATTTTTTTCAAGTAATTCGGAGCAGTCAAAACATCGGAGGAAAATCTGCAATGCACTTTGGGAACATACTATTTCACAGAGTGTACACTGATACGGTGATGGAATGAGACCTATTCCGGCTCTTTTCGCGGATGTGTTTACTTTGCTATTTGTTCGATTCGTGAGCAGAAAAGCAATTGAAATGTACTGGTTACCAGACATAATAGAGAACGGCCTAAAACTGCATGTGATCGGATAGAAGAAGAAAATATTCAAAAAAGAAGGAACAGAGATAAAGATAGAAAGAGAGATAGAGATAAAGAGAGAAATTTTAAAAAGGTTGAGAGCAAGAGAGAGAAATAGAGATAAACAATAAAGAGGATAGAGAAATGGAGAGGGAGAGAGAGAGAGAGAGAGCGCGGAAAAGAGAGAGCGTGTGTGAGAGAGATAAAAATATGAAGAGAGTGAGAGAAATAGAAAGAGCGTAAGAAAAAGAGAGAAATGAGACAGAAAGGAGAGAAATAGAGAGAGGGAGAGAAAGAGTACAGAAAGAAGCATTCAAATCAGAAGAGTAAACGATCAAAGCAACTGATACGTCGTAACCCCCCTCCCCCTCCCCTTCGAATCGAGGAAAGATTCAAATTTGTTGACACAGTAAGTATTCTTTTGAAATGTTTCTTTTGAAGTTTAAATATTTTGTTAGAGTAACCCTTGTATCTGATAGATCATTTAGACATCCGAGTTCTACGTCCAAAACCGGCTAACGACTGAAATCGGACAGTTCGAACCTATTGGACATTTTGTTCCCTGTATCTCAAAGGACGATGAAGTAGGACACATATGATATTTCGAAATTGGAAGTTTCTTGAGAAAAAAAGGATACTATCTGATAAGCAGATGTCAGGCAAGTTTTGTTCACCAGATAAGCAAAGTACTCGTGGAAAGGCATTGGAATTTGTTTAAGTTGGAAGTGAAGTAGTGAGAAGAACGATCGTCTTGTAGGGTTTTAGAACGAGAAAAAGGTTTTTTCGTGATTGATAGGAAAAATGGAGTAATGAACACAGAGAGAAAAAAATTAAGCGAACCGAAAAAAATCCTCTAAAGTCCGAGGAATAACATTTAGGACAAGAAATCAGTTTTGTGAAGACAGTGAGGGAAAACTGGAGTAAAGTATGTAAGAAATAGAAAGGGGAGAGGTTCACACTGAGGGTGGTGGAATAGGTTGTTAAAGGAACAGAGCGAGAGAGAGAGAGAGGTAGAGAGAGAGAGAGAGACAGAGAGAAACAAAGAGAGAGAAAGTGAGACAGAAAATGAGATAGGGAGAGAAAGATGGACGGAAAGACATACAGAGAGAAAGATAGAAAGGGAAAGGGAAATAACATTGGTTTAAAATTCTGAAAAAAGAGACCTACAATTTCAGGAACAAAAAGGAAGGAATGCGGGGAAAAGGGATAGAACTGAAGGAAAACCAAAAGGAAGAAAAGATGAGTTTGAATTCTCATACAGCTATACTAGTAGCTAGATAATACTAGTAGCTAGACTATACTAGTAGCTAGATAATACTAGTAGCTAGACTATACTAGTAGCTAGATAATACTAGTAGCTAGATAATTCATCTCTATCCATCTCTCGCCGTGTTTAGATCTAATTATGAAGGCTTGGTCAACATAGAAAAAATGATGTGAAAAAATAAAGTGAAGGAATGTGACGAAGAAAGACAAAGACAGAATAAGCACAAGATAGAGGCAGATAGAGAGCGATAGAGAGAGAGAGATAGAGAGAGAGAGAGAGAGAGAGAGAGAGAGAGAGAGAGAGGCAGAGAGACAGAGAGAGAGAGATAGAGGCAGATAGAGAGAGATAGAGGCAGATAGAGAGAGATAGAGGCAGATAGAGAGAGATAGAGGCAGATAGAGAGAGATAGAGGCAGATAGAGAGAGAGAGAAAGTTTTCAACAAATATAGAGTGGGATAGCTAAGAGGTAAATTGAGAAGAGGGAAAGAAAGCTTTACTTGAAGCTTTTTAAGACATGAAAAATGGATAGTTTGAAACTAGGAAAAATAGGAAAGGAAAGATGCAATTCATCTAATTCATCACAGTCATCAATTCTAAGCAATTATTGCTTGGTTCGCTCGTGAGAAACGCGTTCAATTTGTCGTTCAACGCTTTGTAACTTTTAGCTATTTCTCTTTAGACATAGAGATAAACAACCACTAGGGACCTCCGGATAGGCAGCTATCTGAAGTTTCGTCCGAATCACATTCGCGTTCCTCTAACTTTAAATTCTTCGCTCCTAAAGCCGTTCGCACAAAACTTTCACCATGTGAACCGATGAAAGCGATATTAGGCAATGGAAGAAGCGAATTCAGATCAAAGATCATATCGAGGAAACATATTACAAACGGCTGAAAATTTGTGTTACTTTAAAAGTTTTTTCTTTAAAAAAATGGATAAAAAAGCATAAACATATGAAAATAAATTTAATTAGTGTCTAGATGAAGTTCTAAAGTCAAACGTTTGAGAAGACATACAGTGCCTGCCATAATACATAATATCCGAATTAGTTTTTTGATCACAAATTTCCAATAAGTGCAGGCTTCCTGATAAAATTTTGAGAGCATAGTCTTGAAGTTGATACAATGCTTTAAATGCTTAACAAAAAACAAAAAACAAAGTTATTCAACAAATTTCTAAGTTTATTTTGAAAAGTTTGCCGTTTTTTGAATTTCGGATAAGTTTTCAATAAAAGTTTGGATGGCTTTTTTATAAACTCACAACTTCACTCTTAGTATTTAATGACATACTCTCTCACCACAATCACAACTTCACATCTTCGAGCTATGCAGTCAATCAAATTATCGACTACCGTTTGCGAAATCGCCTTCCAAGTTCTTTCAAATTGCTCGAAGCGCTCGGTCGCGTTGTCGCCTTCTGAGATGCTCCCAAAGGTGCTCGATTGCGTTGAGATCAGGACTCTGACTCAGCAAATCAAGCACCTCTACGTGTCGACGCTCAGTCAAAAACTTTACGTGAGCAAAAGTATGCTTGGGATCGTTATCATCTTGCAATACAAAGCTGCGAACATGTGCGGCGAGGGCCCATAGTCTGATTTTTGTCTCTAGGATGTTTGCATACATGAAGCGATCGATTGCTCCCTCCATCCGATGCAAAGGTCCCATGCCAAGAGCGGAAAACGCCCCTCCAATCATAACTGATCCTCCAACATTCTTGAGTTTTGTCCGGGTCTACTTTAAATCGTTTCTATGTATGTAGTGCCAGGGGTACTTCGAAAAAACTGATTCCTGTCACTCCCAAAGAGATTGAATTTCGACTCGTCCGACCAAATAATTTTAGACCACATTGAACGAATCCAGTGGCGATATTTCAACGCCCCTCTAGCCGTGCTTTGCGATTCTTGGCGGAGATGAACGGCTTCTTTGAAGGTCGTTGTTCGTGAAGTCCAGCTCGGGTCAGGCACCTTCTCACGGAAGTGACAGAAGGTCTGTACTCTTGGAGAGATGATACGAGTCTAACTATGTCAACAGGAGTGCGTCTGGGGTCCTTGTGTGACAAGCGCAAGATGTTTCTTTCCATAACATGAATTGTTTTGCGAGGACGTTTTCTTTCACTCCGGGAAGGCTTCTTGAGGCAAAAGTTCAGTTTTTTTTAAATATTGTTTTCGTAAACGACTTGATTCTTTTATCGACTTATAACCTTGGTGACGGCTAAGAGGGACAATTGTAACATATCCGAGAGCTGCATCCGCTTTAATCCCCACTAAAATCGCTTTTTTTCGTTTTTTCTCTAACATATTCACGTCCAAGACTTTTGCCATAGCTGTATTTTTTTCAATTTAAACGCTTTATCAAGTTCAGCAAGTCACATCGGAGATATAACATCATCGATTATGGGATCTGTTGCGACATGTGACGACTCCACTACTCAGCGTTCTCTGCCTTCCTTAGGAATTGGGGACCAACCCTCCATCTTCTGTCGCTCATGGGATAGCTGTAAATCATAGCTGTAAACATAGGGAAATACCAATACAACTTTTTCTGAACCAAAAAAAGGGAAAACATAAGAGTTCGGAAAGGCCTTTTTTGGCAGATTTCTTCAAAAAAAAATTAAAAGTGTTTGTTGTTTATGAAAAGTCTTCATATTTCACGAAGTACTGTAGGATTACCATAAATGCAAATTCATTCTTTTATTGGTAAGTTGTGATCAAAAAACCAATTCGGATATTATTATGGCGGGCACTGTAATTCAAAATTCCATAGTTTTTTTAGATAGAAAAACTGATTACACTTTTCTTTTTTAATGTGTCGAAGCCAAAAAAAATTTTGAGAACGTTCTGTATTCACCGGGACTTTATTTCGGGAATCTCGACAAAAACAATGATTATTATTCACAAATAAATAAAAAAAAGGAGATGAAGAGAAATAAAAGGACAAAAGTTTGAACTAGAAAGAGAAAACAAATGAGAAAGTGCTTCAAAAACTTTGAAGAAGTTTAATAAACATTAATAAATGTTTAATAAAAAGTAATAAATTTTATAAACATTAATAAATTTCAGTTAGTAAACATTAATAAATGTCTGTTTTTCTTAAGTCAGAAAAAGACACAGGCAATTGCGAAACTACAAGTCGAGTATGAAAAAAGAATAGGCGAAGCAAGAATATTAGAGGAAAAAAGCAAGAAATAAGAAATACACAACTAAGAAAGAAAAGGTGTTGAGAAAATGAGAAGAAACAAGAGAAAGAGCTGAAGAGAATGAGAGAAAGAGAGAAAGAAGAGAGATAGTAACAAGAGAAAAGGAGAAAGGAAAGAAAAAGGATTTAAAAACAGAGAAAAGAGAAAGAAAAAGAGAAAGAAAAGAAAGAAAAAAGAAAAGAAAAAGAGAAAGAAAAAGAAAGAAAAAAGAAAAGAAAAAGAGAAAGAAAAAGAAAGAAAAAGAAAAGAAAAAGAGATGCGAGAGAAAAAATATTTTTAAAAAAAGATAAAAAGGAAACAGAGTGGATGAAAAAGAGTGAATTAGAGGTTTAGTATAGGAAAAGAAGACAAAATAAAAGAACATTTAGTTAGATAGAGTGAAAGAGAACCGATAAGAGAATACATGGGAGAAAAACAATTGAGTTAGGCCTCCATGCGCAGCAAAGATGAAGTACGGGCGAAAGAAAGCCAAGCGGCGAATGGAAACTCAAGGTTGGCTATTAGAGAGGTAGAGAGAGAAAGAGAAAGAGAGAGAGAAGAAAAAGAGAGGAAGAATTGAAGGGATAGGGAAAGAGCAAAAAAGAGAAACATAAAGAGAGGAAGATCTGAAGAAGCGAGAGAAAGAGAGGAAAAGAGAGAGATATGGAGAGAATAAGAAAGAAAGGAAAAGCGAGAGAAAGAGCGCAAGAGGAAGAGAGACAGAATGAAAGATAGAGAGAGACAGAGAGTGGGAGAGAGAGGATGACAGAGCAGCGCGTGCGAAATGTAGCGATTCGCGCGTTCTGAGATGATGAAGTGGATGGCGGAGATGTGTTTTCATTTGCGGTGGCCGTGCGAGGACCCGTCCGTGTCTCAGTCGCCGACTCGTTGAATGAATAGTCGCCAGCTCTCCAAGCACCGGAGATCACATCCTTCTGATATTCGACCAAAGAACTTCCGGTCGTTTTTCCTTGCTAATTTTGCTACAGTATTAGAATTTTCTTTTCAATTAGATATCGCCAGAGTAGAACAAAAATATAAAGAGATGAGATCAATTTTTTCATCTTCCAAATTTCTAATACATAGTGGAGCGAGAATGCGTTGGTTTGAGAGGCCGTGTTGTTTTGATAGATAATCAACTTCAGGGAATATACTTGATAGATGGACAGTATGATGTATATAAATCTTCAAATTTTGATCTTCAAATTAACATATGATGTTGATAGTCTTATGAAATAAAACAAAAAAAAACTAATTCATTTATCAAAGTGTTGTCACATTTTGATAAATGTTTTCAATAAATAAATAAAGTCAGGTAGCTAGCTTGTCTCGTCAATTGAAAAATAACTGAGTGTATCATAATATGTTTGGGAACTGTTCAAAAAAACATTGGAAATAAGAAATTACACGGTTTTTCGGTTCTAAATAGTGTTACTACTTTCGAGAACTGGAAAAAGAAAGCGAGGGAGATAAGTGAAAGAGCAAAAAAATTTTCTAGAAAAGAGAGATCAAGAGAAAGTCAGACAAAGAGAAAACAATAGAGATTAAGACACAAAGGGAACCTAGTACGAATAGAGAGAAAAAAATAGAAAGAGATGGATGAAAAGAAAGCTAGGGAGAGAGAGAGAGAGAGAGAGAGAGAGAGAGAGAGAGAGAGAGAGAGAGAGAGAGAGAGGAGAGATGAAGAAAAAAGTTAGAGAGAAATAGAAGGTTTTTGGAAAAGTTTATACGAGTCCAAAGTCTCAAGTATTTTATCAAATTGATTCAAGAATGTTTTAAACCGAGTAGGAAAATATTAAAATGATCAGTTACACAGTTTTAAGGCAGTGACGCCTGGTAGAGAAGACAAATTGATCAAACCACCGCACGGAAAAAAAAGCTAGTCACCGGGGGGACTCGAACCCATGCAACCATCTCTCCTCTATCCGGGAGCGAGCGTGTTAACCATTACATCTCGGTGACACATTGCTATTCCGTGCGATAGTGCTTATTAAAGGCTCAATTGCCTCGTTCTCTTAGTCACGCATGTAAGAAAATATTAAAATAAGAGAAAGAAAAAACACCTACAAATTAACGGATTACTAATCGTTGAAAAAGTTGCTTATGTTCACATAATGTTCTTTTTCGAATTGGTCATGAATGAGGAATTGCTTCATCTCGTATCAATATTAGGGCCTTTTCAAAAATGTTTTTCACGAACTTTTACACTTAAACGAAAACAAATCTTATCTAAATGACCATATCGAATTACTTCTGCTGAGACATGTTTTCTTTAAAAGCTTCCAAATCGTTCAAAACTAGTAAGAATGAGAATTTTTCAGAAAATAAATGAGATTCGTTTATAAACGGATAAGAAAAAACAGTTAAAGAACAAAATATATTGAAGAAACAAACGTCCCAAGAAAAAATATTCTGATAGATAGAATGAAAAAATATTCTGATAGATAGAATGAAAAAATATTCTGATAGATAGAATGAAAAAATATTCTGATAGATAGAATGAAAAAACGTGTTCTAATAACGAACACATTTTCAAATTTTCTTTTGAACGCTAAACTTACAACAACAAGCTCATTTTTTTCCTGGAGCTAAATAGCGTTTTATATTGTCAAAATGTTTATTCTAAATAAAAAAATAAAAGGAAAAATCTTTTCAGTAATTGCTTGACTTTTTATCTTACGAAGAAAAAAAGAAATGTGAGTTTTCCAAAGTTTGAGACGGAAACAAAAGAAGGAACTGGGAAGAAAGTCACGCAAGAAGCTTATTGACCTTTGTTTTTTGTCCCCAAAAAGTGAGACGATGCAAATGTAACAGAAACGAGCGAAGGAGAAAAAGGATGGAGAAAGTGGTACAGATGTATAGAAACGAAAATATAATGTTGGAGTGAGTAAAATGATTGGAGATTATCTAAGATGTAGGAAAAGGGGCACAAGAGAAAAAAACGAGAGAAAGGTTTGAAAAGAGAGTTGAAAAACTAAGTGTGAGGGGAGAGAGTTTAGAAAACCGAGTAGAAGGTTTTAGAAAACCGAGTAAAAAAAGTTTTAGAGAAGAGAGTAAAAGATAGAAAAAGTAAGAGAAATAGAAAAAGTGATAGAGAAAGAAAGATAAAGATGAGAAGATTTGTTCCCTGCAGTGAATTAACGAAACGAAGAAATGAGTAGCTTACTTAACAGAAAATAGTCCCGTGTGCAAAATACTCCCGAGACACTTTTCCCACGCTGAAGGTACTCATTTCTAACAGGCTAACGGGCCTTTTCCTCTTACTTAGCTAAGAGAAATCCCTTCTTTCATTCAACAACTAGAGCCTATCCCAAAAAACCAGTATTCAATCATTATGAAAACTTGAAATAGTTTATGATACCAAGGCATCCCAAAGAACGATTTTCAAAAATTATACATTTAATCGATATTCTCATAATTTTGCAAGTCCAAAAATTAGTTCACTTCTCTGCTTTTGTGAGATTCTCAAGCACCGGAAACCGGAAGCTTGAAGGACATCTTATCGGTTCCAGTGGCTGAATAAAACAACAGTTCTTACCATTCCTTCTTGAAAAAAGTTTCTTCTATCGAACAATATGACACCTTTTCTGCCATTTGGGCCAACACTTGAATGCTGGACTATGCAATGAATGGGATTCCTCTTTGCCGAGGGGAACTTAGACGGTGAGTTCGATTCCTGCCCGTGAAAGTTTCATTTCGCGGGCTGGCTGGCTTACGCAGAAGAGCGTGAGAGTGAAGAGAAGAAAGTGAGGGAGCGAAGCAAGAGAGATGATTCTTTCGGAAGTGAATCGAGAGCCAGACACTTTCTTTACGACTACTACGAGTACAATGGCAGCAGCATAACTCATGAGATGAACTATGTCGTGAGTGGGTGAGAGGGGACATGACACCGAGAAGAAGCGGCACGAGAACAGAGCGTGAGGGAGAGAAGAAGGCAAGAAAATACAGTGTGAAAAGGAGAGAATGGCAAGCTTCTTTGTAAATCCGAGGGAAAGAGGAGAAAGGGGTAGACAAAAGAGGTATAGAAGAACAAAGAAAGAGATGAAGAGAGAGTAAGAGAGGGAGAGAGAGAGAGAGACAGAGAGAGAGAGAGAGAGAGAGAGAAAGAGAGAGAGAGAGATATGTAGATGGAGACAAAAAAGTCAAGAGTAGTTTAAAAGCTGAGAGAGTGATCGAGAAAAAGAGAAAGCATTAGAGATTATGGAAGAACAAAAGACTGAGTTAATGAAAGGAAAAGAGAAAACGCATGTGAATAACGCGGAAGTCAAAAGGTGAGTTAGGAATGAGTTCTCCTGAACTGTGTTCTTCTACCATTAAAACATGAAAT
>OZ057408.1:27040632-27065632 GCA_964056735.1 Allodiplogaster pararmata
TTGTCTCGGGGAATTGCGAGACTATTCTGGAGAGATAAAAAGACAGAGAGAGAGAGAGAGAGAGAGAGAGAGAGAGAGAGAGAGAGAGAGAGAGAGAGAGAGAGTCAAAGAGAGAGTGACGACGAGATGTTAACCTGTCGTACTTGTTGTTCTCGCTACAACTCAATGAAACATATGACAGTATCGCTGGACTAGAAAGAGGAACAGGGCAAGGTAATGTCGACTTTGACAGCACAATAAGACTTGGAAGCTCCAGTCTTATTGGAAACTAACTCATTCTTTCTCTAGCTTTCATGAAAACAACCGAACTTTTAGAATTCCATTTCTATCTCTGCTATTGTATTCTCGTTGACAAAGCGTATAGATGTAGATCATTTCAGAAAAAAAGGAGGAGAATTCCAGATGAAAGTCTGTCGGTTCCACTCCGGACCTTAGAGGAAAGGAAGCGCGTGTGGCATCAACCCAAAAGGATACCTGTTTTGAGATTTGAGAGTTTTGGTAACACAAAAAATTATAAATTTCCAAACTTGTATATACGTTTGCCTAATGTAGAGTTTGCCAGCTGTCCTTATAGTATAGAAGAGATTCTAAAATATTAGAGAAAGTTATCATCTCTCAGTGGTCTGATGAATGGGGACTTACTATATCGAGCAGTAAGACAGTTGCTATGCAAATAGGAAGGGATCATCCAGATGTCTACTTTAATCTCAATTCCTCACCGATTTAGTTCACTTCCTCATTTAAAAAGACTCCCTCTTTTTGCTTTAACAATACTCTTTGTTTTAGAGACACCTATGCCATGCATGAAATTCGTTCAACTTGTTCTCAACTCACCTAGCTGTTCATTGTAACTCGGAGTTTTCTGAAAAATCTTACGAAAATCAACTGTTCGCTTCGATTTTGAAATTTTGAAGATCACAAATCTAGAAAAGGAAAAGGACGGAAATGATGGCTTCAAAGCGTAATGAAATCAATAAAATCAAGTTTGTAAGGAGTTCTCAGAACTAAGTTAGTCTCGAAGAAGAAATGGTGGTGATTCATAGGAAGGTTATAATCGTGTATGAAAAAATAGAAAGAAAGAAGCGAGGGAAAAGTTTATGAAGATTGAAGGAAAAGAGAGAGAGAGAGAGAGAGAGAGAGAGAGAGAGAGAGAGAGAGAGAGAGAGAGAGAGAGATAATAAAAGAAGAGGGAGACAGAAAAACAGATTGAAAAAAGAGCAGAAGAAAAAGAGAAAGAGGAAGAGAAACAGAAAGAGTTAAAAAAAGCCGTTGAAGTGCGAGTAAGAACCAGACAGCGAGTCATCTGAGATAGTAGGCAAGTAGTAACACAATACTACCTTCGAGTGATTCTTTCGGCCGAATCCGAGGAAGCCTCCAGTTTATGGTTAATAGAAGAGCGATGCGATAATTGGAAAATTTTATGGTCACTCACGGTGTGAAGAAAAAAAGGGTTAAACGAGGTAGAATATCGTTTGAAATCAAGACACTGGTCTAGCTGGTCAAGGAGCTGCGTAGAAATAGACGAGTTAGAGAAAAAGACGTGAAATTAAGAAAAGGTGAGTGAAAATGAGATACGAGAAAAAAAAGAAGGTATTTTTCCCTTTTTGTTCTAAAAAAATTTTTTTTGTGGGCTTTGCTGAGCGAGGCCGAAAGTTCGAAAACGAGATAGAGATGATAATAAGACGAGGTCGGACGAGGTTCGATGCGCGAGGACGAAAACAACCTGGTGAGGATCGTTTTTCTTGTATGAGTCGTGGAATAGAGAAAGTAAGAAACATGGTCCCTCTTCTATTCTTTTCTTTCGTTATCTTCCTTAGCTTTTTTGTTTTAATTTTCTTCTTTTTTCATTTTCTTCTGGGTTAAGTTTACTTTCACTCTTTTCTTTGCCTGCCAACACGTGCTCTATGTCTCTCTCACCCTCTTTCTGTTTTTTGAACTTTTCCTACCTTTTCCTCTTCCTCCCTTAAATTTTTTCCAAGACATCTTCGGCCCTTTCTTTCATATCACTTTCAGTGTTTGCTCTCCCACCTCTGATAGATACAATGTCAACATTCCACTACGCAATACAAGACTGGAAATGAATGAAACAAGAGGAGAAAAGGTAATAATAAAAAGAGAAAGAATGAGACAGCGGAGAGAGATCGAGAGTATTGAAGAGAGCATCCGAACTGAGATGAGGAAGCAAAGTAGAGAAATCGATAGAGGTTTGAAAAAACTTATGAATGACGTGATAAAAAATGATTTGATTGAACTGATTCAAATCGGTAAATAAACAAGGCGTATATCACTAAGCTTAAATGTTTTCAGAAACACCCATACGTTTTTTTATGATTCTTATCAAGTTTACTAGATTCTATAATGTTAATAACGGCAGCGAGAATTTTTCAAGCTGCCAGACCTCCAGAATTTCTCAAGTCCAGAATTACTCAAGATTGCGAGCTCATTAGAAGAAACATTAGTGAAAGCATTCAACCGGTTTCTATCAAAATTCATGAAGGCGATATTCACTTTTGCGATAGGAACTGTTGAATATGAGACCAAAATTGATTTTTAAAGTTATGTGTGTACATATTTGTTTTCTCCTATACGGTTCTGGCATTAGTTCTGGCCTGCCATTCGTCGGGCTGAGAGCGGTCGACTCACTTCTCGCTCTTTATTTCTATCGCCAAGAACGGAGGACTACGGTATAAAGCAGGATTTGAACATCTTGACGCCGTAATGTTCAAACCATGATCGCGTCTTCATTCTACATTCCACGTTCTCATTCTAACTGGAGAACCAGATGAAAGCGTTCGATTTGATGGCGCTTTATGTTCCATGACATCGAAATAGAAGCGTTTGAACTGAACTAAACTGTCTGTTTTTATAAACGTAACACGTAATGTAAACGGGCAATTGACAAAAGAAGGTAAAGGGACTACACATTTCAGGGTAAATTGTTCAGTTGATCACACACTTAACACACAATGGGTCTCGTTCCTAAGCAGTAAGGCATCGTCAGCGTAACCTTTTTTTCTCATTCAATTTGTTTATTCAGAGATCTTTTTTAGAAAACTAAAATTAACCAGAATATGCGAAATGAAAAAAAGCGTGTTAAATAAAAAAAGCTACAGCGAACTCAAAACATCCGGAAAAAGTCACCAAAAAAAAAACTTTAACGATGAAAATCAGAGGTATTGGATGAATACACTAGACCGAACTTAAGAATATAAATTGATAGAACGAAGATATTTCTTGTAACCCGAGAAAAAAGCGATGAGAGCGACAACCTTAAAACAACATAGGCTACAGAATTTTCAAGAACCAAATACAACCATAGAATCAAAACATGAGAGAATCGCAAAACGGACTTTTTTATTCATTAGTTCTTCTCAATTGTTATGGCTCGAGGCTGAGGGCCATCGGCAGTTTTCTTTTTAGGGGCCTCGATGCTGAGATGACCTTCTTTGGAGAGAGATGAGCGGAGAGAATCCAGATTCGTGTCTTTGGAAATTATGTATTTGCGTACAAAGGATCTCTGAATGGTACCATTCTGATCACTCCTCTCTTCGTGATGACCTTGGATGGTAAGTTCGTTGCCGACCAGGTCAACCTTTAGCTCTTCTGGCTTGAATTGGGAATTATCCACCTTGACACCCAACTTCTCTTGTGTATTCTCCATTTCGCCAAGAGCATTTCCAACGCTGAGCTGGTTGATGTCCGGCAAATTTCTCCAGTAGGGAGTCATGAGTCGTGACTCCAATCTGTCGAAGTCATCAAAGAGAGAGGAGAAGCCTCGAAGCAAGGCCCTGACGTATGGAGAGTAGTTGACGAGAGACATCTTTCAGTTCACTTGGGCGCAGGCGCTTTCGCTGATCAACAGACTATAAGAACTTGAAGTGCTTTTGACGGGTGTTCGAGCAATGAGGGCATGAATGAGGAAAGTTTTGGTTTTGAAAATGTCTCGCTTCTTTGTCTCGATAAGTTTGATAATGTCTAGTTTCTAAGCCGTACCTCGTCAGCGTAAACTTAACCTAAGCCTTAGCAGAAATATGAAGAATGTGTTAAAATTAAAGTTTACAGAGCGCAGAAATTCAAATTGCATGTGAAGTAGACACAAACTGTTCATTTTCGAATCCATTTTTTTTATTTGTCTTAGTTTTGAGAAAATTTTCTGGTGAGATACATTGCGAAATTGTAAAAACCTCATACGTTGTAGATAACTCGAAGATCTGAAGTCTCGAAACTCGAAACTCGAAGACTCGAAGAACTATTCAGAGTAAACACATTGAATCACAGCTTCTCAGTCCAACGGACCAGTGCCAAAAATAAGAAAACTTTTTTCTATGGAAGACTAAAACAATTCTCTTAGCTTCGTCGATATGTCACAAAAATAATTTACTGTGAGATGTCCACAAGCGGGTTCAAAGCTTACTGTGAGATGTCCACAAGCGGGTTCAAAGCTTACTGTGAGATGTCCACAAGCGGGTTCAAAGCTTACTGTGAGATGTCCACAAGCGGGTTCAAAGCTTTAAAAAATCTACAACCGTTGTAAAATTTTATAATATTTATAGATCAACTTTTTCTCGGTGTTTTCGAGTTAGTGAATTCAGTTTCTGTACAATGTATGCATAATCATGTGCGTTTCCGGAGACAAGAAGTCAATTTTAGAAACTTTCACTGAGTTTAAAAAAATCTTTGGTGTGAAGAACTCTCTGGCAAAAAGTAAAGCAAGTTTTCAGATGCAGATGACAAAAAAGTTCTTCAATCGAGATGCGCTGTGACTAGTTGGACGAGACCCTTGTATTTGTTGACGTCCTGGAAACAATTTCAACTTTTGCTCGATAATTACTTTGTCTCATTACTTTTTTGTCACTAGTAATTATATTATTGAGGATATTCAGGCATTTTCAGACTTTTTGAAGTCTTATTCAAGGCTTTTTGATTCAAGCGTCTTTAAGGGAGTAAAGGATGAAAATAAAGAAAACATGAGTTTTAGATTCAAGCGAAGAAAGGTATGAAAATCCCGGGATTAAGGTAAGGCCCTCACCTCCATCCCAAATTCTCTGACAGCAGGGTGAGGCTATAACGGTGAGAAAAAAAGTTAGGAAAGGAAAAAATAGGAAAATCAGGAAAGGCTGGAAATTTTTTTCGCTACTATATGTAGAAGAAAAAAACTTAAATAAAGTTGAGTCAGGCTAGCATGAAAAATCAGAGACGAATAAGAGCTTTTTCCCAGTTTTTGATTTTGTAAAAAAAAGTATTCCCTACTCCTCGTTGACCTCGAGCAACGGATTTTTATACCGAGCAGAGGAGCGGATTATTCGTAAAAACTTGTGCAGAAATTGTGTGGTGTTACGGGAACCGAACCCGCTACTTTTCACATTCCAAGGAAATAAATTCTCTTACCCACTGAGCTACACACGCACACATGATAATGCACATTTTAAGGCCCATACAACAAGTTTTTGAGTAGAAGTTATCTTCAGAAACTGCAAAAAAAGCTCTTATTTGTCTGTGATTTCTCGTGCTAGCCCAGTAATTGCAGAGTAGCTGAAGAACGGAGTATGTACTGCGCACCATGTACACTAATTAATTATAACATATTTGAAAAAAGTTATTACAACAGTGCAAGAAAAAAAATAAACACACAAACATTAGAGGAATAACTCAAGCCTTATTTTAATGAATATATCAATTTTTTATAAGAAGACATATAAAAAGAAAACCTTGAATCATAGAATTACAATTGATTCCAATTAGAAAGATAATTTCAAGCAGAAACTTAAATTCGAGCAACTTAATTTCAAGCAAATTAATTTCAAACATAAACTTGATTTCAAGCAACTTAATTTAAGCATAGAGTAAGACACTGCATAGAAATTCCGAAGCAAGTTCCGGAATGCTTTGAGAAAAAAGAACCTCTAGATACCATTCAGAGAATTAGTTTACAGCGAACTACGCCTAACTCAACAAAATCAGCTGAAAGAAATTTTTTTCAGAATCTGAAAACAACAAACATTAATGTCAATGTTGACGATGCCACTCGTTGTGTTAAAGATGTAAGCTTGTTCATCTTTAAAGTACGTGCCCACGACTTTTTTCCTGCGAATCATTTAAGCTTGGAAGCACGAAAACTATTACATATACTATGAACTTTTTGGTACAAGGCTTGTTCACTGAAGATGGATTACCTAATTTGTCTTCAGGATTACCTAATTTCAAAGAAAATTTGATGGGCTAGTCCGACCCAGTGGGGGTAGCCTCTAATTCGATAAACTAAAAACTGCTAGGAATTCCTGTTGTTAAAAATTTTGACTACCTTATCTCGAAAAATCGTTAATTCTAACCGTAGTGATTATCATGGTCGGTATGCAAAAAAATGTTCACACCATTGCTTGATAATAACATGAACCTAGTTTTTCTTGTGACTATATTTAGCCGTTGACAAACCGCTCTTCTTTCTTTTCTTAAAATTCGTTCAGATGCTCTCAAGTGTATCTATTTTTTCATCGTCACATTCATTTTTTTCTTTTTTTCCATAGAGTGCTTGGCAGTTTAAATTGCCAGGCCTGGTCGGTTTTAAACTCGTTAAAATCCAGATTTTTCACTACAGGTGATCAGTTTTAGCACTAAAGACTGCATTTCTATTTCAAAAACAAAATAACAAAAACTTAAAGATTTTTTAAAAAACTAAAATTTTCAACAATTTTTTTTTATTCATTTTTGCTTGTAAAAGGCAAGAATAACATAGGAAAAAAGGACCCTAAAGAGAAACGGGGAGGGGGGTAGAAATTTCAAGTTTGCTACTTCAGATTTGATTGGTTATGAGGATCAGTTAGGCGGGTCGCAGTTTAAGTGGGAGTGTCAGAAAGAAACTCCAAAATTGTTATAGAACCTAGAACCTTCCCGCTCTCTAGAGCCCTTTTTTCTATGCAGGCCCCTTCCCCTTCGGACCCCCTTCCCGCTTTCGCTTAGGTAGGGCTCCCCTTCCCGCTTTCGCTCAGGTAGGGCTCCCCTTCCCGCTTTCGCTTAGGTAGGGCTCCCCTTCCCGCTTTCGCTTAGGTAGGGCTCCCCTTCCCGCTTTCGCTTAGGTAGGGCTCCCCTTCCCGCTTTCGCTTAGGTAGGGCTCCCCTTCCCTTTTCTTCTTCCTTACACGTTCATCTTTAAATTCAGGCTTTTCGAATTTTTTTCTAGATATGTAGAGAACTTCTCGGCTTTATATAATTAATGTAAGGTTTTTATTACAAAAATTTAAAAAAAAAATTCTCTCGAGAAGAAAATTAAAACTTTCTTCTTCTAGTAACTGAATCCTCGATGTTGAAAAAATCCATCTTTTAAAAATATTTTAGTAAAACTTCAGCGTTCAAAGCCAACTAGGCCTGGCCAATTGAACTGCATTTTTTTCTGAATTTTTCGCTGTACCTCCTTTAAGAAGATGAACCTCTCTGATCATGAGGTTCCGAGGATCGGAATGCAAAAGCTAATCAAAGGATTGGAACGAACCCACAGAAACCCCTCTCTTACCCAAAGCCAAGAAGTTACCACAAAAATATCAAAACACCCCACTCTTTTGCGCGATATGTAAAGGTGAAACAGCGCAAACTTTCCGTCCAAGAACAAAGCGAGTTGGCTACTCCGTAGTCTATCTTGCACGACGTAGTCCTTGGCAGATTCCACGAAGTTTTCTAGGGTATTGTCTTCTAACACTTCTCTCGGAACGAAACTGGAATGTGGAAAAGAGTCACGTGCTTTTTAAAAAATGAGATGATAATCATCCCTAGCTGACGCGAGCAATTTTCCGCAGCCTTGTCTTCTTCCATTGCCCAGTCTCTCCATCCTTTTCGTGACTCTCACCAATTGCTCGCTTCTCACTTTTTTAAATGAACCGCTCAAATTTAGTTTTTTTTAGTTTCTTTTTCCACTTTGAACATGAGCAGATGGCGTGTTAATGATGCTGTTTTCTGATCCTGAAATTAGTTCTGAATGAATAGAATTCTATTGTCTTGAGTTTGAAATTGAGTTTGAAAATCTTGAGTTTGAGATTGTGAATTAGCTCAATATCAAGGTATTCTATAAGTATTCACTGAGTTTGCCAATTAATATCATTGCGCCTCCCTTTCATTGTTTCCGCTCATTAAAAAAACTTCATAAGGTTTCATCAGTTTGATTTCATTTCACTTTTTTCTCTCACGAACCCCCCCTCCTTTCCTTTTTTCTCTCACGAACCCCCCCCCCTCCTTTCCTAGGGACCTCTTCTTCATACATACAAAACCACTAGAAAGAAAGTCCATGCATATTCGCAATCATTATTGTTCACAAATGTCACATGTGCACGGAATAAATAATGATTGAGAATGCTATTCAGATATGTTCACCGAGTTCTTCCTAATGTTTCCCGAAAGTTTCCTCAAGTTGAGAATTTTTTTCAGCCGTCGGCCCGTACATTTTTTTTTGCTCTATCGCCTTTCTGACTGTCTACATCTTGCTACTCAATGTCATAGTCTTTCTCGGCTCTTTTGCACTTTAGTCACCACGCCCCCCTACCAGAGGTTGCACATTAGTCACCCCGCCCCCCTACCAGAGGTTCAATGGGTCATTCGTCTGACTCTTCAAGAGAGCACAAGAGAGCGCATGGCCACTCTCGTTCTTCTCCTACGGAGAACATAAATATTTATACCTGCGCATACAACCACGCCATAAGACTCATTTAGTTGTCTGCGCAATCTTCTCTCGCATTCTCAGACAGCACATAGAGAGAAGGATTGAGTGTTATCGCGTGGTTGTATGCGCAGGTATGAATATTTCTTTTCTTCGCGGGAGAAGAGTGCGAATGTGACCCATTGAACCTCTGGGGAGCCATTGAACCTCTGGTGGGGTGACTAAATTGCAAAAGTTCCTCTTTCTCTTCACCTCAACGTTTTGCATACCTTGTTAAAGAATTGTGAGGTTTTTCTCAGAAGTAATTTAAATAACACGTACTACTTCAATGGTTTAAAGCTGCTCAGGACTTAGGGGCGGCTAGGCAAGGGGAAATCATAGCTAAACAAAGGTCCCTCGCCATCGTTGAGGAACTATAATAACAAAAACCACCGCTTTCCGAGCGGGAAGTCTCGAAGAATGAAGAGTGAGCCAGAGGGGTGAAGGGCAGAGATTTGAGGACTGTCCACTATTCTAGACTATTTTTCGAATAACGCTCGTTTTTTTATTATTCTCGTTAGTGCTGTAAGCCCATGAAAGTAACGAGATTATCGTTCAATTATTGATAATAATAAAAAATTAATATCTTCTAAAGAGTCCTAGTTGCATTCAACAATCATCGCCTCGAATAATATCGTCACTGGAAAGACACCGTACCTAAAAGATACCGTACCTGAAAATATCGCTGACTAGCAGCGCCAGTCCGTCTCCAGAGCATTTACTCGCAATTGCTTTTCCAGAAGCGAAAAACCCGCAGAATTTTTTCTGCAGAAAGTTTATATTCAGAGCTCACCAAAAAGCCACATGTACACGTTTATGAGATTCGAAAACACGGAGGGTTTTTTGAGAAAGGACCATCTGGAACAAAAAAAAGAGCTGCGAAAGTCGCTTGCTTCTCATTGCCCCTTTTTCGAAAGTTTTCACCATTGTATTAGAATTTCATCGCAAAACCCTTGGCCTCCTCTCCGGTCAACACTTCGCCTGCTTCAAACTGTGCAAATATAGCAACCGTAAACTGAGAATTAATTGTATTGTTCTTTAATTAGTCTAAAAGAAATCGTTTAACATGCATCAATCCTTCTTAAGGATAAAACAGTACTTCTTTTAAATTTCCTGGCTGCGGGTTAGACCTCAGCAAAAGATGCGACTCCGAGATGAGATCTATAATAAACAATTCCAATGTTGATCAAACCACCGCACGGAAAAAAGCTAGTCACCGGGGGGACTCGAACCCATGCAACCATGTCTCCTCTATCCGGGAGCGAGCGTGTTAACCATTACACCACGGTGACACATTGCTATTCCGTGCGATAGTGCTTATTAAAGGCTCAATTGCCTCGTTCTCTTAGTCACGCATGCTCATGAAGCGTAAGCGTCGTGAATGGAGCACAACTCCAGATTTCACAATTAAGACAGAAGAGAGGTCGAAGATGGATGATAAATCTTCAAATGCTCAGTTACACAGTTTTAAGGCAGTGACGCCTGGTAAAGAAGACAAATTGATCAAACCACCGCACGGAAAAAAGCTAGTCACCGGGGGAACTCGAACCCTTGCAACCATCTCTCCTCTATCCGGAGCGAGCGTGTTAACCATTACACCACGGTGACAATTTGTCTTCTCTACCAGGCGTCACTGCCTTAAAACTGTGTAACTGAGCATTTGAAAATTCAATGTTCATATTTTCTATACCAAGAACATTAAAACGAAGGAACTGTTTCACTTTAGCCCCCCCCCCCCCCCCCCTTCCAGAGATTCAATTGGGTCAGATGAGAGTGGCATTTTTGATACGGTTTGGTTAGCCTAAGCCGTACGGCCTCGTTAGCGTAAACTTTTTCTAAGCCTAAGCGTTTTTTCTTGTAAAAAAATTTTTTAAAAATAAAAAATAAAAATAATGGTAAATAAGTCAGAGGATGACCCATTGGGCACTTTTTTACTTCGTCTGGTACTCGCGTCGCGTTCGCGTCGCGGCCCCCTTCACGTCGCCTTAACCGGATTGAACCGTAGAATTAAAATTATTTTTACATTAAAAAACGCTTAGGCTTAGGAAAAGTTTACGCTAACGAGGCCGAACGGCTTAGCTAACGAGGCCGAACGGCTTAGCTAACGAGGCCGTACGGCTTAGCTAACGAGGCCGAGGGCCGCGACGCGACCGCGACGCGAGTACAAGACGAAGTAAAAAAGTACCACCCATTGAACATCTGGTAGGGTAGGGGGTCCCTAAAGTGCAAAAGTGCCCAAGCTCATTATGTCGTCCTCAGTTTCTGTAAAGTGGTCGTTTCTGTCACTCAATCCTGCGGCCTGTAACAAACATTACACGATGTGACAACACTTGATTGACACTTGAGCCAACACCGAAAACAAATGTGGTAAGGTTTGCTAAAGTAAATTAGTAAAGCACAGAAAACTTAATCATTATTTATTCATTAAATTAGTAAATCACAGAAAATTTATTTTCTGTGTTGGCTCAACTTTCAAGTCAAGTGTTGTCACATCGTGTCACGTTTGTTAAAGGCCCCAACCTGCTCATAATCAGCTACCCAGGAACAGTACACTGTAAACTTGAATCGTCTTACTTATTTGAACTGCTTGCTTTGAATAAGTTTAAACACGTGACCGAAGCGAATGTTGATAACGATTGGTTTGCAAAAGATCGGTGAACAAAGAGAAAGCAAAAAAGTGAATAGAGCAGGAACCAAAGAAAATCCGAGTACAAGAATAAGGTCGTAGTTATTTTGTTGCCTTCTGGGGTCGTATCCACAAAAAACGTATGTTGGACGTCCAACGATTGGACGAACTCATTGGACGCTTAAATGCGAGGACACGGCCCTTGGTGACTCATAAATGCGAGGATACGGCCCTTGGTGACTCATTGCTCAACTGGACAAATCAACGTACACAATTCCAGTTATCTGCGGCTCTACGCCATCAAATTCTTGGTAGTAGGCGTGGCCTTCATATTCTCCAGCAGAAACAAAGGCCTTAAGTAATGTTTCAGTAGACATAAGCCATAGAACTTCGGTTGAAAAAAGGTTTTCCACATATCTTTTACTCAACAGTAAGTATAACTGATTTTTGTTACAGGAATTCAGTGAGTGAACGCCAGAAAATTTCCAATTAAAAGATGCGAGAGACGGCTGGGTTCAATCTCGCAAGGTGAATAGCATTTTTGTAGCGAAATTTTAATAAATAGCGACAGTTTAATAAATTGTCATCTTCACCAGTCATCCTGCCCAAAACTGTTTAAGAAGAGTTTGAAGATGAAAACCAGATGTTCTTTTTTCAAAAGTTTTGATTTCAAAAGTCCACTCGTTGGAAGAATTCTTCAAAAACTCAAACAATTTATCGAAATTTACATTAAATCGTAATTGTATACTCTAACGCACAGTAACCATTAAGAACAGTGACCTTTTCAATATCTCCGATAGCACTGAATTTCCTTGGTACATACTCGCCAGCGCGTGAGAGAACGATCAGAAAAGACGCAATTAAAGCTGTCTTCATGCTGATGAGCAACCGTTCAGGATGCAAGCTGCGGTAAAGAGTGACTCGGGAAATGGGCTTTTTCGAGTTCTCTTTTCCCTTTTTCTCTATTTACATATACATATGTACACTCACAAAAGCAGTGAAGTGTTCTTTTATGTTTCACTTCTTGGTTTTTTTTCAAATGCGATTTTCTTCACCTCTATAGGACAGCTTGTAAGTGCTTAGTATTCAGTCACCTTTCTATAACTTCCTACGAGAGTGGTTCGGATTGTTGGCATGATTGTCGCCATCAATTTTTCGAGTACTGAGATTGCTTGATTTTTAGTAACATTTTCGAATTTTGAGAATACTTCCTTCTGGGTAACAGTAATCCTTCTGGTAACAGTAATGGTAATCCTTCAGAAAGTAACAAATCCTTCTGGCTAGCATCTAAGGAAAAATGTAGAGTGAGAGTGATGGTAGTCGAGAGGTTCAAACCACATGTGTCCAGTTTTCTGAGGGTACTCAATTTTATTTCACAATGTTGTAAAAGCTCTTTGATTTTTGTCCCAAACATCAATCGTATTATATCATATCATTTAAAAAAAGTAAGTTTTCGTGTGTAATAAGAGTTTTTTTTATATTAAATATAATACTATCTTGTCTATCTATTCCTCTTTCTTTCTTTCTTATTCTCTTCCTGCTTCTCTTTAATTCTCTCTGTTTCATTTCTCACATGCTCTCTCTCTCCCTCTCTCTTTTTCTCTGCCCCATGTCTTCTCTGTTTTGCTTTCTGATTTTTCCTAAAGTCTGACTGTCTCTACTGACTTCTCTCTGGTTCTCTGCTTCCTTTCTCCCTCTCCTATGTAGTCTCTATTTTTTATCTCTGCTTCACTTCTTCTTGTGTTCCAAGTTCTCTCTGGCCTTTTTCTGTTTCTTGTTGTCATGGTAATCTGTTTGGTGGGATCTAGAGAGAACATCATTGGCGAAAACAAAAATTGAGAAAGACTATAAATTAGGCCTGGATGAGAAATAAACAAGAGAAACACAAATGGGAGAAAGAGAGACAGGAAGGCAAAGTAAGTGGCAGGAAGAAACAGACTAAAATGGGGAGAGCTAGATATGGAAAAGTGAGAGAGAAACAAGATAGCAAAGAAGAGAGGTAAGGGTAACCAGAAAAGATAGAGACAGGAAGAAAGAGAGATAGAGAGAGGAGAAACGATAGAAATAGGAAGAAAAAAAAGTGAGATAGAGAGAGAGAGAGAGAGAGAGAGAGAGAGAGAGAGAGAGAGAGAGAGAGAGAGAGAGAGAGAGAGAGAAGCTGGGATGTAGTGAGATAGGTCATTTGGAAGCTTGGATAGTGGAGGACGAAGCCTACTATTATCCGAACACCAAAAAGCTTAAGCGACATTACACTTCTCTTCCTTTTTTGCGTGTGTTTTTTTATATTTTGTAAAGCATATGATTCATTACTAATTGATTGAAGTCTCTAAAATTTTGGTATTAACCAAGTTTTACATGGATAATAATCAGTTTCTGGTGAGACTCCCGTGGCCTGAACGATGGAATCCATGAAATAAACGAATGCCGTCCATTGCTAAAACTTCGCATCCAACTCTCTTTATAAAAGGTACTTACTCTTCACTTTTTTGTTTTCATAGGCAGAATGCACTCGAAGGCGCGTACCGCTATGTTGTGGTTAAACTTTTATTCTTTTCTTGACTTAATGATTACAATACGAGTTTGAATCCCTTACCTCAGAACTCACTTATCGGAAAGACTACTCTGGTGAATATCCCCTACCTCTAGATCAAATTGTTGATAAACTCATTCAATGAAAACACATATATCTTGTTTGTTAATAAATGTGCACTCCAGGTGAAGGCTATACCCGGTCGACTGTTGACGACAGCTCAGCCAAAGGGAATGGAATACTTAGAGGCAGTGCCCAAAGGAGCAGCAGTACGGGTAACAGAAGAGGCGATGCGGGACGGAGAAAAGGACTCGCTGGAGTGAATGCTTCTGCCGTCGGCGAAAGGAACACGCACAGGTTCAGAATCGGGCAAGCAATTCCAGACGTAGAACCGAATAATCTTAGCTGAACATTTAGAAGGCACAGGTCTCCTTTCCCATGAAAACTGATGCAAGCAATTGCTCTGGCAGGCATAATTTCAGCCAGAAACAGACTCATACACTCTGTCTAATGATCAATCAATAAAATCAATATTTATTATACGAAAGTCATTTCACATTTGTAAAAACTTCAGGTTACGTTTGATGTCATGTTTAAAACTACAAGATATTTTTAAAAATTTAAAAAACCTAAATTTGCATAAACGATTGACTGATGTAAAATATTTTTCGAGGCCTCGTGTACTGACAGCTCAGCTGTAGAGTTTTCTCAAAGAAAGTGACGAGTTGCTCGAAGTTAGGTTGTTATTCATTGAAATGTTTTAATTTTGATCTATGTCAGAGCTACGAGACTCTTTGAAAAACCAAATTCAAAATTGGGTAATCACATTTTTGTCATACCCAGCCCGCTTCTATCTTAAGTTAAGTCTTCAGCAAATTTGATAATGATTCGAATGGTGTTTTAAATCAGTCAAAAATTACTCATTTCGAGAAAAATTATGTTTTCTTTTTGGTTCGATTAGGTCCGATCATCTTCTAATATCAGTTCAGAATGGTCCATTTTGTACCAAATCGATGGAATGAGTCTCTGCTTAAGATTGGAAGCAGCCACAAACGGCGGGGAATGTGAAGGCTGCGGTCGAACCCACCACGGCCTTCTCCAACTGCAGTACACACAGAGCTTGGAGCAGCAAATCGCTCTGCTAGAGATTGAGAACGGATTCTTGTAAGTCGAAAGCTGCAGAATTTCTGATTAATTACTTCTCTCTTTCAAGGTTTGTGAAAAGCTTGATTGTTCTTGGTCAAGTTCCTTTGAAGCTAATTGATCCATAATTGGCAGTACAATGATTCGAATGAATTGAATCGAATCGAATCGATTGTTTTTCTCGTGTGTATGATTTTCTGCTCTTATTGTTCTGCGTTTTCAATAAATTATAAAGCATATATAATATATACATACATATATACAATGCTAATTAATCAGTAAATCGGCCGACCATTGGTCAACCAAATCAGTTCGAAAAAGATTGTTCACATTGAGTAGTGTCATTTTTCATGCACGATTTGCAATGTAATTTTTTAAGGTTTTTCTTCCAAATAATTGATCTTGAGAAACTGTGCATTGGGCTTTTTCCTGGTTCTGAACTTACATCAAACCGCTGTATTCAGGAAGCAGAAGGCTTCTCAACCGCAGCAATCTCACTATCAGCAGCATCCCTCCAATCAGTCTCATCAGTCCCACCAGCCCAATCCTCCCCATCCGTCTTATTCCGGCTGTTATGCTCCCGTTTCTTCACATGAGCACTCCAGTCATTTATCGCAGCCCCAAAGGCTGAGCGAAAGTGCTGCAGTTCACATGTTTCAGCAATCTGTGGGTTTTTAGATTATTTCATTTGTTCCGTTTAACATGAAAAAGCTCTTTTTTGAAAAAAAAGTTTTAAGTATTTGCAGCCGTATTGAGGTCTGAAAAGTCTTGTTAAGATTGGAAAACTGAATAAAAAAAAACTAAGTTTTGTGAACAAACAAAAAATAGGAACGAAAAAAGAGATGAAAAAGAAGTTTTAGTTATAAAAACATTTTAGAAAAGAGCATTAGGCAGGTTTTTTCAAGTTCTTGGAAAAGTATACGAAGCAGCTTTCATGAAATTTTTTAAAATGAAAAGTGCTTTTCCAGTAGCAAAAAATATGTTTTTTTATAGGAAGGCTGTAACTCGATGTACTAACTCGATGATCTTAAAAGATGAATTAGAGCATCTTCTTTCGAAGCTCTAATTTTTTTAGATCAGCAATGGAACTACCTTGCAAGTCAACGGCCACGAGCATCAAAGAAAGGGGAACGAGTCAGGTTTTGACGAGTCGAGAAGAGATCGAATCGACGATGAGCTTAGGCCGTCGAGGACACCCGCGTTTGAAGTCAGCTACGATTATTTGCGCTAACTAGTACAAGTTGGAAGAAGAAGAAAATTTTGGAAAGCAAAGAAACTCAGATATGAAACTCCGAGTTTAAAGCATCACATTGGTGTGAAAGCATTATATACATTTCTTTTTATTCTTCGCAATCGAGCAATTATCGACGTATTGACACCTGAAGCATATACAGGGTGGGGCGTAGTTATAACGCGAAGATGGGACGCAATTTAAACATTTCTAAAAATCATACAAATATCTTTCATGCGAATTTCTTGTTCATGAATGTTCTGTCTCTTGTTTCTAAAAATTTCTGTATGTTTGGTCAACTTGGAAAAGAATGGTCGCCACCAGTCCGATGCACACTGTAATCTTCTGCATGCACACCCAAGGTAAACGACCAGCGGACATCGCTCACATGCTTTAAGTGCACCAGTCAATCGTACATTAAGCCTTAAAACGTTTCGAAAAAGATGGAGGAACTCAAGATCGTCGCCGAAGAGGTCGACCTTTGACGGATACCCCGTCTAGAATCACCAGAAAGGTCAGAGAACGCATTCGTCGAAATCTCAAAAGAAGCAGGAGGCTCGTGATATCCAAATTTCAGCGAGATTGGTACGGAGGATGACCTCTCACGTGGCTTTAGGGATGACCTCTTATCGATGTCGGAAGCGAAGGATGCTCACCAAGCGGAATAAAGAAGCAAGAAACAAAAAATCGCGCTCCTTGTTGACACGGGCCCGCACAGGCGAACTTGAATGTACAATCTTCAGTGATAAGAAGCTTTTCACCGCATTCAACTCTAAAAGAAACGCGTTTTGGCTGTATCATTCCCTCGCTTAGTTCCCATAGAGGAAGGTGACCCATTAAAAGCTCTCTAAGCCAATCGATATCCCGCTGTTATGCCCACCCCAAAGCGCACAGTCAAGAAAACAGCCGGATGTTTCGACTGCCTGAAGAAAAATGAAGAAATGAGAAGTCTGGCTGAAAAGATGGAAAAACTGGAGGCCGCCGTGGAAAAATTCGAAAGGATGAGCATTCCGGTCGTCCAAGGTGAGTCTCAGCAGAAGAATGCAGATGTGACTAATTTAATGGAAAGAATGACCAAGTTGGAGGGAAGCCTCGAGAGAATTGAGAAGACTTTAGCTCAGTTAATGTCTTCCACTCAATCGATCGCAACTGCCCATCCTCATAACCGTCAATCCCTTCTTTCTCAAAATCTACCTCCCCAAATGCTAGCGTATGAAGCGGCTAGGAAAGCTCTAACAGATGACCGCGTCATACTGAAGGAAAAAGCGGAGAATTTGGTCGTCGTCGGCCTTCCAGAAGAAAAAACCGAGGCGGCCACGAATGCAGCGGATCGGCAGTTCTTGCGTTCACTTTCCCAAGAACTCGGATTTCCCGAAATCTCTACCGCTCAATTCATGCGCCTAGGGAGAATCGAGAATCGACGCCGAATCTTGAAGATTTTCCTAGGCTCAGAAGATCTTCGTTTTGAGACTCTAAAGCTCATCCGAAGACGACGTCCAAGCTGCCTTGCTTCCTTCCTTCACGCGTACATACGCGAAGATCTAACCAGAGAAGGCTTGCAGCTTGAGAAGGAGGTCAAGTTGTTGGCTCGAAATTTGAATCAAGAAGAGAGAAAATGGAGAGTTGTGGGTACCACACTTGTTCCTATCCGTCACGCCCAGCCCTTCCATGCCCAGTCCCACCAAAACGATCATACATACCCAACGAATTCTTCGCCTTCGTCATCGAATCCTCGGAACTCCTCTCAGCCGCAAAGATTCTCAGAGGTCAGCAGCAGAAACATAACCTCAAGACGCTAGCTATATGATGGTCCGCCCGTTTCTTCACCGTCACCGCTCGACATTCAGCTAATCTTTGCATTTTTTAACATGCGTTCTCTCTATAATAAATTAGTTCCATTTCGTCTTTATCTAGAAAAAGAACAACCTGATATAGTTGCTGTCACTGAGACTTGGCTGAGTTCGCGTATAGCTGATTCAGAGATAATTGGTCCTCTTCCTTACGTAATTATCCGAGCTGATCGTAATTCTCGTGGCGGAGGAGTTGCCCTTGTATTGAGAGATCACTTAACGTTCTTGAAGCCTAGTTCTTTATGCTCTCCTTCGGAAATTGTTTATATAGACTTACTTTCTACCACTGGTTACATGCGTCTGGTTGTTTGCTATCGTCCCCCGTCCTACACCAATGAAGAGACCAGACTTTTTTGTGATTCTTTATCCGATATTCTTTCTTCCACTTCCTATCCTGTAGTTGTGACTGGTGATTTCAATTGTGAAACTCTCTCTCCTCCTTGTTCTTCATCCGATCGATTGTTAGTAGACATGATTACTCTCTTTGATTTGACCCAATTCTGCCGTGAACCAACACGTCTTAATCGTTGCATTGTTTGCCTACTAACTTCTCTGCCCTCGCTATTGTCTAATTGTAGAATTGTTCCCTCCTTCCCCTCCTCTGATCATTTAGGGATCGCTTGCTGCCTTTCAATTGTGACCGACTCGCTTTTAGCCGAACCAGTTCTCGACTATTCAAGAACTGACTACGATGAACTTAATAAATACTTCAATTCAGTTAACTGGGAAGCCGAATTTGATAACTTCCTCTCGATTGACGATCTGTACGGCCGTTTCCTCGCCGTTATTGAATACGCTATTTCTGAATTCGTTCCAATTCGTAGACCTCGAACCCTCACGGCCACTTATCCTCGCCACATTCAGAGAATAATTAAATATCGTAACTCTCTGTTTCACAATATTGACGATCCTAATACCCGTTCTCTTTACGAGAAAGCTAGTAAAGATCTACTGAAGCAGATAATGAAATGGACTAGGCATTGTGAGAAGAAGAAATTGTCTCGCTCTCGGGACTTGTTCCGACATATCTCATCCCTCACTCGGCCTAAACCTGTGCCTCCTCGATATCTATTGAATACTACAGGGGATATATTATTGAAAAATAAACTTAAATGTTCTCTGCTCTCTACCGAATTCGCTTCTCATTATACTAAGGATGATAACCAACGTATCGCATTGCAAACTGAAGCGGCCCCTACTATGAGCCCCTTTCCTATTTTTCTCCCCTCTTCTGTTCTTAAAAGCCTCTCGAAGCTTAAACCAACGGGTAGCAAAGGTTCAGATGGTATTCCTCAGATTGTCCTCAAGAAATGTGCCAAGTCTCTTGCACTTCCTCTCTCCCATATTTTCAACTATTGTATTATCTGCGGTCAAATACCGTCTTACTGGAAACATTCTCTGGTGACCCCTATTCTGAAACCGGGCAAGGAATCTCACTTGGTGTCCTCCTATCGTCCGATTTCCATCCTTTTTCCCTGTTCTAAAACGATGGAGCGACTTGTTAGAACTTTCATAATCAATCATCTATCCGAGCACTCTATTATATGTACCTATCAATCAACATGGGTTTAGGCGTGGAGCGTCCACAGTAACCAATTTATTAATATGTGAAGATGATTGGACCTCTTCGTTAGCCAAAGGTCTTTCAACGGATGTCATCTACCTTGAATTCTCTCGTGCATTTGACACCATTAGTATAAGTAAGCTTTTGTCTAAATGTACACATTATGGAATTACTGACCCACTCTTTTCTTGGCTTGAGTCTTTTTTAACAAATAGATCTTTCTCTGTGCGTATGGGTGATGTCACTTCTGATCCAATGAATGCCACATCGGGTGTGCCCCAAGGGTCTGTCCTGGGGCCACTTCTTTTTACTCTGTATATATCCGATATAAATGAGGTACTAGAGAACTTTCCTAATATTCGTTATCAAGCATACGCAGACGATCTCAAGATTTATGTTTCTTATGATAAGAACTCATACGGCGAACGAACTCGAGAGCTGCAATCACCATTAGATTCCGTATTCGATTGGTGTTTAGTTAACCAACTATCTCTTTCTCCATCCAAGTCTCTCCATATTCACATTGGAGGTCGATCTTTATATTCCTCATACAGTATAAACAATGTTTCCATTTCATATGTATCTCAGATACGTGACCTGGGCATACAAATAGTTTCTTCTTTGCGTAGGAAAGAGGCTGTAGCAGACCGAGTTAAAAAGGCATCCAAAGCAATGTATGCTATGCTCCGTGCGGTAACTGTTAATGATCCTGGTATACTGGTCAAGTGCTTTAAAACTTATGTAATGCCGCACTTGGACTATGCTTCGAATATATGGAATCCATACTATGGAAGAGATTGTGATGATATAGAGAAAGTTTTAAGGAAATTCACTCGCATAGTTTATCATCGATGTTTCGCAAATGAAGTTAATACGAGGTCTCTTCCTTCTTACCCCAATCGACTTGCCCGCCTTGGATTCGTTTCTCTCTCCAAGAGGAGGATATTTTCTGACTTAGTTATGGGTTTCAAGATCTTCCATGGACTGTCGATAATAGATAAAAAGCGATTTTTCAAAGAGACTATTCCAACGCGAACTAATATAAATGGCTTATTAGTTCAGGGTAGCAAGAATACAGCTAGAAACAACTCTTATGGAATGCGAATATCCCGCCTTTTCAGCAAACTACCTCGAAACTTGATTAATAGTATGAACCTGAAATATTTAAAATCCCAATTAAAAAGTGGTGTTCTATCTACTCTTCTCTCGTCATGAATTCAGAACTTATTTATTTTATTTATTTTTTTGTCGTTCAAATTGTTCTACTTATATAGTTTTGTTTGTTTGTTTGTTTGTTTTTTTTCCCGTTTAATTCGCTATATTAAAGTCAAATTGATGTATCGCTTTTGTTATCGTATTTGACAATTGTTTAGCTGATCTATTCATTACTCATTTTCAATTGTAATTAAATTTGTGCCTTATTGCATCGAAAGATGTAGATAAAATATATATATATATATATCAACAACTCTGACAGACGCTGGTGGCAGAATCTTCGACAGAACTCAACATTCAGCTCATGTTATGATCTGGGAAGCCATCTGTGCCAGCGGCAGGATCCCGCTCATTGAGCCTAACGTCAAGGTAGATCGCCATGTCTACTTCAAAGTCAAGGTAGATCGCCATGTCTACTTCAAAGCCATGTTCCAAGATGCTCTAAAGCCTTGGGCAGATTCACACTTCAACGGAATTTCAGCATGACGGAGCACTTCATCATACGGCCAATTCAGTTCAAAAGTGATGCGCGGCGTGTTTCCCGGCATTAATTTCGAAAGAGGAATGACCGACCTCGTCGCCCGATCTGAATCCTCTAGACTATGCGGTCTGGAGAGGGACATGCAGGCCAAAGTCTGTGCTTCTCTCGACCACAACTCAGAATCTCTGAAAGCAGACCTGAAGCAGTACTTGGACAATCTTTCACCGCGCCATCTTCGTGCCGCGATCAACAAATACCCAGAAATACTAGGCGCTGTCTTACGAGAACTGGGATGCAGAATCGGATGAACTTCATGCCACTTGATGATGTAAGTATTATGAATAAAACTTGAGAATTATAGTTCGATTGCTTCGCATATAATCGAAATTCGGATCAAAACATTTCGCGCTATATTTACGCCCCACCCCGTACATTATATATTGTTTACTACACTTTTCAGTGCGTAAACAAACATTTGATAATGACAGCAAACACATAATACATGATATAAAAAAATCTTGTCACAGTTGAAATTCAAAGTGCTTGTGGGGACTATTATTATACAATACAAGCTGACTCAGCACACATTAATAAAAAATATAGAGTGTACCATTGGTGACAAATTTTCTCAAAACATGTTTGTTAGGAATATCCAACACATCTTTTGAAAGTCTGGAAAACATAGGAGCTACCTTCTTCTTCCTCGCGCTTGTTCCCGCCTCGCGGCAGGGTACGCGCTCCCCTGAGATGCAGGACAGACCTATCCTGGTAGAACCAGTGGCTGCCTGCTAGATCACTGCTAGTGTGATTAGCAGCAGTGGGGAGAGTCAGATTGGGAGAGTCAGATTCGTGCATGAGCACTGGGGAGAGTCAGAATCGTGCATGAGCACTACCAACATTTCTTAACCCCTTGGTTTGGGTGGATCTGTCCGGGGTGGGAGTCGAACTCGGGACTCTCCGCACAATGGTCTATCACACTACCACTATGCCACGCCCGGACAGAACATAGGAGCTACCCTCAACGATAAACAATAAAACGAGCTAAATTATGTGTTGCTTTGACATACAAGCCATTTGAATTTGTGCGTGTGATCGGAACCCATTAAAAAAATCTCCCTCTGGCTAGAATAGATCTGTTGTTGAATATTTTCCAACCCATCATAAGATTCGCCTTTTTCCTTCTATCCAATAAGGATGTAGATACGCCCCCCACCACGGGGGGTACATCCTTTTTCCTTCTATCCAATAAGGATAAAAGACCTATGTGAGTGAAAATTAATTTTTCGAATTTTCTAAGCGTTCAGAATTTAATGAAAAGCAGTTGTAATTTTTAGCTCGTCCACCGTTCTGTTTTACTGACATTTAGAAAAACTCTTTTCGTTTTCTTTGTCAGTCATTCGATATTTCTTTGTCAGTCATTCGATATTTCTTTGTCAGTCATTCGATATTTCTTTGTCAGTCATTCGATATTTCTTTGTCAGTCATTCGATATTTCTTTGTCAGTCATTCGATATTTCTTTGTCAGTCATTCGATATTTCTTTGTCAGTCATTCGATATTTCTTTGTCAGTCATTCGATATTTCTTTGTCAGTCATTCGATATTTCTTTGTCAGTCATTCGATATTTCTTTGTCAGTCATTCGATATTTCTTTGTCAGTCATTCGATATTTCTTTGTCAGTCATTCGATATTTCTTTGTCAGTCATTCGATATTTCTTTGTCAGTCATTCGATATTTCTTTGTCAGTCATTCGATATTTCTTTGTCAGTCATTCGATATTTCTTTGTCAGTCATTCGATATTTCTTTGTCAGTCATTCGATATTTCTTTGTCAGTCATTCGATATTTCTTTGTCAGTCATTCGATATTTCTTTGTCAGTCATTCGATATTCAGGTAACTCGCATAATTGAAAGAACAACTGATACCGAACTGCTTCACCGGTTGGAAGACTACAGTAAGGTAGGCGACAATTTATAATATAAAAATAAGCGGAGTTCTTTTTATTGCTGCTGAAAATTACGAATTTTGTGACCTTTAAAGTATTCGTCATTCATTTCGATTTTATTAAAAGACTGAAAATTTATTTTAAATATTTTTTTCAAAAATAACGAGGAACTCGTTCCTTCTCTCATTATTCAGTCAAAGATCGAAAACGCCATTAAATGTCCAACATGATGCAGAAACTTCTCGAGCTCGAGCGGAAGTTGAAAGAAAAGATGCGGGAGGCCCGAGGAAAGGAAGAGTCTATTCAAACGCTTAACAGCCGCCTCAGAGAGATGGAAGGCAATCTGAATAGCAGGGCAGGTTAGAGAAGCCTTTGAATATTGAGAAGAAAAAAACTCGATAGAAATGACCAGAAAACTGGTAGGTTCTTAGTATTTTTCAACTAAAACGTTACTTGTAGAATCATCTAAAACAAAAAACTCGAGCAACATTTCTGTGATTTTTTTCTTTTGAAAATGGTATGCCTGAAATTAAAAAAAAATTTGCCAAAATTTGCAATCGAAGCTTCACGCGTTTCCCGAGATCAACGTTATTGATCGTTTATTCGAACGGCTGACCTAAATCGAAGAGAAAAAATCTAGGATTTTTGAAACTTGTTAATACAAGCTTCTTTTTGCGAAGTATGATTCGTGTTTGCTGAATTTTAAAATCATGTTAATTAAAGTTTCATGCACTAGTATTCCTCAGTCTGAAGAGTATTAGAACATAAGGTGAGGCGTTGAATATTTGAAGATGCAGATGCTCAACAAAAAAGAGCCCTGATGGAAGAAATATTGGAGCTGCAGAGAAGGTTCTTTTATTCTTCTTACTATTCTTCCTTCCGCCTCAATACCTCATAAATGGAACAAGTATTCAGAGATGAATTCGTGACGAAAAACAGAATAAAACCGTGCCAGTGAGCAAACGAAGCAAGCAATTGGCATCATTTAGGTTTGATTTATAAGTGTTGATATGAATTTAACATCTTGATCTTACCTTAAACAGCAGCAAGAACTTTTTTTTTGAAGAAATACTGTTAAGATTAATCTTCAAATGCTAAGTTACGCAGTTTAAAGGTAGTGTAGCCTGGTTAAGTTCAATCATTTTCTGTGCGATAGTTCAATCATTTGTCAACTGTTAAGATTGGCAGCGAAACGTCAATTTCATAATTACTTCAACATTTTGAGAAACTGCCTAAAAGGAGTTTGATTTTGAAAGTTTTCTTTGAATTTGGAAGCTCCGAAAAAAATTCATGTTGAGATTGGACGAACTCACTCCAACGCTTGCTCAGAAGGAAGCTCTTCTTGCTAGGATGGAAAACGAGAAGGACGCTGCATTGGCGAGAAATCGCGCGCTGCAAGCGGACATCGGGCAGTTACAGGTAGATCATAAAAATTGTCTTAAAATATAATTTCCGGTTTGTCCAACGTTCATTCAACAAAAAATTGAAGTTTTTTCTTATCTGTTTGTTTACATAGAACAGATGGAAAAAGGACTAAAAACTCTAAATCGGTTTTTAAAGTGATAAAGTCTTACTTCTGTAGTCTAAAAGCATGAATACCTCATTGTGATGAAATATGAAAGGTATGATAATGAAGAAAAAAATCCTCCGAGACGAAAATAAAGCGAGCCATCTTTCTTTTACTGACTGCGAGTACGTTACTACATACATATAACACTACTGGGACACATTGACATT
>OZ057408.1:27070632-27184332 GCA_964056735.1 Allodiplogaster pararmata
ATAGAATCTATCATGTTTACCCGAAAGATACAGAATCTGCGCTTACACCTTTTGTGATCCACTTGACATTTATAATGTTACTTATCATAATGACCTTATCCTAAGAGAAAAAAAGAGTGAAAATACCTGACAACAGTTGAAAAATATTGTTAAGTTAGTCCGGTTAGAACAGTTATATTGTGACTGATTGTAACATACGACATCGTACCTAAGTCACATGTTTTTGTTCCCAAACCGAGCGGCATCGCAAGCGTAACCTTAGTTAGAGCCTATGTAGAAGATTTGTTTATAAGTTGAACATATAAACTCATACTCATACTCATACTCATACTCATACTCATACTCATACTCATACTCATACTCATACTCATACTCATACTCATACTCATACTCATACTCATACTCATACTCATACTCATACTCATACTCATACTCATACTCATACTCATACTCATACTCATACTCATACTCATACTCATACTCATACTCATACTCATATTTCTAAACGACTGTCATCGGAGTCTTTTTCCATCTACTTGGCATTCTCATCAGAGTTTAGCTCGTACTCATAACTTTTCAAAAAAAAATTTGGAAAAAAATTAAAAATTGAACTTTGGAAAGAAAAAACTTGAAAAAAAGTAGCGAGGTCGCTAGCCTAGGTCTCATCATGTCCAAAACACAAAAACTTCGCAAAATTTCGTTAGATTTCTCGTAAAACTTGCCCAATTTAACTGAAGTAGCGCCGTGATCTTAATAATTTGCTTTAGTCTGATTGAATTCGAACGCTATGTATTAAAACTTTCGGGTCATAAAATTGTCATGTTCTTTTTTACGCAACTCTTCAGCTAGTGATAGAAGGGTTTTGAGGACGTAGTTATGACCACAGACACCAAAAAAAATTTGATCGAGCACAGATTTGAGAATAAGCGAAATATGAAAAAATAAATTCAGGCACTCTCCTCTTCGCTGTCCGCCGAGAATACCACGCTCAGGGAAGAGAAGGCAGTGCTCAGAGAGAAGATAGATAGCATACGGGATAAGGTTCTACTTTAGGGACATTAGAGCGTAATCCCGATTCAGGTCGGAAAAAAGAATCGATAATGGTCGAATCCATAGAAGTGGATCGATAATGGTCGAATTCATAGAAGTGGATCGATAATGGTCGAATTCATAGAAGTGGATCGCATCTGTAGACAACAAGCACATTAATAGGCAGGCATCAGTCAATTTCGAGGAACAAACGACAATTAAATTTTCAAAGGAAATCTTTTGTCAAATTATCAGTTACAAAGTTTCAAAAGCAGTGACGCCTGGTTGAGATAACAACTGATTGTGCCAACACACAAAAAATCTCCTAACTCTAACCGGGAGCTTTTTTCCGTTAGATGGTTCAAATAATTGTTATCTTTCAAGACAAATTCCAACTCTCTCTTGAAAAAAGGTAACATTATCTGAAAAACAGATGTGGGCAGCTGATTATGGCTCGAAATAGATAACACTCTCAGCTCACTTGTGAGCAGAAGTACTTTAAGTTTTACAGCTGATTTCTAAAATTCACATGCTTCAAAATTTCCTTTGGGTGATCGAAACCATTTCAAAATCAAAATACATCATCACAAACCAACGAACGATAAAGAGCATTAGCAATTTTCTGATCAAAAACAGTTTGAGTTTTTGAAAATTATTCCGAAGACTGAGTAAAAGTCATGTAATGAAAAAAAAGTCATGTAAAAGTCATGTAAAAAAAAAGTCATGCTTCATGTGAAAAAACTTACATAAACAATCAAAATGTTTTTCTGTATTTTTGCAGGTAAACGAGCGTGAAAGAACCATCGCCGGTCTGGAGGACCAAGTGGTGGAAACTGAGAGGAAACTAGCTGATATGATAGCCCGCTGTGAGGATGAGACGTCTGCGCAGCGTCAAAAGTCTCATTTATTCCACTTTTATTCCGCGTCAGAGCGGACGCGTCGCGGTTCATGCCTTTGACTTTCCAAATTTAGGGCTCAAAGTCAAAAGTAGAAATGAGCCGGCTTTTTACCCTCTAAGTGGAGCAGTTTGAGGCTTTTAGATGTTCAAGGCTTTCAGAAGTCTGGAACTGGAAGAACTCGGTCATAAGCTGAAGGACCTCTCCGAGTCTTTCGTTCACAGGTCCTCCAGGTCTTCCACGGTCAGCTATGTCACCAGACGCTCTCCGGACTCTAGTGCACAACCTTTCTATGGTTTGTGTTTCTGAGGACTTCACATTTAGGCCTCTAAGGAGAACTAAGCATGCTCAACTAAATTTATGAAAAGGAAGCGTTTTAAGATCATGAATACCCTGCAATCAACATCTACATAAAAATCACACTAACGAAAAATGGTGACCTGCTTTAAATATTTCTTTTTAACTTATCTTTGTGATATACATATACTGTCTCACAGTTTTTTTGGAAGAAAGCTTGTTTTTGGATAACTGATAGACAAATAAGGTAGGGAATCGGCCGTTCTTGGCTGGGTCTCAATGTACCCCAAGAGAATTACAGGTGCATCGAGTTCCCAAGGAGGTACTCGGGGGCATGTTTCGACTGGCAATGGACTTCCTTCTTCTTCTGCTTTGCATTCTTCAAACAAGCAGTACGGCGACTCGGGCGGCTGTTACGCGCCTGATACAACGCAGACAAAATTTACCAAAACCATGACATCAGAGACGAGAATCGATGACGTCATCGAAATGAGTAAATCTGCGATGGATAACATTGCTGGTCGGTAGCAGAATAATATATGTGTATAGAGAAAGGAAATGAAGGGAAATAGTGAGAAGAGAGGGAGAGAGAGAGAGAGAGAGAGAGAGAGAGAGAGAGAGAGAGAGAGAGAGAGAGAGAGGGGGGGGAGGGGGAGAAATATAAAACATTAAAACATCATGTGTTTTCGAGATGTATTTTGCTTGTATAACGATCAATTTTATCAAAAACATTCGTTAAAAATTACAACAACTTTCATTAATAATTTGTGAACAAGCTTCAAAGCATAAAAACGGATATACATAAACAACATCTACCTTTTTTCAGTGAAACGTGTACCTATTATAAGAAACACTTCTACCTGATTTTAAAATGTATACCTAAGCTAGTGAAACTTCTACCTATTTTAGTGAGACTTCTACTTTTTTTGAGCAAAACGTCTACCTTTTTCACCAAAACGTCTACCTATTTCAATGAAACTTCTTCCAATAAAGTGAAACGTCTACCTTTTTTTGTCACTTTAACATAATTTCCAAAACAATTCTACCGTAAATAAAATACAATTAATTCATGTTTTACTGAGAAATGTAAGTGCTATCATTTATCCCCGTCGTGAGCGTGTTAGCGAAAAAGCACTCGGATAGAGAAAAGAGATTGCTTATCTCTTCACTTTTCTCAACTATGCTGATAACTTCTCTTTCTTAGTTCACTCTTAATTATTGAAATGCGAAACATGTAAACCTACATAGTTTCCAAGGTCCATACAAATATAACTTTTTTACCGGAGTTATCCTCTGATACGTCTTATCCATTGTGAAAATTTCAATTCTTAAGAAATTGATTATCACTATTCCAAGTTAGAACTTTTTGCTGGACATCTTAAGGTTCTTATTGGTGAATTTAGCAACTTCCAAATTCGTAACAGCGTTTGTGAATTAGTGTTTCTCTTTTCCCTCTCTCCTTAGGGCCCCTAACCCCATGTGGGGCTCTCTTCTCCCTTTAGTGCCCCTCTCCCTCTATGTCTCCTCCTCCCTTTGCTTAGGTGGGGCTCCTTTATACTTTAGGGTCCCATTCCCCTCCCTGCTCAGGTAAACCTCCCTTTCCTCACCCCTTCCTGAATCATTGCTTATTGAATTGTATTTCTTCGGTGAAGAATTTTTTTATTGAGAGTTCGTGTTAAACAAAAGCATAACTTAAAATAAATTATTCATCTGAAAAAGAAGAGAAAAAAATTGTTAGTTGCAACTTTTTGAAATTAGGTTGACGGGTCACAAAAAAGGTAGACGTTTCACTTTTTTGGTTGCAGTTTCATAGGTAGACGATTTGGTAGACGATTTTCTCAAAAAAGATAGACGTTTCACTAGAATAGGTAGACGTTTCACTGATTTAGGTAGAGGTTTTTATCAAGAAAGGAGACGTGTCACTGAAATAGGTAGACGTGTCACTGAAATAGTTAGACGTGTAATTGATTTAGGTACACTTTTTTCAAAAAAGGTAGACGTCTTTTTCGAAAAAAGTTGGCGTGTCACTAAATTAGGTATACATGTAATTGGCGTCTATGAAAAACTAGCTAAAGTTGGGAATTTGATTACTTTATCGCTGCTTCAAGTTCACAATTCTTCAATAATAATATCAAATAACTCACTTAATATGAGTTCTCACACAAAAACTAATCAGGCGATTTTATCTCTTTTAATTTTAATTAAGAATAATCATGTGGACGGTATTGTTATTTTATTAAGAAAAAACTTGGCGTTTGAGACTTAACAAAACGTCTAGAAACTCAGCAAAGCTTTTACCTAATGATCACTTTTGATAGCAATGCTAAGAAAATTCTGTGAGCTTTTCATGTGGAACAAAATATATAATTATTTAGCTTTTGAAATTTTGTAGCGAGTTGCGAGTCTTTCGTTTTGTTTGCTTATTTCTTTCACTGCCATCCTTTCATGCATTTTCCGAGCAACTTTCTGCTTTAAAAAAATTCCCAGTTACATAGATTACAACAAGTCAACGAATTACAGAGTACGACTTCTAAGTGCTCCATTTAAAGTGAAAACCTTCAAAATAGGGTTTAATAGTTATCAAAACTCGAATGACTCACCTGAAAAAACTCAGTAAATAAGAATTGGGGCTAAAAGTAAGTCGAAAATGACACTAGAGTGTAAAAAAATTTTTTTTTGAAGTCTCCGCTGCTCAATTTCAGAAGACTTCCCAGTCATAAACGGCTTTCTCGAGGTGATTTCGGATGATGAGTCGCCTGTTGTAAAAAAATTCATTTTTTGTGTTATTACACAGTCCTTTGAAACCTTTCATTTCGTTGAAGTTTGAACAAATTTTTTTCACGAGAGAAAGTCTGTTATAATTATCTTGTCTTTACCATGTTAATTTACCTCGAACTAAAATACTAAAAAGGCTTTAACAAAATTCCTTTTTCTAGATTAAAGTTTTACCGCTCAATTTGGTGGTTTTCCCTGTTTTCTGAAATTCACGTTCTTAGGGACCCATCTTAATTTGACAAGCTTCGTCAGACTCGGCTAACCTCTCATCGTCTATGAACGATTAACAACAATTCGGTCCCTGGATATTTTTTGAATCGACCTTATTTTGGTCTTCATTTTTTGGTCTCCTTTCCGCTGATCAAATTGATGAGAAGAATTTTTTAAATTAAATAATGGTACGTAATGTTCGAAATTTTAAAAATTGAAAAAAAAATTACTTGAAAGAGTCAATAATTAGGTCGTAATCGGGTGTGTCATAGTATCCGCAATTGTCAATCACGCGCATCGCATCCACGAACTCTTTAGGACAGTCTTTGAGAATTAGATCGATTCCTAAACCTTAAAAGTGATTATAATGATTTTTGCTTCGCGCATAGTACAGTTGGAAGTTACTTGCGAACGAGAAAATTAGTCCCAGAGTTTGAGAGAATAAAGTTAGATTCGCCTAGTTTTGTTGAAATCGCGTTGTTAGACCTTCTTGTTCTTTTCCGTAAGCTGTTAAGAAGAGAATGGGAAGAAATATGCCCTAACAAAAAAAATTCTTCGTGAAAGTACTCAAAGTAATCTGTAATAGGAACATTCTGAGTAAGTACATAATAGTCTTCCTGGCTCATATTCATGCGGATGGCAGGGTAAGTATCAAATTTTGAAGAGAAAAAGGTTGCTTTCTTTATCACTTGAGAGTATAGCAATCGTGGTAAGCATCACATTGAAGTACACAACTTTTTTGACACATTTTGTTCACGTGAATTGGTCCAAAAGAGGTAAAAACTTGAGATTCCTCACACAATAGTTAGCCCAGATAAGCATTCTGAGTGAATACTGGGGTAAAAGTGCCTAACCGAAAATCGGGAAAAGCTTGAAAAACAAATTTTACCCTTTTTGAACATACTCGATTCTCGCTCAATTTTTGTAAAACATAAAAAGAGACCTTGAGGCGTTCGTAGCTTGACTTTCTCCTTTAGAACATCGTCCAAATCCTCTTCTTTTTGCCAAGGGAGACAGCCTCGAGTCATCTCTATCTATTTAAGGAACTGTTGATTAAACCATCGCACGGAAAAAAGCTGGTCCACCGGGCGGGATTGAACCGATAAATCTCTTCTCAGTCCGTGACCTAGCAAAATACCATTACACCACGGTAAAAATGTGTCGCCAGCGTGTAACGCGCTTGCTCCCGATTTGAAAAGAGATGGCTGTGTTCCATCCCGCTCGGTGGATGAGTTTTTCCGTGCGATGGTATAACCAATTGTCGTCTTAACAAGGCGTAACTGCCTTTGAACTGTGTAACTGATCATTGAAAAACTGAGAAACTGTTGTTTACTTGAACTTCTTACGACTGATAGATGAGAATTCCGTCCAGAATCGAAATGGCTTTACCATGATACTTGCCCAAGTTGTGACCAATCTTACAATAACACAAAGGGTTATAAAATTCTAGGACATTACGAAAAGAATATCAATAAAAAATCAATAATCATCCAATAATCGAAGAAGAATCAATAACAATAGAATAGCCTGGAATTCTAAGATAAAATGATTTTTGTGTATCTGAAAATTAGAAGAAGGATTGGAGTAAAACCTCTCTGATGTTGTATTGATTGGAGTAAAACCTCTCTGATGTTGTATTGATTGGAGTAAAACCTCTCTGATGTTGTATTGATTGGAGTGAAACCTCTCTGATGTTGTATTGATTGGAGTAAAACCTCTCTGATGTTGTATTGATTGGAGTAAAACCTCTCTGATGTTGTATTGATTGGAGTAAAACCTCTCTGATGTTGTATTGATTGGAGTAAAACCTCTCTGATGTTGTATTGATTGGAGTAAAACCTCTCTGATGTTGTATTGATTGGAGTAAAACCTCTCTGATGTTGTATTGATTGGAGTAAAACCTCTCTGATGTTGTATTGATTGGAGTAAAACCTCTCTGATGTTGTATTGATTGGAGTAAAACCTCTCTGATGTTGTATTGATTGGAGTAAAACCTCTCTGATGTTGTATTGATTGGAGTAAAACCTCTCTGATGTTGTATTGATTGGAGTAAAACCTCTCTGATGTTGTATTGATTGGAGTAAAACCTCTCTGATGTTGTATTGATTGGAGTAAAACCTCTCTGATGTTGTATTGATTGGAGTAAAACCTCTCTGATGTTGTATTGATTGGAGTAAAACCTCTCTGATGTTGTATTGATTGGAGTAAAACCTCTCTGATGTTGTATTGATTGGAGTAAAACCTCTCTGATGTTGTATTGATTGGAGTAAAACCTCTCTGATGTTGTATTGATTGGAGTAAAACCTCTCTGATGTTGTATTGATTGGAGTAAAACCTCTCTGATGTTGTATTGATTGGAGTAAAACCTCTCTGATGTTGTATTGATTGGAGTAAAACCTCTCTGATGTTGTATTGATTGGAGTAAAACCTCTCCGATGTTGTATTGATTGGAGTAAAACCTCTCTGATGTTGTATTGATTGGAGTAAAACCTCTCTGATGTTGTATTGATAACACATGAGTAAATTCGTGAGTTGAGCGGAAGAATAAAGCAAAAATTATCATCGAATGACAAAATATATAATACTTACAAATCCACGAAAATAAAACACTTGCACAAACCTGAAGATATACCCAAGATTCGAGGTCGTCTTTTCTGCAATGCTCCCGAGAGATGTGGCAGCTTATCGCGGCGTACCTTGAGAAACCTGTGCTTCCAATCTTCATGGACTACAGCACTAAGCAAAAAACCCATCAATTCACCAAACTGAGTCTTCAGCTTTTTCAGTAGTTAAGCAGACAAAGCGTTATGTATTCTTTAAAGGGTTACAGAAGCAACTGAGTTAGAGGAAAGACAACTCACGTAAGGGTGCCTCTGAATCCCACTCCCCACCGTGGCCTCCGAACACGGTTTCGGCGGTCGACGAAACGACGGCACATTCCGAAGTCCAGCAAGAAAATGCGTCGAGGATCAGCGATGCCTATGGCGAAGTTTGCAGGCTTGATGTCTCGATGGAGAAACCTTGAAAGACGAATCATTGAGAAAAAATACCCTCTTAGCAGTGATTTAGGAAAAAGCATTTGAAAAATAAAATTTAAAAAAACTCAAGTAGTTTCCACCATTGAAAGAAGCATCCGATTATTGGATAGCTCGGGTTGGTATAATCGTATTTTTTCCTCCCTATTGTGCAAAGCGGGGCGAGTTCGTTCACAACCCGGCTAGATCCAACCAATACCAAATGGGTTTGAAAATGTAGGTAGTGCTAGACCAAATCTTACTCTCCTCGTTGCGTCTGAACTATTAGCCAGTGGTTCTACGGAAGTAGGTCAGTATTTAACCTCAGCTTAGAGCGTAATTAGCCGTGACTGGAGAATGAGCGCTTCAAAAATTAGATAAGACAAGACCTGACCCACAGGCATGAAGTTCATGGAGGGCTTCGACGCATTGGATGCCAACTAGAAGAGAACTTCCAAGGGAAAATCGCCCCTTCTTGTTTTTCTTACGCAGGTCCTGTTGTAAATTTTGAAAGGTTTTCGAGGAAAGCGGTGAAAGTTATCAAGTCCAAACTGTTCGGTTGACTGAAACTGAACAATTCTCAGAGCGATTCTCAGAGTCTCAGATTCAGTTTCATAATTTTCAATTAGTAATATTTTAAGTTTAGAAACACATGTACTTATATCGGTGAGGGCATGGAATAGTGAGTAATATAAAGAAATACTAAAGGTCATACAGCCTCCAGGAAAAAAACGGAGAAGAGTTGAGCGAGAAAGGAAAAGGGATGAAAAAACGGAAAATGAGTCATAGAAAGTTTGCTCCCTCTTGATGGCCAAGTGGACATATCTGATTCAACTATTGGTAACCTGAAGGCTTAGCCCAACGAGGCTCATGACTACATAATTGATGCCGCGCAAGTTTCCGCTTTCCTTTAAAGTGCAAAAATGCTTCTTTGAAGTTTTGCGGGTTTCACGGAGGACGAACACCTGGAACCATGTTATAGCCTCATTTTTTAACTTATCCCTACTATCTGAGCTGATAAGTCATATGGTCTCGCTTTATGATTGAGAAGTTATTGGGTCTCTCTATATGATCTGCTTGTAAGTTATTGGGTCTCGCAATATGATCTGCTTGTAAGTTATTGCGTCTCGCTATATGATCAACTTGTAAGACAGCCTCAACTTTGATTAGGAAGTAAGAGTTCGATTCTCAATGAACTTGTCCCAGAAAAGGTTGCTCAGAAGGTTGTGGCTTCAAATTCGAAAATAAAAATTATTCAAGTTTGATTGAGTACAAAAAACAAGCTTAGTTTCAGCGGATGCTATGCCACAATTCTAAGGTCAGTGAACGGATTGATATAATCATTAAAAAAAAACAGCAAGAGATTTGATAGAATCGGTTTCAGAGAAGGAAATTGCCACATGGGATGGCTCAAGGAGCTTGACTTTTCCATTCGTTGATACTAGATCATATAGAGTATCATAATCACTATAAAAATATTTAGTCATGAACTCGTTAAACTAAAAAATGAACTGAAAAAAGTTAAACAGTTAAGTATCTTAAATGGTTTTTTTCGGGTTTAGAATTTGAAAAGAAATAACTGGAAAAAAATAACAGAAAAAGCTAAAGGTTACAAAGTTCTTCAAATGCTCTACTACATAGTTTTAAGGCAGTGACGCCAATAGGTAAACTGCCAACTGGCGAAAATATTTTCTAGGGCGACCGACCTACCGACCCTCTCCCTCACTTAAAATGAATGTATCATAGTTTTCAGAGCTAGAATTGAAAAAAGTCTTCATTCCTCTGTATAAATGGAGCGTTTCATTAGCCATAACTCAGCTTCAACCGGTTTCGTAGAGTTGAAAGTGAAACTTTTAGCCTACTTTAGCGATCGACCTATTGAAAAATCAAAACATATTTCACCTATGGTGACTGATTGAGAGGACAGTTTAATCAACCATCACACGCAAGGAATTATGCTTCATTCACAAAACTTTCGTTTTATGAGCATGGATGGCAGAAAAACAATGCAATTGAGCCTTTCCTATAGCACTCTCGCACGGAAAAGCAATGTGTCATCGTGGTGTTATGGTAACGCGCTTGCTCCCGGATTCAGAAGCGATGACTGGGTTCGATCTCGCCCGGTGAAAACAGCTATTTTTCCGTGTAATGGTTTATTCATTTGTAACAAAGTTATGATTTAGTCATTTAAATGTATTAATCACATATTTAACAAATTAAAGAACCTCCATCTTAAGAACATGCACTTCCGCATCCTCCCTCTCGACTTTCATGGCATAGAAGTCTCCCGCGCTGTCTTTTACCTCAACTAGTTTTTTGTTCACCCAGAAAAACTTAAGATCTTTAGTTCCAGTGCCCGGTTTGGCGTCTCTCTTTCTGCATTCGCCTTTCTGGTGATTAAATATGGCACTAACTAAGTGACCAGCCTATGAACACGTTCTCGTTCTCAAGCCTTTCATCTGAACTTAGCCGATAATATTTGAAGCAAAGAGGGTTACAGCACCAGACAAGCTAGAGCACGATTGAGAACCACGGTGCCCTGCTTGGAATTTAAGAACCAAAAATTGATTAAAAGTCCAAGTTTTTTAAAAGTCTCTCGTTACTGGACGAGAAATTTTTTGAAAAAAAGATATAACATATTTACTCACAAGTATTCAAATTCGAAACTTTCTGTTTGTTTTTGAATATTAAAAAAACATGTTTTGTACCTGCGAAACTATACGAGTTTCTTTCAAGCCGTCGAAATGAACCTGAACTTAGGCTAGCCTACTACTGTATATTACCTTATAAACCGCACCGAATCCACCTTCTCCAATTTTTGAGTCTATTTTCCACTCCGAAACAACATCTCCTGGTTGGAGAAGAGCAAGACGCTTCTCCGCTTTCTTCATTCTCTTTTGTGCAGAAAATAAGACAGGAAAAGCAGCCGTCCAGGAAGAGTAAATAATAGGAAAGTGATGGAAAATATAAATATCTCATTTCGACCAAAAAGTGCGTGTACATAATACATACATTATGCTCAAAAACAGTGGCTAAACAGAATCAAGACTACATAATTCCTCGAGATTCTGGGAACGTAACGAGCGTTCAAGCCGTACGGCGCAAGAATAATAATTTGGCTGATTATATTTTTACAGAGTGCATAATCTAAAATAATTCGGGACACGATATTTCTCTGAGATAGTTGAAGGATGATAAACAAGTGAGCACTTTGTGCTGGATCAAGTGGTCAAGGTTCCATGAGAACATTGAATGGGATCTCACACGAAACCCGTTACCAGATACAAAACGAGATTCATGACTCTAGGGGGAATTAGGCGGAGCGTTCAATTCTCTTTGTAGATTCTCCAGTCATTGGATCGACATCCGTTTATTTGAGTGACTCAGATTACCTCGATGATGTCAACCTTTCAAAAGATAATTTCAACTTTCCAACAAAAAAATACATGAACGGAAACTTATCACTTTTTCGCTTGCAGACCTAGTTAAACAGACGGTAGTTCTAAACAAGTCAGTAACCTTCCATAAATAGCCTATCTTTCCTAAACCCCATCATTCACTACTTCTCGTCATCGCAATTATTGTTTATCTCTGAAAATCTTCAAATTTCTCCCACGCAAGTTATTGAATATTTCAACTGCAACACCTCTGATTTTGGTGATTTGCTCTAAACTTTGCTCGACTAAAAAAGAGCCCAGAAAAGTGTGTTTAGCTTACGATCGCGAAAGCTCGCTGGGTCATGACCCTTCTTCTCGATCATTGCATATGTCCGGGTATATGAATCGCTCTCTTACTCTCTTCCTTAACTTCTCTTTGTCTCTCTCCTTCTTTATCTTTCTCTCTCTGTCTCTCTCTCTCCCTCTCCCCCCCCCCCTCTCTCTCTCTCCCTCTCCCTCTCCCTCTCCCTCCCTCCCCCTCTCTCTCTCTCTCTCTCTCTCTCTCTCTCTCTCTCTCTCTCTCTCTCTCTCTCTCTCTCTCTCTCTCTCTCTCTCTCTCTCTCTCTCTCTCTCCCTCTCCCTATGTCTTTCTTTTTTCTTTCTGTGTCTTTCTATCTTTCTATGTCCTCTTTTTGAATAAGCTTTTCACCTTTACTTTGCCATTTTTCACTTCCTGTATTCTCCATTTTCGTTTTTTTTCTCAAATTCGTACTATTAGTTTTGCTCTGCCTAAACTTTTTCCTATCTGATAAGTACTGCATCCATCAAGATAAATTTAGAGCTACTTGAGTTTGTGCAGGTGTTAGCGAGAAGGACGACTGTAAAGTTGGATGAGTGTATCCGCAACGTCCCTCTGCTTCCGTTTAAAAGGAACGTCGTCCAAAGGGAAGTCAATTCATCTTTCGGGTCACAATGAGCCTGAGCGGAATAGCATTGATAGTTTCCTTGTTGGTGGTGGCAGTGGGGAATGCTGCATCGGTGGTTCTCGGGAGAACGCCTTCAGACTGTCAGATCGGCACCCAATGGACAACCAACTACATCCGCTTCGAATGCTTCAAGGGCAGCGGGACCATTGTCAAAGGTGTTCGTCCGATTGGTTAGTCTTCAAAATCTGTTCCCATCAAAGTAGCTGATGTGTATGGCGAACCAGCTTTGTTCCTGAACCACTTCAAAGAAAAGATGTGATTCAATAGAATGATAACATCAACGCCAAAAGAATTATCTTTAAAAGTCATAGCTGATTTGGTGGACGATGTAGAAAATGAGCAAGACTCGATGATGACGATGTAGAAAATGAGCAAGACTCGATGATGACGATGTAGAAAATGAGCAAGACTCGATGATGACGATGTAGAAAATGAGCAAGACTCGATGATGAAGAAAAGCGAATGTTAGAAAAACCAACATCAAACAGCCTTTGAGGATATTTCAGCTTTTAATCTTTTTTCAAAGGTCCAAATGTCATTAAGACGAACGAGATCAAGTAAGCGAACAAAAGAGTATAGAATATGCTATCATTATTGTTTTAGTTAATTCTTGTGCTTTTAGTAACTTTTCTAGTAGTTGCTAGAATATAAACGACCGGGCTCTTGGTGAATTGAATTGTTCGGCAGGCTGTGTCCCTGACAACACGGAAACTGGGGCGATGATCCAGCCTGGCGAGTCGTTCGACGAGATGTATTTCACATACACATGTAAGATGGATGGAGAAGTTCTTAACTACGAGATTAGAAGTCAGTCGGTTTCGAGAGCTCGAAAACGAGCGAAGAAAATTTTTGAAAGTTGCATTCCTAGTATCATGATCAAAGTACCTAGTGTTTCGGAAAGTTTTTCGTTTTCTGCTTGAACTTATTTTAACATAAAAAAACCTATCGCGTACACTAACTGTGAAATCGCATTTTTCTTTATTCAAGCACAATCATTATTGTAAGAAAAATTTTCAGAACTTGGAAATATATATATTCTAGGGAAGAGCTTTGATGTTGATTCCCAAAGTAACTGATCAAAAAGAAAGAAAATGTTTTTCTTCATAGTTGTGGCCTTTAATTCAGACTGCATCGACTCCTCGGGGACCATACTTGACGTGGGCCAGAACAGGACAACCTCTGACGGAACGACGTGGAGCTGCTATTTAGAGAACGGGAAAGTCATGCTCGCTAACCATAAACGTAAGATTTTAAAATGAGTTGTTACGGTATCGATCTTTACCAAGAAAAGCTCTCAAGCGCTTGCGCGAATCACAGCACTGTGGATCTGTTAAGAGCTTTTCAAAAATCTGATTTTGTCCGGAAAGAGCCAAAAGCCGAAAACAATTGTCTTAAGTGAAGAAGAAGTGAACTCCAGTATAAGATATGACGGTAATCATTCTCGAAATCACCATCTTTTTTGAGCTAATAGAATGAGATTCTCGACACTTTGTACACGCGACAATTTGTACCCCACACTTTGTAACCAATACATAATTAAAGAAAATTTGTACTCATTTTTTTCTCGCTCAAGCTCAGTTAAAAACTAGGCTAACGAGCTTAGGAACGACACTTGTCGAGTACAAAGATTACGCTAACAGCTTAGGGACGAGGCGTTTCGAGTACAAAGTGTCGGGTACAAAGTGTCCCGGGTACGAAGTTTCGGTGATCCAACAAAAAAAGGAAATTTCATTAGGCAATTTCCAAAAGAAAGAATTTACAGCTGGGGGCTGCGTCTATGATGGTTCGACGTACAAACTGAAGTCCTCGTGGGAACAGCCTGTCAACATGACGGTAAATTCACAATCAGTCATTCTCTCGAACAAACAGAAAGTTTGGTCCGATAATTTCGAAGAGACAGGCACCATAATCCCTTGATTGTGAAAAGACGACACTATGTATCTTGAAAATGACACTCTCTCAAAATGTCACACGACACTATGTATCTTGAAAATGTCACTCTTGAAAATGTCACTCTCTCTCTCAGAAAATGTCACTTTAGTACATATGTATTTGAAAAATCGCATAAATCGCATAGAGAATCAGACTTCTGCTACATTATAGTCTTAGCAGTGAAATAATAATTGTAAATCATATATATCACATCTTTTACCATTTTCCTATAATAATAATAGTTGGGTCATATGGGAAATCAGAAGTATCTATTTATGAAAGTAGCGCTTCGTAGCTACTACTTTCATCTGACTCTTTTACACTCATTCCTTAGAGTTCGGTTCCTGCACTAGCGATGTTTCTCTGTCCAATATTTCACATATTTCAAAACTTGGTTTTATTAAAAAGCCAGTTACTATAGTTAAAGTGAAATTTTGTCACTTCGAGACACCAGTCTATTTTTCAAGCTAAAATCTTGACATGATATTTTTCATAGTTACCGACTGCTAGCTGATCCCTTCAGGCGACCCTGGAAAACGGTACTGCAGTCATTGTGGGGAAAGCAGTGAGGATGACTTGCTACTCTAATGGCGCAAACGACTACATCGCAGTGGCAACAGGTTGTTGAACAGAAAACGATAATATGTTGTAAACTTATTATAGGAAAATGGTAAAAGAAGGGAGAAATATAATTTAAAATTATTATATCACTGCTAAGACTATACTGTAGCAGAATTCTGTTTCTACATATGTTTTTACATAGAATTTGAACAAACATACATATATGCAACTAAAATTGAGTCCCTATGGAGCTGAAAAGTTTTTTTATACATAAAATTGTGTTTCTTCAAAAGTGAATCCTAATGCAATAAACACCGTCAATTTCAATGGTAAGGCCTCCAGATTATTTAGCTTTTAAGTCAGGAAAATCTTTTTCTTAGCGGCTTACAACTAATTCACCTTGCGTCACCCAGAGCGGATGAGTGGTAAATCCACTCAGTTCGCTGTTAAAGAGGAGGGAAAACAGGAATTCCTCGAATATTGCTCAAAGTCGAGTCAAGTTTGAACAGCTATAACTCCTACCAGGCTGCGTCTTGTCGGATGGACCGACTGTCAGCAACAACAAATACATCACCTCCGAAAACGTCACCTACAAATGTCGAGTGAACGGCTCGGAAGGATCTTTGTCGGTCGTTCCTGCATCAGGTTCGCTATCATTTCTGTACTTTCACAAAACAAAAGGTTTGTACTTTCACAAAACAAAAAATATCTTTTATTATCATTCAGCCGCCCATGACACAGGAACCACAATCATTGACTCTCTTAGTATTGAGCGTCTCATCTCATCCTCGTCTAAACTACAAGTACAGCCACAACATAGAAAATTTCTTAATTTCGTTTCTGACATTCATCCGAAAAATTGTTGGGTGAAACATGGAACGAAGTACAGGTAAATATGTTGAAAGTTCCTCGTCCTCAATTAACTCTGAAATCAATCGCCCCAATATGATTCATCCACTATTACGAAAACGTTATCACCTGACCATAATCATATAAATACGGTAGTTTTTCGAACAGTAACTTAAAGTTGAGATAAATCGGAAGGACACTCGCCAAATTAAGTTGAGATAAATCGGAAGGACACTCGCCAAATTAAGTTGAGATAAATCGGAAGGACACTCGCCAAATTAAGTTGAGATAAATCGGAAGGACACTCGCCAAATTAAGTTGAGATAAATCGGAAGGACACTCGCCAAATTAAGTTGAGATAAATCGGAAGGACACTCGCCAAATTAAGTTGAGATAAATCGGAAGGACACTCGCCAAATTAAGTTGAGATAAATCGGAAGGACACTCGCCAAATTAAGTTGAGATAAATCGGAAGGACACTCGCCAAATTAATTTTTGTTATTCGAAAAGTGAATCCTCTTCTCAGAAATCGAGTGCACCTTCGAGGGAAATCAGTTTGCGAGTGGCTCGATGATGACCAGTAAGGACAACACGAGTCTGTGGAGCTGCAGATATGGCGTCGTTTCCAAGATTGGTCGGTGAAATCGGCTGATGAAACATCACAATTTTGTTGTTAAACATTTGTTGTTTAAGAATTGACTTCTCCGGTTCAAGCTCAGAGTACTAATTTTGTCAAAGTTTGACTTGATGCTCGAAAAATTTCCAGTTTAAAGTGAAGAAATAAAAAAGGGACTTCAGGTGTTTTGACAAAACTGATTACAATCCATGCAGCCATTTGAAATCGATTAATAATCTCCTTAATGTAATATTTTCTCCTTTTCAAAATTTTGAATGGTTTTATGTTATTTTGTAAATAAAATGAAAACATTGTGAAGATTTTAGAAAAACGGTTCCGAATAAGTTTTAGAAGACATAGTACCTTTGAGGTGATAATAGTACAAAAAGGTGTAGAAGTGCTTCGATAGACTGTAACTGGTATTTTATTTCAAATAAATCTACTGAGATTAGAAATACCGAAAATTAGGATTTTTAAAGGATTTATCTAACACTATTCTCTTTTAAGGGTGCATCATCAAAGGACGCACCATTCCTTACAACACGCTGGTAAACATCAATAACGAGCCGTACTACTGTGGTACGGGATACGGATACACCAGCTTTGGCAACCTCAGTGAGAGATTTAATTCGCTTTTTTTACCAAACTGGTTTTTGAGTTACACCAAACGAGAATTATAGGTATCAATATGTAGAGTGCTGGCCTCTCAATCCAGCAAACGCGTAATCAGGGAATTTGGTTTCTTGTTACCTGGTTATTTGCTCACTGGTACCACTTTGAAAATTTAGAAGGTAAAAATTGAGGGTGAGTTACCGAGGAATGATCAAAACATTGGAATGTCTTGCTAAAACTCGGATCTCTCCAGGAAAAGACTAACGAATTTCATGAACTATTATCCTTATAAAACTTTTGTACCCGGAAACTATACGTTTCGAGAAGCTATGTAAGCGATTTCCCTAAAATAGATAATCAGTTTTCTAAAGTAGATCGATTTCCCTAAAATAGATAATCAGTTTTCTAAAGTAGATCGATTTCCCTAAAATAGATAATCAGTTTTCTAAAGTAGATCGATTTCCCTAAAATAGATAATCAGTTTTCTAAAGTAGATCGATTTCCCTAAAATAGATAATCAGTTTTCTAAAGTAGATCGATTTCCCTAAAATAGATAATCAGTTTTCTAAAGTAGATCGATTTCCCTAAAATAGATAATCAGTTTTCTAAAGTAGATCGATTTCCCTAAAATAGATAATCAGTTTTCTAAAGTAGATCGATTTCCCTAAAATAGATAATCAGTTTTCTAAAGTAGATCGATTTCCCTAAAATAGATAATCAGTTTTCTAAAGTAGATCGATTTCCCTAAAATAGATAATCAGTTTTCTAAAGTAGATCGATTTCCCTAAAATAGATAATCAGTTTTCTAAAGTAGATCGATTTCCCTAAAATAGATAATCAGTTTTCTAAAGTAGATTGCGTAGACTGGACAATGATGTGCATCATTTTAGATTAATTTGTTGAAATTATTTTACTCAATGAAACACTAAGACTTGTGCACGTTTTTGTTTCTTACTTAAGTCTATTTGTTTATGCTTTCCGGATTGCCGGAGTAGGACTTATTTTGAAATTCGCAGCCGGCTGCGAAATGCCCGATGGATCGATTAAGAACTTCCTGAGTACTTGGACGGAAGACGGGGTACAGTATCGATGTCGTTTCACCATTACTGGAGGCTCAATCACTTCATATGTGGAATCAATTGGTTCGTACTCAAGCCATGTTTTTTGGTTTATTCAACTAACTTGCCAATAAATCGTGGTCCTAAAGCAAGAACGTGATGAAAGAACTGCGAAATTTCACAATACTAAGAATGTTTGATCTTTTTTCCAAGTAGCGCCACGAAAATGGTCCTTGGAAAAGCTTGTGAGCGCTTCAATGATGAAGTCTAGTCGTTAGACGAAAATCCGTAACTTTCTCCAGTTTCCGAATGAGGCTCGCGTAGGGGCTGGCAAACTTTGATGCTTGTGGACACAGGACCTTTTTCGACTATAGAATTAACTCTCCTTATCCAGAAAAAGAACTGCTACAGCCTGCTACTACAATGGCTTCCTCGTAAGGCCCAACGCGATCTTTGTGGAGGGAGAAGAAGTGCTGAAGTGCGCGTTGGATGACAGTGCTCTGATCATGCGGAACCTAACAGAGCTCGAGTATCAGATGTATCTCATCTCTTTGGTTAGCCCTATTGGTTTTCCCGATCAGTGTTAAAAAAAATCATAAAGCGTTTGATTTTTTGTTGAATAGTACTGATGATACTATTCAATGACAATTTGAATAGTACTGATGATACTATTCAATGACAATTTGAATAGTACTGATGATACTATTCAATGACAATTTGAATAGTACTGATGATACTATTCAATGACAATTTGAATAGTACTGATGATACTATTCAATGACAATTTGAATAGTACTGATGATACTATTCAATGACAATTTGAATAGTACTGATGATACTACTATTCAATGACAATTTGAATAGTACTTATGATACTATTCAATGACAATTTTCTCACTGCTGAGGAAGCGCCATTTTTTCACGGGTTACTAGAGTTTTTACAAGCTTGAGATATTTTGTAAAACAAATCATAACTTATGAATTTTTGGAAAAATACTTTTCGAAAATCAGAGATTCATTGTTATAAGACCAAATAAATAACCTTTGAAAAACACCCTAATGTGCTGCAGAGTCAAGGAGACACAAGCAACGTAATTGGAGGCGGGGGAGGTTCCGGGAAAGGAATCGAGTTCACTGGACCTACAACAGACCATATCACAACTGGCGCACCCCTTGTTCCGGAGACTCCTGGACCACTCAACCCTGAGCCGGCGACCCTTGCTCCTGAGACTCCTGGACCACTCAACCCTGAGCCGGCGACCCTTGCTCCTGAGACTCCTGGACCACTCAACCCTGAACCGGAGACCCTAGCCTCGAAGACTCCTGGACCACTTAACCCTGAGCCGGAGACCCTCGCTCCGGAGACTCCTGGACCATTCAGCCCTGATCCAGAAACCCTTGCTCCGGAGACTCCTGGACCATTCAATCCTGATCCAGAAACCCTTGTTCCAGAGACTCGTGGACCACTCAACCCTGAGCCGCAGACCCTCTCTCCGGAGACTCCTGGACCACTCAACCCTGAACCGGAGACCCTAGCCTCGAAGACTCCTGGACCACTTAACCCTGAGCCGGAGACCCTCGCTCCGGAGACTCCTGGACCATTCAGCCCTGATCCAGAAACCCTTGCTCCGGAGACTCCTGGACCATTCAATCCTGAGCCGGAGACCCTTGTTCCGGAGACTCCTGGACCACTCAACCCTGAGCCGGAGACCCTTGTTCCAGAGACTCCTGGACCATTCAACCCTGATCCGGAAACCCTTGTTACAGAGACTCCTAGACCACTTAACCCTGAGCCAGAGACCCTCGCTCCGGAGACTCCTGGACCATTCAGCCCTGATCCAGAAACCCTTGCTCCGGAAACTCCTGAACCAATCAACCCTGATCTAGAAACCCCGGTTCCGGAGACTCCTGGACCACTCAACCCTGAGCCGGAGACCCTTGTTCCAGAGACTCCTGGACCATTCAACCCTGATCCGGAAACCCTTGTTACAGAGACTCCTAGACCACTTAACCCTGAGCCAGAGACCCTCGCTCCGGAGACTCCTGGACCATTCAGCCCTGATCCAGAAACCCTTGCTCCGGAAACTCCTGAACCATTCAACCCTGATCCAGAAACTTTTGCTTCGGAGACTCCTGGACCACTCAACCCTGAGCCGGAGACCCTCGCTCCGGAGACTCCTGGACCATTCAACCCTGATCCAGAAACCCTTGCTCCGAAGACTCCTGGAACACTCAACCCTGAGCCAGAGACCCTTGCTCCGGAGACTCCTGGACCACTCAACCCTGAGCCGGAGACCCTCGCTCCGGAGACTCCTGGACCATTCAGCCCTGATCCAGAAACCCTTGCTCCGGAGACTCCTGGACCATTCAACCCTGAGCCAGAGACCCTTGTTCCGGAGACTCCTGGACCACTCAACCCTGAGCCGGACACCCTCGCTCCGGAGACTCCTGGACCACTCAACCCTGAGCCGGAGACCCTCGCTCCGGAGACTCCTGGACCACTCAACCCTGATCCAGAAACCCTTGCTCCGGAGACTCCCGAACCTTTAAACCCTGAGCAGAAGACGCTCGCTCCGGAGACTCCTGGACCACTCAATCCTGATCCAGAATCACTCGCTTCGAAGACTCCTGGAACACTCCACCCTGAGCCTCAAACAGGCACTCCAGGGGTCCCTTCTACTGCTGTTCCTGTGCCCCCTGAGTCTACAACAGTGGCTCCAGAAGCACTGTCTACTACTGTCCCAGTGACGCCTAAGCCTGTAACACTCGCTCCAGGGGGTCCTCCTACTGCTGGTCCTATGCCCCATGAGTCTACAACAGTGGGTGCAGAAGCACTTTCTCCTACTGTCGCAGTGACCCCTAAGCCTGAAACAGTCGCTCCAGGGGCTCATTCTACTGCTGGTCCTGTGCCCCCTGATTCTACAACAGTGGCTCCAGAAGCACTTTCTCCTACTGTCCCAGTGACCGCTAAGCCTGAAACAGTCGCTCCAGGGGCTTTATCTACTGCTGGTCCTGTGCCCCTTGAATCTACAACAGTGGCTCCAGAAGCACTTTCTCCTACTGTCCCAGTGACGCCTAAGCCTAAAACAGTGGCTCCAGGGGCTCCTTCTACTACTGGTCCTGTAACCTCTAAGCCTACTTCTCCCGCATGTCAGTAACTTGTTTGTTTTTTTAAAAAATTGAATCATGACCTGGAATTCTATCATGTCAACGGAAAAAAACCACAACGAGAAAGTGTTGCTTCTTCCGAAAACAAACTTAATCAGAAAACAGTGAAAAAATAGATTCGTCTTCTTTCAATGATATTAAGGCGTCGTCTGATATTCATTTCCCATTTTATTTGTCTGATATTCATCTCAATGACAATCATCTCACATTTTTTTCATCTCTTCATCTGAATCATTCTGGCGTTTTTCTTCTCTAAGATACGCACTAGAATCCACCCTCGAGTCTTTAAATTGACGGAAAAGTTTTGTTCGAATACCATGTGAGACAAATCAGACTTGTATTTTGTTGAATAGGAAGCCGGAACCATAATAATCTTCTGTAAGTCCTAAATTCGCTAGAAACCAGCTTTGATAAGAAGTGAAGCGAAGTACGAAAAATTCGACCACTTAGGATAAGGACCACTCCGTGCAAATAATTCTTTTCGCAGCTTGTTCTGACTCGCTCACCTTCTGCTCATTACTGCTGCCCATTTGCAACACGACGCACATCTCCTCGCTTTCGCAGCTGAAGAGCATTCTCGGACAGGAGAACATCTCTATAAGTCAACTGAAAAATTTGCTGAGCCTAGTCACCGACAAGTAAGTTGTAGAGCATCAACAATTTTTCTTGATAGTAGTAACTAAAAAGGTTTCGAACCTATCTTGAGTGCGGGAGTTATCTAGTGCCATTTCCTCTGTAGGTTCTATAGGACCGTGTTTATTAGTCTAATCAAAACCTATACCTGCGTTTCACTCAGCTATCAAGGTTTGCGAAGATGTTTTCAAGCTGATAGTGCCATCTAAGTTCGGGCAGAATTGTGAATGCGTGTTTTACTAGATAGAAGATGAAAGCTTCAACCGCTTGGAGGGCTCTAAATTTCATTGCTGGAAAAATCGATTCCACATAAAAGTGTGGTTGACCACTGAATAAGAATAATGTGACTATATTGAGTATTGGCATTTTTCAACTGCTGATGTGAACAGGAAAGAGAGCGTGAAGGCTGAAGAAGAGGCCTTCGATCTGGTAAAAGCTCTCAAAGACAGCAGCGAAGAGGACGAAGATGAGGATGGATGTGACTGCAAACGTGAAGAATGCCAGTCAAAATGCTCAAGGAGAAAGAGAACTTCTTGTGAGTAGATTTTTTATAATTTTGAACTTTCATGTTTCAAAAAGTTATAGTTATAGAAACTCACTGAACACTCGGATCATGAGAACAAAAAAATATTCAAAAACATGTGCCAAACTATCATCAAAAACATAATCATTATTCAGTTGTGAATGTAAAAAAAAAACTTCTTCACAACCTAGACAACTCGCAATAAGAAGTGACAAGAAGCGCATGAGAAATTGCATATCTTTGCTCTCATACTAAATAGTTTTTTTCCCTGAAGTAGCACCTTTTACTTTTTAACAAAGTTTTTAAAAAACTAATTTGTGATGAAACGTCAAGTTCTTGAAAAAATGTGTGTTTCAAACAGATATTTTCATTCATTTTCTTTCAACTTTTCTGCAACCAGAGAATAAGCCCCCCCCCCAACCAGAGATAAGCCCCCCCCAACCAGAGAATAAGCCACGGTCAAAACAGCTACCGGTCAACACCGCTTAACTAACACAGTCTGTTTTCGAAATTTTCTGGCAAAAGTTATAGGACCATGCTCCTTCAAGAGATTTTTTTTCTGAAAGGCAGTATTTAGCAGTAGACAAGTTAATAAACATTTTAGTGCTTGAAAATTCCAACTTACTTCTTTATCTTATTTTTCTCGAACTGTTCCGAATATTCTCATTTATCATGAGAAATCCGTTTGAAACCAGAAAACTGTAGTCTCATGTTCGAAGTTACTTGTGAATAAGTAGTTGAAGGGTTTTTTATTGCAGAACTCGAACAAAAAGTTAATTTTTTTAAACTTTTCTAACTTTTCTAACTTTTTAAAAACACTTCTGAACAGCATAATATGTCCAGGACAGTATTTGACATTGATGCTCTTCTGTTACTCTATGTAGACACGTTACTATGTGTATGTACAGGGTGTAGAGAAAGTCCAGGTGGACAGTATTTTTTTCCGATCAAAACTTAACGGATTGAGCAAATCAAACAAAGTCGTCATCAAAGTTTATTCAAATAGTTTGGGATATAACTGTTTTTTTTTCAAATTTCGAACAGCCCTCCTTTCTCCTTGACACAGGCGCGGATTCGCTTGTGGAAGGCACCCACCGTGGTGGACAGGTAAGCGACGTCAAGATCATCCCACGCCTTTTGTAGGGTGCGCTTCAAACTTTCCAAATTCTTGTGTGGGGAAGCACAGGCCTTGCTCTCAAGGACCGACCACACAGAGAGAGAAAGGGCCATCCCGCTTCTGTCATGGTCTGGGCCGGGATTTGCGCGACTGGCAAGACTCCACTCATTTTCGTCGAGCAGGGAGTCAAAATGAATGCCAATAACTACCTGAACGACATTCTCACAAAGGAAGTACTTCCCTGGAGCCAGGCTCCCTTCGCGGGACGCAAATGGACGTTCCAGCAGGACTCTGCGCCCGCCCACAAGGCTAAAGTTGTGCAAGACTGGCAAGACCAATTTCCCCTCCATGATCACATCCGCCGAATGGCCTCCGTACTCACCTGATTTGAATCCTCTGGACTTCTCTGTGTTGTCGGTTCTTGAGAGCAAGGCCTGTGCTTTCCCACACAAGAATTTATAAAGTTTGAAGCGCGCCCTACATGAGGCGTGGGATGATCTTGACGTCGCTTCCCTGTCCACCACGGTGGGTGCCTTCCACTAGCGACTCCGCGCCTGTGTCAAGGAGAAAGGAGGGCTGTTCGAAATTTGAAAACGCAGTTATATCCCAAACTATTTGAATAAACTTTGATGAGAATTTTGTTTGATTTTCTCAATCCGTTAAGTTTTTATCGGAAAAAATACTGTCCACCTGGACTTTCTGTACACCCTGTACATCAACGTCATGACCCTCCTTTGATGTGGAGATTGGAATTTCCTTCCAGCTTGCAAGAGATGTGCCATATTTAAAAGAAAACTGCAGCATCTCGTCACTCTGCTGTGTCCGAGTACATGCGGAACGTGCAGCACTGGTCAGTTGATGGGCAAAATTTGACAAAATGTCAGATTGCACTGGTCAGTTGATGGGCAAAATTTGACAAAATGTCAGATTGCACTGGTCAGTTGATGGGCAAAATTTGACAAAATGTCAGATTGAACTTACATGCATTCTCTGATTCAATCCTTTTTTGTTGTGCACGTGAAAGTTTGAATTTTTTGAATACCATTTTAAATAAGGGACGAAACGTCTACCTAGTTTAAAAAAATCATCTACCTTTTTTGAGCGAAATGTCTACCTAATTTGATGTAACTTCTAGCAAAAAAATGAAACTTGAACCTTTTTCTAAACACGTCAACCTAATTTTAAAATATTTGCAACTAACAATTTTACTTTTTTCTTTTTTTTCTAAGATGTGTATTTCATATCAAGGTATGATTTGTTGAACACGGAAATTCAATGTAAAAAATTTTTTTCACCACTCAAATAAAATTCAATAAGCAACTATTTAGGAAGGGTATTTAAAAGCGGGGTTTATCTGAGCAGGGAGGGTGAAGTAAAAATAAGCCCTATCTAAGCAAAGGGTGAAGGGTGATAGAGGAAGGGGGACTAAAGGGAGAAAAGGGCCCTAAAGGGAGTTATGGGAGCTCTAAGCAGAGAGGAGGCGTCGCAGTTCTTTGTAGAAAGCAAAAAAATGACATTAGAAAAGGTTCACTCAAACCTCTTTTCGGTTCACTGAACTTCTTATTCAAATCGAGCAAAAGGAGATGTGCATCGAAGATGTGTATCCAAAGGTTCTAACTCGTTATAATGATTTTCAACCTCTTCAGAATTGAAATCTCCACTAAGGATTAGACAAATCAGAAGATGACTGGGTGTCAAAAAAAGACTTGAGAAAAAAGACTGCAACGGACCTTGATACCTATGTAGGCTTACATGTTTCGCTTTTCAAAAAATGAGAGTAAACTGAGAAAGAGTTACTCGCATAGCTGAGTAAAAAGAAGAGATGAGCGGTACCATTTCTGCTTCAAGAGTTTTTTCACTAACACAATCACAACGATGAGATATATGAGCGCCTACAGTACTCAGTAAAACATAGATTTTTCGTATTTTATTTACGTTACAAGCGTTTTTTTAAAAATTAGGTTTACATGTCACAAAATATTTTTTTCTTCATTTTTTTTGGCAAAAGTTTCATTAAAATAGGTTTACTCAAAAAAGGGTAGACGTTCTGCTCAAAAAAAGGTAGAAGTTTCACTAAAATATGTAGACGTGTCATTTATACTTCAATGCTCAAATCAATCAAATGGCTTTGTTCGACTTGGTCGACTTTGCCCGATCGCAACTTTAGAAAGGTACCTCGAAGTCACTAAAGATGATTCCAGACCTGATCATCTTCTGCTGTCTTTCAATAAACCCTACAATACAGTTACTTCACAAACTATTGCTAGGTGGATTAAGACAGTACTAAGCCTTGCGGGTTACACATCTTTCGGGGCACATTCGACAAGGGCAGTGTCGACTACAATGGCTAAGAATTCCGGGTTGTCTTCACAACAAATACTTCAAGCAGCTAACTGGGCCCCCCATAGCTCCACCTTCGAGAAGTTCTATTATACATAAAGGAGACAATACACGGAGAGATTCCTTCCAGAAAGCAGTTCTTGCACAAAGGTATCTTTGAAAAAGCCATTTGATTGATTTGAGCATTGAAGTATAATGTTATATTTTGCTAGACAAACACAGTTTGTTGAAGTAAAATATTTATTATAACTCAATGCGAAAATCAATCAAGTGTCGAGTGATCTCAGTCGACCAAGTCGAACAAAGCCATTTGATTGATTTTCGCATTGAGTTATAATAAATATTTTACTTCAACAAACTGTGTTTGTCTAGCAAAATATAACATTATTTAGGTAGAATTTTTTTAAAGGGTAGACGTTTCACTAATACATATACGTGAATCAATTTTTGATCTTTGTTAATCGTTTAAGCAAAGATGGGCTAATAATGAAAGAATCCATTGCACGGGCAAAAATGGCACTCGGTCGGGACCGAACCTCCGCTGCATAACCAGGGTTTGTAGAGCGTTACCAATATACCATCCGAGCACACATTGTCTCTTGTGATTTCTATGTCTAAAGCACAATGACCCAAGCCCGGTTAGGCAGCGGAGGTTTGGTCCCGACCGAGTGCCATTTAATAAACGTGAATGTTTCACTAGATAAGGTAGAATTTTTTTTAATCAGGTAGACGTGTTTCTCAAAATAGATAGAAGTTTCGCTGAAATAAAGTTTCAAATAACGTTTTTTTTATATCCTCGAGTAAGTATGAATGAGCTACAATCACACACAAAAAAGCGTATTAATAGTCATACTTTCGAAAGTATGAGAATGGAACTATATACTTAAAAAGTATTCCAAATCGTTCCGCACACAAGTGTTACTATATTCCTACTTTGAAAGTATGAATAGTAGTAATAAAATGAAAGTAGGCTAGGGATACTTCGAAAGTAAGCTGTCTACACAGTGAAAATAGGCTTAATATATTTTGAAAGTGTCCACAAAAAAAGTATGTATGCTGTTTCTTGGGTTTTTCATTAAAAAATTTTTCTTTGTTTGTGATTTTCCCGAAGGGTATTTTTCCCGAAAGGTGTTCCCGAAGGGTATTTTTCCCGAAAGTTGTTCCCGAAGGGTATTTTTCCCGAAAGGTGTTCCCGAAGGGTATTTTTCCCGAAAGATGTTCCCGAAGGGCCTTTTTTCCCGAAAAGCCTTCCCTAAGGGACTTTTTCAAGGAGAGTGCTTCACAATCGAAGTTTTACCCCGATGTTTTTCTTCCAAAATGGTTGGGTAGAATGATTTACACGATATAATTCGTATGCGTGCTTCTCCCTTATAAAGTAATCGAGTTAATAGTTGTATAATATAATATAATAATTGTATAAAAAAATAAAGCAACCTAAGTCAACCGGGTTCGATAATTGGATAAGTTCAAGACCGACTAGAGGTTTGGGATGATTAAGTAGTGAACTAATCGAGTCTTAAAAATGCTTACTAATCCAACGCCTTTCCTATAGCACTGTCGAAAAGATTAGCGAAAAGTTCTCGGTTTTAAAAAAAATAAACTAAAGCGACAAAATACAAGCTTTTTATAACTCCAGCAAAAAAATTGCTGATATATTCAAATTTTTCTTATAGTTAGTTTCGGCTTTTTCTCTTTAAATTTTGTCTTCCACTGAAGAAAAGCCACCAGGGCATACTTTCATAAGTATTTTTTTCATAATTTGATTGTATGCCTCTCTAGCATATTTTCATACGCGCAGGAATACTTTCGAAGTGTTAATATCAAGAAATCACAGAGTCATGTGTATGAAAAAAGAAGGGTTGTGTCTGTTTATTCTTATTGACTTTCCTCACCGAATCAAATCTCTTCTGTTACTATTGACATTCTCAATTCGGAGTTCATAGATACACTGAAATCCAGCCTATTTAGTATGTAGACACTGACATTTTAGACTTTTCATGATCCAAAGCCATGTTCCAGAAGGCAATTTGACTGACATCGTCAAGATTCTCGTCAAATTCTACACAAGTGACTGCCATTGATGCTCCCATCTAGGAATAACGTCTTTTCCTCGATAGGAGCGGGTCATTTCCATTGTATATTGTACATTGTTGCCTTTTTTTGTAAAACAAATTGTCAGATCGGTTTTCAAGTTCAAAGGGTACAGCTTAACAGTGTATAACTTCAACCTATCGTTATTCTTGCGCCTGTAGTTTTCTGACGGTGATATTTGAGCAGAAGGATTTTTAAAATAATTATTTTATGTTTTTTAGCTTTCGATACTCTTACAAACCTAGAGCTAAAAACTGTAATTGCGATTTTTTTTCGTTCGGCAATATAATAAACATTTTGTTTAGAAATCTCTTTTCACATTCTCTAGAGTATTTTGACTTACTATATTCAGTTTCATTAGACACATTTTTTTAGTCGGTTTATAATATATCTGTAATGAATGTTTGGGAAAATTATTCGAATGTGTATATAAACTGACTAGAAAGAACGGCCATCGTGCCTTACACTTAGTAAGAAATCGCATGGGAAAATGTGTCCTCGGTTGGTGTATTCGTTAACTCTCTACAAGCCCCGGTTAGGCAGCGGAGGTTCGGTTCCCAGCCGAGTGCCAATTTTTGCCCGTGTGATGGATTTCATTCTGTATATAAACTGCCTGTGAATTCGGTTGAATTACTGCAAATTTTTTTATGACGTTATACATATTATACACATCATGAACATTATAATGTAGCAAAATTTGAGTAACAATCACGTTTGATTAGCAAACGACGAGGAAAAAAAGCACTAGAGACAAGACTGGTAAACTGCTAATGAAAACCCGTAATTACGATATTGCCGGACTGTTCTATTACAAAGTCGTAAGAAATGGAAAATGCACTGCAATTGTGACACAAATGTATTCGAAAACAAACATACAAAAAAGACTCTGAGTAAACCCAGAGGAGTAAACCCCAGAAACCCAGAGGTGTTTATAGTAACACTGACTAATTTGACAAAACATGAACATTCACCGATGGTTTCTTTCCTATCTATTGTGAATGTAACATTGATACATAGTTTTATAATGTGTGGTGAGTTTTATAATCAAAATATTCTAAATGAAGAAAAAAACATACTCAAATGTAGATTCATTGTAACAGGTAAAAATGAGAAATCATTGTACTCTTTCTAAGCTAACGTAAAAAGATTCTGTAGTAGACCATTTTTTGAAGAGTAAAGGGATGTATTTCTAACAAACAACTCTTCGAAAAGGACATTTCTTAACATGATCATAGAAAATGAGTCTAATTGCTAAACAAGTACGAGCCTATCCTATTCTTCATTGAGAACTTTCAAAGTGTAAAAAAGTACACGGTAGTTTAATGGAAGCATACTTGTCATTGATAAATTTTGTGCGGAATAAAATCCACCTTTTGTATACTCATAGGAAAAGCAGAATATGTAGACCCTTTTTTTTAATTCTCACTGGCGCAGTGTCGTACAACTTCACTAACGGAGTAGATTTGAATAAGCTCCGACATTCAAAGTTGCAACCGCATTCATAACGAAAATAAAATTTTTAAGTTTTGGGGCCTTCGGTAAATTTAGGAACATAAACCAGAATTTTTCAAACCCAGTTATATGTTATACAACACATGGCATAGCAGAACAGTCTGACAACGTTAATGCTGTTTGATAAATACGCCTAACTGATTGCAACTGTTTTTGGTTATGCTCGAAATATTATAGATATTCTCTCACTTAAAATCGGTACAGTACAAGGAGTTTTACATGTATTATTGGAAAAATTCATGTTATTAGTTCTTATTCTCGACAATTTCTGAGCTGAGAACAAGGTTAGAACAATAAGATTTAGCCCGGAGAATAAGCACTTTCGAACTCTAACTCGAAAATATTCCCGGCAGCTCGTATCTAAGATCATCTTTCTCTCAGCTAATTATGTATTAAGAATTTCATTTTGGGTGAGGCCATTCTGTGAAAACTAACGTTCTTTTAAACACCTCAATTCTTAGGTTTTGTACAGTAATCGATTTTGTACAGTAATCGAGGTTTTGTACAGTAATCAACACGATGGCTCGTGAGAACGTATTTTTCACTGTTAACTAACTCGAATAATTAGGTTTACCATAAAGAAACTTCCTTCTCCCCATTCGTAGTTTTCAGTTATAATGAGCAATTCTTAGGAGCCACATGATGTCAAAGAGTCCCTTGCAGAGCCATATCAAAGTTCTGCTACCCGAGGCTACTGAGGATTGATTCATAGCTATGGAATATCGTTCACCGCTTCGTTGTAATTTTGAATATCGTTCTATCTCAACGAAGTTTTGTATGAGTAGGGGATAACTGAAATCGAAAGAGAAAGTTGTTTGCTTCTCAGAAACATTGTCGCGTGTAGCAGTACTCTCGCTCGTACTCACTGCCGTCGCAAGCTCCAGAACCGTAGCACTTCCGGACTCGTTTCCGAATGCCCGCACCACAAGTCTCAGAGCAGGAAGACCAGTATCCCCAGCCTGAAACCAGTTTTTTTTTATTGTACTTGTGACTGCTTGAATAAGATTTCCCTTTCGAAAATGATAGAACTCGAAACACTTACCTATGTATTTTAATCAGGGTCAAAAATGCTCACTTTTGTTTAGATGAACAAGGTTGATTAAATTTCTGGAGAACTTTTTCCTCGTCAACAAATTGGAAAGTACACAGTTTCTTTCTCAAAAAGGTGATGGGGAAGATCTACATATAATCCGCATTTCTCAGAAAATTTATTAAAGCAGCGTAGTGATAACCTCTCATGTAGCACTGCTGATTGACAATTTTGGTTGATTTATTTGTTCAATTGACTGATTGTTCAATTGACTGATTGATCGATTGAGTGACTGATTGATTGATTGAATGATTGTTTGATTGATTGATTGATTGATTGATTGATTGATTGATTGATTGATTGATTGATTGATTGATTGATTGATTGATTGATTGATTGATTGATTGATTGATTGATTGATTGATTGATTGATTGATTGATTGATTGATTGATTGATTGATTGATTGATTGATTGATTGATTGATTGATTGATTGATTGATTGATTGATTGATTGATTGATTGATTGATTGATTGATTGATTGATTGATTGATTGATTGATTGATTGATTGATTGATTGATTGATTGATTGATTGATTGATTGATTGATTGATTGATTGATTGATTGATTGATTGAGTGACTGATTGATTGATTGATTGATTGATTGATTGATTGATTGATTGATTGATTGATTGATTGATTGATTGATTGATTGATTGATTGATTGATTGATTGATTGATTGATTATTGCTTGGTTACTGATTCGCTTCGAGGTGGCGAGATAATTTCCATGAATAGGATATTACCAGGAGAATTCGATTGGCGTGACCAATTATCATAATTTCCAACAAATTCCGGCCTATTTTGAGTCCGTTTCCAACAAATTCCGGCCTATTTTGAGTCCGTTTCGATGTTCTGAGTTGGAAATTTCTCGAGAGAAGTGATGACATCCCCGAAAGTTAACGAAACATTTGAATCAGAGAAACAATTATTTTTCGAACTTTAAAGATAGCTGTTTTTTCTCTGTTTCTCCTCTCTTCTCGTAGTTCCACAAGACTGGACACCGAGTTCAATAAAAATTGGAACATTCGAAGCAGAAGTTTTGGAAAGGTTCTCAAATGTTTTCGGAGCTGTTCGAGACAGCTCTTATTACACTGCTTCCGAGAAAACGTAGATTGGTTCGATGAAACAGAATGTAGTAGAACATGTTTGAACATGAAGAAGCATCAAGACCGTGCTTGACGCAATTCAAGTCCGCATCATAAACAATAGGGGTTCAGGCCATGTAGTTCGGTAGGAATTCACGTTGAATTCGCGAATCGGTGGCGGTTGACGAGTTTTGATTTCTTGACTGAAGACAATCGATAAGTGACTTGAAGAAGATTAAGACAACTCATAGTAGTTCGATTCGGAGGTTCTCTTTTGAAGAAGGATGGAAGAGATGAGCATTGAATGAATGCTTTGCAGATTAATCGTTGCTTGGGCAGATGGCCGCGTTTGATTAAGATTGAAGAAAAGTTCTCCGGAAGCAAATAGAGTTGTAAAGTTCCACGTCATACAAAGAAGTACAAAGCTATTCGTGTGTTCATGTCTTGCTTGGCTGTGATGGCTACACTGAAAAGTAGAGAGGTATAAAGTGTCGTGAAAAGGGAAGTCATTTTTCAGTGATGACGTCGATAAGCAGTTTTTAGGCGACGTCGAGTTTTTGGGTGACGCCGATAGTTTGGACGTGACCCTGGGCGCCTCTTACCTCCCCAAGCAGCGTTCGAATCCCGGCAGTCACCTTCGTTACAGATAGCCGATTCCTAAAAAAAAAGGCTTTAACATGTTTTTTTTATTGTAAAAGGCAGAAAAAACATATTCTCAGTAAAAAAAATTTTCAATGTCTTGCCAAACCTAGATAATTAGTTCATTGGAGGCGTTTGTATCCAAAAACAATACTTCTAGTAAGAAAAAAAGAGTGCACTCACCCTAGAACTTCCCATACAGTCGCCCTGTCGACAATATCGCGTTCGTCTCCTAACACCTGCGCCACATGTGGCAGAGCAGGAAGACCATCCCGACCACGGAGCCCAGTCTCCACCCGAACTCTGACAGCTCTGCTCGTTGCAGTATTCCTGCTCATTTCCGGAACCCGAACAATACCCCTCGTAGCAGGCTCTGGAACAAAACAATTAAAGAGATATGAAATTATTTGTATGGGGTAGGAGTCGAACTCTAGACTCTTCGCACGATAGTCGAACACACTACCATTATGCCACACTGCAATAAGAGATGTACAATGCGGATTGACCCTTTATTTGGTCCCATGAGCTACGACATTGGCACAGAACTCCAAAGCTAAGGAGCATGTGGGCTGGTATGATAATAGACAGAGATGAATCATAGAGTTACATAGATTTACGCGAAAAAAATTTAAAACTGTGTTTTCGTTCGGGAGTTCATGATGAGAGTGAATTGCTGTACAAAGATAATAATCTTCCTCGCGCATGTTCCCGCCCTGCGGCAGGGTACGCGCTCCCCTGATATGCTGGACAGAGCATAACCAGTGGCTGCGCGTTGGGTGACTGCGAGTGTGTGTAGCAGCAGTGGGGACAGTCAGGTTCGTGCCAGAGCCCTACCAAAATTTCTTAAACCCCTTGATTTTGGGCGGATCTGTATGGGGTAGGAGTCGAACTCTAGACTCTTAGCACGATAGTCGAACACACTACCATTATGCCACAATTTGGTCCATTACCTTACGAAGATAGATGAACATTATTGAAATAAAGCTGTTAAAGTCACTTGTTAAAAGGAAAACTCACCGTTTTCTTGTGCGTAAACCTCGGCCGCACATCCGGGAGCACTGCGACCATTCATTCCATTCCGTCCAGCTGCCCTGGCTGCTCCGGCAGGCCGCTTGGTTACATGAGCGCCGCTGGGTGGAGGAACCGTCGCATGGCTCCTGAAGACTTCCTACATATTAGTGAAGGCCTCTCCTCTATTTTCTCAAGTTCTTTCTCTATTTCTTGATTTCTCTCTAATTATTTCTTTCTCTCTCCTCTCTCTCTTTCTCTCTCTTATCTCACTCTCTTTTTTCAACTTTCTCGCTCTTTCTCCCCCTTTCACTCACTCTCTTTCTCTATCTCTCTTTTTGTCTCCTTTTCTATTGTTCTTTCTCTCTATCGCTTTTCATTTATAACTTTATCCCTCTTCCTCTCCTATCTCATCCTCTCACCCTTTCTCCTTCACTCTCTCATTCTATCTGCCTCTCTTTATTCATATCTCTCTCTTTCTCTCTTTCTTTCAATTTCTCTCTCTTTCTTTCTCTTCTCTTCTCTTCTCTCTCTCTCTCTCTCTCTCTCTCTCTCTCTCTCTCTCTCTCTCTCTCTCTCTCTCTCTCTCTCTCTCTCTCTCTCTCTCAGGCTTCTTTTGAATCCTAATACATTTAATAACAAACGCACCCTATTACACGTTCTTTGCCTGAGCATAGTGCCCGGTCCGCATGAGGTAGAACACGAAGACCACACGCTCCACAAGCCCCACAGTCCGACGGCACTGCATGAACCCATGTCGCATTGGCGCACTTCGATGTTTTTCTCTAAAGTTGATAAACTGATCAGTACATTGATGTGAGTTGCTTCAGAAGAAGCCCGATTACCAGAACGAATGGGACTTGTCTCCGGTCTACTGAGCCGACAGCGAACCAAATAATGGTTAGATCTCCAGCTCAGAATCTCGGATTGGTACCAAAGGGTCTTTTTTGACATGTTTTGCAGTTCCGATTCGTTCTGGTTTGTCTTCCGTCGAAGCAAAGTGATATTTCGCTGGTAAAGAGCTTGTTATTCGCACTTCAGCTTTGTTATTAAAAAAAAGCACAGTTCATCATCCTACAGTTTTGAAGCATTTGTTAGATTTTAAGCTTTCAATTTCTCGTTGCAATATGGTTAGCAGTTTTAGGTTATGCCGGCCTCTGGATTGCTTTTTTCAACAACATATGTGACGAAATTTTACTAAAGGATGTAATATCAAGTTCATAACACAATGAAATTCTATGACAGGCATGTCACTTTTTACGCGAAAGGTAGGATAAAGAAAAGATTTTTTCAATTTTCGAATAACTTCGCTTTCTTATTTTTTCTAGCAATTGTTTTCAAATTTGTAAACAGTGTCACATAAACTTCGTCTTCGGTCTATACCTTCTTCTTTTCACGACTCTCTTCCTCTCTCATGTTCTTACTCTTCTATCTAATTTTCCGAGCTCAGTGTCAGTTAACAAGCATGAAGCTCACGACTGTTATTCCTTCATTTGATTCAGTTAGAGCCTTTCGATACGAATTTGAATACTCAAATAGAGGCATTCTAAATAGCAATTAGAAAGCAGAAGCAGAAGAGACGATTTTTACTCTTCCCGCAGCATTAGACAGTCCAGGGGCAGGCATGGAGTTAATGCCAGTGTGAGTAGAACGAAGAACTGTACCTCTGGAGAGCCTTTTTCGCCGCGTTTCAGGGTATTTCATAACTTATTCAGAAGTGTATCTCTAAGATATTTTTATAAGCGTTTTTTGAGACTCACTAGCTAACTAATCTTCTTTCAGTCTTCATAATATTTTTGACTGAGTGGCTTTTATCTCGTGTGCTCACCTCCCGCAAGAGAGAGATATTAAAGATCCAGAGCCTGAATTTTGTCCATTCATTTAAATTTTTCGCGAGTTTTTGACTATTTTTATCCTATGTGCTTTTTTCATTCCATGTTCAGATTTGTAGTTGGAAAGATCTCCCAAAGTAGTCGTCTCCAAGTACGTATAGATTTCAAAAATGCCTATGGTAGGTAAAAAGCTAGTAATATTAGACTCTATTAATGAACCTTTTTCGTATTAACTTAGTTCTAATAGATAAAACTGTTTACAAATTTACAAATAAAACTGTTCGCTTAGTTATAGGCAAGACTTTATTTGAAACAAGAGCATAACATCTCCGAGCAGCATAGCTTAACAACTTCTACGAACAAAACCTGAAATGCCTGAAAATTTTGAATATTTTTTTTCATTTACTGTAAGTTATATATAGCAAGTTTATAGCTCATTGTATACATGTTTGTGTCGGCAGACGAGGCTCTCCAAGGGCACACCTTTGTAAATAGTCGTGTGGTAGCCAAAGTAAGAGGAAGCCAAGCGACGACCACCGCTCTGCTCACCGGCGCAGTCAAAGGACAGAGTTCCGGCGGATGTTCGGCAGCGCCGGTATCGCGCCTGCGACCCATGACCACAAGAAACCTGACGAAAATGAATGATCAAAATATGTCTGTGCTGCTACACGACTTTTTTTCAAATGGAATCGTCAGAAGTCGATATTAAACAGTGCAGCGTCGAATTCTAAGAAAACTTGTAAAAAAAAGTCGAATGATTAGTCAAAGTTACTCAGATGAAAAATAATCTCAGGACACAACAAAAACGAAAGGGGAGTGAATAATGAACAATGTACAGTTCCTCAACTTGAGCCTTAGCCGGGAAGAAATGTAAAAGTTTTGAAATAAACGTGTTCCTTCGAGTAATAGCACTCATCCTCCCGTGAAAAAAACTAATATATTATAGAACGCTTCAATCTCAATATACAGCTCTAAATAATAATAATCTTCCTCGCGCTTGTTCCCGCCTCGCGGCAGGGTACGCGCTCCCCTGAGATGCAGGACAGACCTATCCTGGTAGAACCAGTGGCTGCCTGCTAGATCACTGCTAGTGCGATTAGCAGCCGTGGGGAGAGTCAGATTCGTGCATGAGCACTACCAACATTTCTTAACCCCTTGGTTTGGGTGGATCTGTCCGGGGTGGGAGTCGAACTCGGGACTCTTCGCACAATAGTATAACACACTACAATTATGCCACGCTTGGACAATATACAGCTCTGAATAAAAAACTTATTTCGATGATTTGATATGCAGCTTGAATGTGTGATTCCTATGAGACTTGGAGTTCGATACTCATATTACACCAATCAGGTTTCAATTGGGTACAAAAAGCCTCACAGAGCACTGATTCCAATCTGTCCAATCGCCCCACGAAGGTGGGGCGTAGGCGACACTTGGGCAGCTTTGCGTCCCGCATGTGCCGGTCTCTTGGGTATCTCCTTGGCAGAGTCCATAGGAAGAGCATGATCGTGACCGCCGTCTGAAACATGGCCGTACAGTAGGACCAATTCTAAAGAGAGGTACTTTATTCTACAAGTGGGTTGAAAAAACGCACGTTGTAAAAAAAAATTAGTACCTCACGCTACAAGTTATATTCGCGCTCTGATCCATATTTGCGCTCTGATCCATAAACCTTTTAGCCAGAAAAACCAAACAATTTCTCAGTATATGTAAATGTTCAATACCTGTATCCACCTCCGCAGGTAACCGAACACGCAGACCATTGTGACCAAGCCGTCCAAGAGCCGTACCAAGAAGTAGTCGTGGGCGGCTCCGTGATAGACTGAGACCAGGGCGGAGAATGCGGACACCAATCCACCGGACACGAGAGGTCTCGACCAATCACTGCGCGCTCCGAGCATGAGAGGGGCTGTAACAAATATAAATCTTGATTTGTTCCAGCATATTTTGTATAAAAGGGGTGAAACAGTGAGAAACGGTGAAAAGATTACGGACGAGCAAGGCGTAAATTTTTTTATGACTGTTGCTTATCGAAAATTCGCTCTAACGAACCAAGCATTCTCCTTCTAAGCAATATCTGTCATAGCCACATGAAGTCCCATCGGGCAGATTGTCACCATAGAAGCGATAGTTCCGCTGGGTTCCACGTCGAGTGAGAACGTCGCAAAAGACCTGGAAAAAGGAGTTAAAAATTCAAGTCCTACAGTCTATTTTCGGGTTTCTGTTCCCAACTTCGCGGGTCTCTAATCTCCTAACGAAAACAGAGCTTCACATGAAACCCAATATTTTCTAAACAAAGAGATTTTTCATTGCCACCCGCTGGTCTCTATTCACGACGCTTATTTTCATTTTCGGCGGGTGTCTATGAACTTTTTGCGCGTACTGTAAAACCTATGCCTGAAAACTTCATCGTAGTATCTTCAAATGCTTAGTTACACAGTTTAAAGGCAGTGACGACTAGTTAAGATGACAAATGATTGAACTATCACACAGAAAAAAGCTAATCCACCGGGCGGGATCGAATACAGACCACTCGACCCCCTCCTCGACTCAAACCGGGAGCGCGTGTTACCATTACAACACGTGGACACATTCATCTTAGTAACTAGTAACGATTATGAATGTCTGCTAATCCATGCGAACCATCACCAAAGAACATTGCTTCCGCTATGAATGATACAATGCTTAGAACACAATAGCAATTTGCTTAAATGTGACTCAACGTCTAAATTAGTAGTATAGCTTTTTCCCTTTGCAAGTTATAATAAGAGCTAACTTTCTTTCATGTTGCTAACCTGCGCTATAAATGTAAATGAACTCCATTCATCATTTTTCATCAATTCTAACTACTTGACTTTTTCATCGCAGAAGAACAGTGATGTTTTTTTACGCTGCGTCGAAGTATTATTGTTTATATCAACTGAAACATGTCTATAGAATGGACGGTACCGATGGATCATCGAAAGAACAGTTCAAATCTCAAACTGTCTCAGAGAAGAACAGACCCTCAGATTAGAAAAAAAGCAGACGATGGGGCGCAGACGCAATTTGCAGAAACACGCAAGGGTTTGCAATTAGGAAAAAAGAAGAACAAGAAGAAAAAAAGCGTAAACAGAATAGGAGAACGAGCCGTAGTGATAAGCTACGCACATTCATCACTTTCTTGTGTCATTAACTTCGTAGTTACTTCTTTCTAACTTCGTAGTTACTTCTTTCTAGACTTTTATTCCTCACTCTCTTGTCTCTTTCCCCATTCAAATTTTTCTATTCTACTATATCTCTTTCTATCTTTATCCCTCTCTTTCTCTATACTTTTTTTACTATCTTCAACTTCATTCATCCCAAAAGGATTCTCCCTCACTTTCCAGTTTTTCTATCATTCTATATGATGCTATCTTTCGATCTCTCTCAACTTTTTTCTCCGTCCTTTTTCATAGAAAGGCTTTCTCTCTCACCATCTTGCTTTCTACTTTCTATCTTAATGAACATTTAGAAGAGAAATCTCAGTTTTGTTTCCGGCTATAAAAGAACCTCAAGGACTTTTCAGATAAGTTTATGGTTGTGAATGGGTAAATAAACTAGCTACCGCAACTCTCAGCAACTCTTTCGGTGGAGAGAGAGTGACTAAGAGAGAGAGAGAGAGTAAGAAAGAGAAAGTAAGAGAGGAAGTAAAAGAGAGTAAGAGAGAGAGTAACAAAAAGAGTGAGAGAGTAAGAGAGAGAGTAAGAAAGAGAAAGTAAGAGAGAAAGTAAAAGAGAGTAAGAGAGAGTAACAAAAAGAGTGAGTGACTAAGAGAGAGAGAGAGAGTAAGAAAGAGAAAGTAAGAGAGGAAGTAAAAGAGAGTAACAGAGAGAGTAACAAAAAGAGTGAGAGAGTAAGAGAGAGAGAGAGAGTAAGAAAGAGAAAGTAAGAGAGAAAGTAAAAGAGAGTAAGAGAGAGAGTAACAAAAAGAGTGAGTGACTAAGAGAGAGAGAGAGAGAGTAAGAAAGAGAAAGTAAGAGAGGAAGTAAAAGAGAGTAAGAGAGAGAGTAACAAAAAGAGTGAGAGAGTATAAGACAGGGGAAAAAAAGAGAGAGAGAGAGAGAGTAAGAAAGGAAGAGATGGAAATCAAAAGAGAAAGCTTGAAAAGGAATAGATAAAAAGTAAAGATAAGGGGACTGGAAAGAAGAGAGAAGAGAAAGAATAAGCAAGAAAAGAAGATACGGACAGAAAAAAACAACAAAAGCAACGCTTAGGTGCATATTTATGTCCTACACACGCCTTGAAAGTCATTTTGTTAAGACCACCGACACCACTCTACAAGCTGTCCAGCTTGTAATCAGCAACGTATTACCGATAAGATACAAACAATATATCGGTTCTGACTTTAAAAAAAAAGGAAATTTCTTTCAAGTAAGAGACCTTATTGAGATAAACCATTAGTCGGGACAAATACAGTCCTTCTAACCAAGAATGAGGAAGCAATGCTCGTGATGATCATTAAGAAAAAAGTTCCCTAACAAAAAGTAGATCAAAACATAAGCATAACATAATTTCCTCACTCTCATATGCTTAATATATTCAAAAGACACAATTTTCAGCTAATGATGATCCTTGATTAGAATCGCTATGTTCCTACAAAGAGAGAGAAAAAGAAATATCAAAACAAGCAAATTAATCATTTGCCGTTAACAACGTCCCACCAAAATAGGAAGCAAACCTTGCAAGCTCTCTGTGGATAGCGTGTGAGCTGGGAGCCCGTGCCCGTGAGGTCTCCGTCGTTCTTGTACAGCTTATGCTCCGCGCACTTCCTCGTGATGAACTGCAATCGGAACCTTTTTTTGCTCATTTTCTTGGATCTTTGTAATGCGAGCAACAAAAAAAGAGAGGTCCGAATTGCAAGTATGAAAGTATGAAGGTAGGAAAGTATGAAATTAAAGTATGAAAGTATGAAATGAAAGTATGAGAGTATGGAAGTATGAAAGCTCGAAAAATGAATGATATCACATTTGAGCGAAACTAAATCGAACGGGTTGAAAGTTTCCAAATTATAATTTCATTGTAGGAAGGAAAATTCGGTCAAGGAGTCGAAAAGTCCATCGACCCTTAAATTAAAAAAGATCCGATCGAAAGATTATTGGTTCACGGGTTAAAAATTGGTTTGATGATGATTGGTTCAAGTGGCATATTCAGGTAAGGGAAGGATTCATAAGTTAAATCAGCGATTCTGAAGGCGGGTGGTTAAGGTAATTTATAAAAGATTAGAGCTATAACACGACGACAATTCAGGAGAAAGAAAAAACTTGGGATAACTTGAAAGAAGAGGATAAATGGTCGGGTTCTCAGAGGATTATAAAGAGATGATAGTCGGGAAAAATAAATGATATATGTTACCTGATCAACGGTCTCAGACTGGCCGCCGCAGCTTCTGTCGCAGACCAGCCCCCGCACGTTGCTCCCAGTGCACTCGGAGCCACCGTTCGCTGGCGCAGGATTGGTGCAAGAGCGCCGTTGAAGTGCCAGCCCGATACCGCCCATGATATTCGAACAAGTGCAGTAAGAGCATTGTGCTGCCGGCCAGCTCGACCATCCGCCATTGATTCTCTTCAATATTTCATAGTTCAGATGATAGGTCTTCCATAAAAACTGAGTCGTTTTCTCCGTATATTGAAAAATTCACTTTTTTGATTGCTTAATTTTTTAAACAGACGTCTGCCCCCATCCCTCTCGCGCTGATACAGTGTTAGATTCTATGTTCGAGAGACTCTAGAAGACCTATGGTTGAGAAGCTTCTTTTCAGAGTAGAAAACTACACTGAGTGCTGCGCACTCAAAGTCTTTTCAAGACCGTTTATTTATTCACGACATAAAGATTATCAGCTGCGTATCTGGATTTTCTTAGGACCAACAGTGGGTGGAGGCTGTGTCGGTCTCCATGTTTCGCCTCCATCATTGGCAGACCAAGTGACGCACCTGCCGAGCTGGCACCATTTTCCCACACCGCAGAAGGTACCTGAATTTGATCAGAACTCATCAGTGACGTCAGCATAACTTTATCGAAACGAGAGCCTCAAGGGTGAGAATCAAACTCTGGCTTTAAATCTCCAGGTATTGCTTTTTTCGATGTGTTACGAATGCACGAAAATTACTTTTTCAAAGTTTTTTATTGGAAAAATGTCACCAATTCTCACCTTCCAGCGCAGGATGAGAAGTAATGATGCGTCCAAAAGTCGACTGCCCACACCACATCATGTGGCAGATGCCGTCGTAGCTGTCCTGACGAGGCGAAACCTCCAAAAAGGTTGTTTTTTTTGCTTCATTATGAAATATTTGCGATTTTCAATTTTTCACCAAAAACATCAGAGATGAGATGAACCATGAAACAAGGCAAAACATGCAATATGGCTCATGGAAAATGAAATTGAGCAAAACATTAAATAAGGCTCACGACAAAAAAAGATTATCTATTTCAAGTGACTATGACTATATGACTATCCACTCTCGTGACTATGACTATATGACTATCCACCCTCATGAGACTTTTATTGAACGGAAATGGTGACAAAGAGAGTAAAACAATTTGCGTGAAAGATTTTGAATGCTGAAACAGATACTGCCAGTTTGTCTTTGAACAAGTAAGTTTGAGGAATCGAACTGTTTCCGGGGTCATATTTTCCGGGGGTTACGAAACGTCCGGGGTCATATTATTATCGATAAACACGAATATAATGAGCAAAAGAGAGACTCACCTGGACATAGCTAGTCCCGTGCATGAGGGCGCACTGCATGTTAGCATCGTACATCTGACCGGGTTTAGTCTCAACCGGGATGTGCATCCGCTCTGGCATATTGGAAACGCGCATGCAGTTCTTGCCTCGCGCACTGAGAACACAATTACTTTTTTTTTAAAAAATATTTTTGAGGACATGTTTTATCTAATAGTTCAACCTATTGTAAGATCTCTAAGCCCAATAAGAAAAGACAGCCTTGTATCATTAGAGGCAACCTTTCGTAGGAAAAAGCATTTACAAATTTATTTTAACGAAAACCACTTTCTTGAAAGATTTTGTATGCTTAAACAAATACTGCCAGTTTCCTTTAAACAATAGAAAATTAGAGGAACTGAATGGATTGTTTCGTTTGTAGTCACAAAAATATTAAGAAAAACGAATATACTTAGCAATAGCGAAGAAACAGTCTAAACGTCGTTATTTCTTAAATTCTAAGTTACACATTTTAAAGGCAGTGACGCCTGGTTAAGATGACAAATGATTTAACTATCGCACAGAAAAAAAACTAGTCCACCGGGCGGGATCGAACCCAGACCAGTCGAGATGGTCTGAATTCGATCCCGCCCGGTGGACTAGCTTTTTTCTGTGCGATAGTTCAATCAATTACCGTTATTTTATTAATCCGAGTTGATGCGCAGTGAAGAATGCTGGTAATTTATTCATTGAACAAATGCTAAGAAGAAGATTCAGATGTAATATACATATATGTCTGTAGGTGAACTTTTGAAAAAAAAGTGCCGATGAAGTCAATCGAGTTTTTTGTGACTGAAAAAATCATATTTTTTTATGATGAGGGTAGTTTTTTTTTTTAAAAACTCGAAAATATTTTTTTATAAAACGTACTCCAATTTCTGAAGAAAAGAGTGATAGTCTCGCAGAGAACAGGTCGACCATGTCACCTGAAATTCAAAAATGTCACCTGAAATTCAAAAATGTCACCTGAAATTCAAAAATTTTGAATATCTTCAAGACTAATCCAATAAATAATGCATGAAAAACGTGAAATTGGAAAATTGCAATTTTCTCTAAAAGCTAGGCGTAATATATTTTTTGTCCTGTGAATGTCGAATAGAGTCAGGATTGTTATATAACTTTCTTCGAGAATTGAAAAATACTCCTAACCAGAATGAAGAATATACATATTTGAAAGAGGACCTCTCCGAATATAATAGTGGAATCATTGCAATACCGAATCAAATATAATCATTGGAGGAATATTTCAAAGATCATAATAAGAGTACCAATCCGAATGTAATAATGAGAATACCAATCCAAACCCACCTTTCCAGGGCCGAGCGAACTGCTCATGATGTGCCTACTCTCACAATATGGTTCGTCGTGACGCATTCCAAGACTAAAAAAAAAAAGACGTCTTAATAACGAATTTTTAGAAACCTAAAAAATGATTTTTTTTTCAGGTTATGTTTAACGAGGATACCTACCTCTTGAGGATCGAAACATGTATGTGGTAGATGTTTTTTTCGCGTAAAAGGCAAATATTAAAGAATGAGTCATTGTTATAATTTTGATAAGGTTTTATTGATTGTTATAATATTGATTGTTATAATATTGATAAGGTTTACTTTTCTACTAAGCTATTCATTCATTCTTTTAGGCAATTCTTATCCAAGATTCGTATTTCATGTGTATCTCACCAATTTTTTTTCTCGTTGAATTGCTTGCAGATATAAATTTTTTTCAAATGCTAAGAAGTTTTGAATAATTGTTGATCTTCATGCGATGTCATTCCTTTCTGACATGTAAATTATACTAGACTGCTATGATAATAATGAAAGAACCGATCTTCTCCACTGCATTTCTATGAACCTGTTTGACTGTTTCCCGAGCCGTATCCCATTTGGTGAACGTGTTGAACCACAAAAATCATGTTCTGAGTTCGATGAATCTGCTTGCTCTTCACAGCGATTACTTTCTTCTCCCGCTAGTTGCCTTTACTCAAGCTAAAGCGTTACGGCTCTTGGAGATCCTCGCTCTTCTCTTCGTGCTCTCTCTTTTCATCTCTATCTCTCTTTCTCTACGTCTCTCTTTCTCTCTCACTTTCTCTCTCGCTCTCTCTCTCTCTTTCTCGATCTCTCTCTTTATAATTTTACTCTGTGTCTGTATCTTTATCCCCACTATTCTTTGTATCGTTCTTTGCTTGTCTTTGCATCGCTCCCCTTCCTCTTCCTCAATGTCTCGGTTTTCCACTCTCACCCGCTTGAACCTTACCCGGTCACACTTGTGTGTACACCAAAGAAATTATTTTCATTGAAATATTAGTAGTAGAACGTTCTAAGACTCAAAAAGGCAAATTTTCAGAGCCGAAGCGACATTAAAGAGTCTGTGCAACTTTAATTTGTAAATGCAAACCTTGAAAGTGAAATAAATTTCCAATGAGAACCGAGAAAAGGGTGATTGAAAAACAACAAAAAGTAAGAATGGAGAAAAAGTTGTCAGATATTCCAAGTTTTCGACTTCTTTACGAATGAAAGCGAAGACTAAATATATTATTGGAATCCAGGAAAAAGGTGAGAGACCACCATGCTTATGCGAGCTTGTGCTGAAAGATTCAGCTTTAAAATTAGCTAATTGACATCTGGATTTTGTACGTACTAGTTAAGATCGGGTTGAATTTTTTCCACCTGTGTCCGAGTTCGTGTGTTCCGATGAACGCGGATGTGAAGTCAAGGCCCTCGGCGAGGGTGCAAGTGTTCCACGGGTCACACATCCCATCGAGACGGGCAATGCCAGAGATGGATGTCGACCCGGAGCCTCGATGGATGTCAAACCTGGTGCGGTATTGATAGGATAAGAAGAAAAGTTTGAAATAGAAAGTTGAAAAACCTGAAAAGAAGAAAATTCAAAAAAAACATCTCTGTTGCGTTTTGATAACAGAAATCATGATTTAGCGCGAGCGAAAAAAACCGCATAAATAAAAACAAGAGTCCAGAAAAGTCTCAACTTGACTAGTAGAACCATTCCAACATTCCTAGCGTGAAAAGAGAACTGAAGTCAAACTGAAGAAAAAAAACTCACCTATGTAGAGTCATCTGTTCACAAACGAACTTTTCTCATATTTAGTTCGAGGCTTCTTTTTCATATTTAGTTCGAAACATTAAAAAAAACTTTCTGATCTTCTTTTTGCAAATTACTTTTTTATTTTTATAACCTCGAGAAATCATTCTTTTATAAATTTACATTCTTCTGTCCTTTTCTTCTCCCTCTCAGTTGTCAACAATTTTTTGACCCAGCGTTTTCCACTGTTGAATTAGTCTGACTTTTTCCATGGTTCATGGTATTTTCTCCTATCATTGTTGATTGGAACAACGAGAAACCGTTCCTCTTCGCGTACATTTCTTGAACTTTTAGTTTCCGATCAGAAAGAGTAAGCAGAAATTGTACTTAGCAAAAAGACATCGGAAAAAAAATTGGCGATGATGATTGTGCCGTACAAAGAAACCCCTGCTATCGCTTATTCCGCCAACACCCTTCTTCGAAACCCCTGTCCCTGCCCCTGTCAACACCCTTCTTCGAAACCCCTGCCCCTGCCCCTGCCAACACCCTTCTTCGTTCCCCCTTCCAAGAAACCCCTGTCAAAACCATTCTTCGTTCTCTTCGTTCATACTACATATGCCCATCACAGATGACCAATAAAGTGATGCGAAAGTTGTGCAGTTATTGTCACTTTCACGGTTGCTTATCGCAGCATAGCAAGTTATTGTCACTTTCACGGTTGCTTATCGCAGCATAGCAAGTTATTGTCACTTTCACGGTTGCTTATCGCAGCATAGCAAGTTATTGTCACTTTCACGGTTGCTTATCGCAGCATAGCAAGTTATTGTCACTTTCACGGTTGCTTATCGCAGCATAGCAAGTTATTGTCACTTTCACGGTTGCTTATCGCAGCATAGCAAGTTATTGTCACTTTCACGGTTGCTTATCGCAGCATAGCAAGTTATTGTCACTTTCACGGTTGCTTATCGCAGCATAGCAAGTTATTGTCACTTTCACGGTTGCTTATCGCAGCATAGCAAGTTATTGTCACTTTCACGGTTGCTTATCGCAGCATAGCAAGTTATTGTCACTTTCACGGTTGCTTATCGCAGCATAGCAAGTTATTGTCACTTTCACGGTTGCTTATCGCAGCATAGCAAGTTATTGTCACTTTCACGGTTGCTTATCGCAGCATAGCAAGTTATTGTCACTTTCACGGTTGCTTATCGCAGCATAGCAAGTTATTGTCACTTTCACGGTTGCTTATCGCAGCATAGCAAGTTATTGTCACTTTCACGGTTGCTTATCGCAGCATAGCAAGTTATTGTCACTTTCACGGTTGCTTATCGCAGCATAGCAAGTTATTGTCACTTTCACGGTTGCTTATCGCAGCATAGCAAGTTATTGTCACTTTCACGGTTGCTTATCGCAGCATAGCAAGTTATTGTCACTTTCACGGTTGCTTATCGCAGCATAGCAAGTTATTGTCACTTTCACGGTTGCTTATCGCAGCATAGCAAGTTATTGTCACTTTCACGGTTGCTTATCGCAGCATAGCAAGTTATTGTCACTTTCACGGTTGCTTATCGCAGCATAGCAAGTTATTGTCACTTTCACGGTTGCTTATCGCAGCATAGCAAGTTATTGTCACTTTCACGGTTGCTTATCGCAGCATAGCAAGTTATTGTCACTTTCACGGTTGCTTATCGCAGCATAGCAAGTTATTGTCACTTTCACGGTTGCTTATCGCAGCATAGCAAGTTATTGTCACTTTCACGGTTGCTTATCGCAGCATAGCAAGTTATTGTCACTTTCACGGTTGCTTATCGCAGCATAGCAAGTTTTTGTCACTTTCACGGTTGCTTATCGCAGCATAGCAAGTTATTGTCACTTTCACGGTTGCTTATCGCAGCATAGCAAGTTATTGTCACTTTCACGGTTGCTTATCGCAGCATAGCAAGTTATTGTCACTTTCACGGTTGCTTATCGCAGCATAGCAAGTTATTGTCACTTTCACGGTTGCTTATCGCAGCATAGCAAGTTTTTGTCACTTTCACGGTTGCTTATCGCAGCATAGCAAGTTATTGTCACTTTCACGGTTGCTTATCGCAGCATAGCAAGTTATTGTCACTTTCACGGTTGCTTATCGCAGCATAGCAAGTTATTGTCACTTTCACGGTTGCTTATCGCAGCATAGCAAGTTATTGTCACTTTCACGGTTGCTTATCGCAGCATAGCAAGTTTTTGTCACTTTCACGGTTGCTTATCGCAGCATAGCAAGTTATTGTCACTTTCACGGTTGCTTATCGCAGCATAGCAAGTTTTAACATTTAGTAATCTTCTTCTTAACAAGTTATATAAGCGCAGCTGAGCGTAATTGTTGACGAGAGATCAGTTACACGTTTTCGTTGATGCAAGTCGGGATTTAAGTGACCTTTTTGACGTTTTAGGAATGTTTATGAAGCCTTGTGTTGTCGTCCTAAAAAAATTGGGTGAACGCTTTGACGACCTATCATTTGCTTGTAGTGAGAGGTTAGAGTTGTACCAAGGTTCTCAAAAATCTAACTGATAGCATTACAAGTCTTGAATTTATTCCAGTCTTGAAATCTTGAATTCAATTTACCCAGTCTTGAATTTATTCCTCGTTTGTATCTTAGAGATTTCCGAGGTTTCCAAGTAATTTATGTTCATCCAGTTAAAAAGGATGAACATGCGAGTTGTTACCCTCCCGGAAGGTTCTTAATTTACAGCGTTTTTCCCGAGGTCGCTTCAGTCCATTACTAGAATTTTTCCTCTGTTATCAGAGTACATTAGCAAAGGTTCTCCTTATCAACCTAGTTTGAGAAAAGCTGATGCTAAAAGGTGTCGGAAGAGAAGTTTTCAAAACGAATGTCTGGAACATTTTCTATGGAACATACTGAAATCTCTGGGTCAAACTGAGACCAAAAATAGAGTGTGAGGGAGAGAAAGAAAGATATAGAGAGAGACAGAGGAAGATTGTGACGAAAAGATAAAAACGAAAAAAAAAGAAATTAAAAGTTAGTAAAAAACGACAGAAGCGCCCAAAACAACAAGGTCATGCCGAGAATTTGTTAAACTTCTACAAAGCGAACATCGAAAATTTGAAAAAGTGTCCTTAATGAACCGAAAACCAGGTTGAACCGTACCGTAATTGTTTCGAGTCATTTTTTCAACACCAATAATGACGCATGAATATCTTCGATCCATCACTTGCAAAAAATCATTGTCTTTTTACTGTCATTCTCTCTATGTTATTAAAAATGTGTAAATTACCCTGTGAGAAGGAGGGCGTGATCCCAGTCCCGTACTCCAAGATTACGTTGGTATCTGCAGAAGCGATCTAGGTACAGTTGCGCGTGTCCGTAGCTGTGGAGATGCGGTGCTATCGCACTCTGAACCAGGGGTTAAATGGTTAACGGACCAGCTATGATGGCGCATACATGTTTGCGCCTACAATAATCTACATTCTCTTCTCCTCCCGTTCTGTTTCACTTTTTCTCAACTTCTCTTTTCACTTTTTTTGCCTTTCCTTGCCTTAGACTGGCCTTATTTAACGCCTGCTCTGAACCAAGCAGAAGTTGTTTAAAACTGACTTCTGTAAAGTTTAATTTTGTATCTTTGGAGAGTGAAAACGCCGTTTTGAAATTAATCTATGAAGAAGTTATCCAGAGAAAAATTCTTATGAAAAAGAAAAAGATCATTTGCGGAGAAAAACGTCTATCCTTGAAAAAGTTTGATGAGCAGTAGCATAATTACAATACAATACATCAGTTCTCGTCTTCAATAAAAAATAAAAGCGAGTAAAAAGAGTCTAAAAGCCCACGGGTAATTGGCAGTGTATTGCAGCAAAAGAGGAGCTATTACACTCGATGAACGCCAATTTTCATCTTTTTTCATGCTACCAAAGTCTTTTTTTAGAGATATGAATGCTCTTCCAGCATTGAAACCGACTGGCTGCGCAGACAGAACTTCGTATCGAATGACTCGGAAAGTGAGTGGTGGGGACGCCGTCGGCTGATAATACATTATTTGGATGTTGTTGAGCAGCGTGAGAGTGTAGTCTTTCAGCTTGCTCGAGGCAGCTCCTCCGTATTTCGAAGAGAAATGTCGCCAGAGGTCCTCGTCGATAAAAACGGCCAGCTCCACCTAAATAACTTAAAAGTTTTATTTTGTTGGAAAGTTTTAGTTTTTTTTACCAAAAAGAAAAAAAATTAAAAAGGTTCTAACTGAAGGTTGAAATAGAGATTTTTCTCGAGCAGTCGGAAATTTGAGTTTCATGCTTCACGTATCAAGCTCCAACATCTACCCAATATGCATATTCTAAACCAAAATTAAGGTTCAATGTTCACAAAACATTGTGCAAGGAAATGTGAATAAGACTCGTAATTGAATCAAGAGAGCTAATTCTCCTTAAGTACTCTTCGCTTAATCTAACTAAGAGAGCTAAGTCTCCTTAAGTACTCTTTGCTTAATCTAACTAAGAGAGCTAAGTCTCCTTAAGTACTCTTTGCTTAATCTAACTAAGAGAGCTAAGTCTCCTCAAGTACTCTTCGCTTAATCTAACTAAGAGAGCTAAGTCTCCTTAAGTACTCTTTGCTTAAGTACTCTTGCTCTTTGCACTAAGAGAGCTAAGTCTCATTAAGTACTCTTCGCTTAATCTAACTAAGAGAGCTAAGTCTCCTTAAGTACTCTTCGCTTAATCTAACTAAGAGAGCTAAGTCTCCTTAAGTACTCTTTGCTTAATCTAACTAAGAGAGCTAAGTCTCCTTAAGTACTCTTCGCTTAATCTAACTAAGAGAGCTAAGTCTTCTTAAGTACTCTTCGCTTAATCTAACTAAGAGAGCTAAGTCTCCTTAAGTACTCTTTGCTTAATCTAACTAAGAGAGCTAATTCTCCTTAAGTACTCTTCGCTTAATCTAACTAAGAGAGCTAAGTCTCCTTAAGTACTCTTCGCTTAATCTAACTAATAAAAAAACAATTTGATGCGCGATTCTTGTTCTTGACAATCTCATATTGATAATTCATTAGAAGAAGGTTTCTTAAGAACAGCAGATAAAATGGGAACTTTTTCTCTTAAGAGAGTTTTAATCTCAATTGGTAAACAAAAACTTCAGTGATAGGATTTTATTTCTTGTTCTCAAAATCAATATGTAAGTTTTGAAAAAAATGCAATAAAGTCAATAAAAATTCAATATCACAATACTAACGACGAGATCTGACTGCTGGACGAGCCTCTGTCCGGTGACAAAAACGTCTTCGAAGATGGCCGTCTCATCCTCTAGAAGCTGCTCTTCTGTGATCAAGTTGTCTATGCCGCAGAAGTCCTTTTGAGCCGCGGCAGTCTCTCGCTTGTATACGATGTGCACTCCCGTGTCTGGGATGATATGACTTTGAGTCCTGGACTTTGACACTATTTTTTTAAACCTAAAACTAGCATCAAGATATGAACTTTACGCTCTGACGTTTTTGAACTTTGCTTTTTTTTATACATAATATACATATACCTCATCAGTTTGAATTTGACTCTAAATTCACCACATCTTCAACCAAAATTAGAGAAAACAAAACTTTTCGCTACTCAACGTTGAATTCAGTGATTTTTCATCAACTTCGGGGATTAAAAAATATTGAAATATTGGATATTGAATGTAAGAATATTGATTGAAATTTTACCTTCCGAACCCGCGCTTCTTTTGATACGATGAGCGTGTTTATCGGGAAACGGATGGATGACATGAATACCTCGGTCGTCGATTACTAAACCCTTCTGAAAATAGCTACTTTCATATATAATGGTAGCGCGCGCTCCCGGTTTGAGTCGAGATGGTCAAGTTCGATCCCGCCCGGATAATTAGCTTTTTTCTGTGCGATAGTTCAATCATTGGTCATCTTAACCAGGCGTCACTTCCTTTTACTGTGTAACTTAGAACTCGAAGAGCTACTATTTTACATACATATAACGGCATTGAAGGATTGAAAAAAAGAATAAATCTTAAACAAAATAAGTTTAAAAGCGTTTTTTTTAAACAAAATAAGTTTAAAAGCTTCTTTTTTTTACAACGAGGATTCATGAATTGCATGCAACACAACTTCCTGACTGCGTTTTCTTCCTACTTACTACTGGACTTTTCATGTAACTCCTTAATTTCTCAAAAAATTTCCGTAAAACTTCATAACTGTGTCACAGAACGAATTCATCTTTCGGTTTTCTGTTAATTCTGCAAAAAAAGCGAAAACTTTCTCGTTTTTTCACATTGCATCGGTTTCGCTTTTTTATACTTGTCTGGACTAGTCTAGAGTCTGGACTAGTCTTTTTTATACTTGTCTGGACTAGTCTAGAGATGAATTTCTTTTTCATTACAATTTAAGGCTACATTGTTCGTGTTTGTGTTTGCTTCTGTGTTTCGTATCCATCAACTATCCATCAACTCTATAACTCAAAGTTTAAAGGTTAGTTTAATGAAAAGAAAGATCAAAAAGGAATACAACAGAGAATAATACTGAGAAATACAGAGACAAAGAAATTAACACAGGGAGAGAGAGTGAAAGAAAGGCAGGTAAGAGTGAAAGTGAACTAGAGAAAGAGAATGACAAAGTGTGAGAAAGAACGTAAGAAATTGAGAGGGAGAGTGGAAAAGCGAGAGAGAAAGAGAGAGAAAGAGGGAAAGCTAATAAAGAACAATTTTATCTGTGTGAACGTTATCTCATTAAGCCGAATCGTGTTCGAACCAGGAAGTTCGGACGGTGTGCAATCTTTCAGTAGCCTGGTGCAGTGACCTATCTAACCCCTTTACTCCCCCCTTTCCCATCACAGCGCCGTATCTTCGCCTCTGTCTAAACTTGACTCTCACTTTCCTCAGCCTATCACGTTCTTTGGCGGAAGCATCAATGGCGCACTTTCAGCCGAGTTTTTTAGACAAAAAAGAGCGAGTTGATTAGGAAGTTAGAGTATGTGTCAATGGAGTAATTTTAATGGAGCAATTGAGAGCGGCTGCTTTGTCTGACAAATGCTTCACCATTTGTAAAGTAATCGACATCTCATTGCGTTGTATAATGACAGAAATCGAAGCGAGTGCGAGCACAGAGAGAGCAATAGTGGATAATATTTTTTTCAAAATTTTAATATATTGGAAAGGTCTCAGAGAGTAAAAGAGAGTGAGATTGGCGAGAAACGGAAGACGAGAGCGAGACGAGAAAGAAAGAAAAGAGTAAAAGAGAGTGAGATTGGCGAGAAACGGAAGACGAGAGCGAGACGAGAAAGAAAGAAAAGAGCAATAGAATTAGGATTAGGAAGATGAGAGAAAGAGCGCGAGAGACATAGATATGAATAAGAGGAAACGCTAAAAGAGGGAATAGGTGCCAGGAATAACATCAGTAATAAATAAGCTGCGATAAAACGCAATCGCGTTGAGCGAAAAACTTGGCAAAATGGTTCTTAATCGGAGTCTTAAAGAATTGGCAAAAAGAAAGGATTAAACTATAAACAACTGAGGAACATATCAATCACGAAACTACATATCATCTCAAATACCCAGTTAGGATAAGAAAACTCTACAGTTTCCTTCAAAGATGCGAGAAACGCTCTCCTTTCTCTAATTCTACTAACCGTGCATGTAGAAAACTTCATTGGGAGATACGTAGATTTGAATGCAAACGAGAAAGTTTTCTGATTTTACCTAGGAATTACAAAATGTTTTTTCGTGCAATCGCTAGAAGGACTAAACCTACCAATAACATTTCTTCACTTATCGTTGATGATTTGCCCTTATCTTCTCCCATTGAAATGGCCAATGCATTCTCTAAACCCTTCTCTACTGCCATAACCTTTCCAGTGTCATGTCCTCTTCCATCCCCGTCGGTTATTTCTTCGCTTGAATTTTTACCGGTTGTTTCTCCTTCTGACGTCTACAGTGTCATTGATCGGATTAGTCCCAAATGCAATAGATCTCCTGACTCAATTCCTTATATATTCATCAAGAATTGCAAAGATTCGCTATCGGTTCCCTTGTCAATTATATTTTCCAATTGCTCAACACTAGGTTATTATCCCTCTGCTTGGAAATCAGGAATTGTAATACCTATTCACAAGAAAGGAAAAAGAACTGACATCAATAATTTCCGACCAATAACTTTAGGGTGTTCGTTCTCTAAAATCTTTGAAAAACACTTATATAACCTTTTATACAGTCATCTGGAAATGAGCCACATTCTTTATCCTAATCAATCGGGATTTAGATGTAAACGATCAACTGTTTCATCTCTCGTTCATGCTCACTCTGTGTATCTCTCTCTACTGTCTAAAAAGTGTACTTTTGATATTTGTTTCATTGATTTCTCCAAGGCATTCGACACTGTGGATCATAGGTTTTTACTTCATAAACTCAAATGTGCAGGTGTTTGCTCTTCTCTTCTTTCTCTCATACAATCATTTCTTACTAACAGGTCCGTTCGTGTTTTGGTTGATGATTGCTTATCTAAATCTGAGCCAACAACGGTTGGAGTTCCACAAGGGAGTTGCCTAGGTCCTCTTTTCTTTTCTTTGTTTCGTAACGATCTAATAGACTGGTTGCCAACTGCTGTTCATTGTTTTCTGTATGCCGATGATGTTAAGTTGTTCTCCGAATCGCCTGCATTACTCCAAGCCGCTATTGACATCGTACATGACTTTGGCCTAACCTGGTCCTTAATCATTTCTATTCCTAAATGTTCAGTGGTGCACTGCGTGTCTAACAATCCATTTACTACTTATCGTATTGGCGCTGATCAGTTACCTTCTGTTACTTCTGTTAAAGATTTAGGAATATTCTTTGATCATGCTCTCTCATTTACTCACCACATTAACCAAACTGTTTCTAAAGCCACAAAAGCTATGAATGTAATTCTTCGCTCTTTCAAGACATCTTCTATTTTAGTACTTGTCCGCGCCTTTAAGGCTTACATTCTTCTACTTCTAGAATATGGCTGTGAATTGTGGTCTCCATTGGCCATTGGTAATATTAACGCACTTGAACGAGTTCAGCGATCATTTAGTAGACGCGTATTCGCGAGAGCCGGTCTTTCAACAACCAACTATCTGTCCCGGTTGCGGACTCTATCGCTTTCTACTTTAGAATACCGTCGTCGCATTCTTGATCTATGTTTTGTTCACAAAATTGTTCACGGTAACACTGCAATTGATCAACATCATTTATTCAAGATCTCACCAACTCCTCTTCAACATCGCTCTTCCCACTCCCTCCGTATTTTGCTTCCGTTTAAACTGCCCAATTCTCATAGCACCTGTGTTTCTCGATGCATTAATGTATGGAACACTTTACTCGCTAAAATTGTGATTCTACCCTCTTCCTTATTATTTAAGAAGGCCATCCTGGCACTTCCTCAGGGGGTAATTCTTACTGAATCCAAGTTACATTGTGTTTAACCTACCGATTCCTGTGATTATATATGTTTGAGTTTACTTTTTTTTTCTTATAAAATCGCATCTGCGTAACCATCCATGTACTATACTTGCGTATATACAGGAATAAAGAATGTATATTGCCAACTTATTTCGACTGTGTTTTCAATGAGCAAGATAGTTTCTTACACCTATCATCTTGTTCTCTCAGCGCCCCTGAGTGTCTTTTTTGGGGAATACAAAAAGGTTTCTGGGAGTTTTCCAAAAGATTCAGGCTAAGCTAACGAATCGAACTGACAATTCGAGAATCGCAAGTGGAGATAGAAGCCAGAAGCTCCGGACTCACGTATCGATAGTGGCAATCTGAGGCATTTAGGCCAATTTGAAGACGAGATCCTGTAAGGAATTCCATTAATCATTGTTCTCATATTCTCTCACTATCTATTTTTTTGTGTATGGTAACGCTCTACAAACCCTGGTTAGGCAGCGGAGGTTCGGTGCCGCCCGAGTGCCATTTTTGCCCGTACGATAGATTTCTTTCATTCATATCTCTTATCCCTCTTTTTGAGAATATCTATCTCTTTCTTGCTCTCTCTAATTTTGTGTGTCGATCTCTGAACCCACCCAACTCACTATCCTTCTTCCTCTATCTCTTCATCTCTGTCTTAATCTCTCTCTATCTCTTTATTTTTGACTTTCCCTTTCTCTTCCTCCTTCAAAAGTCAGATAAAGAAATGTTTTTAACCATACACCTAAAAATAATAATAATAATAATAATAATAATAATAATAATAATAATAATAATAATAATAATAACAATAAAAAAATTAATAATAATGATAATATTAATAATAATAATCATAATAATAATAATAATAATAATAATAATAATAATAATAATAATAATAATAATATTATTAATAATAATAATAAGAATAAGAATAAGAATAATAATAATAATAATAATAATAATAATAATAATAATAATAATAATAATAATAATAATAATAATAATAATAATAATAATAATAATAAATAAAATAATAAAATAATAAAAAAAAAAATAATAATAATAACAATAATAATAATAATAATAATAATATTGATAATATTAATAATAATAATATTAATAATAATGATAATAATAATAATAATAATAATAATAATAATAATAATAATAACAATAATAACAATAATAATAATAATAATAATAATAATAATAATATTAATAATAATAATGCTATTGAAAGTAAAAATAATACACACATATAACTCTCAATAGACATCATAAATAAATAAAAACATATTCAAATTACATATAAGTTATTAAAACTATGTACCTTCAGTCACATTCTTCCGCATGACAACGGTAGTTTCTTTGTGGTGCAATTGGTCGGAAACCGGCTCGAGTACCAGTGAATAGTTTCTGCTGTTCACCGTGACATTCAGCTGCAGAAAACCATCTGGACGCTCTGACCAGGACGGCCATATCGTTGAGTGAGCGGGGACTGCAATTTTTCTTATTTCTTCGTAACAGTGATTCACTCAATGATTCATTGATTCAGTTATTCAATAATTCATTCATTTATTCATTCAGTCATTCATACAAACATTAATCCACTTATTTGTTATAAATATCACTATTTGTTTGTTTTCTCGAATTTGCATGAAATTTTTTTTACAAGTTTAAGAAGTTTTTTTAATTAAGAAGTTTTAGAAGCTTTGGACTGACTCTAAAAAAAACTCTGCTAAATATATTTTTACAGTCAAAACGAGAGTATTTAGCTAAACAATCTAAATTCTAGAGGAAACTAGTTGGAAAAATTTAGAATAATTAAAAAAATTGGTTTTTACATATAGTTTTAAGGAAATATCCATGAGCCTTTCTTCTCATTACGAAATTGGGAAATTTCAGCAGCCAGTAAATGACATTCCGTAGCTTTGAAAAACGCTACGGAAAGAAAAAAAGTATGTCTCTTCGAAAGACGTAGGAGTGAAAAAATCATATACTTATGTCAACAAAAAAGGCTTTTTTTATTGTTTTCAATCAATAACTCTATAATCAATAACTTAGAACGATACCATGAATGAGAAATCACAGTTACCAAACAAAAATTTAGCTTATAACTACAGAAAAAAAGTATAAGAAAACTAGCAGCTTTTTTTTCAATTCTTACAGTTTTATAGTCTGATTCAACACTGAATAGCTCCTGGTATACTCTCGTGCCACTAAAAAAACATTCAGTACGCAGTCGCTCACACTTTTGAAGTTAAGAACAAGGTTGAAAAAGTACAAGACGCTGTTTGTAATGTCTTTGAAAACTTTTCTCACAACAAACAAACCTATACTCACAACAAAAGAGTTGCTCACTGGAACTTTAACGAGTAACCTTTATTCGAATGTCAGCACTGAGGCATCATTTATACATGATATGTATCATTATATGTATAACAAGCGTCAAGCGGGTAGTATCACATCATAGAATGGGAAAGTGAGAACCATTCTATATGATAGAGCGGTCACTATAATAGAATAAAAGTTGGACAGCTGAAATTGAAAACGAAAAAGCAGAACAGTTTCTGAAGATCATACTTTTTTAGCACAGTTCTATGACAGTATGCAGGGAACACGAACCCACCATGAAGTGATAACAGAAAGGAGTTTTTTGACCAGAAGTGTAACAATATAAAAACAAAAGGGTTAGGAATCAAGACTAAAGAGGAGCAGGCTGATCGGTATGACTCAAAAACAATAATAATCTAAAATATTGATCGGTGGATAATTCCAACTAAAAATTCAAAAAGTGATAATTAATCATCATCTATTATTTTCATTAAAACTCTCGAAAAATCATAGAACAAAACTTAGAGATGTAACATATGATATCAAAATAACTCACCGCATTTATCGTGAGACACGAGAAAAAAACTCAAAACGTGACAATTAATCATTAATCATAAAAAATTAAATTCAGAGCGCAGCAAACCAAATCTACATACAGCACTCTCTTTCTCATTCAGACTAGCTTGACAATTACTAAAATGATTATAAAGTCACATAAAAAACTATAGTTATCCTTGCTTTGATTGGAAAAATTACTCTTTTGCTATAGCTAAGCCCAACCGAAAAAAATTATTGTTTTTGTTTATTTATTCACAAACATTATTTAAATTTGACAACACATGGATACACAGTAAACGCTAATTTGTTTCATATTACTCTTCAATTACTTTCATATCACTCTTCAATTAAGAATTCTCGAGTTTTAATGAAATTCATAACATTAATTTCGTGAAGCTAACGAAGAAAGAGAAAGAATAAAGGGCTTCTGAGATTCGTAACGTGCATAAGTATATCAATAGATGACAAACAATTGAACTATCGCACAGAAAAAAAGCTAGTCCGCCGGGCGGAAAAAAACTCAAACCGGGAGCGCGTGTTACAATTACATTTTGAAGATATATCAATAGAGCTCTTCTTAGTTTTCACAGTGAAAACTTCAGGTTCGGATACTAGTATATATTGGTCGATAGTTTGAGATAATACCTCGCCGAAAGGTAAGAAAACGAGTTGAAAAGCGGTGGTCTGTATGAGCAATGATTGTGGAATGCGTAACTAGAAGTTATAGTGAGGTAGTCCCTAATTTATACCAATAAATGACTTGAATGTATAGATTTTATTGTTGTTATGTCTGTGAACCGTTGAGAATCTCATATGCGAATAAAATGCCCGTTTTAGTTCTCCGGGACAACAAAATTACCTCTTTTTTGTAATAAAAACTTTTATAAGTGTTGACTTTTGGTTTTGGTTCAAACTAAGAACAAAAGTTTCAAACTAAGAACGATAGTTCAATCATTTGTAAGAACAAAAGATTTATCGATTAGCAGCGATGTCGTTTGTGTGTTGTGAGAAATAAACTTGTTCTTGATTGATGAGTTATTTCAACTCGGATTCTTTACTTTGATGAATAACCTCGATGATGAATAACTCCGATTTTTGTTACCTTGCCGTAGTGACGTAGTTCCAAATGTATACCGAAGTTCCTCTGGCGAGAAGAACTGAACGATTGCACTGGTGCACTGCAAGAAAAACCATGAAGTGCGGATCGTTACCATGTTTCATTAAGCATCATGCAGTCATATCTCATGCTCAACTAATGCCCGACGGGCCCATCCAAGCACACCATCTACCCATTCGACTTCTCACCGGCTCTTCGACGTAATGTGCACACATAAAAATTATGGAAAATGACATATATACATTTGAAAGTATGACTATTCATACTTATAATTTATTACTATTTATACTTATATGTAGTATGAAAGTATCACTATTTATACTTAATAAGTATAAATAATCAAACTTTCAAATGTATATGTGTCAACTCCCATACTTTTTGTGTGTACCCATCAAAACCTGGATTGTAAAGTAAACCTTTGATGTGCCGATTGAACTTTCAAAAAGCTCTAATTTTGGGTTGTAACGTCTTTTTTGAAGGCGAAATGGCTCGTAATGAACTCACAATGTGTTTTGGGACTCACTTTTCCTGTTTTAGCGACATAATGACGTGCGAAAGGCACTGAATGTTTTATGATTTACTCTTCTCTGGTGGGTGTATACTGAATAAGAATAAGGTGTGGCTCCGAATGGGTTGCATTTCTTCTCGATAATGCTCAGCGACAGGAAGAAAAACGTGATTGAGTGTGTGAGCAGTCAAAAAGAACTACATTAGAAAACAAAACTAGTAAACCTTAACTTCGGTAAAATAGTTGAAAAAGCCATGAAAACAATTACAGTAACGGGAAGTTTCTGATCTACATTTCATCCGATTTTTCAGATATGAAACGAACGAGAAGTAAAAAGTACAGTGTCTGAGCACGAATAGAAATAAAATATTAAATAAAAAATAATAGAATTTTTCGCCTAAATAAAAACATGTTAAAAAGAATGCGTTATTGAGGAAAAATTATCAGCGACTTTTCGGAAGTTTATAAGAATTTAATACTGAAAAAAAGGATGCTACTAAAAAAGGAAAAAGGAAAAGGATGCTACTTTTTATGATAAGTACTTCTCGCTAGATTTGTGATCAAACATGTGTATGTATTGTTCTTCAAATGTAGCTTTTTCTTTATTCTTTTCTCAATTTAGCATTTCTCAGCTAGAAAGGTCTTTGATCCTTTATCTAAACTTCCTTCTTCCTCTAACTAGACAAAGTTTTATGTTTTGAAGTTCCTCTGTTTCTCTTTTTCTGATTTCAGGTATTTCACAATCTATACGTATTTCCTAGTCTATCTCCATGCTCTTCCTTGAAAATACGATCTCTCTCATTCTCTCTCTCTCTCTTTCTCCCTCTGTCTCTATCTCTCCCTCTCTCTCTTTCTCTCCCTCTCTCTTAACCATCTATATAAATTTCTCTCGCTCCCTATTTCTTATTTTGTCCTTTCAATGTCTCAATCTCGAATTTACCGATCGCGCATGATATCTAATGCTGAAAGCGTAAAATGAATACATGTCTTTCTGCGGGCTCTCTTACTGTCGGGGAGGCTATCAAGGGCAAGAGGGAACAATAAGAGATAAGAAAAAAAAACCAAGAAAGACAGTTAAGGAGCAGACATGTGGATGCATGATATCAGCCGGAAACTACACTACACGCAGATAGGACGTGATAAGAAAAGTTCGAGTAAAACATAGGTAGAGAGGAAACTCGAGATGGATAGAGTGTGTGTGTTAGAGAAAGAGAAGGAGAGAGTGAGAGAAAGAGAGAGAGTGAGAAAAAGAGAGTGTGTGAACAACAGAGAAACAAAGATGTAGGGAAAGACAGATAGAGTGAGAGAGATATCTAGAGAGTTGAAGAGAGGGAGAGACAGAAAAAGATAGAAAAAAGACAGACAAAAAGGTAGAGAGTAATTGGGAGAGATTGAAATATATGAAGAGAGATGGAGAGAGATGAGGGGAAGAGAGAGAAAGAATCATACAAAAGATGAAGGGGCTACATCACAAAAAAATTATAGATAAATAGCGGAAGTTGACTAATTTATCGTAAAAAGAAATTTGTGACGGGGAATATAGTAATTGATCTTTTACATGTTGAAAATGATCTCAACAATTTGTTTTCCCTCACTAAACTGAATTTATTCCTAACTAAACTGAATTTATAACTGTACATTCGAATCATGGCTCAAATGAAATCGCCGAAACACCGAGAAAAAGGGCTTCGCATGTTTTCGCTTTTGTAAAATTTAACAACAAACTATGGTAAAGTGGGTTAATTTGATCAGAAAAAAAACACAAAAACTTGTCAAAAATTCAGAAAAGCATCGAAACTTCATCAATACTCGTCGGCTGGATCAAACACCACACCTATTTATGTCATTCTACTTGAAAAGTCTTGTTGTTATCTATTTAATCTTCGTTTTGGCAAAATTTTACTTAAGGGGGTCACACTTTACTTGGGGGGCCGCCTTTAATTAAAGGGGCTTTTGTTTTTAGTGTGTTTGAACTACTGTATTTTTCACATCATTTCCTCTTTTCTTGAAAAAAAAATTTGAAATAAAAAAAAACTTAGTCAGTGATTCGACAAAAAATTAATATATAATATGAAGAATTTTTTCATGCGGTATCATTCCTTAAAACAGCTAAGTCAATTTACTTATTTAAACTGCATAAAACTGAAACATTTTGGCTAATTGTTGCATACGGCCTCGTTCCTAAGCCGAACGGCCTCATTAGCATAAATTCTAACTAAGCCTAAGCAAAAAAAATCAGTGAAAAGTAACCTGACCCCCAAGTAAAGTGCAGCCCCCTAAGCAAAGTGCAGCCCCCTAAGTAAAGTGCAGCCCCCTCAGGTAACTAAAACCCTTAAGTTTTTTGTTATTTTTCGGAAAAAAATATTACTTCATCAAATCTTCATTGATTCAGAAACAGTTTTGGCAAAGACTCTCAGACTATCGACTTTTTCGTTCATTCTCCACCTTTCAGAGTTTCACAGCTAATTTTACGATTCCGCAAGCCTTTTCTGACCTTCTCGGACCATCTAAATTACATTCGATTTGTCTTCTGTAGAAATTCATAGACTATTTTTTCTTAATTCTTTTTTCCCTTTTTCAAACCCAATTTCATTTAGTGGTATGCTTACAGTAATCTCGATCACTATAAAAATTAAAAAAAACTACCAATAGTTCTATTGCTTCAAAAATTAATAAATAATTTCATGTGCACTTTTACAATTACCTAACACCTAAGCATTCTTTTTTTCTCGCCAAACTTTCGTTCTTCATCTTCTCAAACTTTATCTTCTATCTTACTGCTATCTCGATCATTTCTCTCCCTCCCTTCAGTTCTTTCTCGCTTTTTATTTATTTATTTATTTATTTATTTATTTATTTTATCTCTCTTTATCTTTTATTCAGCTCTCTATTCCACTGCACTTTTTATTTCCTATTGCTAAATCTCTTCTCAAAACACATTTGAAATATCCCCCCAAGATAAGAAGATTATACAGCTTCCTACAGAGAAGTAACAAACGAAACCCTCTCTCCATTACGTCATTACGCACATCCAAGAAACTTCACAAAGAACTAGTCAAATTCGAGGTTCTTAGGGAAGACAAGCTTAAGTTCCCGAGAAACTATAAGGTATTCTTCAGAACTATATCCAACCGCGTTAAAAGCAACACATCTATTCCTGCTCTCATAGTGAACAATAAACCAACTACTATCCCCTTCGAACAAGCAACTCACTTCGCCGAGTATTTTGATAAGTTACAACCCTTACCAATCAGTGGACCCCTTCAGATCTCTCGCCCGAATTTTCACCTCGACCACATTAATGACATCTCCCCTTTTGAGGTGAACTCCATTCTGAAACGAATAGCTCCGAAACTGAACTCTTCCCCTGACTTTATTCCAAGTAGACTACTCAAAAATTGTCTGGACTCACTGGCCATACCTCTCTCCATCATTTTCACCAACTCACTAACCTTAGGGCACTACCCTCTGGCCTGGAAAAAAGGAATAATCAAACCAGTTCATAAAAAAGGGCCCCGCTCTCAGATCGAAAATTATCGTCCTATCACTATGGTGTGCTCTATGTCAAAGGTATTCGAGAGACTGATCTTCAATATAACTTATCAATATCTGGAAACCAATGGCATACTACATCCCAAACAACATGGTTTCCGTCGGAGACGATCCACGGTAACATCCCTGGTAGAGGCTCATTCCATTTACCTCACGCTTCAGAATAAAAAAATAGACTTTGACATCTGTCTAGTCGACTTTTCACGGGCTTTCGACTCTGTAAACATAAGATTTCTTGTTCACAAACTTGAAAAAGTGGGAATAACGGGCAACCTCCTCTATCTTATCCGTTCTTTTCTCACGAGCAGGTCCTCGAAAGTCTCAATCGGAGATACATTATCAGGCCCTAAAGTATACAACAGTGGTGTTCCCCAGGGGAGTTGCCTTGGACCCCTCCTCTTTTCAATATTTATAAATGATATCATGGAGCACATAGAGCCAGATGTCCATGGTTTTCTATATGCCGATGACCTCAAAATTTTTTCCAAAAACATAGACTCTCTTCAGAAAAGTCTGGATTCCATTTCCGATTACTCACTGACCTGGGGACTTGTGATATCAACTCAAAAATGCTTTATCATGCACTGTGGTCCTAGGAATCCAAAAGTAACATATAACCTAGAAGACAATATCATACCAACTACTTCATTAGTGAAAGATCTTGGCATTACATTTCAGGAAGATATCACATTCTCTAAACATATTGAACTAACCTCCCTAAAGTCCCAAAAATGTATAAACATGATATTCAGAGCCTTTAAAACCAAATCAATTAAAGTTCTGCTCAGAATATACACCACATACATAAGACCCCTTATTGAATATGGGAGTGAGGTATGGTCCCCAATAACTATCGGTCTCGTTAACTGCATAGAAAAAGTGCAAAGATCATTTACACGAAGGTTACTACAAAGGGCCGGATTACCCAAAATGAGTTATGTTGCTAGACTGAGTTTTCTTACCATCTCCTCGCTTGAATATAGAAGAAATGTGGCCGATCTTGTGTTCATCCATAAATGTCTGCACGGAAATATTCAAGTAGATTACTCAAATATGTTTAAACTTAGCCCATCGCCTTATTCGCTGAGAGAATCGAATAACTACAGAATATGCTTGCCGTGTAAATATCAAAGCAGAACAAGCACTTGTGCCTCAAGAATGATTAATGTCTGGAATAAGTTACCTTGTTCTTTGGTTTCTACAAGCTCTTCTAGCATTTTTAGAAATGAACTTATCAAGCTTGATTGTGAGACCATTGTCACCAACTCTAGAATACATTTTTAATTCAAGTGCTTTGTTTCTTCAAATGTTTTGTTTCTGTTTCTCCTCTTTTTCCATTATATTTGTGTTCTCGGTTAGCTCTCGAATGATAAAGAGTGAGTTGAATTTTTGGAATTTCAAGTTATTATTGCGGATGAATAGTTCTTAATTGCTGATGAATAGTTCACAACTGAAGATACAAGCTTTGCTTTCTTTGCTTTTTTTGTGTGCTTTCCTATTTTCCTAAAATGAAATGTTCCTCATTGTTCTTGTCATATTTAGATCTCACTTTTCATAACCTTCACTGAATTCACTTTTCTTGTGACAGTGTCATCTGTTTCGTCACTTAACATTATGTTTTGTTTCAAGCGGAATAAAGAATTGAATTATTGCTAAATCTCTTCCTCTCTCCCTTCTCCCGCCTTCACTTTTGTAAACTCCAAAAACAACGTCGTTCTAAATCTGGTGCGAACCGCAAAGAGGGACACAGGTATTGACCGGAAGTCGTTGCAATCGGAGTGGAAATAAGCGGAAGAAAAGGAGATAAAGAGAGAAGGAAAAAGAAATAAACAGATAGAGACAGAGAGCAAGAAGGATAAAGAGAGAGTAAAAAAGAGAAAAAAAAAGATAAATATAGAGAGATAGAGAGACAAAACGAGAAAAAAAGAGAAATAAGAAAAGGGAATTACAAAAAGTTGAGAAAAAAAGAAGAATGGACAGGAAAAGATATAGATGAAGAGACATACAAAATCATGCCCGGTAGAACTGAAAACGCTCCAAAATTTAAAACATTTGAACTGTATATACTGTATATACTATTTTAAGGTATTGTTCTTTATTTTTTTTCAAGATTCTAAAAAAAAAGCAGTTTTTTGAAAATTTCAGTTAGTTTTGATATGTTTTATGAAGAATAAACCTAATCATGCTTGACTTATTCCCAGTCCTACGAACTTTCAAAATGTTCTTTTTTTGCTGAATCTTGTGGAATTTATATTTCATATAATTGAAGCCGATAGCTTCCGTCTTCTTTGAAAAACGAAGTTTTTACCCTAAAGTTTATAGAATGATCAAAAACAACCAAAAATTGTTACAGACTCGCTCTAAGTCACCAGCCTAAATGCTAAGAATAAAAAAAATCTTTTGTTAATTCTGTAAAATATTAATAAAAATATTTAATTAATTAAATTATTGAAAAAATTAATCAATACCAACGGTTAATTATGTCGTTTGAAGGTTTTTAAAAAGCTTGCATCGACATAAGAACTCAATGTATGCAATATTTCAACCTCTAACCTGCTACTTTAACAAGTTTCCGAATTGTAAGCCGATTTAATTTAAATCTTTAATTTGAATCGAAATTTCTATATTATTCTTTGATTGTTTTTTCTGGCGTTTTTTGTTATGAGCGTTATAGTGATCAGTGAGTGTGACGATGTTCGAACATTGAACGCGTTAAAAGGTTCTACAGTTTAAAGTATCAGTGATTATCAGGTAAATTTTTGTTACCTGAGTAAATTACATAACTGTTTGAGTAAATTTGGTTACCTGAGTAAATTACATAACTGTTTGAGTTAATTTGGTTACCTGAGTAAATTACATAACTGTTTGAGTAGTGTCTGAGTAGATATTGAAAAAAGAAGAGAAAAGAGACAGCAACTTAGAAAAAGGTGTCTAGATTTTGAGACTGGAAGATAGAGAGAAAGAGAGAAAAAGGCGAGAGAGAAAGAAAAAGAGATAGAGAGAGGAGAAACAAACGATACGAGGGAGAAGAGCTAATTTGCAATCCATATCTGCCTACGCATACTACACTAGTTGCTCTTTCTAATTAGCTCACCACATCATATTAGCAGTATGTATGTAGTATAATAAGTAGTTCTGTCATTTCCATCGCTTCTGTTCTGATCTATGTAGCTCTCATTTGACTTTTTCGAGTATCTCATAGAACATTTTTATACATTTCTATTTTGTTGTTGTTGAATACACCTCTCTTCATTCTCATTCTAACTCCCTGTCTCTACCTCTAGTCTTCTCTACGTCTCTCTCCCGTCCTCTCTCTCTCTCTCTCTCTCTCTCTCTCTCTTTCTCTATCTCTCTCTCTATTTCTCTCTTTCTTCTCACTCTCTTTTCTCTTTCCTGCTCTTTCACTTCTTCCCATCTTTCTTTCTTACTCTTTCTCCCCTATTTCCTCTCCAATTAGTCTATCTCCTCGATATCTCAATCTTCCCCTTCTCACCACAGTCCTTCTCTTCAACTCCCCCACGTCTTCAAACTTACCACAGTTCTCTCACACCTTTGGCTTTTCTTGTTTAACATATATCAATCTCCCATAGTAGACTTTGTAACAAGTTCTCTAACTTTCTTTAAATCTCACAAGATATCCTTCTATTATGCCTTTCATAGATTCTCTCTCGTCTGCTCGCTCTGTTTCTCGTGGCCCCTAGACTTGAAGTCTTACGCTCTCTCTCTCTCTTCCCCCACACCCCTATAATACTTTCGTCCATTACTTGATTCGGCCCTAGCATGCAGAAATTGACGCTCCGAACCATTTGACGCCCCATTAGAAGCGACACCGTCCATGGGTCGCTTTTTCGAGGTGGAAGGAAGTTTAGAACAACTTGATTGAACCTTTCCATCTCTCGCTCCCTTTTTCAACTCTTTGCTTTAATCTTCTCAATACTTTCCCATTTAGTGGCTAGTTGCTAGTAGAACACCACAACAATTTTCATGAGCGAGAGCGCTAATATAATAGTGCGGAGGAGTGGAGTAAAGAAAGGGAGGTGTGAAGAAAGGGAGAGGTTGAGACAGAGAGCAAGAGAGGGAGAGAAAAAGATACAGATATAAACAGAGAGAAAGAGAGAAAGAGAGAAAGAGAGAAGAGAGAAGAGAGAAAGAGAGAGAAAGAGAGAAAGAGAGAAAGAGAGAAAGAGAGAAAGAGAGAAAGAGAGAAAGAGAGAAAGAGAGAAAGAGAGAAAGAGAGAAAGAGAGAAAGAGAGAAAGAGAGAAAGAGAGAAGAGATAAAGAGATAAAGAGATAAAGAGAGAAAGAGAGAAAGAGAGAAAGAGAGAAAGAGAGAAAGAGAGAAAGAGAGAAAGAGAGAAAGGGAGAAAGGGAGAAAGGGAGAAAGGGAGAAAGAGAGAAAGAGAGAAAGAGAAAGAGAAAGAGAAAGGAAAAGAGAAAGGAAAAGAAAAAGAGAAAGAGAAAGAAAAAGAGAAAGAAAAAGAGAAATAAAAAGAAAATGAAAAAGAGAGAGAGATGTAGAGGGATAAAGAGAGAGCGTAGTAAGCGGGCGGTTATAGTGAGGGTAAAGACCAAATGAACGAGAAGAGCATAGTCTGTCTACTATGCCAAACCATCAAATAGCGCTTGCTTCTCTTTTTCGAATTCAATCACTTTTCTAATTCATTTGTGCACTTCGATAGAAGAAGACAAAATAACTAACTGTCTTAGCAGACCTAAAAAAACAAGAAAGATGAATCTGGATGGGCGTGGAGTTATGTTTCGAGCGAAGAGAGCGAAGGTTATACGTTCTACTTGTTGCTTAGAGAAGAAAAAAAGCGAAACTTATACTATCATTTGAAAAAGTCATACGCTCTAGTAGAGAAACAACATTAATAATTTTTAAAAATCGACTTATGGACATTCGAGTAAAGTTTGAGAATGAGCTATAATAGTTTTACTGAATGAGAAAAAAGAGTTGGAAAAAATGTCTGAAAAGGTTCAAATCATATAACTAGAAGAGATTTCCATACCAAAAAACAGTGTAAAACTTGTATAAATAATGCAATTGACCTTATCAGCTACGGAGATCCTAATTAGTTCTGTAAGGGAAATTTTATAACATAGTAATATTTAGGTAGAACTCAGTCTATCAAAGCTGCAAACTTGTGATGGTAGTTGGTAAAAGAAACAACAGAATTTCATTTCTTCAACAAAAAAACGTCAAAAAATCTGCTTAGCATACAAAAGCATGAAAAAATCTTCTCAGAGTCATCTCAATTTTAGAGTTGTTTGACTTCGGAACCCCTTGCATCAAATGAGTTGCTCTAAAAAGTCGTTTATCACTCCAAATGAAAGTCGTTTATCGTTTCTATGAGGTTCCCAAATAGTTCTGCAGTTGACGAAGCGCTTTTTTTCTTCTTTGAAGATCAGTCGAAGCTGTGCTAGTTGCGCAAGTAGATTGTCTTGATCAAGTAAAAAAGTTTAGAGAGAGGGCGAAAGCGAAATTAGCCTAATCTGAATCATTGAATCAAGCTGAAGAACGAATAAAACTCATCAATGACTGCATTTCTCCTAATCCACTATGTTTCTATGCTCCTCTCTGCCTTCAGCTTTTTCATCTCTCTAACCACACTCTTTCTTCGATCTCTTTGCTTCTCTGTATATCATATGCATTCTATCTCTTCTTTCCGGCTTACTAACTGAATCATGCTTTTTCATCCATTATATGTCTTCTTTGCCCTTTTCCTCCTTATTTTTCAAGCCTATTCATCTCCCTTTTTGTGGCTCTCTCTCTATGCTCTTTGTTCATCTCACTTTTCCGAGCTCTTTTCTTCTTGTATGATTTTTAAAAAAGTTTCTGTGAGTATTTGTGTGTCAGTGCGCGATTCTATTTGTGTGTTTTTTGTCTAGTGGAACAAGTAGGGGTCGGAGAGTGAAGCGAAAGCAGGGAAAAGGGAAGCTATTGGAGAGAATAAGAGAGCAAGGTAGGGATAGGAAGAGAGATAGAGAAAGGCAGAGAATGGGTAACATGAAAGAGAGATAAGCAAGGAAAAGGAAGATGAAAAGAAAATCATCCAAGTGCTTTCCTTAGTTCTCACCTTACTTCCACTCGTATTTAGCACCCAAAGGGGGAAGAGGGGGGGGGGGCGTTTTCAGGTGTTACAGAACATGGTCGCATTTTAGGTCACTAGTGAAGGTGTTCTTTCTAGAGCGAGAAGACTGTTCTGTTTGTAGAGATGAGTGAATGCAAGAGTGAATGAATGAGGATTGCATAAAACAAGAACACCTATTAAAATAAACCTCTTACTCCTCTCTCTTTCCCTCTCTCCCTTCTTTCTGAATCACTTTCTCTCTCTGCAGATCTTGCTCTATTGCTCTCTCTCTCTCTCTCTCTCTCTCTCTCTCTCTCTCTCTCTCTCTCTCTCTCTCTCTCTCTCTCTCTCTCTCTGTATCCCCTCTCTCTCCATCACTATTTCTTTTTTGTCTATTTCTATCTCTTTTCCTTGTTGTTCTCTCCACTTTTTTCTTCTAAATCTCTTAATCTAACCTCTTAGTTGAGAAAACTAATGCGTGAACGTTCGAGAGCTTAGCCTCGTTTTCTTCCGGAAAGAAAACTATTATGATAGCCTTGGGCGTTGAATTCACTTTTCGTCTCAAGAAAGCATTTTTGCGATTGATGAGTACATATGAAAGTATGCGAAGTAAAAACGAGAAATGTTCTGAGAAAAAGTGAAATAAAAAGAAGAGAAGGGGTTTGAACAGAAGTTCCAGTGACTTGCAGTGACTTAAATGAACAGGAGTTCCAGTGACTTGCAGTGACTTGAATGACTCTTGAAAATCCTAAACCATGCTAGTGTTGTTTTATTCACCAACTTATCTTGTTAAAGTAATTTACTTTGCATAAAGTAATTTAATTGAGACAGTGCATGCTAATTTGCTCAGAAATAAAAGATAATGGTCTGGGAAAGCGATAGAAGTGGTGAACGAGTAAACTTATCATAAAAAAGAGAGAGAGATCACCATTAAATGGTCGAGACTTTGAATAGGGCAAAAAAGGGGGAAGGGTGAAGAAAACTACAAGTTTTTTTCAAGCTAAATGTTTGGATACTGGTATTGATAAGAGCTATATCTTCACAGTTAGCCGGCCGACATTCTATGTATATGTATATGTATATAGTCTGGTGCAGAGCTTTGTAAGAAGTTTCTCCGACGTTTTAAATTTGATCTTGGACTTGCAAAGTCTCAGAACTCTCTTAGTTTTGGAACTCTTTATGAACGGAAATCCTTTGGTAAGGCTCAAAAATATGAGCTCCCATATACATAGAACAGATTGATATTATTCGGTACAAAATATTCAAAAGTGGCATGAAACGATTGGCATTCGGAGTAGAAAAAAGAGGCATTCGGAGTAGAAATAAGAAAAAAAGATGGTTAGTTTCATATAACAAACAATTTAATATTTCCTGGGATGTATAAAAGATGAAAGGAAAAACATTGAATTATTATTCTCTAAGAAGTCTATCTTTCTACATTTAACTTTAACTTTTAAAGCTTTTCTCAGGTTCTTATGGTTTTCCAAAAGCTTATGCAACAATGTTTTTCAAAGGTTTAATAACTATTTTCTTCTTTATCTGTTACATATTGACTAAAGAAGTGAAGTGAAATTGACTCATGCTACGAAACTATGCCACCAGCTTTCCGCACCTTAAAGAGAATTCAGTGGCAGAACGGTGAGAATCGAAAACTTGGTTCTATACGGTAAGAATGTGATTGGAACAATGATACTTCTTTTGTTCATTCTCGAAGCTAATAAATGACAAAACTTATGTGTAACTCAGAAAAGTATAATAGACGAATAGAGGGAAAAAGAAGTAGGGAGAGCGAAAAAGAGAGCGAAATGAGAGAGACAGAGAGAAATAGAGAGAGAGAGAGAGAAAGAGAGAGAGAGAAGTAAGAGAGTGAAGAGAGAGAGAAAGAGAGAGATAAGTAAGAGAGCTAAAAAGAGAGCGAAATGAGAGAGACAGAGAGAGAAAGAGAGAGAGAGAAAGAGAAAGAGAGAGAGAGAGAAAGAGAAAGAGAGAGAGAAGTAAGAGAGGGAAGAAAGAGAGAAAGTCAGTGATGAACTGAGAGTAAGAGGGAGATAGTGTGTATGAAGAGAGAGCAAGAGAGATAAAAAAGGTCGAGCAAAAAAAGAAAGACAATGAAGTAGATTGCCTGAAGATAGGAAGGGCTGTTTTCTGGCCAATCAAGGGCAATCGTTAGAACCATCTCCATATGCTATTTGTCTTATGATTTCGAAGGAAAAAGTGACATTGAAACAAGTCGAGAGACATTTCCATCAGAAATGCTACCCTGAAGCTGGTTCAGTTTACAGTTCTATTCCAATCTGTGACATTGAGGTAACCCGCGGTTTGGCCTTGTTACAAGATAGCAAAATTGAAAGATAGGTATATAAGCTCCAGGAATAAGTTGAAGATTATGAAGAGACCCTTACTAGACTAAAATATTGATGCTGAGGTTGCTTGTCCTTCACTTAGTGTTATAAATTCAATGGACCGAAGGAAAGACAGAAATACCCAGATAAACACATATACAGAAAAGATATTTAAAAAAAATAGCTGAATGAAAAAAAAGCTAAAAATCAAATTAACTAGCTAGAGATAGAGAAAGAAATAAAGAAGTCATAAAAATTGTAGGCAGAACATCAATAAAAGAACGGTTAAATGTTTGGAGAAGCCTGGGAAAGATGGAATCGTTAAGTGTCAATAATTAGCTTTAAGGAGAAGTAAAAAGGGAGAAGCATTTGATTAGATGAAAGGAGAGAAAAGGGGAAGGGCAATGCAACTCTTTTGGCACAAGTGGATAAGTAAATTCAGACTCAGACACTCAATTCAGACAGGTCTCAATGATCACTGTGGAAGGTTTGAAGAAAAAGTATAGGAAAAATAAGTTAAAGTAGTTTTTATCCACACAAGTGAGATCTGAACACCTATAGAAGGGACTTAGGAATCTGAATAGGAAACAGAACCGGCCTCAGTCATATAAAGTCATATATTAGTCATATAGTCATATATGTGACAAAAAAGTCATATACAAAAAGTCGGCCTCAGTTATATATGTGACAAAAACTAGGTCGAATCCGAGTTAAATGGCAATAGAAAAACAAATGAGAACGATAGACTTTCGGTGATCCAACAACAGAGTGAATGAAATTTCAGTGATTTGATGAACATAGTAATTTCATAAAAGTTACCAGTTATACTCTCTGGAAATTTACCGGTGAGCCACAACCATAAAGGCACAAGAATCTGCTTGATCTTGAGGCAAAACAGACTTTTGTGATGAGCTTAAAAACAATGAATAAGTTTGTTCAGTGCTGGTCCATCTTATTTACAATGCTATATTCAAATGATTGAACTATCGTACAGAAAAAAGCTAGTCCACCGGGCGGGATTGAACCCAATCATCTCTGACTCAAACCGGTAGCGCGTGTTACCATCACAACACGGGGACACATTGCTGCATAATCCGTGCCATAGTGCTATATTCATTAAACTAGATCAAATGTTCATTATATGCAGATTTTCAAACAAGGACTTAAGCCCAAAAAGTACTGAGCAGAGCTCAAAAACTTTTTAAATGTTTAAAAACCAGTGTTTTTTTAAGTGTTTAAAAACCAGTGTTTTTTTAAGTGTTTAAAAACCTGAGCACTGCTGGTTATTAATTTTGCCCTAACTTTTACTCGACCTTTACCACGAACCTGTACAGCTATTAGCAGAAGCACTGAATGGGAGATGGCCATTACTGGCTTGCTGAACAGCTGAAAAGCTGCTCCAGACAGTCTAGACAGTCTCCAGGAGAAGTTTGATCAGTCGCTGATGGAATCCAGTTCTATGGCAGCTGACCAGCTGCTTCTTCTTAGGGTTCGAAAGCTACATGAAACGGTATTCAGGCTGGTATCTTCTACCGGAAAATCATACATGCTTACTGTCACAAGCTTCTGTGATATACATACATACAGCGAGAAAATGATGGAGAAAAAGAATTACAATATATTACATCCTGTGAGTACATTCATTACATCTAATGGAAATACATAAAATATAAACTGTAAACTTGGAAAAGTTCAAAGAGGAGAGCGGGTAACAGGAAATGAGAGTCGCTCGTGATGGGGTAATGGCTGCGAGGACAGAAAAGGACGAGGAAAGCTGAAGAAATTAAAGAGACGAGAAAGTTTTTCTACAAGAAACACAAAGAGGAAGAGGAAAAGGAAAACAGAGAGAGAGAGAGAGAGAGAGAGAGAGAGAGAGAGAGAGAGAGAAAGAGAGAGAAACAAGAAAAAGAACAATACGGAAAGATTTAAAGGAAAAGCGAAAGAAACGCGGAAAGAGAAATACAAAGCAGGAGGAGTATAGAGAGTAGCCAAAGAAGAGGGCGTGGCTTATTCTTACTAACACCGCTTTCTCTGCTAGCTTCAAAAAGATGTGACTGTTTTATAGAGGAGAGGAGAACCGTTGGTGTTTGGAACATAATCACTCAAGAAAAACTGAAAGTATTCAGTTAGGTTGTATTCGCAGTTCTCTCAACTGTTTCTTTTTCCAGAAGGAAGGGAGAAACAACCAAAGGACTCACTAGTTAGGCCTTGCTGAACGTGGAATACTGAAGATTATAGAGACAAAATGCTGAAACTCAACCTTTGCTGACCGAAACGAGTCGCTATTAGTATGAAGCTGAATCACCGGAAAGTAAAAGATTTAATAAAATCCTTATTTCAGTAATTGTGACAATAACTTATGGGACGCGTCTTATGTGAATTTAGGGAAAGACTCACTAGAAACTTAAAGACTCTGCAGTGACAAAGTTTGAGAAGAACTTACACAAAAAAACTGTTTTTTTTTAAAACAAAAAAAACTGTTTTTTTTTAAACAAAAAAAAACTTCTTTTTTTTTAAAACAAAAAAAACTGGAAAATATGTGGAAACTTTCTTTCAAACAGTGTAAGAAAACTTTACAATTAAGTGAGTTCAAATGATAAATCAGTTTGAAACTTAAGTGAGTTCAAATGATAAATCAGTTTGACAATTAAGTGAGTTCAAATGATAAATCAGTTTGACAATTAAGTGAGTTCAAATGATAAATCAGTTTGACAATTAAGTGAGTTCAAATGATAAATCAGTTTGACAATTAAGAGAGTTCCAATGATAAATCAGTTTGACAATTAAGTGAGTTCAAATGATAAATCAGTTTGACAATTAAGTGAGTTCAAATGATAAATCAGTTTGACAATTAAGTGAGTTCAAATGATAAATCAGTTTGACAATTAAGTGAGTTCAAATGATAAATCAGTTTGACAATTAAGTGAGTTCAAATGATAAATCAATTTGACAATTAAGTGAGTTCAAATGATAAATCAGTTTGACAATTAAGTGAGTTCAAATGATAAATCAGTTTGACAATTAAGTGAGTTCAAATGATAAATCAGTTTGACAATTAAGTGAGTTCAAATGATAAATCAGTTTGACAATTAAGTGAGTTCAAATGATAAATCAGTTTGACAATTAAGTGAGTTCAAATGATAAATCAGTTTGACAATTAAGTGAGTTCAAATGATAAATCAGTTTGACAATTAAGTGAGTTCAAATGATAAATCAGTTTGACAATTAAGTGAGTTCAAATGATAAATCAGTTTGACAATTAAGTGAGTTCAAATGATAAATGAGTTTGACAATTAAGTGAGTACAAATGATAAATCAGTTTGACAATTAAGTGAGTTCAAATGATAAATCAGTTTGACAATTAAGTGAGTTCAAATGATAAATCAGTTTGACAATTAAGTGAGTTCAAATGATAAATCAGTTTGACAATTAAGAGAGTTCCAATGATAAATCAGTTTGACAATTAAGTGAGTTCAAATGATAAATCAGTTTGACAATTAAGTGAGTTCAAATGATAAATCAGTTTGACAATTAAGTGAGTTCAAATGATAAATCAGTTTGACAATTAAGTGAGTTCAAATGATAAATCAGTTTGACAATTAAGTGAGTTCAAATGATAAATCAATTTGACAATTAAGTGAGTTCAAATGATAAATCAGTTTGACAATTAAGTGAGTTCAAATGATAAATCAGTTTGACAATTAAGTGAGTTCAAATGATAAATCAGTTTGACAATTAAGTGAGTTCAAATGATAAATCAGTTTGACAATTAAGTGAGTTCAAATGATAAATCAGTTTGACAATTAAGTGAGTTCAAATGATAAATCAGTTTGACAATTAAGTGAGTTCAAATGATAAATCAATTTGACAATTAAGTGAGTTCAAATGATAAATCAGTTTGACAATTAAGTGAGTTCAAATGATAAATCAGTTTGACAATTAAGTGAGTTCAAATGATAAATCAGTTTGACAATTAAGTGAGTTCAAATGATAAATCAGTTTGACAATTAAGTGAGTTCAAATGATAAATCAGTTTGACAATTAAGTGAGTTCAAATGATAAATCAGTTTGACAATTAAGTGAGTTCAAATGATAAATCAGTTTGACAATTAAGTGAGTTCAAATTATAAATCAGTTTGACAATTAAGTGAGTTCAAATGATAAATCAGTTTGACAATTAAGTGAGTTCAAATGATAAATCAGTTTGACAATTAAGTGAGTTCAAATGATAAATCAGTTTGACAATTAAGTGAGTTCAAATGATAAATCAGTTTGACAATTAAGTGAGTTCAAATGATAAATCAGTTTGACAATTAAGTGAGTTCAAATGATAAATCAGTTTGACAATTAAGTGAGTTCAAATGATAAATCAGTTTGACAATTAAGTGAGTTCAAATGATAAATGAGTTTGACAATTAAGTGAGTACAAATGATAAATCAGTTTGACAATTAAGTGAGTTCAAATGATAAATCAGTTTGACAATTAAGTGAGTTCAAATGATAAATCAGTTTGACAATTAAGTGAGTTCAAATGATAAATCAGTTTGACAATTAAGAGAGTTCCAATGATAAATCAGTTTGACAATTAAGTGAGTTCAAATGATAAATCAGTTTGACAATTAAGTGAGTTCAAATGATAAATCAGTTTGACAATTAAGTGAGTTCAAATGATAAATCAGTTTGACAATTAAGTGAGTTCAAATGATAAATCAGTTTGACAATTAAGTGAGTTCAAATGATAAATCAATTTGACAATTAAGTGAGTTCAAATGATAAATCAGTTTGACAATTAAGTGAGTTCAAATGATAAATCAGTTTGACAATTAAGTGAGTTCAAATGATAAATCAGTTTGACAATTAAGTGAGTTCAAATGATAAATCAGTTTGACAATTAAGTGAGTTCAAATGATAAATCAGTTTGACAATTAAGTGAGTTCAAATGATAAATCAGTTTGACAATTAAGTGAGTTCAAATGATAAATCAGTTTGACAATTAAGTGAGTTCAAATGATAAATCAGTTTGACAATTAAGTGAGTTCAAATGATAAATCAGTTTGACAATTAAGTGAGTTCAAATGATAAATCAGTTTGACAATTAAGTGAGTTCAAATGATAAATCAGTTTGACAATTAAGTGAGTTCAAATGATAAATCAGTTTGACAATTAAGTGAGTTCAAATGATAAATCAGTTTGACAATTAAGTGAGTTCAAATGATAAATCAGTTTGACAATTAAGTGAGTTCAAATGATAAATCAGTTTGACAATTAAGTGAGTTCAAATGATAAATCAGTTTGACAATTAAGTGAGTTCAAATGATAAATGAGTTTGACAATTAAGTGAGTACAAATGATAAATCAGTTTGACAATTAAGTGAGTTCAAATGATAAATCAGTTTGACAATTAAGTGAGTTCAAATGATAAATCAGTTTGACAATTAAGTGAGTTCAAATGATAAATCAGTTTGACAATTAAGTGAGTTCAAATGATAAATCAGTTTGACAATTAAGTGAGTTCAAATGATAAATCAGTTTGACAATTAAGTGAGTTCAAATGATAAATCAGTTTGACAATTAAGTGAGTACAAATGATAAATCAGTTTGACAATTAAGTGAGTTCAAATGATAAATCAGTTTGACAATTAAGTGAGTTCAAATGATAAATCAGTTTGACAATTAAGTGAGTTCAAATGATAAATCAGTTTGACAATTAAGTGAGTTCAAATGATAAATCAGTTTGACAATTAAGTGAGTTCAAATGATAAATCAGTTTGACAATTAAGTGAGTTCAAATGATAAATCAGTTTGACAATTAAGTGAGTTCAAATGATAAATCAGTTTGACAATTAAGTGAGTTCAAATGATAAATCAGTTTGACAATTAAGTGAGTACAAATGATAAATCAGTTTGACAATTAAGTGAGTTCAAATGATAAATCAGTTTGACAATTAAGTGAGTTCAAATGATAAATCAGTTTGACAATTAAGTGAGTTCAAATGATAAATCAGTTTGATGTCATAGAAAAAGGCTCTTCGCAATTAACATGAAGATAAAAAAATTTAAGTAATTGTTTTAGGCGAAACAAATGGATATTCAAAATTGTCTGTGCGAAAATGATTTTTGTGTTCTAGAACTAGCCAATTCAAGATTTTCTAGAACTAGTCAATGATTATATCTCAAAAATGATGAGGCAATGTAAGTATATGAGAAGAAGCCTGATAGTAAAAGGCGAATAATTAATGACACCGGACAAAGATGAGAAATTTGGGGGAAGGGGGGCCGGGGGGGCCTGGAAGAGATGAGATAGATGAGGATAAGCAAATGAGAAACACAGAAAAAGGAAATAGTGTGTTAAAGGTTGTGAGACAGAGAGAAGTGAGAGTGAGAGAGAACGAGAGCGACATAGAGAAAGGCCAGACTTTAGAAATGAAGATAGTTAACCCTTCAAATACAATTTTCTTGTATGGTTAGGATGAAGCTATATGTAGCTGTAAAAGTTACTTTTAGACCGAGAGAAACTCTTATCTCCGGAAATGAGATATAAAGATAACAGAGAACGCAAAAGAAAGAGAGAGGAAGAAAGAGAGAGAGAGAAAGAGAAAAAGAGAGAGAAAGAAAGAGAGCGATAGAGATATAAAGAGAAAAAAGAGAGAGATAGAAAGAGAGAGAGAGACAGAAAGAGGAAGAGGGCTAGAAAACAAAGAGAAAATAGAGATAAAGAGAGAAATAAAACGAGAGAGAGAGAGAGAGAGAGAGAGAGAGAGAGAGAGAGAGAGAGAGAGAGAGATGTGACAAAGCGGGACTAATGCTAAATAATCAGTCAATGGTAAACTTCATACTGATATCCCTTGAACAAGAATGAAAACAAGCAAGCAACTTATTGATCGTTCAAGTTTGAGATATGGGAATCTCTGTCGTCAACATAGTAAGTTAGCAAGCATTAGCAATCAAGCAGTCACTAAGTTTCCCAAAAAAGTTTCTCAGACAGTTTGATTGTTCTAGAGAGCGTTTTTGAGAAGTTTTGTTTCGAAAAACATGAAACTTCTTCCAAAGTTTCACAGTCTCGCACTAGTTTTTGAAACTACAATGCTTTTAAAAACTTCGATGATATTCCTGCTTGTTTTTTTCTGTTTGTTCCGAGAATTTTATGTTTCATTAGTTTAAGCACTGTTCGCTTGATATACGTTTTTTGTTAAAACTTTTTTCACGCACTGTTTTATGTGTGAACATCTTTCAGTAGAACATGGGGTTTTGCGAATTCAACAAGAGGATGTGTGCCATGGTGCTCTGAGCTGTTGAAATTCAACAAGAGGATGTGTGCCATGGTGCTCTGAGCTGTTGAAATTCAACAAGAGGATGTGCCATGATGCTCTGAGCTGTTGAAATTCAACAAGAGGATGTGTGCCATGGTGCTCTGAGCTGTTGAAATTCAACAAGAGGATGTGTGCCATGGTGCTCTGAGCTGTTTAAATTCAACAAGAGGATGTGTGCCATGGTGCTCTGAGCTGTTTAAATTCAACAAGAGGATGTGTGCCATGGTGCTCTGAGCTGTTGAAATTCAACAAGAGGATGTGTGCCATGGTGCTCTGAGCTGTTGAAATTCAACAAGAGGATGTGTGCCATGGTGCACTGAGCTGTTGAAATTCAACAAGAGGATGTGTGCCATGGTGCTCTGAGCTGTTTAAATTCAACAAGAGGATGTGTGCCATGGTGCTCTGAGCTGTTGAAATTCAACAAGAGGATGTGTGCCATGGTGCTCTGAGCTGTTTAAATTCAACAAGAGGATGTGTGCCATGGTGCTCTGAGCTGTTGAAATTCAACAAGAGGATGTGTGCCATGGTGCTCTGAGCTGTTGAAATTCAACAAGAGGATGTGTGCCATGGTGCACTGAGCTGTTGAAATTCAACAAGAGGATGTGTGCCATGGTGCTCTGAGCTGTTTAAATTCAACAAGAGGATGTGTGCCATGGTGCTCTGAGCTGTTGAAATTCAACAAGAGGATGTGTGCCATGGTGCTCTGAGCTGTTTAATTTCAACAAGAGGATGTGTGCCATGGTGCTCTGAGCTGTTGAAATTCAACAAGAGGATGTGTGCCATGGTGCTCTGAGCTGTTGAAATTCAACAAGAGGATGTGTGCCATGGTGCTCTGAGCTGTTGAAATTCAACAAGAGGATGTGTGCCATGGTGCTCTGAGCTGTTGAAATTCATCAAGAGGATGTGTGCCATGATGCTCTGAGCTGTTGAAATTCAACAAGAGGATGTGTGCCATGGTGCTCTGAGCTGTTGAAATTCAACAAGAGGATGTGTGCCATGGTGCTCTGAGCTGTTTAAATTCAACAAGAGGATGTGTGCCATGGTGCTCTGAGCTGTTGAAATTCAACAAGAGGATGTGTGCCATGGTGCTCTGAGCTGTTGAAATTCAACAAGAGGATGTGTGCCATGGTGCTCTGAGCTGTTGAAATTCAACAAGAGGATGTGTGCCATGGTGCTCTGAGCTGTTGAAATTCAACAAGAGGATGTGTGCCATGGTGCTCTGAGCTGTTGAAATTCAACAAGAGGATGTGTGCCATGGTGCTCTGAGCTGTTGAAATTCAACAAGAGGATGTGTGCCATGGTGCTCTGAGCTGTTTAAATTCAACAAGAGGATGTGTGCCATGGTGCTCTGAGCTGTTGAAATTCAACAAGAGGATGTGTGCCATGGTGTTCTGAGCTGTTGAAATTCAACAAGAGGATGTGTGCCATGTTGCTCTGAGCTGTTGAAATTCAACAAGAGGATGTGTGCCATGGTGCTCTGAGCTGTTTAAATTCAACAAGAGGATGTGTGCCATGGTGCTCTGAGCTGTTGAAATTCAACAAGAGGATGTGTGCCATGGTGCTCTGAGCTGTTGAAATTCAACAAGAGGATGTGTGCCATGGTGCTCTGAGCTGTTGAAATTCAACAAGAGGATGTGTACCATGGAGCTCTGAGCTGTTGAAATTCAACAAGAGGATGTGTGCCATGGTGCTCTGAGCTGTTGAAATTCAACAAGAGGATGTGTGCCATGGTGCTCTGAGCTGTTGAAATTCAACAAGAGGATGTGTGCCATGGTGCACTGAGCTGTTGAAATTCAACAAGAGGATGTGTGCCATGGTGCTCTGAGCTGTTGAAATTCAACAAGAGGATGTGTGCCATGGTGCTCTGAGCTGTTGAAATTCAACAAGAGGATGTGTGCCATGGTGCTCTGAGCTGTTGAAATTCAACAAGAGGATGTGTGCCATGGTGCTCTGAGCTGTTGAAATTCAACAAGAGGATGTGTGCCATGGTGCTCTGAGCTGTTGAAGTTCAACAAGAGGATGTGTACCATGGAGCTCTGAGCTGTTGAAATTCAACAAGAGGATGTGTGCCATGGTGCTCTGAGCTGTTGAAATTCAACAAGAGGATGTGTGCCATGGTGCTCTGAGCTGTTTAAATTCAACAAGAGGATGTGTGCCATGGTGCTCTGAGCTGTTGAAATTCAACAAGAGGATGTGTGCCATGGTGCTCTGAGCTGTTGAAATTCAACAAGAGGATGTGTGCCATGGTGCACTGAGCTGTTGAAATTCAACAAGAGGATGTGTGCCATGGTGCTCTGAGCTGTTTAAATTCAACAAGAGGATGTGTGCCATGGTGCTCTGAGCTGTTGAAATTCAACAAGAGGATGTGTGCCATGGTGCTCTGAGCTGTTTAAATTCAACAAGAGGATGTGTGCCATGGTGCTCTGAGCTGTTGAAATTCAACAAGAGGATGTGTGCCATGGTGCTCTGAGCTGTTGAAATTCAACAAGAGGATGTGTGCCATGGTGCTCTGAGCTGTTGAAATTCAACAAGAGGATGTGTGCCATGGTGCTCTGAGCTGTTGAAATTCATCAAGAGGATGTGTGCCATGATGCTCTGAGCTGTTGAAATTCAACAAGAGGATGTGTGCCATGGTGCTCTGAGCTGTTGAAATTCAACAAGAGGATGTGTGCCATGGTGCTCTGAGCTGTTTAAATTCAACAAGAGGATGTGTGCCATGGTGCTCTGAGCTGTTGAAATTCAACAAGAGGATGTGTGCCATGGTGCTCTGAGCTGTTGAAATTCAACAAGAGGATGTGTGCCATGGTGCTCTGAGCTGTTGAAATTCAACAAGAGGATGTGTGCCATGGTGCTCTGAGCTGTTGAAATTCAACAAGAGGATGTGTGCCATGGTGCTCTGAGCTGTTTAAATTCAACAAGAGGATGTGTGCCATGGTGCTCTGAGCTGTTGAAATTCAACAAGAGGATGTGTGCCATGGTGTTCTGAGCTGTTGAAATTCAACAAGAGGATGTGTGCCATGTTGCTCTGAGCTGTTGAAATTCAACAAGATGATGTGTGCCATGGTGCTCTGAGCTGTTTAAATTCAACAAGAGGATGTGTGCCATGGTGCTCTGAGCTGTTGAAATTCAACAAGAGGATGTGTGCCATGGTGCTCTGAGCTGTTGAAATTCAACAAGAGGATGTGTGCCATGGTGCTCTGAGCTGTTGAAATTCAACAAGAGGATGTGTACCATGGAGCTCTGAGCTGTTGAAATTCAACAAGAGGATGTGTGCCATGGTGCTCTGAGCTGTTGAAATTCAACAAGAGGATGTGTGCCATGGTGCTCTGAGCTGTTGAAATTCAACAAGAGGATGTGTGCCATGGTGCACTGAGCTGTTGAAATTCAACAAGAGGATGTGTGCCATGGTGCTCTGAGCTGTTGAAATTCAACAAGAGGATGTGTGCCATGGTGCTCTGAGCTGTTGAAATTCAACAAGAGGATGTGTGCCATGGTGCTCTGAGCTGTTGAAATTCAACAAGAGGATGTGTGCCATGGTGCTCTGAGCTGTTGAAATTCAACAAGAGGATGTGTGCCATGGTGCTCTGAGCTGTTGAAGTTCAACAAGAGGATGTGTGCCATGGTGCACTGAGCTGTTGAAATTCAACAAGAGGATGTGTGCCATGGTGCTCTGAGCTGTTGAAATTCAACAAGAGGATGTGTACCATGGAGCTCTGAGCTGTTGAAATTCAACAAGAGGATGTGTGCCATGGTGCTCTGAGCTGTTGAAATTCAACAAGAGGATGTGTGCCATGGTGCTCTGAGCTGTTGAAATTCAACAAGAGGATGTGTGCCATGGTGCACTGAGCTGTTGAAATTCAACAAGAGGATGTGTGCCATGGTGCTCTGAGCTGTTGAAATTCAACAAGAGGATGTGTGCCATGGTGCTCTGAGCTGTTAAAATTCAACAAGAGGATGTGTGCCATGGTGCTCTGAGCTGTTGAAATTCAACAAGAGGATGTGTGCCATGGTGCTCTGAGCTGTTGAAATTCAACAAGAGGATGTGTGCCATGGTGCTCTGAGCTGTTGAAATTCAACAAGAGGATGTGTGCCATGGTGCACTGAGCTGTTGAAATTCAACAAGATGATGTGTGCCATGGTGCTCTGAGCTGTTGAAATTCAACAAGAGGATGTGTGCCATGGTGCTCTGAGCTGTTGAAATTCAACAAGAGGATGTGTGCCATGGTGCACTGAGCTGTTGAAATTCAACAAGAGGATGTGTGCCATGGTGCTCTGAGCTGTTGAAATTCAACAAGAGGATGTGTGCCATGGTGCTCTGAGCTGTTGAAATTCAACAAGAGGATGTGTGCCATGGTGCACTGAGCTGTTGAAATTCCACAAGAGGATGTGTGCCATGGTGCTCTGAGCTGTTGAAATTCAACAAGAGGATGTGTGCCATGGTGCTCTGAGCTGTTGAAATTCAACAAGAGGATGTGTGCCATGGTGCACTGAGCTGTTGAAATTCAACAAGAGGATGTGTGCCATGGTGCTCTGAGCTGTTGAAATTCAACAAGAGGATGTGTGCCATGGTGCTCTGAGCTGTTGAAATTCAACAAGAGGATGTGTGCCATGGTGCACTGAGCTGTTGAAATTCAACAAGAGGATGTGTGCCATGGTGCTCTGAGCTGTTGAAATTCAACAAGAGGATGTGTGCCATGGTGCTCTGAGCTGTTGAAATTAAACAAGAGGATGTGTGCCATGGTGCTCTGAGCTGTTGAAATTCAACATGAGGATGTGTGCCATGGTGCTCTGAGCTGTTGAAATTCAACAAGAGGATGTGTGCCATGGTGCTCTGAGCTGTTGAAATTCAACAAGAGGATGTGTGCCATGGTGCACTGAGCTGTTGAAATTCAACAAGAGGATGTGTGCCATGGTGCTCTGAGCTGTTTAAATTCAACAAGAGGATGTGTGCCATGGTGCTCTGAGCTGTTGAAATTCAACAAGAGGATGTGTGCCATGGTGCTCTGAGCTGTTTAAATTCAACAAGAGGATGTGTGCCATGGTGCTCTGAGCTGTTGAAATTCAACAAGAGGATGTGTGCCATGGTGCTCTGAGCTGTTGAAATTCAACAAGAGGATGTGTGCCATGGTGCTCTGAGCTGTTGAAATTCAACAAGAGGATGTGTGCCATGGTGCTCTGAGCTGTTGAAATTCATCAAGAGGATGTGTGCCATGATGCTCTGAGCTGTTGAAATTCAACAAGAGGATGTGTGCCATGGTGCTCTGAGCTGTTGAAATTCAACAAGAGGATGTGTGCCATGGTGCTCTGAGCTGTTTAAATTCAACAAGAGGATGTGTGCCATGGTGCTCTGAGCTGTTGAAATTCAACAAGAGGATGTGTGCCATGGTGCTCTGAGCTGTTGAAATTCAACAAGAGGATGTGTGCCATGGTGCTCTGAGCTGTTGAAATTCAACAAGAGGATGTGTGCCATGGTGCTCTGAGCTGTTGAAATTCAACAAGAGGATGTGTGCCATGGTGCTCTGAGCTGTTTAAATTCAACAAGAGGATGTGTGCCATGGTGCTCTGAGCTGTTGAAATTCAACAAGAGGATGTGTGCCATGGTGTTCTGAGCTGTTGAAATTCAACAAGAGGATGTGTGCCATGTTGCTCTGAGCTGTTGAAATTCAACAAGATGATGTGTGCCATGGTGCTCTGAGCTGTTTAAATTCAACAAGAGGATGTGTGCCATGGTGCTCTGAGCTGTTGAAATTCAACAAGAGGATGTGTGCCATGGTGCTCTGAGCTGTTGAAATTCAACAAGAGGATGTGTGCCATGGTGCTCTGAGCTGTTGAAATTCAACAAGAGGATGTGTACCATGGAGCTCTGAGCTGTTGAAATTCAACAAGAGGATGTGTGCCATGGTGCTCTGAGCTGTTGAAATTCAACAAGAGGATGTGTGCCATGGTGCTCTGAGCTGTTGAAATTCAACAAGAGGATGTGTGCCATGGTGCACTGAGCTGTTGAAATTCAACAAGAGGATGTGTGCCATGGTGCTCTGAGCTGTTGAAATTCAACAAGAGGATGTGTGCCATGGTGCTCTGAGCTGTTGAAATTCAACAAGAGGATGTGTGCCATGGTGCTCTGAGCTGTTGAAATTCAACAAGAGGATGTGTGCCATGGTGCTCTGAGCTGTTGAAATTCAACAAGAGGATGTGTGCCATGGTGCTCTGAGCTGTTGAAGTTCAACAAGAGGATGTGTGCCATGGTGCACTGAGCTGTTGAAATTCAACAAGAGGATGTGTGCCATGGTGCTCTGAGCTGTTGAAATTCAACAAGAGGATGTGTACCATGGAGCTCTGAGCTGTTGAAATTCAACAAGAGGATGTGTGCCATGGTGCTCTGAGCTGTTGAAATTCAACAAGAGGATGTGTGCCATGGTGCTCTGAGCTGTTGAAATTCAACAAGAGGATGTGTGCCATGGTGCACTGAGCTGTTGAAATTCAACAAGAGGATGTGTGCCATGGTGCTCTGAGCTGTTGAAATTCAACAAGAGGATGTGTGCCATGGTGCTCTGAGCTGTTAAAATTCAACAAGAGGATGTGTGCCATGGTGCTCTGAGCTGTTGAAATTCAACAAGAGGATGTGTGCCATGGTGCTCTGAGCTGTTGAAATTCAACAAGAGGATGTGTGCCATGGTGCTCTGAGCTGTTGAAATTCAACAAGAGGATGTGTGCCATGGTGCACTGAGCTGTTGAAATTCAACAAGATGATGTGTGCCATGGTGCTCTGAGCTGTTGAAATTCAACAAGAGGATGTGTGCCATGGTGCTCTGAGCTGTTGAAATTCAACAAGAGGATGTGTGCCATGGTGCACTGAGCTGTTGAAATTCAACAAGAGGATGTGTGCCATGGTGCTCTGAGCTGTTGAAATTCAACAAGAGGATGTGTGCCATGGTGCTCTGAGCTGTTGAAATTCAACAAGAGGATGTGTGCCATGGTGCACTGAGCTGTTGAAATTCCACAAGAGGATGTGTGCCATGGTGCTCTGAGCTGTTGAAATTCAACAAGAGGATGTGTGCCATGGTGCTCTGAGCTGTTGAAATTCAACAAGAGGATGTGTGCCATGGTGCTCTGAGCTGTTGAAATTCAACAAGAGGATGTGTGCCATGGTGCTCTGAGCTGTTGAAATTCAACAAGAGGATGTGTGCCATGGTGCACTGAGCTGTTGAAATTCAACAAGAGGATGTGTGCCATGGTGCTCTGAGCTGTTGAAATTCAACAAGAGGATGTGTGCCATGGTGCTCTGAGCTGTTGAAATTAAACAAGAGGATGTGTGCCATGGTGCTCTGAGCTGTTGAAATTCAACATGAGGATGTGTGCCATGGTGCTCTGAGCTGTTGAAATTCAACAAGAGGATGTGTGCCATGGTGCTCTGAGCTGTTGAAATTCAACAAGAGGATGTGTGTCATGGTGCTCTGAGCTGTTGAAATTCAACAAGAGGATGTGTGCCATGGTGCTCTGAGCTGTTGAAATTCAACAAGAGGATGTGTGCCATGGTGCTCTGACCTGTTGAAATTCAACAAGAGGATGTGTGCCATGGTGCACTGAGCTGTTGAAATTCATAATAAATGTAAGATCTCAGTTAAGCAAACGCTCAAGACATTGGTTGCATTACATTTTACAAATTCTCTGCTACAAAGACATATAGAAATGAATTCCAAATTTATTGGAGTTCACTTATGTTTCTTCAAGTTCTGAAGGCAGTTTTTAGTTCCATTAAGTTTGAAAAAATGGTTTTCTGTTTTTTTTTCGGTTTTCGATTCTGGCAACTTTCCCTTCCAGTCAGAAACATGAATCGGCAAGAATGCGGCACTAATGCGCTTAGTTGCGCTTGAGATCACTGGTCCTATTTCTGAGAAAAAAATTGATAATTGTGGTTTTAAAAGTGGAGATAATTATGAAACATTGTTTTGCTTGACTACAAGAAAAAAATATTCACGATCATTTTTTTTCTCATCATTCTTAAAAGCCAATAAAAAGAAAAGAACAAGTGGCCCGGTGAGAATTGAACGCCTGAATGTCAGTGTCATTTTTGTTTTATTGAGTCGCTTTTGTTGAAATGAAAAAGGGAGTTTTACTACATAGTTTGCTTTAGGCAGCCTTCAAAGCGTCTTGCTTTGGTGATACTAATGAATCTTTTACAGTTAGTAGAACACTCATGTGAAAAAATTTAAATAATAAAATTTTCCAGTCGGCAGTGCACGCACATACATGATAGTACTGCTGTTTTCAGACAATTTATAGGAAAGTTGTCTTCGAATGCGGCAATCGGTATCACTTCCGGTGCACAGTTTATGTTACAAAAATTGGCTAGAGAACTCTTTTTTCTTAATTGTTGAATAATGATATGGTCAATAGTAGGGAGTTTTTTTGGTCCGTGGAAGGTCAAAAGGCGAAAGATTTTTTTTAAATACAACATGTTGACATTACGCTTATCTGATGTGAATACACAAACCATTTTTGGCTGCTTACGGCCGTGCTCACTATTGATCAAATGAAAAAAATGGCTTAATCAAGCGCTCTTGACTTAACTATTTACCGATAATGATACTGTTCATGATCGAGATCCTTTATACCCTTTTCCCAGCATCGCTTGAAAGGTTGGTTAAAGAACTATCAATTATCATCAGACTATGATGAATAATGATGAGCGTTCACATATATTAAGGATTTTCTCCCAAAACTCGATGGGCTCTTTTTTGTGACCAGTCGGTTAATTGGTGACCAGTCGGTTACTTGGTTGATTTACCGAGGCATTAAGAGAAAAAGAGCTAGAGAGATTGTGTGAGTCAAAAAGACGAGTATGTTAATGAGGAAACAAAAAAATTTTTTAAAAAAAGGAAGAAATATAGAATTTATAGACATAAACATGAAAAAGGGGAATTAATTGAAAAAATGAGCGGAAGCGAGCCGAAGAAAATCAAAGGTTTTCAGACGCGTAGCGTGAGAGCCAATCATTGAAAACGATGGTTGAATACACATAATGCAAGGGGAGATTTCGTATGTTGAAAAATACAGAAGATTGAAAACAGGCGTGGTGACATAATAGTGCCCTCATAGCACTATTATGTCACCCACGGGCACTATTATGTCACCCATGGGCACTATTATGTCACCGACGGGCACTATTATGTCACCCATGGGCACTATTATGTCACCCACGGGCACTATTATGTCACCCACGCTTTTTAACCATTCCTCTCCTTTTCTCTGTTGCTTTACTTTTTCCCACTTTCCCTTTCTCTCTTCCGAATTCCACCTTTCTTACTTTCTATTTCTTTCTAAACATCTCCAAATGCATACATTTATACATATCTTTTTTTCTACTTTTTACTCTCGTTTTTTTCTTTTATGTTTCAATCTTTTAGTTAAAAAACCCAAACCCATTTTATTGTTTCTCTACAAAACTGAACGTTTATTTGATTGAGGGGAATTTCTCTGTTTCCTGCAATAGCAATGCATGGGAAATCTCTATCAGGAGGGAGGCAACGTGGGCGGTTTTCACTTCCAGCGAAATTATGCAGTATTAGGTCTATTCTGTCCTTTAACATATTTCATTCAATTCATTAGAATCTACGGCAGAGGCGTAGGCGGATGATGGAAAATGGTAATATACACCCTTGAAAGTTGTAATATACACTCGTGTCAGTGATCTCACCCAACGCGTCATTACTTCTGCTCAATGTTCAAATTTTATTATACTTTTCGTTGAGTAGTTGATCCCATTTAGGTTTCTCATTCTCGAATCACCTTCGGTGGAAAAAAAATCATCACACAATCGGATTGTACCGGGCTGCAACCTTGACCAGAGCGTAACGTCACTTAAGCACTCTCGCCAGCTCATATTAAAATCTCGCTCCCTTGTTTTTGTATGAGTTCAAATGTGAATGTTGCTTCCGGATCTAATCAGCGTTATAATGTTTACTGCGAGTTCCGTGAACAATCTGTGAACCGCATCATCACATTAGAGGCTTTTTCTGTAGAAAGAAACGGTATGAAAACTTGAAAAAAAAACAACAGAGAGTGAAAAAAGAAGGAAAATGAGACAGAGAAAAAATAGATAGACAGAAATGAAGAGGAGATGAGGAATTAATAGAAATAGAAAGAGAGAGAAAGAGAGGGAAAGAGAGAGGAGAATAAGAGAGAGGCCAAGAGGGAACTGAAATCACCTGAAAGAGAAAAAACAAGAAAGGGTAGAATATAGTCAAGAAAAGAGTCAAGAAAGAACCATCTCCGAATGTCATGAGACTCTACTGATGTGTTCTAATGAGTGCTCTTAGAAAAATCCGGAACGGAACAGAAATTGTCGAGAGCTTCTCAAAAAACGTATGTATGTGAAAAAATCCCTCAATTTTCACCGAACATTGTCCTTCCGGTCAATCTTTTCTTGTAAACTCCCCGGCTACAAATGCTTTTAAAATTGTAGAAGTAAATTTGAAAACGCGTAAGGTCAGAGTAAAAACGAGCAGAGAATTTTTTTTTGTTGAAAAAGTTATGTATGTAAATAGAAGTATGTGAACCTGAAGATATGTATCTTCAGATTCTAAGGTACACAGTTTAAAGGCAGTGACGTCTGGTTAAGATGACAAATGATGGAACTATTGCACAGAGAAAAGCTAGCCCAACGGGCGAGATCGAACCCAGCCATCTCGACTCAAACCGGGAGCGCGTGTTGCCATTACACGTGCTTCTGTGCGATAGTTCAATCATTTGTCTTTTTAAAGATATTTATATTTGCAAGACAATAGAAAGAGTTGGGAAAAAACAAGGAAACAAGGGAAACGGGGAATGTTTTAATGAATTCTAATCGATCATAATGATGATGATGAAATTTTTCGATATTTGGCGGAAGGCTTCAGAAAATTCCGCAGCATCACTGAAATCTAATTGTTAATTTTATCATAATGAGAGAAACGTTCAAACTTCCCATATGTTTGAAAACATGGTCTCATCCTCTGTTTACATGTTTTCAAAGTTAATTTTATATTGTTTTCTCGAATTCTAGACAGATATGTAATACCCCTTCGTCTCATATAATAACACAATGTCTATGAATGGTGAACAAGAAATCAACTCATGATCAGTTACAATATAATTCACACAAGCCTAAGCCTAAGCCTAAGCCTAAGCCTAAGCCTAAGCCTAAGCCTAAGCCTAAGCCTAAGCCTAAGCCTAAGCCTAAGCCTAAGCCTAAGCCTAAGCCTAAGCCTAAGCCTAAGCCTAAGCCTAAGCCTAAGCCTAAGCCCAAGCCTAAGCCTAAGCCTAAGCCTAAGCCTAAGCCTAAGCCTAAGCCTAAGCCTAAGCCTAAGCCTAAGCCTAAGCCTAAGCCTAAGCCTAAGCCTAAGCCTAAGACTAAGCCTGAGCCTAAGCCTAAGCCTAAGCCTAAGCCTAAGCCTAAGCCTAAGCCTATTCACACATTCACACATTCACACAATATAAACTTTTTACAAATTTAAGCAAGTGAAAAAAGGTTTTTTAAAAAAAGTTAAAAACACACCACCAAAAAATTATAAGAACAATATGTCTTTTAAGCGTAGTTATCAAAACCAGAATTTTCAACGCTTTAACAGATTACGCTGAGAGAATCGTGTCCGGTATGAAATTCCTTTTACATTTCTGTACCAAGATATCATCATAATTGAGGCCTTTTTTTGCCTAATGAACAATGCCATGGAAATGAAGTGTAGTATTCATACAAGTTCACTCAGAACTTCTATCATTTGTATGCTTGATGTTGATCGAAAAAGAACGTTGACACGAAAGTGTAGAATTTGTTTGAAAATGTGCGCACTCAAGGTGTCCTAATTCCGGGTAATCCAATTTTAGCCGCATCGATGAGCTGAGCAATAGAGATCTTCCGTGGGTCAACATACGAATCGTACGCGACTTGGGAGCGACTGTGTTCAAAACCTAGAGCTCTACTGATTAAACCAGTTATGGCCTCTTGGAACTTCTCAACGGCCTGAAATGGAAACTAGCCTTTTTCAAGAATTAAAAAAATAATCGGCTCAAAACTGGGCATGCTTTCTGGAGCGTCAAGACTCCCTGAAAAGCTTTCTAGAAAAACAGCCGCACTTTCTGTGATACCTTCCAATTCTACTTGAATGCCTTTCAAATGTTGCAAACTACTGTTTCCGGGTATTCATGGGCAAGACGAGAAAAAGAACGAGAAAGGGAAGTTTGAAAAAAGGTAGAATGAAGGAGAGTGCGTGTAGCATGTAATAAGAAATACAGAAACAGAAAGAGAGAGAGAGAGAGAGAGAGAGAGAATCACAAAGAGGAAGAGATAGAAAAAAATGAGAAAGAGATAGCAGAAGAGGAGCCATTGACTGTGTTTGGAAGACGTCTGTGAAAATTATTTTTTGCAGCTACTGGGTAAGCAATTCCGACAGTAACGAGTTGACGTTCCAACAAAAGAAAAAAACTGGAGGGAAGACTTTAGCAGGGGGGAGTGAGAGAGATATAAAGAGACATGGAGAGAGAGAGAAAGTAAGTGAGATGAAGAAAGACAGAGAGAAAGAGAAAGATACAGACAGACAGAAAGAAAATAGAGAGGGGCAGACAGAAACAGAGAGAAAAAGAGATATATAGATGAAGTTAAACAGATAAATAGAGAGAGAGGGAGAAAAAAGGGAAGAGAGATATAGCTAGGCAGAACCGTCAAAAAAGAGGGGAAAAGAGAGCATGAAATGCGAGCCAAAAAACAGAGGAAAAGTCACTGAATGTGTAATGACGCGTAAAAGCATTAGAGAACTCACAAAAAACTGCAAATTTTACGAGATTTCAAAACACTGAATTGACTTATTTGAAATCATCTTAAGTCTCATGCAGACATATTAAGTCATAAGTCATATCAAGTCAACGTTTCGAGTCATATCAATAGAAGTTTTTTGCGTCATTCCATGCCATCCGAAATAGACTTTGGAATAGCCCATCCGATCCAGAATCAAATGTTTTATTACATTGTTTCTTTTACAAAACACTAAAACGGCGAATGAGATCGATGACATAAATTTGTAATCAAAATTCAGATGATTTTTTAAATCACAGAACAGATGTGGTTCAATGTTGGTTCTCAGTTTTTGAATTCTAACAAAGGAACAACGAGAATAGACCAGTGGCTGCCTGGAAGCATGGGCGAAACCCACTCAGATTCGGGGTGACTGGGTGAGAAAAACTGTTGCTTAGGTTGAAACAGATTTGATTTAATATAATTTGGATTAATTTTTGAAAGAAATTTTAAATTTTTGAACGCTTACATTAGAATTAATTTTTACAGAATTAAGGTTTCAAGTTCTCCAATTTGATCTTTTTTGTGACTGAAACTGATTAAATAGTGACTAATAATAGAATGGTATACATAAATGTGACGACTCTCTGCCAAAGATAGTCTTCACATGTCAATCTACATAACTCATTCGGTTTTAGGAGGTAAAAGATGTTCTATACACTACATAAAAACCGGGAAAGGTCCATCTCAAACCTTATGTAGTGCTATCTGTAGAACAGAATCGGATTTTCTAAGAGTCATGTTGAGAATAACGAAGGAGACAAAAACCATAAAGCAAATTACAGGGGTACTGTATGAACGACAAATCGATATTCATACATAACTAGAACGTATGTTCAATTGATCATGTCTCTTCATTTGTCAGTAAGATACTAACAGGTTCAAATTACTTCGGCCAATGCTGAACTAGATTCATTACAAAACAACTTCAGAAGAATCAGTCATTTCAGTACATTAACTCCTAAAAACTGCTTAAAAATCATCATTTTTGAATTGAATACCTACTACGGCAGTTGATAAATAGCCTGAGTGAAAGCACTTCCCATTATAAAAAAACATACGAGTGAACATGCGGAATAATAATAGTCCCAACGAAAAAAGTGATTTAACATATAACACGATTGAATATAATTTTTCAAACATAGTTGTTCAAAGTAATGATTCGACGAGCGATGCATTTAGTGAACGAATAATAACTGTTATGGATGATAGAACAAAGAAGAAGCTCTTTAAAGTATTGATGGCAGTATATGAGGGCAATGCTTCGATTTGTGATGATTCGAATAATTCTAATAATTCGAATATTCTAGAATGTTAGTCAAAATTTGCAGAACTCGAAGAAACGAAATACTTCTTAATACCAGATTCTCTTAATGAGCTGTTATATACACAATCGATAGGGACCGAAAACAGATGACTCTTATTACAAAAATCTAAAAAGCTATTTAACGAAAATAATATTTTTGTAAATGACACTTAAATTTGAGTAGATTTAATCAATTCAATTTCCAGAAGCACAGAAATAGATCGATAACAACCGAATGTTTGCTCCTTGTGATTATATTTCATATAAAATTTTCAGGCCAAGATTCAAAGATGAAAAAGAGATGGTAGATCAGAATATTCTAAGAACTATCAGAATATTCTAAGAACGATGTGAGACACAATTCTCGGAGATTTAGTTAGAGTGACTACAAGTCATCGTCAAGAGTGACTACAAGTCATCGTCAAGAGTGACTACAAGTCATCGTCAAGAGTTACTACAAGTCATTGTCAAGAGTGACTACAAGTCATTGTCAAGAGTGACTACAATTCATTGTCAAGAGTGACTACAAGTCATCGTCAAGAGTGACTACAAGTCATCGTCAAGAGTGACTACAAGTCATCGTCAAGAGTGACTACAAGTCATCGTCCTCGGCTTCTTTCCTCGTGCAATAGCACGCCAATCCGACAAGAATGGCGAAGAAGAAGAGAGCGCAGAAAAGCAACATCCACGTGGCAAGCTGGAAAAGAATAGGCTCAGTAATTAAATATAAATTTTGAATAGGACTTAGTTAAGAAGAAAAAAACAACATTTTTGAACATTCCTTATTCACTTCGTTTATAGAAGATAACATTTTTTTGTTGATATAAACCATAAATTGGTCAACGCTCAAATATAACTTGGTTAGAGTTATCGCTTACATGGTAACGTATTCACATATGGTGAGAGCTTCTAAATTATATCTCCTTGAAATAATGAATGAAGAAAACTCAACCAATATATACTTGAACACTTCTATCGCTGATCTTCGTAGATACTATTACCTTTGAATGATGCTTTTTGAGTGGTTTCATAAATTCCTCACCTACCGCAGTTACAATATGTATCATTTTCGATTGCAGTCATTACTCTCTGGTGCGAATGTACTCTCCAACTATAATATGTACATACTTCCTGGTTTGGGTTCGTAATCTTCTGTCAGACAGGATGATAAAAAACAGCAAATTAAAGTCAAAGCAAAGTCTGTGTGTGACTTCTTTTCGAATATGTGTATCCTCTGACTCCATCACGTTCTTTCATCGTAATATTTCTGTATATGTTTCTCTTCTCTTTCTGCTCTTTTCATTGACTTTCTTCTCTATTCTATCTTTCTTTCTTTATTACTCTTTCTCTTTCTCTTTCTTTTCCTCTTTTTCTTTCTCTTTCTCTTTATCTTTCTCTTTCTCTTTCTTTCTCTCTCTCTCTTTCTCTCTCTCTTTTCCTCCCATATCCTCGTTCTCTCTTTCTTGTTTATTGTTATTTAATGGTTTTTGAACGGTGCAGAAGAGTTTCTTTCATACTCTCCTCGGCTCAGCCCTCACAATTATCAAAGGGAAGTCAATGATAACTTGCCTACTAAGCGATCGCCGATTCTCCTGCGTCCCATGTGCTAATGGAAGTAACAGCATACTAATTTAAAGTGGGGAGACGCCGTTCTTTTGACTGATGGTTTTGGCAGCCTCTGTTACTTCCTCTATTGAGATAGCTATCTGAGGCCTGATGTTATCAGCGTCGTAGTTGCTAATATACTGACAGTTTTTATCATGGTGCACAATTTTGACGAAAAGTTTATAAAAGGAATGCGAGAGAGAGAGAGAGAGAGAGAGAGAGAGAGAGAGAGAGAGAGAGAGAGAGAGAGAGAGAGAAAGGGGTGGCTGCGAAAGATGAAAAGAGAGATAGCAAGAGAGATTTTCGTAGGAAGAGCTCTTGTGTACCATTTTTTTTAAAACAAGAGTAGCGTGCGACTAAACGAGTAATGTAAAGTAGAGGGTCATAAGCTTTCAAGTGAAAGATTCAAAGTAAATTGGCTAATGTGAAAACATGATGAGTTCAACGAAACACTAGCATTGACTTTTTGTGGAGACTCCGTAATTTCAGAAACACATTAAGCTAAATTTTTTTATGAAGAAAACGTTTTCCACTAAAAATAGCTCATAGAAAAGGTTGACTTTCAAGAATTACTTAAATCGGGAAGTCATTCCGTAATACTCAAAAGCTTACTTGATAATCTCCGAGCTGATTAGAGAGCGATGCAATCCTCTGTTTGTTGCCCACGTCAACTGAGTCGAGATGACGCGCGTACCAATTCCAGAAGACATGACCTTGCCATCTGAAGCCCACCTGCGAAAAAATTCGGTTGCCTAGTCGAGCTTTTGACTCTAGCCTCAACCGCCCTCCCCTCCCCTTTTTACCGTTTAGCGATGCTTATGCAAAAAAAATTTTAAGCTGCGTCAATTCCTTATTTCTTTTGTAAGGATAGCTATGGAAGCAGCAGAACTCGTGATTAGTAGAACGCATTGAACGAGTATCCAATATAAAGATCACTGCCTGACTGTTTCGGACTTTTTCTTGAGCTCACTCTTCAAAAAATGTGAAATTTAAGCACGAGATCATCATTTACATGTGAAACAAGCAGTTTGTTTCAGAGGGCCACGGGACTTTCGGAAATATTAATCTGAGAATAAAGACTCCATCTATTTCCGAAAAGATTTTTCAAAAATAATTTTACCGTCACTTTATATCAAAGAAAAACTTAAGAGTTTCCCCCTCCTTTTTACACTGTATATGAAATTCAAAAAGTCAAAAAAGTTCAAAAAGTGCAATTTGAAAAGTCAAATAAGCGCAGAATTCATAGACAGTTGGAACAAGAAAATTTCTGAACCAACAAAAATTGGTTACTAACTTCCATTTGAGGACTATCCGTTATGGAAAGATAATTGAGAACTTCCATGTCAACCGTCGTCCAATTGAAAGGCAGACCAGATGACATTGGGACCGGGTTTCTGGAATTGGAGTGCTTTCCATAAGGAAAATTCTTTTAAAAGTATTAACTTGATAAGTTAAGAGTTCATTTTGAGGCTCCGGGAAAGTCCATCGCAGCCTTCGAACAATATTTTGATTGCCGAGAATATAAAACACTTTGTTTTTATATTGACTTTTTTCAGCTTCTTTAGTTATTCTTTAGTTATTCTTTAGTTATTCTTTAGTTATTTGTATCTCAAAAAATTCCAAAATCCAAGTTCCGACAGTAAAATTTCTATATGCTTGGAAAAGCCGACTGTTAATGAACGTCTTCTAGCCGAATTAAACAATCATTAAAAGCTTTTTTTGTTAAAGGTGAACTCTTTGTTTATGTGTCTACTAGTAAAATGTATTCGAATGACTATTTGGCTTTCAAACTTGGTTTCGAACAGGCAAAATAAGCTTTCAAACTTGGTTTCGAACAGGCAAAATAAGCTTTCAAACTTGGTTTCGAACAGATATGGTTTTTTCTTAGCTCTACTTTACAAACTACTCTAGATTAACCAAGGTTTTTTTCGGGCGGGTTTTAAGCGCATGATAAACAATAGAGAAAAAACAATGACTACAGAAAAAAGTTCATCTCTGCATACTTTAATTTCTGTCCTTTTCTTAAGCAACACTAATTAAAAAGCTGATACCATGATTTCTCGAGCCTGAGTTTGAATTTTCCCGTTTGAAATGCAAATCAAATTTTATTATTCGATTATTTTCAGGTCAAGATGATGAGAAATGGTTGATAATAGTGGGATTCTAATGGGATTGAAAATGGGATTGAATCTGGGATTGATGGGATTGAAAATCTCTACATAATGGGATTGAAAATGATTAGGCTTACAAAACAAATTTGGCTAAGCCTATTCAGTTTTACAGCTTCCTGCTGGGTGGTGTTTTTACTCGTCTGTTAATTTTGCTGAGAAAATGCTTTAAAAAAAATTGAGAGTCAACCAGTTTTAAAATTACAAAAAAGGGAATCATAACGAGAATTTTCTCGGACTGTGTTACCCGTATCTGGCGAAATTGACAATCAGTTCGGAGAAGATCTCGACGACTCTCTGGTCGAGCATCCAATTCATGTCTCTGCGTTGACTGAGGAATCGAGGAGTGATGTTAAAGAGGTGCAGACGATCCACTCCGTGGAAGGCACCTGCCATCAATAACTACATCCTAATCGATAACTCACTCTTTCATCCCCTCCCATTTGATAGTTAACTCAAATTCCCTTGTTAGCTAATTAATCATATTTCATCAATAGTTAACGCTAATTTATCCTATTCCATCCATAATTACGCTGATTCAATCCTGTTGAAGTATTCACAACATTAAACTTTAATTTTAATCACACTTCACACTTACTAAAATAATTTCTCGATGGAAAAAAACTCGATTTTCCTATCGTTGATTTTTGATATTCGAAAATTATAATTGCACAAATTGGTGAGTATATCCCTGATTTCAACATTTCATTTGCAAAGAATAATAGTGCTTCACCATCAGGAAATTGATTGGTAATCTTACGATAATAATGTGATTGAATTTGATGTAAATATATATGTAGATTATATGTAGATTATATGTAGATTATATGTAGATTATATGTATGTAGATTATATGTAGATTATATGTAGATTATATGTAGATTATATGTAGATTATATGTAGATTATATGTAGATTATATGTAGATTATATGTAGATTATATGTAGATTATATGTAGATTATATGTAGATTATATGTAGATTATATGTAGATTATATGTAGATTGATGTAGATTGAAAAACTTTTTGATCCAATCGATACTTTTGTCGAATAGCAATTCAAAAAGAGCCCTTAATTATAGTCAACTTGAAGCGATGACGCACGAATTATTCCAACCCTCTCTGTCAAATAATTCCCACAGATCTGAGATGGCTCTGTCTAGTTATACATGCATACCTTCGAAAGCTTTCGTCTTGGAATCCGTTCTACAGGTCCTTTTGAATCATGATTCAAGCGTTTGCATAGCATAAAAACTAATCTGTTTTTGTAGCATGAAGCAAAATAAGTCTTAGAAGAAAAAGCATCTTAGAAGAAACCCTGTTGCTCGGATAAGTAAAAAAAACATCAGAAATGTTCCAGAAACGCACGATCAGTTTCATAGAAGTTTTCGGAGACGTGGTCGAAAGAGAAGAGATAGACAGGCGCTTTCTGCTTGGTGTAGAAGGCAGAGAGGCGAGAAGCTGGCGCGTCAAACCAGAAGTGGGAGAGCATCTGAATGAACAGAATTACTCATCTGATTAAATTTTTAATCTACAACTTTTCAAAGCTGAAAAATCCATTATATATGCATATTGAAGATTTTCATCGTAAATACAAGGCTTTTCTCAAAAAAAAATTCAAGTTTTTTTTGTAAATTTAAAATGTAGTAGTCTAGTCTAGTTGCTTCAGAAATGCTTCAAAAATCAACTCAGAGAAAACGGCTGTGTTTACCTCCTTGGGTAGGGAACACAAAAATATCAAAACAGTAACCCTTGAGTTACTGTTTCTTCTTCTAAGTACGGCGAAAAAAATCACAAAGTTAATTGTTTTCAAAGATCATAGTGCATGTCACATCAAATCATTCGAGGTAATTCTGAGTACAATTCAAATTATCTTCTTTTGACTGACTCTCAGAACGGAGTTCTGAAGTATGGTATCCGAGTAGCTGGGATCCATCTTCGTCCACACGTATTCGTGTTTAGTGGCTTTTGCGATTAGTTCATGGTTGATGATTCCCTCATATTCTCGCGTGAGATTCACCGCAAGTTCCTCTGCAATTGCCGGTGACATGCCGGAGATGTTGATGTTTTTCTCGTCTGAAAATAAAAACTGATTTCTTTAGTTATTATAGGATTTTTTTCTCGTGTAACTCAGTCTGACAAGTTATAGCTCAAAAATAGCTCAAAAATCAATCGGAAACCAAAGATGAAGATTGAACATTGCAACCGTGAAATAGGGTTTCTTAAATGTATATTCCTTCTTTTTTTCAAGTTTGTATTTAGTGTACATATACTTAAAGAATTCAGAGTTACATATACGGTTAGAGTTAAGACTTTATAATTGGACAATGAAAACTCACAGATATATAGAGAACTTTCATCTTTGGTGGTTCCTAGCATGATCGGAACCTTCCGTCGGTAAGATGATAGCATCTCGGGCGGCTCCGGTATTATTCCTCCGAGCCCATCCACGATTGGAACAAATTCCTCGTAGGCATCTTTCTTGGTGCGCTGCAGTGAGAAAATAAGTGATTTCAAGAGGCACAAAACGGTTTTTATTTTTTCCTTCCATCACAATGAAACATATCAAACCTATGAGGGATTTTGTTTTTCATAAGGAAAGGCATTTTCAACATACCACAACGTCGAGAATTTCATCCTTGAGTTGCTTTTTGAAGCAATCGAGGAGTTGGGAGGAGTTGAAGGAACGGCAGTGGAGCTTCTTGTCGAGTGCCCAAGTGGCATTGATGGCTGACTCGCGCACTGCGCCCGGCGAGAGAGCCGTCCCCGAGAGCAGCAGCACGCGCTCGAAAAGACCTGCCAGCATTGAGGACTGGGGCCATATTCAGAGATCTAAGATGAACTCAGGGGCCGTATTCAGAGATCTAAGATGAACTCATGAGTAAATTTTACCCTAGTATATTGTAGACCTAAGTTCAACTGAGTTCTGTATTCAGAGACAAGACGGGTGAGAGCGTCTCAGCTTTCCTAATAAACTTTAGTATAAGGTTTATTCTAAAATATACTCTCTGAATTCCATTTTGGCAATACTACAACTCAGTATAAAGTTTATCATAAATTTTAGTGTAAATTTTGGTCTCTGAATATGGCCCTGGACAATTCATTGAGGGCTACAGATTGAGATTTTCGATTTCATGTTCTTCAATATTTATGTAACAACCCAGGTAACCTCTAACTTCCTAGAAATATCTCTTTTTCGTTTAATAAAAGATGATATTTGTTCAAGTCATAGCTTTTCTGCTGACTTTTCTTTTTTAACCTCATGAGATTTTCGGTACATAAGTCTTTCGATACCGTTATAGTCATAAGAGCTATCAAATGGTTCCTCGATTCAGGAATGCAAGACTAGAGTGATCACGAAAACCAATTCAATCCCTTGTGAAGAACTCCAAATTTCAAAAAATTTCTTAGACGTTTTTTTTCGAATTCAAGTAGAAAAAACAACAGTTGTCTTATTCTTCATTATTCCCCTTCCTATTTCACGATTCCATATAAGCGATGGCCTTACAAGCTATCTTATGGTAATAAAGAATTACAATTACAATGATCCACATTCTTTCTTTTCTAGAGTAATTGTTTATGGAATAAAGTTACAGATAATTTGAAAGAGATTCGAGATATCGAAGCATTTTGCAAGGCTCTAGAAGAGATCGACCTCTAGAATCTCATATCCTTACCGAACTTTCTGTTGTCAACAGCCAGAGTGGACACCAACGAAAATTGATTGTATTATTCCCCATTCTTTCCTTCCTATTTCATGATCCCATATAAGCGGTGGCCTTACAAGCTATCCTATGGTAATAAAGAATTTCGAATCGAATCAGTTAACAAAAAATGCACACCCAACCAAAAACATCAAAACTTTTAGTTTTATCGTTTTTTCAAGAAAGCTATGAAAAGTGAGATAAACCTTCGGCCCTCGGAGAGAGCGCTAGCAGAGACGCCGATGCGGCCCCTGCACCGGAGCCCATCAGCAAGACCTTGTCTGGCTCACCGCCAAAAACAGCTGCATTGGTCTGAACAGTGGACGGTTTCGCCTTCCTGTATTGTTCTGTTAGGGGGAGCTTGAGATATTGAACACAAGATTTGTTGCCAGTATATCAAATTTCTCAATTGATGGAAGGTTTCGTAAGCGGTTATCGAGTACAGATCGAACAAAATTTCATTTCATAATAAGCTTTTGAAAAATTGTATTTTCAGAAGACAGGGGTTCTTTATATTGAAAAATAAAGGATAAACATGCTTTGATCCACTTGAGAGCTAGCAGCTGGTCCCAAAGACCAATGTTTCCTGGTAGAATATGGTCACCAGTTGATAGGAAACCTGAAAGAAACTCATCAAAAACTTAGTTTATATTATCTGGAAATTACATTATACCGCATAAATAACTGACTGATGCAATAAATTCAACTTCAAATTGTCAAGTTATTGCCCGGAAAAACTTAGTACGTCGATTGGCATCAAACCCAGCAGTCTCTCTACTACCGGAAACAAGCGTTTTATCAATGATTCATCGATGAAATATAGCTTCCCAGTAGTTTTTTAACAGTAGGGTTGTGATATGTGAGATGCTCATTCATGATACTCTCTTAGTGAATAATCACTGTGATAACAGGATATGTATGTTACATCTTGGAGAATGCTTACCAGTCAGGAAAACCACTGATCCATCTTGGAGAATGCTTACCAGTCAGGAAAACCACTGATCCTAGATGGGGAATAAGTTTACGAGCCAATTTCTCGCTCTTTTCTCGTTTCAGCGTGCGAATCTTTGTAGAAAGCAATAGTGGAGTTTGCTAAAGAAATCGTTCTTGACTTGGAGGCATGCTTGTGCTTAATTGCAAAAGAGACAGAATTCGGAAGATCTAAATAGGGCTATGACTGGCTATAGTATATAGCTTTGAACTAGCATTGTGAGCAAAATGGTGATATGGAATTTTTTTGTATGCATTTCATTTAATTTTATATTGATCAGTAAACATTTGTGTTAGGATGATGTGTTATTGTTTTGATTAATGATGTGTAGTTTTTTAAGGTGTGATATGTTTTGCTTTCATGTCATCGAGTGATGATCTTCATTGTGTTGGCCAGTCCGCATCGTTTCAACCCGATAAACAGTTGTTGCCTATGAGTGTATGCAAGTTCCATGGGAAACTTTGTTCAAATCAAAGTTATACTTGATGACGAAGGGAGTGAAATGACCGGAGGAATGAGTATAATACTATTTTTATCGTTGAAAGATAAACAATTCATCCGCACAATCATCGGCCGAAAGCTGCTCTTGTTAATATCGTCTCAAGCTCTCTTCAGATAAGATTACAGGGCATCGCTACTGTGGTGTGTTTTAGCACAGAACTTTGCCTGCATGTATTCCCAGGTGGCTTAGTCGGAGAAGTTTAGTTCGTGTGAGCAGACCGTTATACCCGTGGCTTGTATCAGCGACTGTGCAAATTGAGAATGGCTGCTACAATACTTCTCAGAATGAACAGAATTCCACAAAATTTTGAGAGAATTTTGATAGAAGACTGTTCTATTAACTTATACACGTTCAAAGATTTTTTAGTCCAACTGTAGCGCCTATGAAGTCGGACATTCATTGCAATAACTCTGCTCAACCCTGAATTATATTTCGACGTATTGATAACGCTCTCCAAGCCCCGGTTAGACAACGGAGGTTCGGTCCCGGTCGAGTGTCATTTTTGCCAATGCGACGGATTTCCTGCGTTATATGTTACAAATCCTGAATTTTATTCACTGTTAAGACGATAAATTATAGAAGTATGCATTGATTGACTTTTTAAAAAAAAGAATTAAATTTTTCTTCCATTTTTTTTTGATTCACAAAGAGAAGTGGGGATTGAGTGTCTTTAGAAAACATTAATTTTTTTCTTTATTTGATTGAAAAACTATGGTCGTATAAAAGAAATTCATGTTTCATGTTGACATGTGATACTCGCCCACCAGATATATGTAATGGAGCGTTAGAATTCAACTTTTCACTTTGCAAAGTAATTTTCTGCAAAGTGATCCTGTTGGACGCTCCAATGTCTCACCACGAATTACCGAGAAAAGAAACATGGACTACGGTAAAAAGAAAGAACACATGCATTCTAAGACAAAGCGACGATTTTTCTGTAAAATTCATTAAAAAAAATCACGTCCAACAGTAAAAGTTATTATAGAAGTAATACCGTAGTCCATTTTTCTTTTCTAGGTAATTCGTGGTAAGACATTGGAGCGTTCAACGAGATCACTTTTCGGAAAATTACTTTGCAAAGTGAAAAGTTGAATTCTAACACTCCATAAGTCTTCAGTAAATCTTCAGCGTCAATCATTGTTTCCAGCCAACAATCGGTCACACTGCCTCATAATTTTAGTACATACCATTATTCACACGATTAATTATAGAAGAAGTCATGCCTATTAACGGACTATTGTAATCTTCTCCCCCCCCCACACAACAACAAAACCTTGTTTATGAGATCTAAAAGATTTTAGTTTGATTACAAAAGTGAATATTATCGAGCAATGATTGTAACTTACTAAAAAAGAAACTGTTTGAAGATTCTCTCATATTTCTTCTTACTCTCTAACACCTTAGTTTTTCTTTCATCTTTCCCTTTTTCAATATGCTGTTTCTTCGTTGAATTTAACATCCTTATTTTCCTCACATTTTTTATTCTCTCTGATAGTTATTTTTATGATTACTTTCACTAATTTCCTCCTTTTATATGTTATTTATTCACGCACTTGTTGATCTTTTTTTCTCTCTTTTTTATGAGCTACTTTTTGTTACTTCATTTTCCTTTTTTTGATGTGGTTTTTCAGTGTTTCTTTCCTTAACTTTATACATATGTACATATGTCTTTAGTTTTTTCTGTCTTAATTTCCATGGATCTTTTTGAGATGCTGTCTTCTTACTCTTTTTGCAATATATTCTTTTTTCTCTGCTTTCCTGGTAGAGACTTCTCTTTATCCTTTCTTTCTAGTACTACTCTCTCTCCCTCACCCTCACCCTCTCTTCTCTCTCTTACTCTCTCTTAGTCTCTCTTACTCACTCTTATTTTCTCTCTCTCTCTCTCGCCCCTCCCCCCCCCCTCTCTCTCTCTCTCTCTCTCTCTCTCTCTCTCTCTCTCTCTCTCTCTCTCTCTCTCTCTCTCTCTCTCTCTCTCTCTCTCTCTCTCTCTCTCTCTCTCTCTCTCTCTCTCTCTCTCTCTCTCTCTCTCGTTCTTGCCTCTCCTCTGAAATTCTGTTTCCGTCTGTTGTGTTGCATCATAGTCTCGTTTGTTCCCAAGGGAATCATTCCGTTGAATGCTTCAACACACGCAAGCAGCGCATCAATAAACAACCTAATTGGAGAGTAGGGAAAAGTTTTTTGTTCGGTTCTGCCTAACTCCTTATTTTTCTTCAAAATCCACATTCTATGATTTCTTTCCTCTTGTTCAGTAAGTTTTCAAGAAGCAAGATCTTTTTGCTCTCTAGAATGTATCTGGCTCTCTCTCAACTCTCTCTCTCTCTCTCTCTCTCTCTCTCTCTCTCTCTCTCTCTCTCTCTCTCTATCTCTCTATCTCTCTATCTCTTTTCCACTCTCATCTTTCTTTTTCTAACTTCCATATCTCTCTCTCTATCACTTTCTTTAACTTCATATCTTTCTCTCCCTCCTCCTCTTACTCTCTTGAGATTTTTCTCTTTCTTTGGCTCTACTACGAATCTCTTCTTATCTGTGTCTTCCTTTTAAAGTCATCCCTGATGCTGTTGTGCCCAAGCGCTTTTCTTGAGTCGTGAAACATCTTTCAAACTTCCTTCTTCTATCGGCTCATGAAAGTGCCGCTACTATACAATGACCCCAAAATGACATCCGCTCGCGGGAAGGTTAAAATGGGAGTTTTTCTACACCATTACACTCCAAGCCAAGAAAAGTGGCTTTTTGTATTACAGAACGTAGAGCAAATAGAATAAAATACATGGATAGTGATTACAATTGATTAAAAGATCGCACGGAAAAAGGTAATCCACCGGGCAAAATCGAACCCAGCAATCTCTTCTCCAACCAGGATCAATTGCGTTATCCGATGGGGATAGGAAATAAATACAGATAGGAATCAAGAATACTAGTAAAACCAAAAAGCATACCCAATGGCCCAAGCCGATAGTTCATAGAGACAAATATGATCTTACGGCTGACGAAGTTGTCCAGGATTGCCTGCAAGACTATTTTTTTTCCATCAGTTGAAAACCATACTGATTTGAAAATTGAGCCTTGATAAGTTGAGCGGTGATTGGTTATTTTGACAACTTCAAAAACGAAAATAATTTTTTGAAGCACTATGTCGTCGAATCACAGAAAGCAAAAACATTAAAAAATGAGCCACTACGTGATTTAATCTCGGATCAATGAGACTGTACATGCATTGAAGAACTGTTTTCTGATAAACCTAGTTAATGAGAAGATAACTTTATCAACATGTAATCATTATCATAATACGAGCATTTGAGTACCTGCATACCTAGTCACTAGTAACGGGTAATCATGTTCAGTTTTCGAAGCACTGTATTTCTCAGGAACTATGTTTGAGGCGAGACTGTGTTTCAGCTCCGAGTTGGTAAATGAATCTGACTTGCTGAGAAAGATCAGATGCACCGCCTGATTGGAAGCGTCCTCCGTGAATGAACGCAATCACAGGATATGTGTCGTTGGTGAACTGAGAGAGAAAATCAAGCATGAAACAACTCACCGACGTCATCTTTCCTTTCAATCATTTATTTTTAAACAAAAAAGTTTTCTGAGAGCTAACGAGGTATTTCATAAAATTTATCATTGAAAAAATGTTTTAGGCCTGTTTAAAATTGTTTCAATGCAAAGACGATACTGTTTTACGAATCTGCAATCGAAACAAGTTGTAAACTTTTTGTAAATTTTTTTTTAAAAGTTGTAAATTTTTTAAAACATTTAAAAGGTAAAACGACATGAGTCGAACAATATTTGAGAGCTAAAACTATTCAATCTGATAGATTCACTTATTCGTGAATTTTTCAATAAGTTACGGACGATGCGAAACATCTAGTAAGATTTTTTTAACCCTAAACATCGAATAAAATTAACGTTTGAGAACATTGAAGAATAAATCATTTCCTTTCATTTAGCAAAAAAAAGCAAAACATTTCTCACAAAAACCATTACAACTGGAATAAAGAAAATAAAAAACCAAAACTGTCAAAATAAAAAAAAACATCATTAACAAAGAGTTTAATTAGTTTTTTTTTCCTAGATGAAGAGGAAGTTTACGCATGTTTCAGAGCATTTTATGATGGATCGAGTCGATTCACAACGAGAAAAATTGATCATAAAGTTATATAAATATAATAAGATTCTCAGAAGAACCTGTGTGGGCGCGAAAACATTGAGGTACAAACAGTCCTCACTGAAGTGAGCATTGCTCCGCTCCGGTTCGGTGGATCGGCCCTCTGTCTTCTGGACGCACAGTGCCGAGTATTGCGTTGCGTTCATTACTCCGCGCCATTTCGCAGGTGGTTCGGGCATCTTTCAAGTAAACCAATCGAAACAGGAGCGCTGGTTTGCCCGACAACCGCTCACGATTATGATGTAACAATACGTGGTTCACACCAGAAAATATGGTTCATAGGCAGAAAATACTAGTAGAACGAACCATGAAAATACATTTTTCAAATATTCTTTTATAATGCTCGAACGAACCCGCTTTATTGAAGATTAAAACCTTTTTGGGGGACTACATATCTTTTGTTAGAATAGATTATCCGAGCTGAGTTTTTCATCTATTGGTGGATAAGCAAAATGGAGGATTTTCATGAGCCTGATATCGGTAAACGAACCTGAAACCGCAGAGATCCAACTGGTGGAGCAGCGTAGGGTATACCCTTGAACACCGCGTAGTCGTTTCCCTTCATCCTCTGCATATTAAAAAAATTAAACTTTAGGTGAGACTTTGAGAAATTTTAACGGTTATAGAGTTTTTCTTCTGATGAGCCAATATCTCAATGTTTTCATTATTTACAGTAGGGATGAAAAATTTTCAGGCTCTCCGTAAGATTTAGCTAAACAAAGATCCTTTTTCAATAAAATGCGATAACTGTAATTCCACAAATTGAACTTTGAACTTTTCATCCTCAGTTTGGTTTGTTTTTATGTTGTTTTTTTGTAGAACTTTTCGTAGTTAAACTTCAAGTCTAAAAGCCGTTGAAAACAGCAAAATTCAAGCGGTCATGCAAATCTAGTGCAAAAATACTGCGAAATTTTTTTTCTGAGAAAATTGTAGCATAGGAATAAACGTAATTCCAAGTTTACAAATGATTAGATGAGTTTCACGTAAGTCCATTCAGACACTTGCAAGTGACTTTTCTTCCAATTAAATGTTAGTAACGGAGCATCTACCATCAAGCGTCGCCTACAGCAAGCTAAAACGCGTTCTAGACTAAAAATCAAAAACCATCCACTTCTGGGGGAAATGAAAAATGGCTACTAGGATGTTCAAAAGTTTCTCTCAGTGACTTTTCCGTGTTTGGAAGGGATTGCTATAGTAATATTGAAGCTTTTTTTATATTGTAGACATAACTGTTGCATTCCAAACATTTGGGCACCCTGTTGAAGTTCATTACAATTTCAGTCACCATTCATTGGCGGTCTAAATATTTATGTGTCTCAGGAAAGTTGTTGTTTCTCAAAAGCTAAATTTCTACCAAACTCCTTTTTAGTGTTTTGTTCTGAGTTTGGATCCATCATTTTCGGTTGTACTTCGATCAATTCGTGTCGGATCTGAACTTTTTGCATTAGTGGAAGACTTCTGGGAAGAACCAACCAGATACTCTCCTCTTATTGACCCCGAGTGGATTGTCAGTTCTATCGGATGAACAGCTCTTATGCTCGCCACTGCTATACTGCACCACATTGAGAGAAGAAGTGACATTGTCATTGGCCATGACATTGTGTATGTTAGCATTTTTAATAACTTTGACAATGACAATGAGCCCAGTAGATCTTCTCGAAAAAAACATGTCCTTTCTTTTCTCCATTTGAAGCTTCTTCCCGGCATTCCTTCTCGTTCTCGGGATCTCTTCCTTCCTACTTTGCTATTTTTCTAATGAGCAAATCTTCTCCAGAGTAAAATTTAATTTTTCAAATTACTACTTGGCTAATAATGAGACCTAAAATCATCTCAGCTCCATATCTGAAAAAAACTTCCTTTTTAATAGTTGTTACACGCAAACGCATATTCTGCAACATCAATGCAACAAAAACAACCAACAAAAATACATCGCAAGAAACGGTCAGCTTCATTTAGCTATAAGATCGTTTGGAAATATGTATGAGCAACACAGAGGGAACAACTAAAAAAATCATTAAAAGTTAGTAAGCCACGTTAAAGTCATTCTAGAAGATAAGTGTGAAAATTTCAAGCTAGAACTACAAAAAATAACAATATATGAACACATAGAAGGTAAAAGTTCAGTGGAAAAGATAAACTAAAATGTTATATATTTTCAATCAGCTCAACTTTGTCCCACAATATAGCATCGCTTACAATGGTAATTTTTTGATATGTTTTTCGTGAAATTTTTTTCCCGAAAGATCTGGTAAAAATTTCTCATTAAAAACATCTAGTTTTTCGTTTTCTCTTTTTTTTCTGTGAATAGTTCTGATCTGAGAGTATATGTATGTACATAGTTTATTGTTCCAAACTGTAAATAAGAGTATACCCTACTCCTCGTTGATCTCAAGCAACGGATTTTTATACCGAGCAGAGGAGCGGATTGTTCGCAGAAACTTGTGCAAAAATCGTGTGATGTGACGGGGACCGAACCCGTGACATTTCGCATTCCGGGCGAATGCTCTCCCCACTGAGCTACACACGCACACATGATAATGCACATTTTAAGGCCCATAGAACAAAACAGAGAGAGAGAGAGAAGTAAGCTTTTTATAGAATTCAGCTGTCTTCTGTCCTCGCGTGCGTTTTATCAAAGACGAGGACGAAATCTGGGAAAACCTAGTAGTTCGTAGTGAGTTGATTAAGAGAGTTAAAAGAATTTCTGGATACAAGAAACCAAAAGGAGAAACCAAAAGGAGCGCACTGAAGGAAAAGAAAATGGATAAGAAAGAAGACACAAATAGCGAAATAAGAATAGTTGAAAGACTTGGGAACAAAATAATATGACGAACATGTGGCTCATGAAAAGGCGAAAGACAGTGAATGAAAAGAGAAAAAGAGAGTGGAGATTACAAGAGAAAGATATAGGAAATCAAAAAGGCGAAAACGAAAAGACAAAATAAAGATGGAAAATAAAGAAAGTAAATTAATTCTTCTCTCCTCCCTCCTTCAAAAACGGCTGCTACCGAAACTTCTTTCAATAAATGCTCATCATTCTTCTGCAACTCGTTACCCCGGAATTTCTGCTTTGAAACAGCTCCCAATTATCCTGCTTGCCCTACCCCGTTATTTGTAGAAGACAACTCAACCCCGTCACAATTACTCTCTTCCTCCATACCTTCCCATTCACCATATCATCCATCCAATGCGATGATAAAAAGAATTTTTAAAATATATATATATATACAAATTTAAAATAAAAATATAAATTAAAACTTGAATTTGAATTTCTTTTAAAATACTCTGGTTGAATTCGTCAAAAATATTTATGTGAAAAGAAATTCCATTTGTGGTTTTGCCTTATTTCTCGAATATATCAAAAAATTAATATATTTAAAATTAGACTGAGCCTCGATCACGTGCACTTGGTTTACGGACACATTGGTCTTTATAGTCTGAAGCATAACTATCTCAAAACCTAATTCGATGATTCCAGACATGATTGAAACAAAGGACCGTATCTTGGGCTAACCTAATCTGGTATGATCAACTGGTAAAACACCATATTGGTCAGCTGGTAGAATACTTCATTGGATAGCGAGCTTAGAATAACAGAACAAGACAAGAAAACATTTAAAGGGTCGCGCGTCCGAATGATGGAATAAAAAAAGTTTTGGCTCGAAAAAGTATAAAAAAGACAACATTAGATACTAGAAAGGAGAAAATAAAAAAAAGAAAGAGAGGCAGAAAGATGGAAAGAGATAGAGAAAGGGTGAGGTAGAAACAAAAAGAGAGATAGAGAGAGAGAGAAAATACATGAAGGGGACTAACAGAAGAGATAGGAAGAGATATAGAGAGAAAGATACAAAAAAGAGAAAGATAGAGAGAAAGAGAGAGAACTAAAACAGTAGAAAAAAGCAAAAGGAATAGAATATTAAGGGTAAGAAGATGTACAGAGAAAAGAATATAAAGCATAATTATGTTGGAAACAGCAGAGAAAGGCAATCGGTTCGTTGGAGATTTCAAAAGGAGTGTGATAGTGGCAAGGAGAAAGGACAGAAAAATAAGGAGATGGATATTGATAGGGCAATAGAGCCGGAAGAGGGGAGCGTATAGGAGGAGAATGCAAAAGATAAATAAATAAATAATTATATATATATATGTATATATGTATATATATATATATATATATATATATATATATATATATATATATATATATATAATACATAGAGAGAGAGAGAGAGAGAGAGAAAGAGAAAGAGAGGGAGAGAAGAAAACAAATTAAAGAGAAAAAGTTAGAACTACAGAGATTAATACATAGAGCTACAAAAAAAGGATAAAAAAGAGTGAAAGAGATAGTTAGAACGGGACAAAAATATATTTGTAAAATATGAATGAAAAACATAGAATAAAAAAAAATAATATAGAAATGTAGAGCCTGAATGAGATGAAAGCAGAGAGAGGAATTTGGAAAATAAGAGAATCGAAGACTGTGAGGGATATTCCAAGCGAATTTTGTCAGAATCCTTGGCACTAAATCTTTCTGGTCCTCTTCAAGTTATGTAGTCTATGTATTTCCAATCCTTTCCTTCCTCTTTTTTTTGTTCTCTGCCTTGTCTCTCTTTCATTCTTCTTCTCTTTCTCTAGTTTTTCCTCTCTTCCTATCTCAATTACTCTTTCTTTCTATCTCTATTTTTCTGTCTTACTCATTCATTTCTCATTTTCTCTCTATTCATTCTTCAGTATCTCTTCTTTTGTACATATTTGGATTTTCCAGGCTATAACTTTTCCATTCTATTTTTTTTCCCGTATAGTTTTCTCTTTTATCAATATCATATCACTCTCTTTAAGTCTCTATCTTTCTCACCATCTCTATCTTCCTCTCTTACATCGTACTTATTCTGTCTATTCAGCTAGCAGGACAGCTTAATTGTGCAATTGAGTTTGGAAGTAAAAATGAGAAGATGATGGGAAAAACGATGCTTTAACATATAGTACTATACTTCATGTATAAAACTAACTAATAACAATCGATTTATGAAAGGAAAAAAGCTCTGTACAACTAATGTGTTAAATTTTGCAATGAATTTGAAGACGACAAGAACAGTATTATGAAAATGTGAGGAAGTTGAAAGAATACCTAGTAGAAGGATTGAACAACCTTAAGATATGAATTTTCATATGTTGAATGAAATAAAGTTTTTAAAAAAACTAAATTTTTAAGCCTTCTGTCTATATATATCATCTTTCAGTGAGGTCAAGACTATCGGGAAGATTCAGATATTTTACCAAACGTTTAGATTCAAGGACATATATATTCAGGCGATATGAACAATTTCTGGCTCTTTCATAGGGATACATTCAAGAATTAATCTACAAAATAACGTGAAGCCTATTTTAGAGCACGTAGTCGAAGCGGGGTCAACCTGCTTGTAAAATTAAAAAGAATCCCGTGAATTGTTCTGCGATAGAAGTCTTGAAGCCTCTGCTCACAAAACATTCCCAGCCCCTTTTCGAGGTCATTTTCATCGTCGAGTGAGTGCTCTCTTGATCGAAGAGCGACCAGTACATGATAGTATAAACGGGTAAAGTGGACATCCCGGTCCTACTTCAAGAACTAACCACGCCATCATAGACATGGACAGATCAGTACGAGGTGATTAAAAAAGTACTTGGACACATGTAAATGTCTGTAATTTGTTTCAAATGAAAACATCTCTTCGTATCCTAACATATTTCATCACAATATGTAACGAACAGTTATGCACATTCATGTGAACGCGTACCTTGCCAGTGAAAATCTGCCAGTGACCGCAGTAGTTCTTCCTCATGCCTTCAGATGGGCAGCACGTAGAGAATCGAAAGTGAGGTGCTGAATAGCTAAACCTTTGCCTGCATAACGCCTCAGACGCAGCGGGGCTTATGAAGCTGGGAGTGTGTGTGCCCAACAACTCTTGTGCGATCTTGGAATTGTCGGGCAGGTGCTAAGTCCTTTTGGAAGGTCAAATCGGTAGCATGATAGTGTGTCCTACTCCAGGGTTCTATCTAGTCCTCAAGAACATGCTTTTCGTAGAAGTTGGCATCTATCTTCACACTGAAGCGACGAAAACCAAAGGGGTTTCCTCTGTTCCGCAAACACCTCCCCAAACAATGAGGTGCTTGGGATGACTGCTTATACCGACAGTTCATGCTCAACAGCTTCATTACAATCATGGCAAGTATTCTATAGTTTTGAGAATTGACCGACATCTCTATGGTAGAATTGTTTCATCTGTCCATAGCGTACGGAGATGCTCGGCCCGCGCACATCGTTGATGTTAAAGAAGCATATTATGAAAAATCAAGAATGAAGGAAGAAAATATTCAAGCACTATCTTTATCAATCACTGTGATGACGCTAATTCACAAAAGTCTGTTTCGTCCTCGCTCAGATAGACTTCTGTGCTCTCTGGGTGGGGCTCATCAGGGAGTGCCCAGCGAGTACATATACGATAAATTTAAACGATAATTTATCATGTGTTAAACAACGTAAACAAACAAAAACCAAAAAAAACAACAAAAAAACATTCAAAAACATTCAAAATAAGGATGAATTGAATAGTTTCAAGTAATTTTTTGTAAATCTAACAGCAATAAGTTGAAAAGAGTTGAAGTTCAAAACTATAAAAATTAGAAAGTTAAATAGATTAGTATAATTAGGGGAATGAATAAAAATTGGAATAAATTTTTTTTTAAAAAAACATCCTAATTGGACTAATCTATTAACATGAAATGTTTTTTAGATTTGTAGTAATAGGAAGGAAATATGATTGATGAAAAAAGTTTTTAAAAATTAATAGATAAAACATGAAAGAAAAAAAGAGAAAAATAATAATTGTAATAATGAAGAGGATAATTATTGCTATCATTATAATGACGATAATGTTTTAGAACTTAAATGAATAGTTAAATAAAAAAATTATACGAGAGGTTGTTATCGTTCAGATGAAGTCGAGCATATAATCCATGTCATTTTTGCATCCTGTAGGGGGTGCATCTCGAGACGGTTTCTGATTATCAGTCGTGTTGATTCACGGGAAATACCGACTGACGAAGCGAGCTTCCTCATGGATTGTCGAGGATTGCGTGCTATGCGTCTGGGGGTGTATTGACTGTTCTAGGACGACCTCTTCTTGCACGGTCCTTGCAATCGCCAGTCTCCAGAAAACGATCGATGGTGGCATGAACACTTGACCGTGGAGCTTTGAGTCTTTGTGCGATGTCACCTCTTTTATGACAAAAGTTGTACAGTGCAATAATCAAAATTTGTCCAGGTACTTTTGTTACCCAGTAATTTATCAAAGAAGGAGTTGGAAATCACAATCGGACTCATTCGTAAACGGAATAGCTAATCGGTTTTTTGTTGCTTTTTTGTTTATTGTTTTTTTAATTTCTGATAGAATGCGTTTCCGCAACCCTGTCAACCCTGTCAACCCCGTTTCCGCAACCCCTGTCAACCCTGTCAACCCCGTTTCCGCAACCCTGTCAACCCTGTCAACCCCGTTTCCGCAACCCTGTCAACAAGCAGAAGCTTTATTTGGACAACATAAGGATCTTTCATCAAAATTATGGTTCTCTTTATACCTTCTGCTATTTGCACGTAAAACAACAAAAAAACAGTAATAGAGATTACAGGGTTCACCAAAAGATCACGCGGATGACTTTGTCACTTTGTATCTTTCTTGTTAGGGTGTAGCGGTCGTGTGATTTTTTGCTTTTCACTTAGTCATAACGTTAAGAACACACCCTGAAAAAATCAGAATGATTTCTCTTTTCGGTCCTAGGTAATGGTCTCTGACATTGAACGAGGCTGTATTCTACGCTACTCTGTATCACATACTCAGCAGTGTGGAGTGCATGTTTATAATTGAGATACCCTGATCTCGAATGTAAGTCGAATGTAAGTGATCGAAATGAGAACGACCTTTCCCAAAGAAAAACAGTGCTTTGAGAAGAAAAAAACCTAAACTTGGATCTAAAACAAATTTAGCTCAAGAACAGGATACTGGACAACTCCTTTTGGAGCCGAATGAAAAGTGTGTCCTAGTGTTCAACCTTACAAGCAATAGTAGATCAATCTTACTCCGCGATTTTAGTTATTGAAGAGCTGTCTCAAATGATGTATGTTTCGAGTGATTTGTCAATCTGTGCTCAATCTTTCTGTTTTCTAT
>OZ057408.1:27184532-27382554 GCA_964056735.1 Allodiplogaster pararmata
CAGGCTCCTCAGGTGAGTTGACAGAGGAGAACCCCCAGGCTCAGGTGAGTTGACAGAGAAGAAGCCCCAGGCTGGGTTGAGTTGACAGAGGAGAACCCCCAGGCTCAGGTTAGTTGGCAGAGGAGAACCCCCAGGCTCCTCAGGTGAGTTGACAGAGGAGAACCCCCAGGCTCAGGTGAGTTGACAGAGGAGAACCCCCAGGCTCAGGTTAGTTGACAGAGGAGAACCCCCAGGCTCAGGTGAGTTGACAGAGGAGAACCCCCAGGCTCAGGTGAGTTAACAGAGGAGAACCCCCAGGCTCAGGTTAGTTGACAGAGGAGAACCCCCAGGCTCAAGTTAGTTGACAGAGGAGAAGCCCCAGGCTGGGTTGAGTTGACAGAGGAGAACCCCCAGGCTCAGGTTAGTTGGCAGAGGAGAACCCCCAGGCTCAGGTGAGTTGACAGAGGAGAAGCCCCAGGCTGGGTTGAGTTGACAGAGGAGAACCCCCAGGCTCAGGTGAGTTGACAGAGGAGAAGCCCCAGGCTGGGTTGAGTTGACAGAGGAGAACCCCCAGGCTCAGGTGAGTTGACAGAGGAGAAGCCCCAGGCTGGGTTGAGTTGACAGAGGAGAACCCCCAGGCTCAGGTTAGTTGGCAGAGGAGAACCCCCAGGCTCAGGTGAGTTGACAGAGGAGAAGCCCCAGGCTGGGTTGAGTAGACAGAGGAGAACCCCCAGGCTCAGGTGAGTTGACAGAGGAGAAGCCCCAGGCTGGGTTGAGTTGACAGAGGAGAACCCCCAGGCTCAGGTTAGTTGGCAGAGGAGAACCCCCAGGCTCCTCAGGTGAGTTGACAGAGGAGAACCCCCAGGCTCAGGTGAGTTGACAGAGGAGAACCCCCAGGCTCAGGTTAGTTGACAGAGGAGAACCCCCAGGCTCAGGTTAGTTGACAGAGGAGAACCCCCAGGCTCAGGTGAGTTGGCAGAGGAGAACCCCCAGGCTCAGGTGAGTTAACAGAGGAGAACCCCCAGGCTCAGGTTAGTTGACAGAGGAGAACCCCCAGGCTCAGGTTAGTTGACAGAGGAGAAGCCCCAGGCTGGGTTGAGTTGACAGAGGAGAACCCCCAGGCTCAGTTTAGTTGGCAGAGGAGAACCCCCAGGCTCAGGTGAGTTGACAGAGGAGAAGCCCCAGGCTGGGTTGAGTTGACAGAGGAGAACCCCCAGGCTCAGGTGAGTTGACAGAGGAGAAGCCCCAGGCTGGGTTGAGTTGGCAGAGGAGAACCCCCAGGCTCAGGTTAGTTGGCAGAGGAGAACCCCCAGGCTCAGGTGAGTTAACAGAGGAGAACCCCCAGGCTCAGGTGAGTTGACAGAGGAGAAGCCCCAGGCTGGGTTGAGTTGACAGAGGAGAACCCCCAGGCTCAGGTTAGTTGGCAGAGGAGAACCCCCAGGCTCAGGTGAGTTGACAGAGGAGAAGCCCCAGGCTGGGTTGAGTTGACAGAGGAGAACCCCCAGGCTCAGGTGAGTTGACAGAGGAGAAGCCCCAGGCTGGGTTGAGTTGACAGAGGAGAACCCCCAGGCTCAGGTTAGTTGGCAGAGGAGAACCCCCAGGCTCCTCAGGTGAGTTGACAGAGGAGAACCCCCAGGCTCAGGTGAGTTGACAGAGGAGAACCCCCAGGCTCAGGTTAGTTGACAGAGGAGAACCCCCAGGCTCAGGTTAGTTGACAGAGGAGAACCCCCAGGCTCAGGTGAGTTGGCAGAGGAGAACCCCCAGGCTCAGGTGAGTTAACAGAGGAGAACCCCCAGGCTCAGGTTAGTTGACAGAGGGGAACCCCCAGGCTCAGGTTAGTTGACAGAGGAGAAGCCCCAGGCTGGGTTGAGTTGACAGAGGAGAACCCCCAGGCTCAGTTTAGTTGGCAGAGGAGAACCCCCAGGCTCAGGTGAGTTGACAGAGGAGAAGCCCCAGGCTGGGTTGAGTTGACAGAGGAGAACCCCCAGGCTCAGGTGAGTTGACAGAGGAGAAGCCCCCGGCTGGGTTGAGTTGGCAGAGGAGAACCCCCAGGCTCAGGTTAGTTGGCAGAGGAGAACCCCCAGGCTCAGGTGAGTTAACAGAGGAGAACCCCCAGGCTCAGGTGAGTTGACAGAGGAGAACCCCCAGGCTCAGGTGAGTTGACAGAGGAGAACCCCCAGGCTCAGGTGAGTTGACAGAGGAGAACCCCCAGGCTCAGGTTAGTTGACAGAGAAGAACCCCCAGGCTCAGGTGAGTTGACAGAGGAGAACCCCCAGGCTCAGGTTAGTTGACAGAGGAGAACCCCCAGGCTCAGGTTAGTTGACAGAGGAGAAGCCCCAGGCTGGGTTGAGTTGACAGAGGAGAACCCCCAGGCTCAGGTTAGTTGGCAGAGGAGAACCCCCAGGCTCAGGTGAGTTGACAGAGGAGAAGCCCCAGGCGGGGTTGAGTTGACAGAGGAGAACCCCCAGGCTCAGGTGAGTTGACAGAGGAGAAGCCCCAGGCTGGGTTGAGTTGACAGAGGAGAACCCCCAGGCTCAGGTTAGTTGGCAGAGGAGAACCCCCAGGTTCCTCAGGTGAGTTGACAGAGGAGAACCCCCAGGCTCAGGTGAGTTGACAGAGGAGAACCCCCAGGCTCAGGTTAGTTGACAGAGGAGAACCCCCAGGCTCAGGTTAGTTGACAGAGGAGAACCCCCAGGCTCAGGTGAGTTGGCAGAGGAGAACCCCCAGGCTCAGGTGAGTTAACAGAGGAGAACCCCCAGGCTCAGGTTAGTTGACAGAGGAGAAGCCCCAGGCTGGGTTGAGTTGACAGAGGAGAACCCCCAGGCTCAGTTTAGTTGGCAGAGGAGAACCCCCAGGCTCAGGTGAGTTGACAGAGGAGAAGCCCCAGGCTGGGTTGAGTTGACAGAGGAGAACCCCCAGGCTCAGGTGAGTTGACAGAGGAGAAGCCCCAGGCTGGGTTGAGTTGGCAGAGGAGAACCCCCAGGCTCAAGTTAGTTGGCAGAGGAGAACCCCCAGGCTCCAAAGGTGAGTTGACAGAGGAGAACCCCCAGGCTCAGGTGAGTTGACAGAGGAGAACCCCCAGGCTCAGGTTAGTTGACAGAGGAGAACCCCCAGGCTCAGGTGAGTTGACAGAGGAGAACCCCCAGGCTCAGGTGAGTTGACAGAGGAGAACCCCCAGGCTCAGGTGAGTTGACAGAGGAGAACCCCCAGGCTCAGGTTAGTTGACAGAGAAGAACCCCCAGGCTCAGGTGAGTTGACAGAGGAGAACCCCCAGGCTCAGGTTAGTTGACAGAGGAGAACCCCCAGGCTCAGGTTAGTTGACAGAGGAGAAGCCCCAGGCTGGGTTGAGTTGACAGAGGAGAACCCCCAGGCTCAGGTTAGTTGGCAGAGGAGAACCCCCAGGCTCAGGTGAGTTGACAGAGGAGAAGCCCCAGGCGGGGTTGAGTTGACAGAGGAGAACCCCCAGGCTCAGGTGAGTTGACAGAGGAGAAGCCCCAGGCTCGGTTGAGTTGGCAGAGGAGAACCCCCAGGCTCAGGTTAGTTGGCAGAGGAGAACCCCCAGGCTCCTCAGGTGAGTTGACAGAGGAGAACCCCCAGGCTCAGGTGAGTTGACAGAGGAGAACCCCCAGGCTCAGGTTAGTTGACAGAGGAGAACCCCCAGGCTCAGGTGAGTTGACAGAGGAGAACCCCCATGCTCAGGTGAGTTGACAGAGGAGAACCCCCAGGCTCAGGTTAGTTGACAGAGGAGAACCCCCAGGCTCAGGTTAGTTGACAGAGGAGAACCCCCAGGCTCAGGTTAGTTGACAGAGGAGAACCCCCAGGCTCAGGTTAGTTGACAGAGGAGAACCCCCAGACTCAGGTAAACATCAAAACATTTAAATCCTCAGCACGGAATCTCGCATTGGCCGAATAACGCGCTTCATTGATTTGCTGCCGAGCTAATAGATATACATATTAGTCGATGGGTCCTCCATAGATCCCCCAAACTGTTGAATAGTTGAGACAGGTGAAAACAACCTCCCTTCGAGATTATGGTCTTGAATAACGAACCTCTCTTCGAGATTATGGTCTTGAATAACGAACCTCTCTTCGAGATTATGGTCTTGAATAACGAACCTCTCTTCAAGATTATGGTCTTGAATAACGAACCTCTCTTCGAGATTATGGTCTTGAATAACGAACCTCTCTTCGAGATTATGGTCTTGAATAACGAACGTCTCGTCAAGATTATGGTCTTGAATAACGAACCTCTCTTCGAGATTATGGTCTTGAATAACGAACCTCTCTTCGAGATTATGGTCTTGAATAACGAACCTCTCTTCGAGATTATGGTCTTGAATAACGAACCTCTCTTCGAGATTATGGTCTTGAATAACGAACCTCTCTTCGAGATTATGGTCTTGAATAACGAACCTCTCTTCGAGATTATGGTCTTGAATAACGAACCTCTCTTCGAGATTATGGTCTTGAATAACGAACCTCTCTTCGAGATTATGGTCTTGAATAACGAACCTCTCTTCGAGATTATGGTCTTGAATAACGAACCTCTCTTCGAGATTATGGTCTTGAATAACGAACCTATCTTCGAGATTATGGTCTTGAATAACGAACCTCTCTTCGAGATTATGTTCTTGAATAACGAACCTCTCTTCGAGATTATGGTCTTGAATAACGAACCTCTCTTCGAGATTACGGTCTTGAATAACGAACCTCTCGTCAAGATTATGGTTTTGAATAACGAACCTCTCTTCGAGCTTATGGTCTTGAATAACGAACCTCTCTTTGAGATTATGGTCTTGAATAACGAACGTCTCGTCAAGATTATGGTCTTGAATAACGAACCTCTCTTCGAGATTATGGTCTTGAATAACGAACCTCTCTTCGAGATTATGGTCTTGAATAACGAACCTCTCTTCGAGATTATGGTCTTGAATAACGAACCTCTCTTCGAGATTATGGTCTTGAATAACGAACCTCTCTTCGAGATTATGGTCTTGAATAACGAACCTCTCTTCGAGATTATGGTCTTGAATAACGAACCTCTCTTCGAGATTATGGTCTTGAATAACGAACCTCTCTTCGAGATTATGGTCTTGAATAACGAACCTCTCTTCGAGATTATGGTCTTGAATAACGAACCTCTCTTCGAGATTATGGTCTTGTCTTGAATAACGAACCTCTCTTCGAGATTATGGTCTTGAATAACGAACCTATCTTCGAGATTATGGTCTTGAATAACGAACCTCTCTTCGAGATTATGTTCTTGAATAACGAACCTCTCTTCGAGATTATGGTCTTGAATAACGAACCTCTCTTCGAGATTATGGTCTTGAATAACGAACCTCTCGTCAAGATTATGGTCTTGAATAACGAACCTCTCTTCGAGATTATGTTCTTGAATAACGAACCTCTCTTCGAGATTATGGTCTTGAATAACGAACCTCTCTTCGAGATTATGGTCTTGAATAACGAACCTCTCTTCAAGATTATGGTCTTGAATAACGAACCTCTCTTCGAGATTATGGTCTTGAATAACGAACCTCTCTTCGAGATTATGGTCTTGAATAACGAACCTCTCTTCGAGATTATGGTCTTGAATAACGAACCTCTCTTCGAGATTATGGTCTTGAATAACGAACCTCTCTTCGAGATTATGGTCTTGAATAACGAACCTCTCTTCGAGATTATGGTCTTGAATAACGAACCTCTCTTCGAGATTATGGTCTTGAATAACGAACCTCTCTTCGAGATTATGGTCTTGAATAACGAACCTCTCTTCGACATTATGTTCTTGAATAACGAGAAATGAGCTCTAGGTGAATAGTAGTTTTGGCTATGGAAAAGTTCGAGATTATAAAGACTCGTTCACTTCTCATTTTTCAAAGCTACACGCTCGTATAGTTGTTGTTTTAAGTTTCTTGACAGTGCGGGTGACATATGGATGGCTTCTTTCTGTTATACGATTTGATATGAATCCTCAATGACGATGACAACGACTTAGAGTTGATGTATTCAAGCATATTTGTCGGTTGGTATTCGGTTGTGTGGTTATAGAACATAGGTAAACTGCCAACTGGCAAAAAAACTTCCTAGGGCGACCGACCTACCTACCCTCTCCCTGACTCAAAATGAATGTATTGTATCAGAGTTTTCACAGCTGAAAGTGAAAGACATAATTCTTTGCTCCGCATAATTAGAACGTTTCATTAGCCATAATTCAGCCTCAACCGGTTTAGTGAAGTTAAAAGTGAAACTTTTAACCTATTTTAGCGATGGACCTATTGAAAAATCAAGACATATTTTACCTATGTTATACATAGAACCAGAAAGAGGCACTGGTTATAGAACCAGAAAGAGGCACTGGTTATAGAACCAGAAAGAGGCACTGGTTATAGAACCAGAAAGAGGCACTGGTTATAGAACCAGAAAGAGGCACTTGTTATAGAACCAGAAAGAGGCACTGGTTATAGAACCAGAAAGAGGCACTGGTTATAGAACCAGAAAGAGGCACTGGTTATAGAACCAGAAAGAGGCACTGGTTATAGAACCAGAAAGAGGCACTAGAATGCCCTTTCACCGAATGAAACTTCCATGGCCAGCTTGAATGACACGTTGTCTTTCCAGAATATGTCTCCAGAGAAGACGTCGTCTTTCTTGAACAGGCAGACGATGTGGTGGTTCAACGCGTTGTGTCGCATCGGCATCAGGAAACCACTTGAAGTCAGTTTTGGGGAAAACGGAAGGTGCTCTCCAAAGCTAAGTCTAGATCTTATCATGAGGCAGTGGCAGACCTCGGGCGATGGAAAATAAAGAACGCATAGAAACAGAATTCGTATAACTTGCGCTTTTGTAGCGCATAGATTAAGCGCATATATTTGAGTTAAAGAAACAACCTGTTCGAGGAAGGTGAACGAGTCTAACCTGTCTGCAAATAGGCAAATTAGAATGTGCATAGCAGTAATTGAAAGAATTTATCTTGTAATAAAAGGGCACGATTCCAAAATCTTATTGGGAATACAAAGATGGGAATACATTGGGAATACATAGAGATGAGAAAAAATTCGAAAATTTGCCGAGAAATTTTTTTGTCGATAAACAAAAGTTTCACCTGTATTACCTGTAATCATGTATTACCTGTAATCATTGTATTACCTGTAATCATTGTTCACTGAACTTTTCCATATTTTTTCCAACTGCAAAGTGACTTTAAGAATAATAAAAATTTCCGTTTGCAGGTTAGTGATCTCTACAGACTGAACGAAGAAGACCAATCCGCTGTGCTTGTGCCGCGTTGGAGTAAGCTGTGGAATAAAGCAATGGAAGGTCGGCTCATGAGGGTTACAATCTGTAAAAGGTCCCGTTGTGAATTTTACAAATTGTGAATTTTACCCTTTACAAATTGTGAATTTTTTGTAGAACCCGGTGGTTTTTTTTTTACAAATTGTAGAACCCGGTGGTTTTTTGTGCAAATAGTTTAGCGCAGGGTGTTTCTCTCACCCTCAATGCGGGTGGAAATAACCTATGCGATCTCCAAAAACACCGGAAAACCTTCAGATCTTTCCGCTTTTTTTAGATTGTAAACTGAGGGAATTTAATAACTCATTGTGGAAAACACTTCGAACTTATGCAAGTTTTTTAAAATCTATGCGCTCGAAAAAAATTGTGCGGGTGGTGAGAAACGCCCTGATGATGAGATGGCGAGTGGTAATTCAATGATCGAACAGAGGCGAGACATGTACGAGTAGAAAGAGAGTGATGTGCAGGTTGTTTCTAATGATTTTCAGATTGATTTTGTAGAGAGAAAGTTTATTAGAAGAAAACGGCACGCTCTGTTGAGTGACAGCAGGTGATGGAGAATGATAACTCATGAAAGCATTGTTATCATACTGAGCTGTTTTTAGGAGTGCACAGGTTCGCTCACAGATTACATCCGCAGTGCAGTAAAGAGAAACACTCTGTTGTAGATTATAAGAAGCGTCGGAAGGCGGTTGATGCTAAGTCGCGTCCCTCGACAAGGCGGCGCAACCGAGGCACCGACAACACGCCGCTTCTGGAGGGGAGTAGTGCGGTTAGGGTTCTTCCCTATTGATCCAATTTTCATCGCGCTCACAATCTTCACCCGGTAGGGTAAGAGATAGAGATCATAGGTTACCAAAACTTCTCAAAAAAGTTTTCGTGGGCGGGGGGCCGAGCGGTAAAAAGGTTTTTTGTGGGGTTTGGTATGAAGTTGATTCCTTATTGTATTTTCTAAGATTCAATTTCAAGGTAAGTAATAAAAAAATTTCAGTTGGCAGTGGAGCGTTATTGAAAGGAATTTCTTTAGCAAGTTTTTGAGTGTTTTTCTCTTTAAATTAAATGTAATGATGAATTGACTGTTTTTTCTTTTTGGGGCGGGGGGCCGGGGCGTTTTGGGGGGGGACCCCTTGGTGGCCTATGATAGAGAGGGGTTGTCGATCTGACAGAATGAGCTACTACCATACATCACCAGCATTGTTGACAATTCGGAAAAAACGACCGTTTTTAGAGCGGGAAAGTCTGGAATAGTAAAAAACTTTATTTTCTCTGCCCTCTAACTCTGGCTCGCTTTTCTTTTTCCCAGACTCTCCCGATGGTAGAATTTAAAAAATTTTCAATAATTATTTTTAAAAATTTCAATAATTGCAAGTGACGTTTGTTGAGCTGTGTTGGTTGTTCCCCCAGTCTTTGATTATGTGTACAGCTTGAAGGAAAACGGGGTTAGATTCCTGCGAGCAAGACAACAACAGATTCCTGCGAGCACTACTAAATTTCATACCTGTTGACTCCCGAAAGTGGATATTTGAGTATCCCTTTACTGATACCATCCATCATCAAAGGGGCAGAGAAAGATAAATATGTCACTATGCTAATAAGGTACAAGTAGCACTGTCAGAAAGTTGGGTGTATAAGTTTATCGATAAACTCGAGTTGATCATTTTTACCTGACTTTGAATATTAACACCCAATTTTCTGACAGTGCCATTCTGCTTCGACCTTTGGCGAAACTTCATTCTACATTTATGAGGGCGAACCCTGATCTATGGATAATACCAATTCCTACTGGTTAATACCAATTTATTTCACCATCGGCGGGTCTTTTTTCAAAGACACCGCTTTTAGCGAGCTTTTTGTCGTTTTCTGACGAAACTGATGCTCGTGATTGTTATGAGAGAATTCCTCGTTTCGGTTTTGCAACATCACGAAATTCTTGTCTTGTGGTGACAGAGATACGCGATCAAACGGGTTTAGATTGGCGATGAGAAAAATAAGAGTAGTATAGCTCGTCAAAGGAGGGCGATGCCGGACCGGCCTGGGCATGCCACCGGACAAAACATCAGCCGATACTCCGCTATACTTTTCAATGGCGAGTCGAGGCGCCAGTAAAATAACCTCTTGCCCTTCTCCGGTTAACGAATGGGTCTCGCCAAGAGGATCGCCGACTGCGGTACGAGTGTAGACGGAGAAAATATCTCCGGACTCAAAAGGATCCTCTCCACCAACCTATCCCAAAAGGACTCCCCTCGACAGGACCTATGGGCAAGACAACAACAACAACATGAGAAAAATAAGCAAGGTGATTATCATGGTGCATCCAATGCATATCAGAAGTTTTTATAATGAGTTCGCATAAGACACAGAGGTCCATTAGAAGCAAAAATTTGAAAAAAATTTCGGCTGAACAAAGACCCACGAGTGGCATGAAAATGCCGTTTTATCAAGAAAAACTGAGATTTCACGTAAGGTTGCTCAAAAGAAACCCTTGGAATATAAGGTTGCTCAAAAGAAACCCTTGGAATATAAGGTTGCTCAAAAGAAACCCTTGGAATATAAGGTTGCTCAAAAGAAACCCTTGGAATATAAACAGACACCGCCCAAAGCTCGAAACAGAGACCCGCGTTCGCACGATGGGAAATGAACATTTAACGACTGGTTCATGCCAATGTGCAGTTCAAGTCAGGATCAACAGTTGATTGATAACGTCCTACCGTCCGAGGGAGGGTTTCTGGTTCGAACTTTAGCGAATCTCGGTTTCTACTTTGAGAAAACCCTATTTTCGCGTAAAAAACCCTATCGCGTGAAACCCTATTTTATCTCGGGAATTTTTTTCCCATCAGACGCATTAGAAAAATCCTCGTCAGGATGCGTATGGCTCAACCGACGAACAAGCCGAAGGCGAAAGACCGCAAAGGGCGGCGCCTCTTCCTCGAGCCGCTCTCAAAGAGGTTCCCATACTGACGTTTTACTCTTTAGTCACGAATATTATTGGTTTTTGAAGAATGTCAAAAATATATAATGAACACGATGTGTTAGCAGGATTTTCCGTGATTTTCCGTTTAACAGAACTCAGGCACTCTTTCAAAAAAGAATCATTGATCTTTCACATGATTGAAACGATATTTGCTGAATGGAAATGTATATATAGCTATGAAGTTTGAGAATAATACATATGTATAAAAGTGTGTTTCTTTATTCGCCTCGAATTACCTCTATTGTTTTCAAATATGATCTAAAAAAACTCCTGTACAAAATTTGTAATCTTCATTGTCTAAAGGCCCTTTTCATTTTATTCCATATTTTCTGCTGACATCTCTTTTCCTTCCTTTTCCTCCCACCAATTATCCTTAAGATAGCTAGAGGCAACACGTTTACACAAGTATAAGCAATCCAATTCATATTGGCTTCAAAGCTACTTTGCATGAATTAGGAAGATTTATATGCTCACGAAATACGGAAACTAGACTTATTCCTGCGGTCCAGTATTAGTACTAGCAGAAAAGTATCAGATCAGTTGGAGATTGTATGATCCTGGTAAAAAAATCAGCATTGACTTTGTTATAGATTACTATTAGTCTGGAAGAAGATCGTTATTAGCTTAGTGGGAGACCTATGCATATTAACGTAGTAGAAGGTTAGTGTTGACTTGGTTGGTATCAGCATAGTTTAAGATTGGTATTAACCTAAATAAAGATTAGTATAAGCTAATGGGGAATTAGTCTTATCCTAGTTCAGGAGTACGTGAGCCCGCCGTCTATCATTGGCTGCCTGCTGAGACTCTTCCGGGTGGAAATATGCACAGCGATGTCGATTAAGTGCTGCTCTGACCTCCTCCAATTTGTGAACCCGATCGTTCTTGAGTTAGTTCCGTCCGATTTCCAATTTGAGAAACACCAGAAAGTTTAAAGTTTTCATTCGCGAAGTGTTTAAAAGATTGCATGAAAATCATACTGAGAAAAAGGCAGGGAGACCACAGAGGGCTTTTTGGAGAAGGAGATATGTGGGGGTTGAGAGGCGCGATGAAATCTAACTGGTGGTATTTGAGCAATGAAAGGGGGAATGGAGAGATTCATCACATAACAGCCGCTCTGGAGGAAGGAAATAGGGTAGGATGAGTCGAGAAATGGAAGCGGCTCAGAAGAACGAGTAAGGTGAGAATGCGTGAAAGAAAGAATCAAACAGATGTCGGTTCAAAGGTGTCTGAGCTAATTTATTTCCGTGGTCTTTTTCTCTGTTTTCCAACAAAGGGTTACGAATTTGATGATAAAAAAACGTTTTTCAGTGCTCTGATTCGTTTCACAGAGGAGTTGGAGCGACCTTTGTGGCAAGGTTCATTCATTTATCCATTCATTCATTCATTCATTCATTCATTCATTCATTCATTCAAGGTTAGTGAGTATTGAGGTTTTGATGCTGGTCCGAAATGGAATTAGGATAATATTAAATGAACGATTTTCGAGCATGTTTGACTTAACCCGAAGCCACCATATCTAGATTGAGCGGCTTTGAGAACCAGATTCTAGAAAGCTAAACATCATCAGGCCAGACATGATTGCTGCTTAAATGAAGTTGAGAAAGCTGCGATTTTGTGGGGTCGAAAGTATAAGTCTGTGTGTGAAGAAGAGGTCCGTAAGAGGTCTTTCTCGACAAGATGAGCATAGTTATCAAAGGTTTAGTATAACTGTTGAAAATTTGAAAAGAACGACCGCTCTTTGGGCGAGGAAGTCTGAAATGATGAGAACCGAGCTAGAGGTAGAGAGCAGAGAAGAGAGTGTTAGTCATTATTCAAGACTCCTCGCTCAAAGAACGGCCATTTTCGAAATCTCTCAAAAGTGCTGGTGACCTATGAATACGAGCGCTAGGAAGAAGAACCAGGGAAAGATTTATTGTGCCAAGAGTTAACTTCATAGCAGTTCTAAAATCCTCTCGCTTTTCTTATCGACCGCCCCAAGATACAAATTTTTACTCCACGCTTCATGGTGATAGAATTCGGATGTACCCTTAGAATAAGAGTGTAGATCAAAAAGGACTAGTCAAAAGAAAAAAGAAAAAGGGAGCTGTAGGCTTAGAAGAGATAGCAAAGGCGTCTGATAATAAGTGGAATAATGTTAACATAGACTTTTGATCACCAGTTTTCCTTAATGACGCAAATATTTTTGCCCGAGATTTATTTCACAGTGCAAGTGTGAGGAACATGTTGATTATAACGACACGCAAAAACGCGCGTAGATCGGAAAAGGTTACCAGAGGCTGGCACGCATCGGAGAGAACCAGGGGTTAAATAGTCATGTCAGACCTTCTGTCGGCGGGCCTCTGTTTTTCCAAATCCTAAGGGGGGACCCTTATGTAAAACAAACAAAAAAATTTGCAGGCCTCTGTTTTAAAAATCTTAAGGGGGGACCCTTATGGGAAAAATTTTTTACGCCTTCGGCGGGCGTCTGTACCTTTTTTGCACACTAAAAAAGCCCTGGAGAGAACGCAGATGATGATGAAAAGAAGAGTATCATACCAACACGAAAGTATCACAAACTTTTCTTTAAAGCACAAATATTTCATCCGCAGTGCGGGTTAGAGAAACATATTGGTTGAAAACACCCTGAGGAAAAAAAGGAGTTTGTTGTACTACAAGTACTATCTTTTACTTTCTCTCTTTCTCTCCCTCTCTCTACCTCTTTCTTAACCTTTCTCTCTCCCCTTTGTCTTTCTCTCTCTCTCCCTCTTTCTCTCTTTCTTCCTAAGGGTCTCTCTCTCCCTCTCTCTCTTTCTCTTTATCGTACTCTGTCTCTCTCTTTCTCTCTCTCTGAAGATCCTTTTCAGGAGTAGTGCTGGCACTATTGATGTTTTCCGCCAGTGAGTTGTCCTCCTTGCTCCTCAACCAGTACTACTACATCATGTACAGAGTGGGAACGCGGTTGCAGGCTTGTCTAACGGCAGCGATTTATCGAAAGGTTGGGGGGTTGGGGTATAGGCAGGCGGCTTTTCAACCAGCAGAAAGAGTGTGTTTTTTTTATAAAAAGATGACTAACGGACCGGCAGGCCTTTGAGAGAGCGCGAGAGCGTGTGATAGAATAGAGAAGATCTAGACGAACAGAGCATTTGTATCACTAGTTTTCTTGGACAGCGCATAGGTTTGCTTACAGATTCCACACGCACTGCTGGTTTTCTTGGGCAGTGCATAGGTTTGCGCATAGATTTTAGACGCACACACTCTGAATATAAGACGATGCTGGGAATAATTTTCGCCAAAATGCTCAAAACGTTGTTCCTCGGGCAGATTTCCCTTGAAAAACCAAGCTTTTCCATTGCAAGAAACGGAAAAAAGCGTCATGATAAATGGCAGCAAATAACATGCGTTTTGACGGGCCTGCCAAGAAAAACCGTCAAAAAACAAGCTTTCTACTTTGTACTCGTTTTGTCACTGCTAAAGAAGGGACAAAATTTGTAACTGCTTATGTCACTGCCAAAAACGGGCTTTTTTGTGTACTTCTTTTTTTCCTGCCAAAAACGGGCTTTTTTGTCCTTGTTTTGTCTCTGCCAAAATCGGGCTTTTTTTTGTCCTTCTTTTGTCTCTGCCAAAATCAGGCTTTTTTTGTAGCCCCTGCAACTCCTTAGCCTCATTTCTGGGATGATGGAGGATCGCTGTCAGGAACTCTTTGGGGAGTGCAAATACTAGACTTTGATCTCTTTAAATGTGTGGTTCAGGCTACGTCTTTCAACGAGCCGGATCGAATCTTTACCTCAAACTTGGGTAATTAAACCGACTACAACCGCCACACAAATCTTTACGTACTAGCGCAGCAACATACATTTTTCTCAACTGTTTACTAAACTCGGTTGGGGTACGTCGCTAGATGTGGTTAATATGTGGTCGTTGCGGAGCTTTGTTCAACGTACAAAAAGTGTTCCAAAAAAGAGCCGAGTTTGGCAGTGCCAAAACATGACACGAAAGAAAAACAAAATTGTCCCTGATTTGCTAGTGACAAAAAGTGTGTCAAAAAAGAGCCGAGTTTGGCAGTGCCAAAACATGACGCAAAAGAAAAACAAAATTGTCCGTAATTTGGCATTGACAAAAAGTGTTCAAAAAAAGAGCCGAGTTTGGCAGTGCCAAAACATGTCACAAAGGAAAAAAACAAAATTGTCCGTGATTTGGCAGGAACAAAACTTGGCCACAGAGTCATTCATCATTTGGCACTGCGAAATGGTGGCCGATTCTTCGTCCCTATTTTGGCAGCTAAAAAAAAGACAAATAACGGAATTTCCTTCTCCCAAGTTCGCATACTCGAAATCTTGGCGAAATATAGTTTTTGGATGAGGAACAACATTTCGAGCATTTTGGCGAAAATTATTCCCAGCATCGTCTTATATAGCTCATTTGTACTTGTAGAAATCAAAAACGACTGCTCAACTAACCGGAGATAGAATAATGAAGGTGAACGAGAGATGAAGGGCCTCGTGGCATTTTCGCAATTAAGTCAATTTTTTTATTTATTGAAATACATTTTGCAATGTAACAACACCAGGAAGACTCTGCTGACAAAACTAAAGATAATTCTTAAAAAACTGAAAAAATAGAAAAAAATACAACGAGATGTGTCTAAGATGATTTTCATTGTTAAACTTGCACACTAAAAAAGGGTTAAATAGTCATGTCAGACCTTCTGTCGGCGAACCTCTGTTTTACAAATCATAAGGGGACCGACCCTTATGTAAAACAAAACAAAAATTTTTCGTGGGCTTTTGTTTTTTTTTATCTTGGGGGGGACCCTTATGTGGAAAAATTTTTCTGCTTTCGGTGGACGTCTGTACCTTTTTCTTGCACACTAAAAAACCCCTGTTGATAGGTGCTAAAATATTATTGCTTCTTAAATATCTTTCACAAGTTCATTGAGAGAGAGGTGAAGGCGTGAATGCAATATGAATTTATGTAATTTGATAAAGAATTGAGATCCCTTTGTCTGAAATCCTTGAGCTTCTCCTTGAGCCTCTGAATCTAGAAATTTTTTTCACTTGCTCCCCATCGAAGTGTTTCGTCAATCACAAACAGGCTCTTCACGTGTCGAATGCATCCCGCCGCGAGAATACGGTAGGTGAGCTCGTCAACCTGATGGCTATCGATGTGGACAGATTCCAACAGATCGCACCGCAGACAATGCAGTACTGGAGTAACCCGTTGCAGGTGAATGTTGTTGTTGTTGTCTTGCCCATAGGTCCTGTCGAGGGGAGTCCTTTTGGGATAGGTTGGTGGTGAGGATCCTTTCGAGTCCGGAGAGATTTTCTCCGTCTACACTCGCACCGCAGTCGGCGATCCTCTTGGCGAGACCCATTCGTTAACCGGAGAAGGGCAAGAGGTTATTTTACTGGCGCCTCGACTCGCCATTGAAAAGTATAGCGGATTATCGGCTGATGTTTTGTCCGGTGGCATGCCCAGGCCGGTCCGGCATCGCCCTCCTTTGACGAGCTATACTACCCAGTTTTGGTCCGGGGAGAGATTTCTCCCGCTACCTCCCATCACGAATTCTTCGTAGGGAGGCGTCCCTCTATTCGCCACCTGAGGTCGCGCTTGATTCTGGACTGGATAATCCGGCTCCATCCGTGACAGGCTCTTAAGGCTGTAGAGTCACGAATGGCCACTGTTGCCAGTGTGTTTCGAGTTGTGAAACGCAGGTGAATCGCTCTAGGACCAAAACTATAATCAATTCTTGTGATTAAGGTGAACACATGCCGTACTGTAGTCAACCTTTGAAGGTGTAAGGTTTTAGGACCAAAGCTATTATCCGCTTTTGAGGATCAGTTTCATGACTACTGTAGTAATCCGTTGCAGGACCGAAATTATTATATAATATCTTCTTATACTTTGTGAACAAAGTGAAGCAAGTTTGTTACTTTTGATTACGTGGGTTCACCTACAGATCGGGCTGGCGCTGTTCTTTCTCTGGAAGCAGATTGGAGTTTCGGTGCTGAGTGGAGTTGCGGTGATGCTGCTTCTCTTGCCATCCAACTTTCTCATCTCCATGGCTATTCGGAAGTACCAGGTTCTCATCTTGGTTTCAAGTGTAATAAAGGGTATGGAGAATTGGACTAAGGTGAGGCATTTCTGAAGTACTATTGAACGCATCCGCCTATGAACGAGGAACGAGAAATTACTTACTCCTGAATCAATGCGATTATGTATATTGGGTTCGAGAGATGCATTTTCTTTTCCTTTTTGGTGTTAGCATATTTGCTGTGAGTTTGTATCTTATGACTACAACTGATTATATGGAATTTCGACTCAATTTGTTAGATACTATTGATTATAATGAATGAGTGTCAAACATTTGAGGTACGTCAAATGCGTCTCAAGGATGAACGAACGAAGATGGTGAATGAAGTCTTGAATGGAATCAAAGTTGGTTCTTTTTTGATTTTTTTCAAGTGGAGTAAGAAGAACGCAGAACATAACACCGTCTGCGGTTAAAAAAAGGTAGGGGGGGGGGGTAAAATTGAAGGTTATGATGCAATACGCTAGGTTAGCACCACAGATTAGCACCAGAGCACCACCACATTCTTCCCTTTTCTCGTTCTCCTGAGCGGTTGCCATGTAATGAATGACTCGCCACTCTTCACACTTCCCCCTTCGAACTTCTCTTCCCATTAGAAACCGTCTAGTAACTCCCATTTGAAACCACCAATGGCCTCTACAGTTCTCTTCTCGCTTCTGCCCCTCAATTGCTCTGTCATCTACTCGCCTTTTTACCATGTCAACTTTATGTTTTGAAAGACTCAGCGTAATAAAAACTCAAACAGATGACCCTTTAGAAAGTAATATAAATGTTCGACGGTTCGCAACTCGAGTCCCCAATTTTCGATTGCTGACCATGTTCTTGTTTTTCAAACGTACGCACTTCTCTGTCTTCATTTTGCGCGCTGAGATTTGTTAATAACAGTTTTCAAGGCTCTCGCTTGTATTAGCGATTTGTATCGAATTTCGTTTCACATGTGAAGGCTGCTCTTATGAACCCAAAAGAGAGGCCACAAGTGCGTGCGGTGAGAAAAAACATGAAAACTGAGTAAAATAATTGTTAAGCAATCTTTTTTTAATTAGCTCTCGCAAGTACCAATTCGTAAAATGCAACGGGAACACTTGCAAGTACCAATTCGTAAAAAGCAACGGGAACACTTGCCAGTACCAATTCGTCTTCTAAGTATACAAAAGTTATCCGCTTGTGAGACTAATGAGAGAGAGACTAAGAAGCATTAAAGAAAACGTCAAGTCGTTGAAGAAAATCTTGTGCAAAGGCGAATGAATTGCTTCAGGTAATCAAATTGTATGCTTGGGAGCCTCCGATGGAGAAGGTTGGTCCTAAACAGAAACGTTGTTTTCGTATTACGGTTACCTAGCGAAAACCTAAAAAGAACATAGCCAAGCTTGGCATTTTATGGTTTTTTTCGTAACTAATGGTTTAACAACGGAAACAAAAGCAGTTTTTTGTCACAAACCGCACAGCATGTGTGTAGATTTAAAAGATTTGGTGTTGTTAAGTTAAATTTAGAAGAGACAGCGTGCGCATTGGTGAAATATGTCTTGATTTTTCAATAGGTCTATTGCTAAAGTAGGTTTAAATTTTCACTTTTAACTTTACGAAACCGGTTGAGGCTGAGTTATGGCTAATGAAACGTTCCATTTATGCAGAGAAGTGAAGACTTTTTTTAAAAACTTTAGCTGTGAAAACTCTTATAATTCATTTCGAGTGGGGGAGATGGTCCGTAGGTCGGTCGCCACTTATAATTCATTTCGAGTGGGGGAGATGGTCCGTAGGTCGGTCGCCGCAGAAATATTTTTGCCAGTTGGCAGTTTACCTATGAGCGTGCGATGCAATTTTTAGTTAGCACAAGAAGCATCTAATGAATTTGGATATTTTTTTTGAATGCATTCATCACGCGAATTTTTGTTACATAACAATGAAGTGTAAAACGAAGAGAGCGCTGAAGTTGACACTATTCGGATGAGAAAACAACTTGAATGGTAACTTTAATCGGCTCGATGATTGACATGATCGTGAAGAGAGAAAATGGGCTTTTAACGAAAGGCGGTTTTTAAAGTTTTCGCCAAAGAAACGTGTAAAACGAAAGAAATATTCTTGAGGGAGAGACAGACAGACAGACAGAGACCGCGATGTGCGATGAAAAATAGAGAACAAATACAAACAGAGAATTTGTATCAGTAGCATTTTTTGGATGCGGTTGAAATAGGGGTAACACATTGATCTACAGTGTGTTTCAGGTGATATCGGATTTGAGGGACCGGGAACTGTCTCTCATTAGGAAAGCGGCCGCCCTACGCACCTTCTCAGACATGCTCAATTCCGCCTCGCCTTTTCTTGTGAGTCCCAGAGCAGAGTGTTTCTTAGCACCCGCACAATTTAGTTCGAGCGCATAGATTTTTGAAATTTCAGAGTTCAACTTTCAATTTTTCCAATAATTTGGATTTTCCCTACGAAAAATCCGAGAAAAAAATTTTCCAGGCGCATATATTTCAATGTTTTTCGGGGTTTTATGAGAGCGCATAGATTATTTTTACCCGCAGTGCGGGTCAGAGAAACACCCTGGTCCAGAGTTGTCTTCTCTGTGTTGTTGTGGACGGGGGGGGGAACGGAACATGCAATTGACCACGAGGGCAATGGTTGTCTCTTTGGTGGCGAACGAACTTGTGACCGCTTTCCAAGCAATGATCTTTTCACTTAGCCTTCAGCACACTCACAGCTCACCGTAGATCATCAGCACATATCAGAGATTGTTGAACAAGGCCATTCTCCATACGGAATGCATAGAATCATGAGAAGCGCGATGAATGTATAAAAAAACAGATTAAGGAAAGAGATTGGGTTCAAAAATGTAAAGACCCGCTCGCTTTCATGAGTATGGGCCTGCGCTCGGAAAGCGGTAGTGTTTTTTTTTTTGCAATTCGAGAAGGTGCCTGTGAACTATATGAATTTTCGAATCTGAGAATTTTTGTAACCTCTTCTTAGGTAAACTGACAACTGGATAAACATTTCTGGAGATAACCGACTTAATGGCCCTCTCTCTCTCTCTCTCACTCGAAATGAATGTATCAGAGTTTTCTCAACTAAAAGTGAAAGAAAAAAGTCTTCAATCTTTTACATAAATAGAACGTTTCACAAGCCATAACTCAGCCTCAACCGGTTTCGTCAAGTCAAAATTGAAACTTTTAACCTAATTTAGCGGTCGACCTATTGATAAATTAAGACATTTTTACCTATGAACCTCTTGGAGAAAATACATAATCGGCTGTTTTTTCATGTAACTTGTACGCGCGTGCTTTTTAAAAAGAAGTCAGCTAAGAGCGCGCTTATTTGCAGGTGGCTTTCTCGACATTTGGCACTTATCTACTGGCGAACTCAGCCAATGTTCTCACTCCTCAAGTGAGCAACTCTATCTTTTCCATCTTAGATATATCTCTTTCTCTATCTCTCTTTCTCTCTCTCTCTCTCTCTCTCTCTCTTCTCTGCTCTGCTCTGTCTGTAATGTTTTACAAGAAGGAACCTGGTCTTTTCGGCCATTCTCTGAGCTTTTTGTTTTTTTCAAGTGTAGTGCGAAAGTCAATCGTATTTGCCTTAGCCAATAATCAAACCGAATTCACTTCTAGAACTAAACCTTTTTGAATGTTTCATCACCACAAAAAGTCTTTGCTTCGTGAAGAATGTGAGTGTTGAGATAGCTTTCGTCTCCCTGACCCTTTTCAACCAACTCCGGACTCCGATGAGTACGGTAGCTGAGCTGATCTCCCAGACGGTACAGGTACGGTATATGGCAGGATATATTACTGGGAGCTAGCTGTTCCGTAACGAGCGGCATTCTTGGAAGAGAGACAGCGGGTGTAGTATCGAGAAGGGATATAAATAGGAAAGTTGATAGACACAGAGAAATCTTATCATTAGCTTTCTCGGATCACGCAATGAACTTAATCATGTGCGGGTAAGAGAAACTCCCTAAAAAATGGGAACTTGGAGAAGAAACTAGGGTATTCGATCGAGACATCGATCTTTTTTCTTCAATAATTGAAGTGGAACAGGGGTTAAATGGAGCCGCCCAATTTGGGTTTACATGTATCCGCCGCTCAAAGTTTGAAGGCAAAAAAGAAAAGAAAGGGGATGAAGGAAAGGGGTAAGAAAAGAGAGGGAGATTTTTGTCAATTGTGTGTGTACATATATCCGCCGACGGGTCCGATCCAGTCACTATTTAACCCCTGAAGTGGAATCCCGTCTTCTTTGTTTGATTTCGCTTAAATGGAGAGGTTCAGTCCCTTCCCCTCAAAAGTTACTTTGTTTCAGGTGACCGTGAGCAATAGACGATTGAAGGAGTTTCTCGTAGCGGAAGAGTTGGCGCCGGATAGTGTCGACCACACCGCCTTTGACAGTTAGGGGCAGTATTGTTGGACTGCTGAGACAGAGTAGTTAGGGGCAGGGGTTTTTTAGTGTGAAAGAAAAAAGGACAGACGCCCGCCAAAGGCGGAAAAATTTTCTTTCACATAAGGGTCCCCCTTGAGGGTGAAAAAATTTTTTTTCTCACATCGTGAAGAGTCCCGATGTAAATTGGCGGCCAGTCCACGAGTGACACTTGAACTTCAACGATGTTGATGAACTCGAATGTTTCAGAGATTTTTGAAGATGTTGGTAGTTCTACACTTGTCATTGTTGAAAAATTGAGGTGAAAAAACTACCGCTTTTTTAGCGGTCGAATATGGCCTAATCAGAAGCGAACTGCTGGTAAAAGGCAGAAAAAGGATAGATTTTTAATTTTTTAGGCTTTGCCGCTCAAAAAGCGGTTGTTTTCCAAAAATTTGAAAAGTGCTGGTACAATATGTAAATGTTCACCATCAATCTTTTTTTAAAGAAAAAATTCAATTTAAAGAATAGTCGGTTGAGTTCCGTGAGAAAATTGGCCAGCGACTAAAGAGTTTCTATACAGGTAGTATAGTGCTTCACCGGCACTTTTGCACTTTAGTCAACCCCCCCCTACCAGAGGTTCAATGGGTCAATCGTCTGACTCTTTAAAAGAAGAGGAGCCATGTTCGAATAGGATTGAGTGTTATGGCATGGTTGCATGCACAGGTATAAATATTTCTGTTCTCCGCGGGAGAAGAGCACAAATCTGACCCATTATACCTCTGGTGAGCCATGGAACTCATTTCACCCATTGAACCTCTGGTAGAGGGGTGGCTAAAGTGCAAAAGTTCCGCTTCACCGATAGAATTAGCGAGGTATTGTTCTCCAAGGACAATTTTCATGATTAAATGTTGAATAGTTCTCGAATTTCGATATTCGAGTTTTTTTTTGTTGAAGATGATGACATCATCTGCTGTCTGGATGCAGATCTGCATTGGGATCGAGAAGACCCCGCACCCTCACTTTCTGGCATAACTTTCAGTGTTCAAAGGGGTCAACTGATTACGGTAGTCGGAAAGGTCGGCGCAGGAAAGAGCAGCTTGCTGCTAGCGCTGTTGGGTGAGTTTTTTGCTGTGATTCGTTTCAATCATAGGTTTCTGAAGTGTTTTTTCTCAAACTTTTGGATCGTTAAAAAAACTGAAAAATGGTAATGAAAAAGACTTAGAAATGAGACGTGAGACATTATTGGGATTAAAATAGTCTGTCATATTTTCTAGGCTCATTAGCATTCAACTCTAGTGCTACTTCTAAACATGTAGAATTTAAGCTCAAGCGAATTGAGCTTAGATAGGTTCATAAATAATGCTTTGGTAAATCTTCGTCTGGGCTTAGAACTAGTACAGGGAATGTTCTAAAAATACTGGAGATGGTTAGGAGAATTAGGGCTGAAAGTTAGCCACAAAAACCACGACTGAAGACCGGCCTGTTTTATGCTACAGCTAGACGGAAAGCGCGAGATTAAACGAGACCTCGATGAAAATTAAATGTATATTTAATCAATATCTGTTTATTAGTCCCTTGCAGTTGTCGAATAATTGAGGAGAAAAAAGCACCGAGCGAGGAGGTCTGGAATAATGAGAAGCGAGTTTGAGATAGAGTAATGAAATATTGAAACTTGAAGGCAGATCAGGAAAAGCTTCTGATCATTCCAGATACCTCCAATCTGAATAAGGTTGTTTTCGAAACTTGCAGTGCAATAGAAATTAAGTGCAGGAGACATGTTTATATGAATCTATACGCAATCCGAGAAAGCTAGTGATACGAATGCTCTGCATTTCCTCATTTACATCGCATGCTCTCGCGCTCTCTCGAAGGCCTGCCGTTTCCTCAATATTAGTGGTCTCGATATACACATTCTTTCTGTGGGTGGTAAAAACAGCATGGTTCTAAATGGAGATTCTAGGAGAAATGGAGCGGATGCGGGGTTATGTGGGGGTTCGCGGTCGCGTCTCCTACGTCCCGCAGCAGGCCTGGGTGCAGAACAACACGCTGCGACAGAACATCACTTTCGGAAAGCAGTCAGATCTTTTAAAGCACATCTTCAAATGCTGAGTTACACAATTGAGACGAGAAATTATTCTAACATCGCACGGAAAAAAAGCTGGTCAGTACCATTACAATTAACGTGTGATGTAACGCGCTTGCTCCCGGATTGAAAAAAGAGGCTGGGTTCGATCCCGCCCGGTAGAACAGCTTTTTTCCGTGCGATGGTATAATCATTTGATTTCAGAGCACAATTTTATCTTGGCTTCTTCCTCTCTTAACAAAAAAAAAACTCCTAAAATGAAAAAAAGGAAGATGATAAAACAAAGTAGAGCTTTAAAAAGAAAGAAGGAAAAGGAAAAAACGGTGGATTGGAGTTGGAGATGAAGGACGATATGTTTCTCTAACCAGAATTGTGATTGAAATCTTAGTAATAATAATCTTCCTCGCGCTTGTTCCCGCCTCGCGGCAGGGTACGCGCTCCCCTGAGATGCAGGACACACCTATCCTGGTAGAACCAGTGGCTGCCTGCTAGATCACTGCTAGTGTGATTAGCAGCAGTAGGGAGAGTCAGATTCGTGCATGAGCACTACCAACATTTCTTAACCCCCTTGGTTTGGGTGGATCAGTCCGGGGTGGGAGTTGAACTCGGGACTCTTTGCACAATGGTCTAATACCACACTAACCATTATGCCACGCCCGGACTGATTGAAATCTTAGTGCCATCCAAAAACAGCTAGTTACACGGATTCTCTGTTTGTATGTATAACATTCTATCAATTTTATGAAACGTGCTCGGCCAGGTATAATAGGTATAGGTATATAGGTATAATATAGGTATATATAGGTATATAGGTATATATATATAGGTATAATACCTGCCACTCCTATGCGGCGGATACGTAAATACATAGGGTAAACTGTCTTGATTTCTCGATAGGTCGAAAAAAATGGTACTAAAAAATCGGTTTTAGTTCAATATCGAGTTCAATTTTTTCGGGTTGGCGGATACGTACATACACCCATTTGGACCGACACATAATATCCCTGATCTCGGCCTTATTTGTTGTTAAAGTCTCTCGTTTCTTCGTGATGAGTCTTTTTTCTACTCGCTTCTAGTTGCGGATGAAAAGAAACGGCCCTATAAAAGCGACGGCGAGGAGAAATATGGCGAGTTTGTGCGGTGAACGGGAAGATAATTAGATGGGATCAGTACTCTTAGAAAGCGAGTAGCGATCATAAAGAATCACTTTAAGACCTTATTCGCCTTCGAGAGAATTTTTTGAGAAATTTCGTATGTCTGAAGTTAGTAGAGCATTGACCCGCCGCATGGAGGTCTCAGTACATTATCATTGAATTCAATCTCTATTTCAACAATATTGAACATGGAGCGCCATCCTCTAAAATCCTTCCTCTTCCTCTGTTCCAAAACTCTTTTCTGTGGTAAGATATGCAGTGTGAGAATGTATTGATGGAGAGTATGTTTGAAATAAATAAGGCGAATAACAAGATCTGACCATCGCTTACCATTGAAGGAAAATTGTCACTTTTTTGAGGTACGAATACCATTTCTTCGACCGAGTGCTTCAAGCGTGTGCACTCAAGTATGAAGTGGAGAATATGCCGCTGAAGGATTCCACCGAGATTGGAGAGAAGGTGATACCCTATCCGGGAGCTGTGGGCTGCGAGCAGGGTGTTTCTTAGCACCCGCCAAACTTTTTTCAAGCGCATAGATTTTAAAAATTTCAGAGTTTAACAGTAATTGCTCCAGTGATTTGGACGTTCCCTACGAAAAAACCGAGAAATTTTTTTACCGAGCGCATAGATTTGAATGTTTTTCGGAGTTTTTGGGAAGCGCATAGATTTTTTTCATCCGAAGTGCGGGTCAGAGAAACACCCTGCCTGCGAGAAAGGAAGACATCAGGCATAGGGACTCAATCCTCGTATATGTAGAGCCTTGGTGTGTCCCTTAGTTCGTGAACGGTTCAATTCTCGGTTTTTTTCTTAAACTTGGAAACTAATACAGAAGAAAACTCTATATTATAATTTTTAAATAATATTTTAACTAACTTATCTCGACGTTTAACGGCATTCACAAAAAATCTGTCAATACCTTTCGGGGCGACACATAGTATTCAGTTGATATCATTTTGCTATGAGTATGAACCGGTTTTTCTTCTCTCAAAGCCTCTGTTTATCGGTTTTGTAGCTATTGTAAAATCTGTGCTCAATGGTACCTTGAACTGGCGCGCTAACTTAGACGGTCTTTTCTGTTTTAAAATTTTGCTGATACCAGTTTCAAGCTGGGACCCTTTTCCAGTGATCTGATGATACCTTTGTGCCCGTTCCCGCCGGGAGGGTATGGATATGTCTGTTCCCCCTGAGATGCGGGACAGACCTATCCTCGGAGAGCCAGTGGCTGCGCACTAGATCATAGCAGCAGAGGGAAGAGTCAAATTTGAGCAAGCGATAATGCAAATTTTAACCCCCGTGGTTTGTGCGGGTCTGTCCGGGGAGGGGGTTCGAATTTGGGACCCTTTCAAAAAGTTTTAAATCTAAGGGCATCAACCTGTCGGGAGGGCAAAAAGCGCGCATCTCCATCGCTCGGGCGGTCTACCAGAACCACGACGTTTATCTTTTGGATGACCCACTCTCAGCTCTGGATTCCCACGTCAGCCAACATGTCAGCTCTCCATTCCCTCACTTTTTCCCTTTTCTCATTCTCCTGAGCGGCCGTTATGTAACAACTTTCCTCACTTCTCGTAATTTTCCCTTTTGCGTCATTCTGAGTGGCTGGTATGCAATGATTCTTTCCATTTTCGATTTCCTAACTAGAATCCTTCCGTAGGGACTCCCATCGGAAAACACCTCTGAACCCCTAAATTTCTCTCCTCCCCTATGCCCCAGAAACCCTCTATCTTCCCTCTTACTGATGCTTTTACACGTGATGTTTCAAAATACTTTGCGTAATAAAACTTCAAGTTTTCATTTGCAGAACCGATCATGAAGAAAGGGTAATTTTGGTTTTCCATAAATGCCAATCTACAGTATTCTAACGTGTTTGTATCAAAGCTGATTTTTCAAGGAGTCATCTTATTTTTAAACATCTGTTGTGTGTGTTTCCATTAAAGGGAAGTTCATTGGGATAATTTGGTAAGGTTTCTTTTGAATCGTGAAATATTTTCCTCATTTCTCGGGTGCAAATGTCAGCAATCCTTTTTGTAAAAGTTTTTCTTAGACTGGAGAAGGCCAAGAGGCTTTTTTATTGGCGACCTAGGAATGAGAATAGGTCGTACATAGGTCACCAGGACTGTTGAGAATAAGGAACGACCTTTCTTTGAGCGATATAGTCTAGCAAAACAACGAGCTCGCTTTCCTCCGCTCTTTATCTGTGCTCTCTTCTCATTATTCCAGACTCCCTGCTCGAAGAACGGTCGTTCCTCTCGGGAAAAAAATTTCAAAACTAGGTAAACTATGTATATTTATTGGTTTGCAGGTGTTTTCAGCGGTCATTGGTCCGCAAGGAATGTTGCGCAACAAGACGAGAGTCCTCGTCACGAACGAGATGTCATATCTACAGCATGCACAGCTCATTCTCGTTATGGAAGGTTGTAGAAACATCGTCTTTAGGTGACTCAACAGAACAGTATGTGATAAGACGTTAAATGAGACTGGTCTCGTCTTTAGGTGACTCGTCTTTAGGTGACTCAACAGAACAGTCTGTGATAAGGCGTTAAATGAGACTGGTCTAAAGTATGTTTGTACGTGCCAAGCGAGTCGACAAAATGATGAGAAAATGCTAGAGAGAATGGCAACGGAAAGAGAACATATTGTATATCAAATCAGGTGTTAAATGAGACCATTTATGGGCCAAAATAGCTGGTTCGTCTACATGTAACTCCTGCATGTGATTGTTTGATAGTTATCATGCCTGCAATGGACTCAATCTAACCGGGACTGCTTTTCCAAGTTATGCGGGACTTTATACATCCAGGGTAGAGTACCGAGAGGCAGGCCAAAGCTTGTACATAACTGCGCAGCCAGAGTAAAGATATAAAGAAGGAATGGAAGGCGAAATGCATTCAATTCGAACGCTTAATGATTGATTCCATAAAAGGCCATTGTTCCGAAATATTACAAAAGGTTGGATATGATTAATGATTTTTGATCAAGACCGGGTTATCCCAAATGAGTTGAGAGGATGAGTTGATCGTTAGTTTAAATAATGAGTCCATCTTGAGTTCAGAGGATAAGTCCATCATGAGTTTATGGGTTGTGTTGAGGATGAGTCAATAATGATTTGAATGATCAGACGGGCGAATAACGGCCGAAGGCAGCTATGCAGAGTTGATGAAGAGCGGTGCTCTCGAGCAACTTCTGGAAGAATGCAACCAGGAGAAGATAACAGCAGTCCGAGACGATGATGAAGGTGAACAGTGTGATCATTCTTGCAGAATGGCTGTAGAGATTCTTGCAGCAAGGCTGCAGACAAGGGTTTTCCTCACAATTTGTGCCTGAAATCGTTTTTCGAATTTACCTGACAATATTAGTTCCATCGCGACCCGAAAGCTCGCGAATTTCGAAATATTTATTTAAGCTGTAATTATGTGGCTGATTTTTTCAAATGGTCTTGAACTAAGCCGTACGGCTTCGTTTGCGTTAAATTAACTTAGCCCGAGGAAAGATTGAGGAAAGAAAAAACTGTATGGTCTATGTCGATTGCGAAAATCGGGTGCGAAATGTCTCTGTATGAAATTTCGTGTTACCAATAAACTATATTTAGAGCAAACATTACGGTAGCGATTTCGCGTGTGCTATGTCAGATTATACTTGTGAAGTTGTTATAAATAGTGTCATTTCAATACCTTCCCTAGCCCCAATACCTCAAAGTCGGTGGGAAGGTGTAAACTCACTCAGCCCTACTACCGTGATTGCCGGAAACACGACGTTCTGAGTGAGGCTAAAATTGGGCCCCCTTTGGACGAGTCCACTTCCGGCAGTGGTTCTATCCGCCAGATGGCCAGGCGGAGAGGGGTTAGTCCAGGCCACACGAGTCGAGGCGTCTTTTCGGTTAACCTTCTGCTTTTCTACGGTCAGGGATTAGCAGGAACTCCCGACAAACACGTTCCGCGATGCCAGGCTGGATTGACCATCCACTCAATAGGCCGATCGCATGAATACCCTTGTTGTAAACCATGGCTTCAAGTTCTTCAAGACACGTCAACAAATGCAGCGGCACGCCAAAGAGTAAATGCAGCTTGGATGAAATGGAGAGAAGCTACAGGTGTCCTCTGTGATAGGACTATCACAGCTGGCATACGCGGAAAGATGTATAAAACAGCAATCCGTCCCGTGCTTCTCTATTCGACGGAGACCTGGCCTACAACGCGTATAACCGAGAACATTATCCACACGAATGAGATGAAAATGTTACGCTGGACACTAGGACTGACTAGCCTAGATTGTGTGCGTAACACGATTGTGAGAGGGAGACTCGGCGTTGCCCCAATACAAGACAAGATGCGAGAAGGGAGAGTTAGATGGTATGGACAGTGCTACAACGATGTCCGCCTTCACGCGGTGCAGCACGACAGTCTACAGACTGCAAAGGACATCAACAACCTTCTCCGGAAGCATCACGCTCCGAAGAAACTACAAGAGAGCCTCTCTGTCTCTCTCTCTCTCATCTCTTCACTACACCTCCGTCTTCATTCTTTTTTTCGCCTGAGGGACAGTCCGATCCGGCTGGACTGTCCCAACTACTTCTCCTATTGGCCGGAGATATCGAGAGTAACCCAGGACCAAGGATGTGGCTGTGCACTACATGCAAGAGAAAGGCGAATACTAACTGCATCCAGTGCTCCCACTGCTCAGAGTGGGTCCACACTAAATCGACATGCAGTGGCCTCTCCTCACTCAGAGAATACATCCAAGTCGAATACCGCTGCCCGTCATGCATAACATCAACGACTCCGCTGACGACCACGAACACCAGGCAAACTCTCTCCTCTGACCCCACGTCCAACAGCAGGAACCTCAAGATTTTGCAATACAACTGCAATGGCTTCTCTGGCAAAACGACGGAACTCCATGAACTCGTCACTCGTCTGAAAGTCGATCTTTTTCTCATCCAAGAAACTAAGCTAACGAACCGTTCCAAATGTCCACAAATTCCTGGATACACTATCGTAAGAAAAGATCGTGAGAAGAACTCCGGAGGCGGTCTTATTACCGGAATCAGCGAATCGCTGTCCTACACTGTAATGCCCTCTCCGACCGACACACATTTGGAATCTCTCACGGTCCGCATATTCGATGCCGATGGGAAGTCGCTCGATGTTACCAACATATACATACCACCGACGAGCTCTTGCACCACTGGTTACACGCCCGACCTCACTCCGTTCTTACACAATCGCGAGAAATCCATCATACTCGGTGATCTTAACGCTCATGATGCCGCATGGTTCTCCAAATCTTCAGACAGCAGAGGCTCTCACATCGCAGAAACGATCGATGCTTCAGAACACGCCGCAGTAAACCGTGACACGCCTACCAGAGTACCAGTCAACGGAAGACCATCTTCTCCAGACATCTCCATTTGTTCGCTGGACTTACTTTCTCAAGTCTCATGGAAAACAATACCATCTGGAAGCTCCGACCATCTACCCATCGTAATCGTCCTTGAGGGTTCTAACTACATCCGCACGCACAGGAAAGTCTCCTTCACCAACTTCGGAAAAGCGAACTGGAAAATCTTTGAACAGCTCGTCGAAGAAAAGTTATCCACGACATCTCTTCCCGACCTCCCCGCCGCCCAAGCTGAGCCCTTCTTCCGGAAGATCCTGTTATCTGCAGCCGCCAGCTCAATCCCACGCGGTCGCATCAAGAAGAGAAACGTTGCCTTAACACCAGAAATCCGAGATTGGATGACCAAACGAGACGCTTTACGAGAATCAGACCCATCAAGCCAAGACATCAGCACCCTCAACATGAACATCAGACGAGCCACGGACAGAAACAAAAGGGACATCTGGAGAAACTTCATGGAGACCTTTGATCCCAAACTAGACAGCAAGAAACTGTGGAAAACGATCAAGATGTTGATTGATAAAGGACGTCCCCCACCAAACTGCGCCATCGACTTCGGGAAAGGACCCCTCACATCCTCCTTAGAAATCGCGAACCAGTTCAACAAACGCTTCACACGCCCAGTCGACTACAAAACAAAAAAAGAAAATCGGAAAACCATGAAGAAAGTTCACAACATACACGCTGAAGATTTTGTCGAGTACTCAGAGGCCGCAGTGAAATCAGCTATTAAGAAGACAAAGAAATCAACAGCCCTCGGACCGGACGGACTCGCTCCAATACTCTTCCATTATCTCGGGAACAGAGGTATAGCCGCCCTCACAAAGCTCATCAACGACTCCCTCAGCTCTGGCAGAATTCCCATGATTTGGAAATCTTCAGTCACTCTCCCACTCCTGAAAGCAGGGAAAGAGGCAACGGATGGACCAGGATACCGACCGATCTCCTTACTCTCACCGATGGCGAAAATCATAGAACGACTTCTGTTGGAAGAACTCAAGCCGTACGTAAGAGTAGCTGAGCACCAGCATGGATTCACCACAGGAAGATCCACCACCTCTGCCCTCCTCACTCTTTCAAAAGACGTAGCTGCAGGCTTTAACGCGAAGAGACCAGCTAAACGTACAGTGATGTTGGCAATCGACATGTCAAAGGCCTTCGACAGCATAGACATAGCGGTACTCATAGATCTCGTCCTACAAACCGACGCCCCAAACTTCGCGAAGAAATGGCTAGCATCGTACCTCAGAGGACGAACGAGCCGTACATCCTTTCGCGACGTCCTCTCAAGCTCATCCCTGATCAGAAGCGGAGTCCCTCAAGGCAGCGCACTCTCACCGCTTCTTTTCAATTTATATCTAAGCGATCTTCCGAACAACGATCCAAACATCAAAATCGTCTCTTATGCTGATGATATAACGCTATGGGCGTCAGATCCGAGCATTTCCACTGCCTCGCTACACATACGATCCGGTCTCCCACACATCGAAAAGTTCATCCACGATCGTGGACTATCTATTTCTCCTGCCAAAAGCCAGCTTCTACTCTTCACACCTTACAGCAAAGAGTACAAGACTATCCTAGATGTCTCGATCGGAGGTCAGAGCGTACCCACCGTGAATACCGCCAAAATCCTTGGAGTTACATATGATTCTATGTTCACATTCAGTCATCATGCGAAAGACATAGCAGGCCGAATGTCGCAACGTAACAATGTACTGAAGGCGCTAGCCGGCAGTACATGGGGCAACCAAAAGGAGACACTCCGTCTCACGTACAAAGCCATTTGCCAATCCATATACAGCTACGCAGCTCCAGCCTGGGCCAGCTTTCTCTCCTCCTCAGCACATACCAAAATTCAAAGAGGACAGAACAATGGCCTGCGTATCGTAACAGGAAACCATCAAATGGCCAGCGTCGACCACATACATGCTGAAGCTAAAGTTATGAGATCGAAATCGCACCTTCACATGCTATCAGCCCAATACTTGGCAAGGACCTTGAGCCAAACTCACTTCCATCACGGATTATTTCTCCAAGGACCCCCACCACGCAACATGAAAGCTGATCTTTACATCGCATGCAGAAGCACTGTTGAAAGAGCCCTGTCGGAAACAGCAGAGAAGAACAACGGGAAAAACGTCGCCAACCGAGTCCACACAAACATGGTCTCGGAAGAAAAGGAAACCATCCAAGGTCCAGTCATACTGGGCGGCCGACCACCACCGGACATAAATGAAGAAGAAGTGGACCTCTCGAGAAACGCCCGCTGCACGCTGAGCCAACTTCGCTCAGGCTACAGCAGGTACACCAACCACTACTTACACCGGATCGATGACTCGATACCTGACTACTGCCCAGACTGTCTCAATGGACCTCACGACGTGGCCCATCTCTTCAAATGCGCTAGACGTCCAACAAGACTCACGTTGGAAGATCTCTGGATGAAACCAAAAGAAGTAGCCTCATTTCTGAGACTATTGTGAAGGAGAGAAGAGGAGATGTATTTAAAAAATAAAAAAAAAGAGAGGAGGGAGAGAGGGAGAGAGCGGCCCTCCACAACCAACTCTCTTCGACGCGAGACGTTTGCCGGCAACAACAACAACAACATGGTATGGACACGTGATGCGAAGAGACGCGACCAACATCGCAAGACACGCCCTTGACATGGAAGTACCAGGCAAACGCCCGCGAGGCAAACCGAAGACAAGATATATGGATACGCTCAACCAAGACCTGCGCCTTGCAAGACTCCACTCGGAAGACGCAACGGACAGATGTTTCTGGAGAGCTAGAAGCCGTACAGCGGACCCTACTCCGACCTCGGCCGGCGCGGGACAACGCTAAGAAGAAGAAGATGAAATTTCGTGTTACCAATAAACTATATTTAGAGCAAACATTACGGTAGCGTTTCCGCGTGTGCTATGTCAGATTATACTTGTGAAGTTGTTATAAATAGTGTCATTTCTTGCGTTTGTTGTTTTTTCTTCGAATACAAAGAATATGAAACATTCATTTGGAGAACATTGACAACATTTTCTGCTGTTTCACTTCTTTGGAAGAGAAGAGTGTGTTAGAAAACAATTTTGAATATCACTTGTCATCAACGAAGGATGAATATTGCTTCAGTTTATAAAACGGACTTGGAGGATAGCGACTTCGATGAGTTCACTCGAGAGGACGACATCGTATCCCAGTCCTCGCTCGTAGATCAGGTCAGCAAAAGCCCATTGGCTTATCATTATTATAGGTGATAATCTTCCTCGCGCTCGTTCAAGCCTCGAGGCAGGGTACGCGCTCCCCTGAGAGGCGAGACAGACCTATCCTGGTAGTACTGCCCGCTAGATCACTGCTAGTTGTGTGTAGCAGCAGTGGGGAGAGTCAGTTTCGAGCATGAGCACTACCAACATTTCTTAACCCCCTTGGTTTGTGTGGATCTGTCCGGGGTAGGAGTCTAACATGGGACTCTTCACATAATAGTCGAGCACACAACCATTATGCCACGCCCGGACTATCATTATCATACTTGACATGCACTGTATTACTCCGTTCGCTTATTATACCGCTGGCGTTAGGTCCAGGGTCTTTTTCTCACCCGCACCGCGGGTGAAAAAAACTTAGGTGTCTCTATATTTCTGTCTAGGTCTTTCTATATATATATCTATAGGTCTCTCTATAAATATCTATAGGTCTCTCTCTATATATATATATAACTGTCTCTCTATATTCCTGTCTATCTATTTATCTCTATCACTATCTCACTCTCAATATATATTTCCTCTCTTTCCCTCTCTCTTGCCTTTTAGTTTATTTTTTTCTATCTCTTTTAATGTATCTATCTCTTTCTCATTTATTTTTTTCTAGCTTGCGAGTTAATCGCTTCTGTTACAAGCCTTTCAAAGCTTCTCTGAAGCAATGCTTCCTATTTATGCATTCGTGCTTTTAGTGTGCCGTATGGGCCCGCTGATAGCGGGCTTTTTTAAGAAAGAGCCTGGCCGATACCGAAAGAAATTATTTTTATTGAAGAAAAATAAAGAATGGTCTCTCTTTATCGATATCAAAAAGATCCTACCGCAGAACTATAGAGAGAAGCGTCAACAGATGGTCATAATTATCAAAACCCTAAAAGCACCACACAGCTAATAATATGAATGAGATGCATTCAGTCGTTAAATGAGGCCCGTCTAAGGCATGTTTGTACGCGCCGAGAGAGTGGAAAAAGGAATGGAGAAAGGAAAGAAGAGTGGAAAGAGAATTAGATAAAAAAGTGAAACAGAACGGAAGGAGAAGAGAATGTAGATCATTCTCGGCGCGAACATGTTTGCGCCAACATAGCTGATCCGGTAACCATTTAACCCCTGGATGCATTGAGTGAGTAACTTTGTGTTGTCAGGTGCTCGGTTCTTCTCACATGTCTACAGTTTCTGGCATCATCTCTCGTCGGCGTCAGTCTACATCCAAGATGAAGGTAGAATATAGAGATCAATTGTTTGATTAGGCGTACAGTCGGTACGTTGAGGTTCGTTATGTTACACCGCAAGGCGGCTCGTTACAAACCTCATCAAAGGTAGAATGTAGCCTAGATATACCAATAACTCAGTCGACAGGATGCAGTTGAACATAACAAAAAAAAGGAACAGAGGCCTATCTTTGGAAGACTGAGCATTTGTAGTCGTCATTTTTTCATAGGTCATTTATCAACTGGTTCTTTTCCGAATTCTAGATATTGTTTTTTTTACCACTTGCCGCTGTTTATTCAGGTTTTTTTCTAATGAAATAAACTATTGAATTTTTTTCTAAAAGAGTTCTTTTGTATAGAAAACATTTATCTATCAGAATCACCTGGAGAAATTGCTGTGGTTTAAGGTAAGGTGTAGATGTTGCATCAGAAGAGCGGGTTTAAGGTAAGGTGTAGATGTTGCATTAGAAGAGCGGGTTTAAGGTAAGGTGTAGATGTTGCATTAGAAGAGCGGGTTTAAGGTAAGGTGTAGATGTTGCATTAGAAGAGCGGGTTTAAGGTAAGGTGTAGATGTTGCATTAGAAGAGCGGGTTTAAGGTAAGGTGTAGATGTTGCATTAGAAGAGCGGGTTTAAGGTAAGGTGTAGATGTTGCATTAGAAGAGCGGGTTTAAGGTAAGGTGTAGATGTTGCATTAGAAGAGCGGGTTTAAGGTAAGGTGTAGATGTTGCATTAGAAGAGCGGGTTTAAGGTAAGGTGTAGATGTTGCATCAGAAGAGCGGGTTTAAGGTAAGGTGTAGATGTTGCATTAGAAGAGCGGGTTTAAGGTAAGGTGTAGATGTTGCATTAGAAGAGCGGGTTTAAGGTAAGGTGTAGATGTTGCATTAGAAGAGCGGGTTTAAGGTAAGGTGTAGATGTTGCATTAGAAGAGCGGGTTTAAGGTAAGGTGTAGATGTTGCATTAGAAGAGCGGGTTTAAGGTAAGGTGTAGATGTTGCATTAGAAGAGCGGGTTTAAGGTAAGGTGTAGATGTTGCATTAGAAGAGCGGGTTTAAGGTAAGGTGTAGATGTTGCATTAGAAGAGCGGGTTTAAGGTAAGGTGTAGATGTTGCATTAGAAGAGCGGGTTTAAGGTAAGGTGTAGATGTTGCCTTAGAAGAGCGGGTTTAAGGTAAGGTGTAGATGTTGCCTTAGAAGAGCGGGTTTAAGGTAAGGTGTAGATGTTGCATTAGAAGAGCGGGTTTAAGGTAAGGTGTAGATGTTGCATTAGAAGAGCGGGTTTAAGGTAAGGTGTAGATGTTGCATTAGAAGAGCGGGTTTAAGGTAAGGTGTAGATGTTGCATTAGAAGAGCGGGTTTAAGGTAAGGTGTAGATGTTGCATTAGAAGAGCGGGTTTAAGGTAAGGTGTAGATGTTGCATTAGAAGAGCGGGTTTAAGGTAAGGTGTAGATGTTGCATTAGAAGAGCGGGTTTAAGGTAAGGTGTAGATGTTGCATTAGAAGAGCGGGTTTAAGGTAAGGTGTAGATGTTGCATTAGAAGAGCGGGTTTAAGGTAAGGTGTAGATGTTGCATAAGAAGAGCGGGTTTAAGGTAAGGTGTAGATGTTGCATTAGAAGAGCGGGTTTAAGGTAAGGTGTAGATGTTGCCTTAGAAGAGCGGGTTTAAGGTAAGGTGTAGATGTTGCATTAGAAGAGCGGGTTTAAGGTAAGGTGTAGATGTTGCATTAGAAGAGCGGGTTTAAGGTAAGGTGTAGATGTTGCATTAGAAGAGCGGGTTTAAGGTAAGGTGTAGATGTTGCATTAGAAGAGCGGGTTTAAGGTAAGGTGTAGATGTTGCATTAGAAGAGCGGGTTTAAGGTAAGGTGTAGATGTTGCATTAGAAGAGCGGGTTTAAGGTAAGGTGTAGATGTTGCATTAGAAGAGCGGGTTTAAGGTAAGGTGTAGATGTTGCATTAGAAGAGCGGGTTTAAGGTAAGGTGTAGATGTTGCATTAGAAGAGCGGGTTTAAGGTAAGGTGTAGATGTTGCATTAGAAGAGCGGGTTTAAGGTAAGGTGTAGATGTTGCATTAGAAGAGCGGGTTTAAGGTAAGGTGTAGATGTTGCATTAGAAGAGCGGGTTTAAGGTAAGGTGTAGATGTTGCATTAGAAGAGCGGGTTTAAGGTAAGGTGTAGATGTTGCATTAGAAGAGCGGGTTTAAGGTAAGGTGTAGATGTTGCATTACAAGAGCTGGTTTAAGGTAAGGTGTAGATGTTGCATTAGAAGAGCGGGTTTAAGGTAAGGTGTAGATGTTGCATTAGAAGAGCGGGTTTAAGGTAAGGTGTAGATGTTGCATTAGAAGAGCGGGTTTAAGGTAAGGTGTAGATGTTGCATTAGAAGAGCGGGTTTAAGGTAAGGTGTAGATGTTGCATTAGAAGAGCGGGTTTAAGGTAAGGTGTAGATGTTGCATTAGAAGAGCGGGTTTAAGGTAAGGTGTAGATGTTGCATTAGAAGAGCGGGTTTAAGGTAAGGTGTAGATGTTGCATTAGAAGAGCGGGTTTAAGGTAAGGTGTAGATGTTGCATTAGAAGAGCGGGTTTAAGGTAAGGTGTAGATGTTGCATTAGAAGAGCGGGTTTAAGGTAAGGTGTAGATGTTGCATTAGAAGAGCGGGTTTAAGGTAAGGTGTAGATGTTGCATTAGAAGAGCGGGTTTAAGGTAAGGTGTAGATGTTGCATTAGAAGAGCGGGTTTAAGGTAAGGTGTAGATGTTGCATTAGAAGAGCGGGTTTAAGGTAAGGTGTAGATGTTGCGTTAGAAGAGCGGGTTTAAGGTAAGGTGTAGATGTTGCATTAGAAGAGCGGGTTTAAGGTAAGGTGTAGATGTTGCATTAGAAGAGCGGGTTTAAGGTAAGGTGTAGATGTTGCATTAGAAGAGCGGGTTTAAGGTAAGGTGTAGATGTTGCATTAGAAGAGCGGGTTTAAGGTAAGGTGTAGATGTTGCATTAGAAGAGCGGGTTTAAGGTAAGGTGTAAATGTTGCATTAGAAGAGCGGGTTTAAGGTAAGGTGTAGATGTTGCATTAGAAGAGCGGGTTTAAGGTAAGGTGTAGATGTTGCATTAGAAGAGCGGGTTTAAGGTAAGGTGTAGATGTTGCATTAGAAGAGCGGGTTTAAGGTAAGGTGTAGATGTTGCATTAGAAGAGCGGGTTTAAGGTAAGGTGTAGATGTTGCATTAGAAGAGCGGGTTTAAGGTAAGGTGTAGATGTTGCATCAGAAGAGCGGGTTTAAGGTAAGGTGTAGATGTTGCATTAGAAGAGCGGGTTTAAGGTAAGGTGTAGATGTTGCATTAGAAGCGCGGGTTTAAGGTAAGGTGTAGATGTTGCATTAGAAGAGCGGGTTTAAGGTAAGGTGTAGATGTTGCATTAGAAGAGCGGGTTTAAGGTAAGGTGTAGATGTTGCATTAGAAGAGCGGGTTTAAGGTAAGGTGTAGATGTTGCATTAGAAGAGCGGGTTTAAGGTAAGGTGTAGATGTTGCATCAGAAGAGCGGGTTTAAGGTAAGGTGTAGATGTTGCATTAGAAGAGCGGGTTTAAGGTAAGGTGTAGATGTTGCATTAGAAGCGCGGGTTTAAGGTAAGGTGTAGATGTTGCATTAGAAGAGCGGGTTTAAGGTAAGGTGTAGATGTTGCATTAGAAGAGCGGGTTTAAGGTAAGGTGTAGATGTTGCATTAGAAGAGCGGGTTTAAGGTAAGGTGTAGATGTTGCATTAGAAGAGCGGGTTTAAGGTAAGGTGTAAATGTTGCATTAGAAGAGCGGGTTTAAGGTAAGGTGTAGATGTTGCATTAGAAGAGCGGGTTTAAGGTAAGGTGTAGATGTTGCATTAGAAGAGCGGGTTTAAGGTAAGGTGTAGATGTTGCATTAGAAGAGCGGGTTTAAGGTAAGGTGTAGATGTTGCATTAGAAGAGCGGGTTTAAGGTAAGGTGTAGATGTTGCATTAGAAGAGCGGGTATCATAAAGCTTGGAAGGTTTGCTCTAGGCTGGCTACGGTAAATTTAGATGAGTAAAGAGTTTCGAGGTATTCCCTTGAATTTTGAGGTAATTTCGGTAGTACTTGAAGTAAGAAAACTAGGGTTTAGCGGATTGGTTTCGTTGCTGAGTGTTTTCTGTTCTATTACAGGTGTCCCATGGCCGCCGGCGACACTCCACGGTGAAGTCGAGTGTGGTTCAGTCGGATAATAATGCGAGGCAGCTCACTCAGGCGGAGCGTGTGGAAACTGGGAGGGTCAGTGAAGGGGGAGAGAATGAGAGAGAGAGGGAGGGAGAGAGAGAGAAGGGGGATAGACAGAGAGTAAAGACTGCGATAGGTACTGAGGATATATACACAGATATATATATATATATATATATATATATATATATATATATATATATATATATATATATATATATATATATATATATATATATATATATATATATATATATATGTCTTCCCAATCAGGTTTTGTGGTAAACACTTCTGATTTTGGTTTTAGGTAAAACTTTCCATCTACTACGAATACTTCAGCAACATGGGTTTCTCTCTTTTTCTTCTCTTCGCTTCTGGAATGTGTCTATCCACAGTAATTCAAATGACAAGGAACTTCTGGCTCACCGATTGGTTAGGTTTCCTAATTCTATATGGTCTCTCTCTTACGGTCTCCCTCTTTTTCGGTCTCCCTCACACTCTTCTCTCTGTCTATCTCTATTTCTCTCTCTTTTTATTTCTCTCACTCTTTCTCTCTCTCTATCTTTTTCTATTTTTCTCTAGATTTCTTTCTTTTCTTCATCTGTTACTCTCAAGCTATTTTCTCGCTTCAACTTCCTGTATTATCTACTGTATTTCAGTTCTATAATACAGAAATTTTCGCAGAAAGTCTAAAACAGTGTTCATTTTACCATTCATTACGTCTACTTTTTGGTTTTCAGAGGTTCAAAATGATGGAAACGGAATTTTTCGACCGTAAGTAAGCTTATTCGCAGGTCGAATGATAATCAACACGCAGTTTCATCGAATGGAACCGCGACTTACTCGGTTGGGGTTCGACTGGGAGTCTTCGCGGCACTCGGGTTCTCTGAAGGTGAGGTTGCCACCAAATGTCTTATCGTTGCTTCTATTATCTCTCAATCACTTGCTTGCTTGCTCTCTCTCTCTCTCTCTCTCTCTCTCTCTCTCTCTCTCTCTCTCTCTCTCTAATTCTATAAGCTCTCTCACTCTACTTCTCTTTTTTCTCTTCTTCTTTCTCTCTCATTTTCTCGCTCTCTCTCTATCTATTTCTATACTCTCTCTCATTCTACTTCTCTTTTTTCTCTTCTTCTTTCTCATTTTCTCGCTCTCTCTCTCTCTCTCTCTCTCTCTCTCTCTCTCTCTCTCTCTCTCAATGCAAATCTTTTCATACATTTGTGATGCCTCTGGCGAGAAATAAGTGTAATTAAACATATGATGTTTTCAGTTGTATTAAGTCCGTATCTATATACTCGCAAAAAAAAGCGTGTATGCAGACCTTAATCGTTATCACCAGCTCTTTAGAATATGCAGACCTTAACCGTTATCACCAGCTCTTTAGAAGATGCAGACCTTAATCGTTATCACCAGCTCTTTAGAAGATGCAGACCTTAATCGTTATCACCAGCTCTTTTCGAAGTGGACATAGATTTAAACTGGAATGCGAGGGGAGAGATTCACCTTGGTGTTATTCATGTGATAGCTTCGGTTTTAAGTTGGACTCCTCTTCTTCGGGATGCTGTCTCTGCTGTTCGGCGGAGTATCCGCCTCTCGGAACCTCCACGCGCCCCTTCTCCATGCCATCTTCCGTGCGCCCATGTCTTTCTTCGACACCACGCCCTTCGGCAGAGTCTTGAACAGAATTGGCAAGGTGGGCGTGGCCTCATGGGTTACCCTTATGGCGAATGAGAAGAAACAAAATAAATGAGAACACATCTCATGGATAAAGTTCTTTAAAGTCAGCTACAACCGGCAAAAGCAACAACAAAAACTTGGCGAATAGTCATTTTTTCGAGTATTCTAGTGAACAAAATTGAGTAGTTTTTATATGAATTTTGGTAATTTTCTATTTTTCTCTCGTTATGAGGATCATCTGAAGAATAAAAAATTAGCCTGAGTGCTTTTTTGTGGACCGAGAAGGTTTCGCGGACAGCGGCTTACAGAGAAAGTGGAGGGGAAGTTGTTAAATTAGAATCCCTGTACGGTGTTTAGGTTCTGGCTCAGTATGTGGATATTGAATATGTTCCAGGACATCGAGACCATCGATATTCAATTGCCATTCAATGTCCAATTCTTCTTCTCTTGCATTCTCCAGGTTGGAAGCATCTCTGTCACCGTTTGATATTCTCCATGGTGCGCGTATTTTGAAGTTTTATTATCACGCAATGTAGAATAGAGCTTGATGGGGTATTAGGGAAGATTTAGTTTGGCAGAAGTTTGATGAGCTACGGGTTGAAGAGCCTGGAAGCAGGGGTTAAATGGAGCCTCACAATTTGGGTTTACATGTATCCAGCGCTCAAATTTTGGAGGAAAAAAAGAAGAGGGAATGAAGGAAAAGGGTAAGAAAAGAGAGGGAGTTTTTTGCCAATAGTGTGTGTACATGTATCCGCCGACGGGACCGTTCCGGTCACTATTGAACCCCTGCCTGGAAGCGGTAAGGGAAGATCAGAAGGAAGGATAAGGACCAGAGTGTTTCTCTGACCCGCACTGCGAGTAAAAAAATCAATGCGCTTTCCAAAAACCCCGAAAAGCATTGAAATCTATGCGCTTGGAAAAAAATTCCTCGGATTTTGCGTAGAGAAATTTTAAATCATTGGAGAAATTGAATGTTGAACTCTGAAACTTCAAAAATCTACGCGCTCGAAAAAAGTAGCGGCCATTCAGGAAAAAGGGAGAAGTGAAGAATGATGAATGGTTGATTCACTGTTGTTACATAGCAACCGTTCCGGGGTTAGGACGGTTGTGGTCTCATATTTTTATATCAACTATATTTGCAAGATTTTATTAGACATATTCTGTTTGTGTTTCGATATTTATTTATTTATTTATTGAAATACATTTTGCAATGTAACATATTGCGGGTTTTCCAAAAGGGTTTCCTCGAGTGTTATGAAGTCTGCGATACATTTTTTTTCTTTCAAGATTGTGAAGTAGCTCATAGCGTGAAAAAAAGAAAGAGGACTATTATTCATTTTTTTCATACGTTTTCTCAGAATGATGCATAGTTTTTTCTCCAAAATATTCAGGTGTCCTCGACTCTCGTCATTATCATGATTTCCACCCCAGTCTTTGGTATCGTCGTGGTACCATTGGCGATTATGTACTTTATGGTGCTGGTGAGTTTTTTTCTATTCATTCCTAGGTTTAAGACCCCCCTTATGAAGAGAGGAAATAGGAGAGAGGAACGGGACAAAAACCCTAAATTTTACAATCGAAATATTTCCATGTAATTTCTCATTGAAATTTGTGCTTAGGCTCAGGTAGAGATTACGCAAACGAGGCCGTACGGCTTAGTATACAACGACATAATCAGAGCTTTAGAGAAAAAATATTGCTAAATCCGGGTGCGAGTTGTCGCGGTGCGAAATCTCGTTATGCGAAAAGTCATGGAACCCTATATCCCTCACTCTTTCGTTTTCTCTCTCTACCTCTTTCTTTCTCTTTTTTCTCTCACTTCTCTCACTCTCCCTTTGCTACTATCTCTTTTTATCACTTAAAAGTAACTCCGCTGCTCTAGCGCTACTACATAGCCACGTCTCGTCAACTGAAGCGATTGGAATCCATCACGCGCTCTCCGATCTACAGTCATCTAGGCGAATCGATCCAGGTTTGGGTTAGATGCAGTTCAACTAATCAATATTTATTCTAGAAATGCATAAAAGTGTTGCATGAATACAAAGTGGATGACTGTCATATGAATAGCTCAGTTTTGGTTTTACATAGTTGGTGTGGCCGTCTCTGAACATTACTCGAGTTTTCTCTTTTTTTGTTGGTTTTCTTGCCCATAGGTCCTGTCGAGGGGAGTCCTTTCGGGATAGGTTGGTGGTGAGGATCCTTTTGAGTCCGGTAAGATTTTCTCCGTCTACACTCGCACCGCAGTCGGCGATCCTCTTGGCGAGACCCATTCGTTAACCGGAAAAGGGCAAGAGGTTATTTTACTGGCGCCTCGACTCGCCATTGAAAAGTGTAGCGGAGTATCGCCTGATTTTTGTCCGGTGGCATGCCCAGGCCGGTCCGGCATCGCCCTCCTTTGACGAGCTATACTACCCAGTTATGGTCCGCGGCGGGATTTCTCCCGCTACCTCCCAGCACGAATTCTTCGTAGGGAGGCGTCCCTCTATCCGCCACCTGAGGTCGCGCTCGATTCTGGACTGGATGATCCGGCTCCATCCGTGACAGGCTCTTAAGGCTGTAGAGTCACGAATGGCCACTGTTGCCAGTGTGTTTCGAGTCGAGTTTTCTCTCGAACTATTCCTCTATTGTTCTTTCTTTTAAGTTTAAAGGACTGTGCTCATAAGGTCGATAACTCCATAAGATTTTTAGCGATTCATCAGCAGTTCCCTTCATTAAAAAAAATTTGCGGTCTTTGTTGTTGTTTTTTTTCATTACAAGGGTTGTTTTTTCATTGTTTATAAAAGTTTTCCGGGTTCCGTGGGTCTCTGTACCTCTTTCTTGAACACTAAAAACCCCTGTTTCTGAACTTTCAACTAGCCTATTTGCATTATTTATATAATTTCGGAGTTTTCAGGGTGCGGCTACCATACGCGCCTACGGTTTGGTGGAGCGATTTTGTAAGCTTTCAGAGCAGAAGGTCGATGGACATGTTCAGGTATAGATCAGTTTTTTGTTTTAAAAAAATTGATGTTTGTTTCACTTGTTCCTGATTTGCGGGAGAGTACAAGCTCCCCTGAGATGCGGGATAGGCCTTTTCTAATATGTATAACTAGTGGCGGCGCGCTGGTACATTGCTTTTGTGTTGAAGAACACAGGAGAGTGTAAATTCGTGCCAGAGCACAACCAAAATTATTCTACCTCATAGCTCACCAGGATCTACCTGTAAAAAATTTCCGGGCGGGCGCCCGGAAGACCCCCAACAAGAAATTTTCCCAATTTAACAATTTAACCCAATTGTATCCGGCCGTTAATGAATTTTTTTCAATATGTCAAAAATGCAGTAATTATGCACGCACAGTTTAAACGTAGCCTTTAGGGGTGCATTTTGTAGGCAACACAGAGACGCCAAGAGAATTAGCCGGTTTTTAGTGACTAGAGCTAAGTAAACTTAATTTATTTCTCGGAGATGAGGCGGGCGTCCGGAAGAAATTCCGCTGGTATGGTGAGCTATGCTCTACCTTACCTGGTTTGGTTGCCCGCCAATCTACCAAGTAAATATCTACTATATCCACATATTGACCAATTTAGTGTCGCTACCTGAATTACGTAGCGAACCGTTGGCTGAGTGTCCGTCTGGAGTTCGTGGGCAACTGTGTAGTGCTGTTTGCGGCCCTTTTTGCTGCTTTGACCCGAGAGACGACGTCTTCGGGTGTGATTGGACTCTCCGTGTCATATTCACTCACAGTCAGTTTGTCGTTCTGAGAAGTGGTGAGTCGATTAGAAAGTACAGTGGTGCACTTACCAAATTGAAGGACGAAATGAAATCATGAAGTTTTTCGAATGCAAGTACCTTGAATTGAAGTCATTTATGATTGGAAATTTTCTAAATGACAATATTATCAATAAGATTATTGATATTGTGATTGTTTTTATTATTTCACTAGTTGATCAGATAGTTCTCTCAAATCAGTGTTTTAGCTGAAGCTTTAAGATTTTGTCGAGAGATATAAGAGTTTGCACCCAGTTATTCTGCTCAAATGCTTTTCCACATATATACTTCCTCATCTAGAATTTGCATCTTGCTTCTGGAATCCATATTATAAAAAAGACTGCAAAATTATCGAGAAAGTACTTGAAGCTTTTACTCGTATCGTATACTACCGATGCTTTCCTAATCCTGACTATCCACGTGCACTTCCTTCTTATTCTTGTCGATTGGCTAACCTAGGTCTTTCTTCCTTGATAGACAGGCGGAAAGTCGCGGATCTTATGATGGGTTGGAAAATTTACAACAATAGTTCCATTGTCGCGAAGGAAAAGTTCTTCAAATGGGTTCCGATTACACGGACAAATGTTAACGGTTTGTATGTCGAAGCAACACAGAATACGGCCCGTTTCCATTGTTTCTCATTAAGGGTAACACGTATGTTCACTAGATTATCGAGAGATGTGTTGAATGTTCCGAGTGAACACGTTTTTAAAAAAGCTGTCATCAATATCGTTGATACACTTTAGTCTTTCCGTTTCGAATCAGCAGACATATGGATGTAATTATTAGACACTATGACGCGCTCTGTAATAAATTGTTACAAGAATTGTCTTAGATTTCTTTTATTTTTTTTTCTTTGCTTCTTAAAGACACCATTGTTATCTGTGGTTTTTGAATGTTTGTTTTTGCACTGACAAGTGTAGATAAAATATATATATATAGTGCGGTTTTCATCAACTACTGGTTCACTCGATATCGGAAAATTTGCACATTTTAAATTCGTATACTCTCCTTGTTTTTTAATGGTGTTCAAAATGGCTTAATTCGGCACAAAAAAAATTCCTTTTCAGATCACATTTGTGTTGAACTTTGCTGTGCGACAAATTTCGAAGTTGGAGACGAACATAGTGTCGGTGGAGAGAGTAAAAGAGTATTCAGACACTCCAAGTGAGGTCAACAGTTTTCTTTCTCTCTCTGACTTCTTTTCTCTTTCTCTTCTTCCTCAATTTTTTCTATCTCTCTCTCTCTCTCTCTCTTCCTTTTTCTCTATCTCCCATCCGAGACAGTTCTTTTCTCTTCTTTTGAGTTCAAGTGTTTGTTTGATTTTCCGGAAGAAACGTTCGTGAAGTTAAGATCAATGTTCTTAATTTTTAAACAATACATAGCTTGCTGAAGGCACACACTACCATGCTAAATTCACCCAGTCCTCTATTCGGTTCCCAAAAATACTTTAATGTTTTCCTCATTGTATTTCTAAATGTTTTTGATTTATATGGATAGCAAATAATTGAACTATCGCACGTGTAAACACGCGATCCCGGTTTGAGTCGAGGTGGTCTGGTTTCGATCCCTCCCGGTGGACTAGCTTTTTTCTGTGCGATAGTTCAATCAATTGTCATCTTAACCAGGCGTCACTGCCTTTAAACTGTGTTACTTTGAATTTTAAGATTTCTATGGATACATGTTTTTTCTGCCAACGGTAATGAAGAACAATCATATTTGGTATTCTTATGACATCCCGATTAACAATGAGAGTATTAGATCTGTATATGAAAAAAACTCAGGTTTGGTAAGAGGAAATGTTGTTTTAGGCAGCCTGGCGCAGCAAGTCAGGCAAAGAGCCGCCCAAGAATTGGCCAAGCGAAGGGAGAATAGTCTTCAAAAACTACTCCACTCGATACAGGTTAGAACATGTTTAAGGAAATTTTCAAGAAGCTTCTATATTATAATGACAAAAGATGTAATTTTGATCGAAAAATAATGGTTTGTTTAATTTTAAAGTTGTTTTATTTAATCATCAATTCATACATCACTTTCCTAGAACTGGGCTAGATCTGGTTGTGAGAGGAATCAATGTCGAGGTGGGACCTCATGAAAAGATCGGAATCGTAGGCAGAACTGGAGCAGGTTATTGTGGTCTCGAATTATGCCCGAACTGTTTTGTAGCTTCTTTCTGAGGTTTCAGAAGCTTGGGCTTGTTGATGAAAGTCAGGTGGTTTCGCTTTCGAATATGATGTCATTAAGATACGAATCGAATTATTTTGAAACTGAGTCAACGATAAAAGTATTTGATGAATAACTAGTTATTGAGACTTTTCAGTTAGAGCCGGATCAAAAAAGCTTGTATAATATCAAAAATGAAATAGAGCATTGGACAGAGTAAGAAAGATGTAAACATCTGCTTTTTTCGGGACAGAGTTTCGAAAGCTATCGATTTTAGATTTTTCAAAAAGCTCCAGGAAGCTAATTTGTTCATCCATTAATAGTTTTTCAAAGTTGAGCTGGACCTAGTCTTGATAGAGATAGAAATCAAGTTTTTGCAAAATTATGTCTTTTGTGGAAAATTTCACAGATTGTAGTCCTAAGCACTCCCATAACGATTATTAAGCAGTTCTGATGTGTCTGATGATTATAATGGTAAGAAACGTGAGAGAAGACAATTTGAGACGAATTCGTTGTTTTTCAGGAAAGACCTCAGTCACACTGGCCCTGTTCCGCATGATTGAGCCGGCGGAAGGTCAGATTAGCATCGACGGAGTAAACATCTTCGACATAGGAATTCATGACTTGCGCTCAAATCTGACAGTTATTCCACAGGATCCTGTTCTCTTCTCGGGCACTCTGAGGTTTTCTCCGTCTGTGTTCCGTTCTGTTCTATTTCTTTATCTGTCGGTTTTACCCCTCTATCTCACTCTCTCTTTCTTTCTCTCTCTCTATCTCTCTCTCTCTCTCTCTCTCGGTCTCTTTCCTCCCCTCTCTCTCTCTCTTCAATTTCAATTTGCTCCTGTTTCTCCTTACTGTGTTCCAATCAGCTATAAAGTCAATAAGGAATGTATTCGTGATGATCAGGTTCAACTTGGATCCATTCGGGCGACACAAAGACGAAGAACTTTGGCGTTCACTAGAGATGGCCAATCTACGGGAGTTTGCCGTGGCCTTATCGGCTGGACTAGATCATGAGATAACCGAGGGAGGAGAGAATATTAGGTTGGTCCGCCCCCTGCTTTTTGGGGCTCGATTGTTTCTTGGCAGAGATGGATCATGTTTGACGAATAGGTCAAAGCGCAGCGCAATGGTATTGTTTCTGACTACAAAGAACATGATTGGTTTCAATTTCGACTCTTCACCCGAGCTGATACACACAAACCAGATGAGTTTGTGAATTTTGATAGTGCTTGCATATCTCTTTTTCTACTTATTCTCGGATGTCTTCATGTTCTTGGGAACCATTAATTGATCTATACACTGCAAAAGGCTTGTAATCGAAGTTCTTGATTACCAATAAATCATATTTCAGTGTAAGTAGCGTGCACCAACTAGGTCGACATCTTATTAGTGTTATATAATGCACCAACTAGGTCGACATCTTATTAGTGTTATAGGGTGCACCAACTAGGTCGACATCTTATTAGTGTTATAGGGTGCACCAACTAGGTCGACATCTTATTAGTATTATAGGGTGCACGTCTTACCGAGACTAGAAATACTTTCATGACATACCAACTATACTTTGTTTAGGAACTCTAACTAAGTTAAAATATGATTTAAGAGCGCTGTGTGACGCGTATCGTGAAGAAGTTTCAGATTCTTAAAATCCTTTTCGTTCCAGGTCTGAAAATTCGGTTTTAACTGGCATGAAAATTTTTGTTATAAAAGAGAGCTTATACAAGGCCAAATATAGACTGCTTCAGTGTGGGCCAACGTCAATTGGTGTGTTTATCGCGCGCTCTTCTGCGGAAGACTCGGGTGCTGATCCTTGACGAAGCCACGGCTGCCATTGACCAGAACACCGACGCTTTGATACAGAAGACTATCAGGTGAGACGTGAAGTGGGCGTGGTTCGCTCGGTGTTCGAAGCTCTACCGGTAATGGACAGGTTGCGGGTTCGATTTTTCATCCTTGACAGTTTTTTGCATTTTTTTCGGGTTATTTTAAAGACAGATATTTTTTCAAAAAAAGTTTCACTGTTTTTTTCTGATTCACTTATGATAGAAAGCTCTTGATTATGTTTCAATCTCAAGTAACAACAATCCATCACAAATATGGATAATTTTCATGTCAGACTTGTTCATTTCTTCTGTTGAATGTTGCATAAATCACTATGTACATGTATAATGTATAATTGGATATTGAAAACTTCACCGAGTTTTTGAAGAGAAGAATTCGCTCAAAGCACAGTTCTGACCATCGCGCATCGTCTCAACACCATTATGGATTACGACAGGTTCATACAGTTCGAACAAGTTATCATTTGGTTCATACAAGTTTGCCTTTGGCAATCTTTATTGCCAAAGGATTACGTGTTCAGTGTTATCACTAAAACGGTGACAGGGAGGGTTTAGAGGAAACTTGCGAAAAGTAATAAGCAACTGTGGCGTTGCGCTGAAGAGTCCCAATGAGAACGTTCATCTTTTCTAACTCATTTTTCCGTAGAGTCCTCTAAATCGGAGTAGAAGTAGAAGACCAGTAGCTTTGTTAGTAGACGAGAAAAGTTGAGTCAAGGGAATCGTGGGGAAAAGTCGTAAACGCGACCGACTTACTTGCTTGGAGAAGGGAAGAATTATTTTAGCTAAAAACTTCAAATTTCTAGATCACCCATGCAAGATTCAGAGTGTTTATAGCAAAAAAGGTCAATGGTTTGCAGGATTGTTGTCCTGAGAGAGGGTCAAATAGTCGAATTTGACACTCCTCAGAGTCTTTTGTCTGATTCGCACAGTCTCTTCGCCGACATGGCTCGACAAGCTGGATTGGTCCCCAATTTGCATACAAGGAGGGAAGAGGATGTCTTCCTCGACCATGACAGAGAACAGAATTAGCTGGTCATCCAGATAGTAATCGATATTTTTCATAGCAAGAGGATTATGGTCAAACATCGGTTATGGAGGTATTTGACCGAGGATGAATTGATATTGGTTTTCTCCATTCACCACTCAAGTTAACCGCGGTTTTTGTACATCGCATCCATGGCTAGGAAGCGTGTAACCAAAATGCAATAACCGAAAATGCAACTTTCCATGTGAGCAGCTATTCGATGTGTTTAATTGTGGTATTCAATGAACAGTTCAATGAGCTTTTTGCATCTTGATATCTTAGGCATTGACTTTTCTGTATCATCCCTGACAATCATACCTTTTACAGGTTCTCCATGTTGTTGTTATTGAAAAATGTTGTTCAAGTAAGTATAGAATGTTTGTTTTTTAACTGGAAGATGGTTTTACTGTTGGGTTTCTCTCATTGGTCATACATATCACTTGTAAACTTTTTCCATGCTCAGTAATCTAATAAAACTTTCTGCGTCTTATTCTCTGATGGGCAGGCAAACCCTGCTTGCAGACATTGGAATACTAGGAGAAAAGTTGGCTTTGAACGTTACGGTTTCGAAAATTTTCTTCATAGTTGATCAGCACTCTTTAAAAAAAATTTTTTTAAAGGGTTAGGCTTATCAGGGAATAAAAGCCAACTTTATTTATTTTTATCAACTTCTGTTTTAAATGAACTTGAACCCTGCCTTAGCTGTATCTGTGATGAGCATTTGTGTAGTTCAGACGAGCTATTCGAATGAAGTTTGAGAGGCTGTCAAGTTAGTTACTTGTAAGATGCTAATTTGAAATTTGACAAAACATTTGTATTGTCTTGTATTTTATTGGATAAATAAAGCTAAAGCTTTGAAAAACCGGGCAATTTCGTTACAGAAAAATTCTGACAAATGCTTGTGCTGTGTTAAAAGCATCATATGAAAAAATCTAAAAGACGATACATTTCAATCGGACCCGAAATTTCGCAATCGAAATATATTCATGTATTCTCATTTTTTTGATTAGGCTCAATCAAGGTAACGCTACAAGGCAGTGCGGCTTAGTAAGAGACCAACAAACAAAATAATTAAAGGTTTGTAAAAAGTTTTTCGAAATTCGGTTGCGAGTTCACGACACTTTGTTAACTCACAGAACCATCCAAGTATCTTCTTTCCACTGACATTTTCGCTAATGAAGCTTTGCTTAAAAATGGTCATACATTCATTAAGGCAAGACAAATACTAAGTACATATATGTACAAACATATAATCACACAGTGAATTTTTCGATTCTTTCGTTTTTCTGCTTCAAGATATTATTTTCTGCCCTCTCCAGTACTTCTGCTCGCTGTTTCGTCTGCTAGAGCTCTTCAACAGCAAAGAGCACACCTTGTACCACCAATTATACCTCTATAGCTCTCAATCCCATTATCTGTATAAGTTTCAAACAATTTGGCTCACAAAGTATTGAGTAATTTTCTAGCGGAGAAATCCGAAAAAAAACAAACTAATTTGTTTTCAATGAATCGTGTGGAATATTGTCATCAATTCTTTGAAAGAAACTACAATCAAAAAAGGAATAAGGGTCTCATGAGTCTCACCCTGCTTCCATCATTGTTTTCGCATGAGTATCGGCTACTGGTCGCACTCGACTCTTTTTCGTTTCAAAAGAAGCTTAGGTGAACACAGAACTGTAAATTTCGGATATTTTCAAGTAGAACGTGAAGCCCTTTGGGAAATTTTCTCTGGGAAATTTTCTCTGCTTACACGTCAATCAGTTTAGTCTTAGTGCATTGCGTAAACCCGGCACGTATAGGTCAATAAACCTTGGGTTGGTATATATACAACATATTTTCAAACATAGACGTGTTGGTCCGAAGTTGTTGGGTTATCAATTATCAATAAAATCAAAACTCAGCATAAACCCCCCTTCGACGAAACCTCGACCGCACATTTTGATGAATTTTCTGTTAATTCGCTCTTTATAAAGTAAGATTCATTCTGCGTCATTGGAGAATTCTCATCTAAAACTTTCAGAAAATTGTTTGCTATACTCAATTGAATTTTTTTTCTAAAGCATTTTTATCGGAAAAAAACTATGTATTTCAATATTAAAATCTCTCCCAGGAGCGAATTCAGGCCAGATAAATTCTTGTTTTTTTTGTCTCGAATGAAGTGAAACTCATTTAGAATCACTGAAAATTTCCCACCAAAGATTAAATTTTTTTTAAATAAGTTTGTTTCTGAAGTAACTTTTCATCAGCAATTTCATCAAAAATAACGAGAAAAAAGACGTGAATTAGACGTCCACCATTCAAATTGAAACGTCCACCAAATAAAATGCTCACGTCCACCAAATATTGTGGAGACGTCTATCAAATAAAAAAAGATTTTGTGGAGACGTCCATTAAATAAAAAAAGTTTGTTGAGACGTCCACCAAACTTTTTCTTTGTGATCTGCGACTCGTCTACAGGTAGCCATCATTACGGTATCACAACAATTCATTCCTGATCAGGATTGCACAATTTTTCGATTTATTTTTCAAAATTTCTACCGGTTTCTCGGGATTTTCTGAAAAATGTCAAAAAAAATTTTCGGATTTTTTTCGAGCAAGCTTCTTCCCCGAAAAAAATCACTCCTATTACAATTCACTCCCGAAAATTCAACACGTAACTTTTTCTCACCTGACACCAAACGGTAAACTTTCGTAAACCAGGTCTCGAACTTTTCCATAAAACCACTTCTGCGGTCTCTAGTGTAGTAGGATAAATCCTCGATTTACCAATATTTTTATCAAAATAACTCAAATAATCGTTCCCACCTCAATGCATCCGTGAATTTCACTCATTCTTGCTATATAAAGAACAAGACGAGCACGAAGGCAGTGAGTGACGCGAGTTCATAAGTTAATACTGAAAAAAACAAACTTGCAAAACAACATCCGAAGATTACCGGAAAAAAAGCCTTCGTAAACTTTTTGAGGCAATACCACCGAGTCAACTCACCAACCTTCCCCTCTATTTGTCTTGACTTGACGATCAAGAAAAAAGCATCCCAACTTTTTTCCCCTTTTTATACCTCAATCAGTTTAGTCTTAGTGCATTGCGTAAACCCGGCGCGTATAGGTCAATAAACCTTGGGTTGGTATATATACAACATATTTTCAAACATAAGCGTGTTGGTCCGAAGTCGTTGGGTTATCAATTATCAATGAAATCAAAACTCAGCATAAACCCTTCAACTCAAAACTCCCATCGACGAAACCTCGACCGCACTTTTTGATGAATTTTCTGTTAATTCGCTCTTTATAAAGTAAGATTCATTCTGCGTCATTGGAGAATTCTCATCTAAAACTTTCAGAAAATTGTTTGCAATACTCAATTTAAATTTTTTTCTAAAGCATTTTTATCGGAAAAAACGAAAAAAAACTATGTATTTCAATATTTAAATCTCTCCCAGGAGCGAATTCAGGCCAGATAAATTCTTGTTTTTTTTGTCTCGAATGAAGTGAAACTCATTTAGAATCACTGAAAATTTCCCACCAAAGATTAAATTTTTTTAAATAAGTTTGTTTCTGAAGTAACTTTTCATCAGCAATTTCATCAAAAAAAACGAGAAAAAAGACGTGAATTAGACGTCCACCATTCAAATTGAAACGTCCACCAAATAAAATGCTCACGTCCACCAAATATTGTGGAGACGTCCATCAAATAAAAAAAGATTTTGTGGAGACGTCCATTAAATAAAAAAAGTTTGTTGAGACGTCCACCAAACTTTTTCTTTGTGATCTGCGACTCGTCTACAGGTAGCCATCATTACGGTATCACAACCATTCATTCCTGTTCAGGATTGCACAATTTTTCGATTTATTTTTCAAAATTTTTACCGGTTTTTCGGGATTTTCTGAAAAATGTCAAAAAAAATTTTCGGATTTTTTTCGAGCAAGCTTCTTCCCCGAAAAAAATCATTCCTATTACAATTCACTCCCGAAAATTCAACACGTAACTTTTTCTCACCTGACACCAAACGGTAAACTTTCGTAAAACAGGTCTCGAACTTTTCCATAAAACCACTTCTGCGGTCTCTAATGTAGTAGGATAAATCCTCGATTTACCAATATTTTTATCAAAATAACTCAAATAATCGTTCCCACCTCAATGCATCCGTGAATTTCTCTCATTCTTGCTATATAAAGAACAAGAAGAGCACGAAGGCAGTGAGTGACGCGAGTTCATAAGTTAATACTGAAAAAAACAAACTTGCAAAACAACATCCGAAGATTACCGGAAAAAAAGCCGTCGTAAAAATTTTTGAGGCAATACCGCCGAGTCAACTCACCAACCTTCCCCTCTATTTGTCTTGACTTGACGATCAAGAAAAAAGCATCCCAACTTTTTTCCCCTTTTTATACCTCAATCAGTTTAGTCTTAGTGCATTGCGTAAACCCGGCGCGTATAGGTCAATAAACCTTGGGTTGGTATATATACAACATATTTTCAAACATAAGCGTGTTGGTCCGAAGTCGTTGGGTTATCAATTATCAATAAAATCAAAACTCAGCATAAACCCCCCTTCGACGAAACCTCGACCGCACTTTTTGATGAATTTTCTGTTAATTCGCTCTTTATAAAGTAAGATTCATTCTGCGTCATTGGAGAATTCTCATCTAAAACTTTCAGAAAATTGTTTGCTATACTCAATTGAAATTTTTTTCTAAAGCATTTTTATCGGAAAAAAACGAAAAAAACTATGTATTTCAATATTTAAATCTCTACCAGGAGCGAATTCAGGCCAGATAATTTCTTGTTTTTTTTGTCTCGAATGAAGTGAAACTCATTTAGAATCACTGAAAATTTCCCACCAAAGATTAAATTTTTTAAAATAAGTTTATTTCTGAAGTAACTTTTCATCAGCAATTTCATCAAAAAAATAGAGAAAAAAGACGTGAATTAGACGTCCACCATTTTAATTGAAACGTCCACCAAATAAAATGCTCACGTCCACCAAATATTGTGGAGACGTCCATCAAATAAAAAAAAGATTTTGTGGAGACGTCCATTAAATAAAAAAAGTTTGTTGAGACGTCCACCAAACTTTTTCTTTGTGATCTGCGACTCGTCTACAGGTAGCCATCATTACGGTATCACAACAATTCATTCCTGATCAGGATTGCACAATTTTTCGATTTATTTTTCAAAATTTTTACCGGTTTTCGGGATTTTCTGAAAAATGTCAAAAAAAATTTTCGGATTTTTTTCGAACAAGCTTCTTTCCCGAAAAAAATCACTCCTATTACAATTCACTCCCAAAAATTCAACACGTAACTTTTTCTCACCTGACACCAAACGGTAAACTTTGTGTTTGGAAAATGAATCTGATAAACATCTGAGAATTTCAGGTATAACCCGGCCGAAGAACCGAAACGAGATTTTTTTTTCAAAAATCAGTTAAAAAGACAAAAAAAAATTTGTTTCGTTGACCAAATTTGGTGGACGTCTCGACAAATTTTTAATTTTTTGGACATCTCCACAAATTTTGTTTATTTGGTGGACGTCTCCAAAATATTTGGTGGACGTGAACATTTTATTTGGTTGACTTATATATATATTTTATCTTCATATTTCGATGCAATAACGCACAAGTTTAATTACAATTGAAAATAAGGAATGAATAGATCAGCTCAACAACTTCCAAATAAATGAATAAATTCGATAACGATAACGATACAGGAATTTGACATTTATATAAGGAATTAAACGGGGGAAAAACAAACAAACAAACAAACCTATATACAGCGATTTGAACGACAAAAAATAAAAAAAGAAGTCTAGTTCTGAATTCATGAGGAGAGAAGAGTAGATAGAACACCACTTTTTAATTGGGACTTAAAATATTTCAGGTAAAATCTTGTGACAGTTGAAATTCAAAGTTCTAGTGGGGACTATGACAATACAAGCTGACTCAGCACGCATTGATAACAAAAAAAAAGAACGAAAAAAGAATTTTAAAATAAAATAAAAATTAGAGTGTGCAAACAGCATCGGTGAAAAAAAACAAAAAAACAAAACATGTTCACTAGAAATATCCAACACATCTTTTGAAAGTCTGGAGAACATACGAGCTACCCTCAGCGAAAAACAATGAAAACGAGCTAAATTCTGTGTTGTTTCGACATACAAGCCATTTGGATTTGTGCGCGTGATCGGAACCCATTTAAAGAATCTATCTCTGGCTAGAATAGATCTGTTATTAAATATTTCCCAACCCATAATAAGATCCGCCACTTTCCTTCTATCCAATGAGGATGAAAGACCTAAGTTAGTTAATCGACAAGAATATGAAGGAAGCGCATGTGGATAATCAGGATTTGGAAAACAACGGTAATAAATAATAAGAGTGAAAGCTTGTAGAACCTTCTCGATCGTTTTGCGGTCTTTTTCATAATAGGGGTTCCAGAAGCAGGCAGCAAACTCAAGATGTGGAAGAATGTAAGTAGTGAAGCACTTGAGAAGAATGGCTGGCCGTTGATCGGGACAGCCCGTAAGAGTGAGTACATGGCTGCTGTCGCTTTTGTCGCTCGGTCTTGTACGGCAGAGCCTCTACGCAATGATGAAACGAAATTTTATTAATTTTATTTGGTGGACGTCATTATTTTATTTGGTGGACCTCATAATTTTATTTGGTGGACTTCGCGTTTTATTTGGTGGACTTAAAAAAAACTTTCCTTTTTCACTCGGCGCTAAAAGATTGACTAGGCCAAGCTAGAAGTCATCCATTCCCAGGTCTCGAACTTTTCCATAAAACCACTTCTGCGGTCTCTAGTCTACTAATAGTAGGATAAATCCTCGATTTACCAATATTTTAATAAAAATAACTCAAATAATCGTTCCCACCTCAATGCATCCGTGAATTTCACTCATGCTTGCTATAAAATGAACAAGAAGAGCACGAAGGCAGTGAGTGACGCGAGTTCATAAGTTAATACTTAAAAAAACAAACTTGCAAAACAACATCCGAAGATTACTGGAAAAAAAGCCTTCGTAAAAATTTTTGAGGCAATACCGCCGAGTCAACTCACCAACCTTCCCCTGTATTTGTCTTGACTTGACGATCAAGAAAAAAGCATCCCAAATTTTTTCCCCTTTTTATACCTCAATCAGTTTACACACCCCGTCAAACAATGGAGGAAGGAGGAATTAAGTTTGCACGCAATTTTTATTACTTCAAACGATCCCGCCTTAAAGTAGCTAAAAAGGCGGCGGATTTGAAAATAATTTTGAAACGCGCTGCGCGTGCGCAGCGCTTTTCAAAAAAAAAATCGATAAGGACCGTTTTTCACTTTTTTGTTTGCGATTCGCAATGCATATGCATATGCATTGGGCAAGTACCATTTTATGCTGGTTAAATGTAACTTTAAGCGTAGTGAGTTAGACAGAGATAAAGAGAGCGAGAGACAACACTGACCAGTTAGACAGAGAGAAAAAGAGAGAGAACACACTAACCAGAGAGAGTGCAGGCGAGTAGAGCATACATGAATTGACATGAATTCTCTCACCCTCGAAAGAGTACCAGAGTGCGTCTTACGTGCGCGACTGCGTCTCGCGTGCGTGCCTGCGCATCCTTATCAAAATTTTGCGTGCTGGCCTAGTCTATCGAAAGTGGTCGTCTGACGGGGGGTGAGTTTAGTCTTAGTGCATTGCGTAAACCCGGCGCGTATAGGTCAATAAACCTTGGGTTGGTATATATAAGAGGATGCTTGGAATAATTTCCGTCAAAATGCTCAAAATGTTGTTCCTCGGGCAGATTTCCCTTGAAAAACCTGCCGCCGCTTTAAAGTCTCAAAAAAAGATGAGAGATGCGCGATGTATCTGGAAAGATGACATCATTGCTCGATGGATGAGATCATCGAGTCAGTGTTAATATAACTGAAATATTTCACGATGAGATCATCGCTCTCGCACCTTTTAGGCAAAAAAAGATAGATCAGCGAGGTACGAGATGATCTTGCGAGAGCACGCGAAATAGTATATAAAAGTACGAGAAGAAGAGATTTCAAATGCCGTCTTGCTCTCCAAATGAACCTTAAAATACTAACTAATCGCAATCTAGTTTGTTTCCGTACTTAAAAATCATTTCACTTTTTTGTTGAACATTTCATTAAAATTTTTGTTTTTTTTTGTATTCTCGACACTTCGTACTCGACACTTCGTACCGCGAAATTTCGTACCCCGAAACTTTGTACCCAAAAATTTTTTTCCTGAGCCTAAGCTTCTTTTTTTTCCCGAGCCAAAAGTTTTTCCTGAGCCTAAGCGTTTTCAAAGTAAACATAATTTATTTGATGTAAAAATACTTTTTTAATGTAAAAATTATTTTTTTGTAAATGTATGTAAGACAGAGGTATGACACATCGAACCTCTAGGAGGGGAGGGGCCTAAAGTGCGAAAGTGCCGGTTTTTAAAAATGTGATTCTCGCGTTGAATAATTTGCCGTTTTAGAAGAACAATTTGGGTTCTTTTCAACTTAAGGGGGGGCGCACTTCACTTGGGGAGCTCCGCTTCACTTGGAGTGGGGGGTTTTAAAAAATTATTTTAAAAAGATTTTTTTACATTAAAAAACGCTTAGGCTTAGGAAAGTTTACGCTGACGAGGCCGCACGGCTTAGGCGAACGAGACCGCGTAACACAGCTCACCAGTAAGTGTTGTAAAAAAAATTTTGGGCGGGTGACCGGGCGACCCTTGCGAACGGAAAGCGGGGAGGATCAACAAAAATTTGTTAATGACTGTTTTCTGTGTTCAATTGATCTTTTGTTTCTCGTAGCACGGGTCGAAGTTCAATATTCGACATTTTGTTCACTTAAGAACGTTTAGCTTTTGGAAAAAATCGTTTTTATGTTATATTTTCTTCACCATAAAAGAATTTTTCTGGGGAACCGGGTGGACGACCGTGAGAAATTTAAAAAGTTTGGTGAGCTACGCGCGTAAGAAAATTCAAAATTTTTGTATTTTTTAAAAAACATTTTTTGAATGCACCGCAAAGGAGGCTTTTGATACGAGTTCTATTTGCGTTTGATACGAGCTTACAAAATGCCTCACAAAAGCTACATTTGAACTGTGCGTGCGAAAACCCTCGTCAAGTAATGGGATAATATGGATGCTGACTACTTGCGGGCGGTCGTGGACAGCTACTCGTTCCTCTCATTTTCGGTCCCCTTACCCTCCCTCTGTTGGTCTACTCTCACTATCCACTAGCCTGATGTGTCATCTGTACAATATATTCAAATGCTCTAAGAAATGCCATAAAAAGGCTTCCCGATTTTTGAATTTACTTTCTTCCGTGTTTTCGAATAAGAATTCATCCCACTCTGTTGAAGTTCATTCAGAAATCGGAAGATATGCAAGTCACCAACAAAACAAAGAGCCTTTACCAGAAATAATGATTCCTATTTTTTTTTTAAAACGACCTTCCTATTTTGTTATCTGAAAACTCTTTAATTATGAAAAACCAAAAAAACGCTTTCCTAAGAATTGCGAACCGCAGATTTCCAAATAAGCTATCAAAAGAATTATCGCTTCTTTTTGAAATAAAAAGCTTCTTTAAGTTTTTAGTTGTTGTTGTTGATGAAGTGGATGTTCACCAACTCCCCAACCTTCGTGATCATATCTCTCGGTGGAATTTTGTTGCTCGATGCCTGTGATTGTCAGAATCTATTTGCATGCTTGAGGAAAAACTGTAGCTCTATGAATTGAATCATTTATCAAATTTCGAGAAAAATCAATAAAATGAAAAGTAGCCAGAGCCTTTTTTTAGACCTGAAGAAGAGGAGAATGAGATCTCTCTGTTTGAGTAAGTTGGGTAAGAACTCAATGAAAATACGAGAAAATTATTGAATACTAGGTTTATTTATACAGCAACAGGGGGAAGGATCCATTCTATGCATTATGCACAAACTTAACGCTCATCAAAGGAACCCAACCAAGTTTCTTCAACCATATAGTATATGTCCTTTTTTTTCTCGATCCATTCCATTGTTTCGTTTCAACGGTCTCTATAAAGCAACTTGATGGATGATCTCAATTGTACTGGCTATACCAGGGTCTTCAGTCAATACCTGCTAGGTCAATGGTGACAGTGACACGAGTAGAGGTATACCAATGGAACAGTTGACGTTCTCGAAAAAAACAAAACGATGGAAGCAACATGAAATAGCTCTAACTTTTTGCAACTAATCGATACATGTTATTACGATACGTGGAAGGAGAGGAGCACTGAAATTGCCACAAAACCTATACATTTTCAAGGTGCGCATAGCATGGAAAAGAAAACCATGGCTGGGAAGATATCCCACTTACTTATTAGATAAAAAAAACCTCGATAGAACCAAAAAAATACATCCTACTACCAATGAAAAAGAAAATTAGGGTGTTCGATCAAGCCCCTAAAACATCAACATTGTTTTTCTTTTGGGGAAAAACAAGAGGTAGGACAAAGTTTATTCAACTTGAAGATATTAAATAAATCGCTAAGAAGAAACCCTTCTGACCACTACTCGACGAGACGAGGCACTAGAGGAAAACCCTAAAACTGAGATCTAGTTCACGCCTCGCAGTTAAAAAGACCTTGAGGTAGCAATCTACAGCTTCAAGAAATCTATTATCGTTGCAAATAGAACGGAAAAGAAGTATGCTCCTGCTACTTCATTGGGAACCTCAAAAAATCAGAAGAATTCTCTGTGATTGCAGAAAAGAAGGACGACGTTAGCAAAAACGAGTAAGAAATTCAATAATAATAATAATAAAAATATATAAAAATAATAATAAAAATATTCACATACTTCCATATAGAATCATTCGGCTAGTGCATGTCTTGAAACAATAACATGAGTAGCCTAATTATTACCCCGGTCATAGCAACAAACGGGGGTTAGGAGAATGTGACAGATGAGGAAGGCTGCTGCTGAGAGGAGGCAGCCGTACTCCCTGCTGCATCTGATGAGGTCGCAGCAGCAGGCCGCACTGCAGCTTGTGGCTCACTCTGTCCACTAATAACCGCAAGATCACTCTCGCTCTGCAATCAGAAAGAGATGCTCAGAGAGAGAGAAGATTTGAATGTTCGAGTTTTACCGTCTGTTGGCAAACATTTCTTAAAAACTCCTGTTTACAAAAACAAAAAAATGAGTTTCAAAAGATGAGCAATAATAATATTATTACTCATCTTTTGATGAAGATGAGTATCTCCATAAAATTACTTTAGACTACCTGATTTCGCTTTGATATATAAATAAGTTTTTATTTTTCATGCGGGCCTGCCTGACACTGATAATCAATCAGGTGTTAAATAGTCATGTCAGACTTTCTGTCGGCGGGCCTCTGTTTTACTAAATCATAAGGGGGGACCCTCATGTTAACAATAAATTTTTGTTCGCGGGCCTATGTTTTTTATCATAAGGGGGGACCGTTATGTGCAAAGTTTTTTTCCGTATTTGGCGGACGTCTGTACCTTTTTCTTGCACACTGAAAACCCCTGCTGATAAAGCATTAAATCCTTCAGAAAATCAGTTTTGAATTTCTTAATCCTAATTTTCCAACTTGTGATTGACTCTGTTTTATAGTGTACTCTTGATAGTATTGTCTATGGCGGATGACTCTCCCCACTGCTGCTACACACATTTACTGCTTTCACCAGGATAGATCTGTTTCGCATTTCAGAGGAGCGCGTACCCTGCCGCAAGGCGGCAACAAGCGCGAGGAAGATTATTATTAGTGTATGCTTGCAATACAGGACTGTCTGACTTTTTGTAGTATGTAAAGCGGGCAAATTTTTATTCTATAGCGAATAAAGGATGAATTTTTAATTATGATGATATGATGGCGACGATAATGATTTTCACCAGAAACTTTTTTGTTCTGCTCACGGATCTAACAAGGTGTTTCTCTCCCTCAGAGTTCGGGTGAGAAGAAAAACAAGCGCTCTCCGAAACGCCGAAAAACCTTCAAATCTTAGTAAGTAAAACGTAAATAAAAGTTGAAAAGGTTAAAAAAGCGTCTTATTTGGAAATAATCAAACCGTTAAGCACGCACAATTACTTTTTCTGCGAAATTTTTTTACTTTGACTAAACAATTCAATAACTATAAGTTAATTTAGAACAGATCTTTCTATCCTTCAGAAATACTATTTCAAGGCAAAAAGTTCGCTGCGTCTACCAATATACTGCCTCAGGTCTCTATACCCTCACAACCTTCGAGTGAGGCAGCAAACGCTACACAGAATGAGGATAATGTCGGGTACAACAATAAATAGCTGAGGAGAAAAACGAAGATAAAAACAGGGCGACTTATTGAAGAAAAACAAAGCCCCAAGAAAGAGAAATAGAAAAAAGAGAGAAATTACGGAAGAACAGAAGAAGAAAAAGAGCGATAAAAAAACTGATATACAAAAAAAAGATAATACAATTATCAGGAAATTTAATTACTATGAAAAAAAAGTACAAGTGCGATTAATATAAAACTCGAGTCCGTGTAATAAGAAAAGGTGAGAGCGCAGACATTGACTTTGTCAATTACGCGCGTAAGTTCTAAGAATGGAATTCCGTGCAGGACCTTTTTTTTCAAAAAAAAAAATTATTCCAGGACAGATCATCTCACAACATCTTCGCCTAATTTGATTGACATGAGGTCATCGCGCCGATGATCTCATCTTTTAGACTTTAACGCGGCGGCAAGCTTTTCCATGGCAAGAAACGGAAAAAAGCGCCATGATAAATGGCAGCAAATAACATGCGTTTTGACGGGCCTGCCAAGAAAAACCGTCAAAAAACAAGCTTTCTACTTTGTACTCGTTTTGGCACTGCTAAAGAAGGGACAAAATTTGTAACTGCTTATGTCACTGCCAAAAACGGGCTTTTTTGTGTACTTCTTTTTTTCCTGCCAAAATCGGGCTTTTTTTGTCCTTGTTTTGTCTCTGCCAAAATCGGGCTTTTTTGTCCTTTTTTTGTCTCTGCCAAAACCGGCCTTTTTTTGTCCTTGTTTTGTCACTGCCAAAATCGGGTTTTTGTTTGTCCTTGTTTTGTCATTGCCAAAATCGGTTTTTTTTTTGTCCTTGTTTTGCCACTGCCAAAATCGGGCTTTTTTTGTAGCCCCTGCAACTCCTTAGCCTCATTTCTGGGATGATGGAGGATCGCTCTCAGGAACTCTTTGGGGAGTGCCAATACTAGACTTTGATCTCTTTAAATGTGTGGTTCAGGCTACGTCTTTCAACGAGCCGGATCGAATCTTTACCTCAAACTTGGGTAATTTAACCGACTACAACCGCCACACAAATCTTTACGTACTAGCGCAGCAACATACATTTTTCTCAACTGTTTAATAAAATCGGTTGGGGTACGTCGCTAGATGTGGTTAATATGTGGTCGTTGCGGAGCTTTGTTCAACGTACAAAAAGTGTTCCAGAAAAGAGCCGAGTTTGGCAGTGCCAAAACATGACACGAAAGAAAGACAAAATTGTCCCTGATTTGGTAGTGACAAAAAGTTTGTCAAAAAAAGAGCCGAGTTTGGCAGTGCCAAAACATGTCACAAAGGAAAAAACAAAATTGTCCGTGATTTGGCAGGAACAAAACTTGGCCACAGAGTCATTCATCATTTGGCACTGCGAAATGGTGGCCGATTCTTCGTCCCTATTTTGGCAGCTAAAAAAAGACAAATAACGGAATTTCCTTCTCCCAAGTTCGCATACTCGAAATCTTGGCGAAATAAAGTTTTTGGCTGAGGAACAACATTTCGAGCATTTTGGCGAAAATTATTCCCAGCATCGTCTTAAATACAACATATTTTCAAACATAAGCGTGTTGGTCCGAAGTCGTTGGGTTATCAATTATCAATGAAATCAAAACTCAGCATAAACCTTTCAACTCAAAACCCCCATCGACGAAACCTCGACCGCACTTTTTGATAAATTTTCTGTTAATTCGCTCTTTATAAAGTAAGATTCATTCTGCGTCATTGGAGAATTCTCCTCTAAAACTTTCAGAAAATTGTTTGCTATACTCAATTGAAATTTTTTTCTAAAGCATTTTTTATCGGTAAAAACGAAAAAAAACTATGTATTTCAATATTTAAATCTCTCCCAGGAGCGAATTCAGGCCAGATAAATTCTTGTTTTTTTTGTCTCGAATGAAGTGAAACTCATTTAGAATCACTGAAAATTTCCCACCAAAGATTAAAATTTTTTAAATTAGTTTGTTTCTGAAGTAACTTTTCATCAGCAATTTCATCCAAAAAAAAACGAGAAAAAAGACGTGAATTAGACGTCCACCATTCAAATTGAAACGTCCACCAAATAAAATGCTCACGTCCACCAAATATTGTGAAGACGTCCATCAAATTGGAATTGAAATTCTTTATTACCATAGGATAGCTTGTAAGGCCATCGCTTATATGGAATCATGAGATAGGAAGGGAAATAACGTGGAATAATGGGGAATAAGATAATCTAACAAAAGATTTTGTGGAGATGTCCATTAAATGAAATAAATTTTGTTGAGACGTCCACCTAACTTTTTCTTCGTGATCTGTGACTCGTCTACAGGTAGCCATCATTACGGTATCACAACAATCTATTCCTGACCAGGACTGCACATTTTTTCGATTTATTTTTCAAAGTTTTTACCGGTTTTCGGCATTTTCCGAAAGATGTCAATAAAATTTTCGGATTTTTTTTAGCAAGCTTCTCTCCCGAAAAAATCACTCCTATCAAAATTCACTCCCGAAAATTCAGCACGTCATTTTTTCTCACCTGACACCAAACGGTAAACTTTCGTAAACTGTGTTTGGAAAATAAACCTGATACACATCTGAGAATTTCAGGTATAACCCGGCCGAAGAACCGAAACGAGATTTATTTTCAAAAATCAGTTAAAAAGACAAAAAAAAATTTGTTTCGTTGACCAAATTTGGTGGACGTCTCGACAAATTTTTTTTTTTTGGACATTTCCACAAATTTTGTTTATTTGGTGGACGTCTCCAAAATATTTGGTGGACGTGAACATTTTATTTGGTTGACTTATATATATATTTTATCTTCATATTTCGATGCAATAACGCACAAGTTTAATTACAAAAAAGGGAAATAATGTGGAATAATGGGGAATAAGATAATCTAACAAAAGATTTTGTGGAGATGTCCATTAAATGGAATAAATTTTGTTGAGACGTCCACCAAACTTTTTCTTCGTGATCTGCGACTCTTCTACAGCAAGCCATCATAACGGTATCACAACAACTCATTCCTGACAAGGATTGTACATTTTTCGATTTATTTTTCAAAGGTTTTTCCGATTTTTTCGACATTTTCCGAAAGATGTAGATTTTTTTCGACTTTTCTAGGTTTTTCCGGTTTTTTCGATATTTTCCGAAAGATGTCGAAAAAACTTTTCGAATTTTTTTTGAGAAAGCTTCACTAACGAAAAAAATCACTCCTATTACAGTTCACTCCCGAAAACTCACCACGTCATTTTGACATCTGACACCAAACGGTAGACTTTCTTTAACAGTGTGTTTGTAAAATGAACCTCATACACATCTGAGAATTTCAGGTATATTCCGGCCAAAGAACCGAAACGAGATTTAAAAAAAAGAGATCACCGACACTTTGTATTTTCGACACTTCGTACCCGACAATTTGTACCCGCGACACTTTGTACCCGCCACACTTCGTACCGTGACATTTCGTATCGCGACACTTCGTACCATCGACACTTCGCACCCGCGACTTTTTGTACACAAAACTTCGAACCGCGACACTTCGTACCTCGACCCTTTGTACCTACGTTAATACACTACGTTTCCTCATTTTTAAGCTTGTGAAGTTTTGCAGTCGGACGTAATTCGCTGGATCGGCATAATCGGCTCATTTTTTGTATTTCTTTTTAATTTGTATTTCTTTTTAAAAATTATCTTTTTTGTATTTCTTTTTTTGTTTTATATTCTTCTCAAAAATTATCTTTATTGTTAATCTTTTTCGTTTTTGTTTTTCAATTATCTTTATAACTTTTTTTAAATTAAGTTTTTTATGATACGGTTTCCTTAGCCTTAGCCGTACGGCCTCATTAGCGTAAACTTTTTCCTAAGCCTAAGCGTTTTTTAACGATAAATATTTTTTGATGTATAAATAAATTCAATCAAAAAATAGGAAGTGGACTGCGTGAGTGTGAAGAATGTTTTTTTTAAGTTGAAAAGCCGGAATTCAACAATATCTGTTCAAACCAATTCAGATATTTTTGTCGTGGAATTTTCAAATGATCAATCATTAATGTCAATTTGAGAAATTTTGAATAAATTTCTTCTCGGAAGTATAGTCAATGTCTTCTTTATTCCAGCATTCGGAAAAAATTTCAATCATTTATCTGTTTTATAGAAACATTGAATCCTAATGTTCTGTGTGAAAACAATTTCGAAACTGTTTCAAATCCGTTACAATCATTTTCCCTTTTCTCTTGATTGTGTTTTCGTCTTATTTTTCCCAGTTGATTTTCGAAAGGTCACACGTAGTTTAAAACATTATTTGCGTCGATTATTTTTTATATGTTAACTAGTAGCATAGTTGGCTTCAAGCAATGTCAGCGAAGCCGTGATGAGTCATGCGAAAATCGCTTCCATTCGTGCGTGGGCTCCGCCAACATATCCATAGAATTATGAATTTTCGGTGAGATTTATTTCAACATTTTTGATATTTTCCAGATGAACTGAGCTCCTAAATAGCTCTGTTGTTGGAATTTTCATCAGCTACCGTTTGATCAGCTGCAATTTCCATCAACTGCAAGTTGGTTTTTGGAAATTCATTTCATTCGACAAATTGCACCCCTTTGAAAATTTTTTCGGTGTTTTCACCTCCATTTCATGAAATTTCAATACACCTTAGACAGTAATGTGAAAAAAACACCCGTTTTAATCCTGAATCATCTGAAGCAGTTCGAATACTGATTTTCTGAATTGCTTGCTCGCTGATTAATATTTCCTTGCCACAACAAGTTGTTTGGTTCCTCCTTCCAAGTATAGAACAAACCTAACGATCAATTTTAAATCCAAACGTATATTCAGGTTCTGAAAAAAAGTAACAGTTTATACTCCGGTCAGTCTGCGTCTGGGACTTCTTAGAGCAACTGTTTTCGAAGCACCGGTCAGAACTTTTTAAAATTTCTTTTTTTCAAGATGTAGGATAAACATAGGTAAAGTGCCAACTGGCAAAACAATTCCTAGGGCGACCGACCTACCGACCCTCTTCCTCAATTAAAACTAATGTCACAGTTTTCACAGCTAGAATAGAATAAGAAGTCTTCATTCCTCTACATAAATACATAGAACGTTTCATTAGCAATAACTCAACCTCAACCGGTTTCGTAGAAATAAAAGTGAAACTTTTAGTCTACTTTAGCAATCGACACTTGTGAAATTATAAAGTAGGCCCCACGGCCCCCCCCTCCCCATCCATCCATCCCCCTCTAAAACACGGCCTCAACTTAAAAACCGCCTGGCTCAATTAATTAGTATTATTTTTTCTTTCTTATTTTTTTCTTTTTCTTTCTTTTTAAATTATCTTTATAAATTTTGAGAAAAGGAAAGGGGCAAGGGGAAGGGGGTTTATCTAAGCAGGGAAGGGAGAGGGGGCCCTAAAGGGGGAAGGAGGGGAGAAAGAGGGACGGCTAAAGTAGATTAAAGCCAACCTAAGCAAAGGGGGTGGTAGGGCCTTAGGGGGGGAAGGGGGGCCCTAAAGGGGGGAAGGGGGCCCTAAGGAGAAAGGGGGGGGGAAGGGAGTTTTCATGAATAAAACCTCTTTCTGAGTTAAAAAAAACTCTGGATGGCTAAAGTAGATTAAATCCAACTTTTTCCTAAGCCTAAGAGTTTTTTAATGTAAAAATAATTTTCTAAAATCTTGAGATTCACGACACAAAACATTAAAAAAACGGGATTCTAATGGATTCGTTAAATGAACGATTTTTCAAAGAAAAAGTTTATTTATTTTTCCTGGATTCAGACTTTTTAGCGGATGTAATTAACTATGGTTGCTACCACGCTAGCTCGACTTTTATGACATCAGCACAAATTAGTGAAGCTCGCTGGAAGCCATGTCTGTAATAAACAAAAGGGATAAGTTATTCGTAGAAAATGTCGTTCCTTCCTCATCTCCGGAATTACATGGATCCGAACATAACGGAGTTAGTACGTTTAAAGTGTTTTTGTTGGATAATTTAATTCTTGAGAGGAATTTTGATTCCGTTTCAATTTTTCTGTACCGTGAAGTTATCGACTTTTTCCAGGCAGATAGAAGAAATGAAGAAGGAAGCCAAGGAGCGTAACTATGACGCTCTGTAAGTTAATCTTGTTTTTTTCATTAACTGAAAAGTCTTAAATACTTGCTCTTCCGTTTCTGTTTGAATTATTAAAAAAAAATATTAGTGTGTTGATAAATGTGAGTTACGGTATTTTAGGATATTCGTGAAAATTTGTCTTTTTTTCTTTTCATTATCTTCAAGGAGCGGCAATGGAGTTAGTTTTTTTGTTGTTGTTATTGTCATTATATTTTAGGGATGGTCTAATTAAGTGAATTGGGAACTTTTGCATTTTAGGGTCTCCACCTCCCAGAGTTTCCATGGGCCATGATGACGAAATTTTTATTTAATGTGAAAACTTTGTAAATGCTTTTTGCAAATGTAAGTAAGAAGTATGACCCATGGAACTTCTGAGGAGGGGCCTAAAGTGAAAAAGTGCCGTGAATTGTCATAGCTGTTTTCATTTTAGCTGAGAAAGGTTTGAACTTTGCAGATTTTTTTCTCTATTTTTTCTCAATTTTTTGTCGCGTTGACAGTTTGTTACAAGACACTTTCTTACACGACAGTTTTTTACACGCCCTTCACAGATGTTTCCGATTAGGCTCAGTTAAAATGCATGATGACGAGGCCGTACGGCTTAGAAAAGAGACCTAATGAAAAAAATTCTCACTTTCTTGATTCTTTGTCGATTCAATGACCAAATTTGTCAAAAAATACAGTAGTTAAAACACATTAAAACAAAAGCCCCTGTAGCAAAGTTTCGTGTAACAAAGTGTCGTGTAACAAAGTGTCATGGATCCATTTTTTGGTAAATATAAGGCACTTTGTTACCAGGGGATTTTAGTTGGTCCGAAAATCCAACAGACGCCCGCCAGCAGCGGAAAATTTTTGTATACAGACTTGCCTTACATCTGGAATTTTTTTTCAAGTTCCAATTTTATGAGAAAAAAAAGTTTTTAAAAAAAATTCACATAAGAGTCCCCCTTATGAGTTACAAGACAGACGTCCGCCGAAGGTCCGAAACGGACGCCCGCCGACAAGCGAGCGGACATGACTAAATAACCCCTGTTTGTTACTTGGGGGCGTACTTTACTTGGGGGCGTACTTTACTTGGGTTGTTCCGCACTTTATTTTGGGGGGGGGCTGGTTACTTTTCACTGTTTTTTCTCGCTTGAGCACAGGCAAAGGTTACGCTAAATAATTATTCGTTTCAGGAACGTTACAATCTACCTCCAGCTAATGCTCGGCATTATGGTGTTCGTCGCCCTTGCCGTAAAAGGCTACGTAAGAATTTATTTAATCTTTTTGTTCTCTAAAGCACGCTACTTTTTCAAATGTTTTGATACATTTTTTGTTTGTTCAACACTGAACATGTTTCAGTGCCTTTTGAAATTGATCAATGCTTGCCATGATCAATTCAAACGATTCGAGATCTCCTGCTCTCCTGTACCGGCTACAGGTTTGAACTTTGCAGATTTTGTTGCTATTTTTGGTAGATGTAAGGCACTTTTTACTTGGAATGGGGGCGCACTTTACTTTGGAGGAGGGGGGCTTAAAAATCATGCTAACGAGGCCGTACGGCTTAAGAACATGGTCTCGTTAAGAAGAGAAAGACTGCTCAAATCTAGACTGTACCGCTCAATTAGGATCGGTATTCACAATTCTTAGCGGTTCTGATCACATGATTATTAGCATTGATTGAAGAGAGAATGCATGGTTGCAGAAGCAGCTCCGCCAGCGCCCGCCGTTGCAGAAGCTCCGCCAGCGCCCGCCAACAACCCCTCAGTCGTTTAATGGTCAACTAAAACAACCCCTAAAAAATGTTTTTTTTTAAAAACTGTATTTTATAAAACTAACCTCTTTCAGCTGCTTCGCTCCGACTCTCACGTGAACTCCATGGGTCTTACTTCCTGCCCATCTTCCGGGGACTCTCTAAAACACTATGGGTTTAACCTTTTTCCCATCTTCCGGGAACACTGAAACTCTATGGGTCTTACCTCTAGCCCATCTTCCGGGGACACACTGAAATACCATGGGTCTTACCTCTAGCCCATCTTCCGGGGACACACTGAAATACCATGGGTCTTACCTCTAGCCCATCTTCCGGGGACACACTGAAATACCATAATCTTGAAAAGAACCATGAATGCTGTCGACAGCCTTCTTTTTTTTTGTTTAGGCGCAACTGCGCTTTTCATGCATGAACTACTAAAACGAACACAGTGCAACGAGAAAAAAAAATTTTTTTTTAAAGTGCAGGGGAGAGAGAAGTGAGATTTACACAACAAAGGGGAAGGGGGGGCCCATGGGAAAGAACCACTCGCTGCTACCAGTAATGTTGGGCATTGCCCGTGAGTGTTCTCTCCCTCCCTTGCCCTTGTATTGCGTCCCCAACACCAAAACACATTGGGTATTAGATATATATTTATTCAGGGACATAAGATACAAAAGGGGGTCATGTGGTCAGGGCTTGGGGTTCATTCCCCTCTCTCTCCTCGATCGCTCTCTCTGGCGTCTTTTATCCTCTTGCTCCTGGCTCCTCCCTCTTAGCAAGCTCCGCCTCCGGCTCTGGAATCATAATGATTAATACAGGCTTTGAATTGCACAATGATTTATGATATTGCTTACAATTTCAAACGAAACGAGTCTCTCTCTACCAATCGCAAAGCTTTTTGAAACACCTCCCTACAACTCAGTTTAGAACAATTTATTTCAGATCGCGGCTGTGTGCGACTTCTTCACATATCTGCGGAGGGAAGGCCTTTATTACTGACCGACGTGAGGGAAAACATACATAAACAACAAACGTCCGTGCCATGAAGAGCCACGGGACACAACAGTGTTGTTGTACATTCATGTTGTGCACGTACATTCATAGAATAAAAATGATTTATTCGTATATTTAGTTCCGCTATATTTAATTGACTTTTTGTTGCTTCCATTTCGTTGAATAGTAAAAGTTTCTTTTCGTAAGACGCAATTTTTAATGTGTTTTTTATTACTTTATACATCATAGGACAGTTTGTTGTCACTTTCTATAACATGGGAAGTAGGTATAAAAAGGGGAAAAAAGTTGGGATGCTTTTTTCTTGATCGTCAAGTCAAGACAAATACAGGGGAAGGTTGGTGAGTTGACTCGGCGGTATTGCCTCAAAAATTTTTACGAAGACTTTTTTCCGGTAATCTTCGGATGTTGTTTTGCAAGTTTGTTTTTTAGTATTAACTTATGAACTCCCGTCACTCACTGCCTTCGTGCTCTTCTTGTTCTTTCTATAGCAAGAATGAGTGAAATTCACGGATGCATTGAGGTGGGAACGAGTATTTATATTTTATAGATATTTTATCTGCATCCGAGAATGCGCATTGGTAATCAAACATCATAGGCAATAAATTTGTTTGAAAAAAAAGACAATTGAGAGCTATGGCATATGAAGGCTAGATACTTCATTAAATGCGAAACACTATTCTATTTACAGACAATTTTTTACGGAAAGCTTTGAGAGACTTTTCCCGAAGAAGATCAATAGGTAACTTGCTAAATATTCGAGAAACTCGCAAAGAGAAGCTGTAGTACCTAGCAGTGTTACGAGTTTTTTCAACTTGAATACCACTAGGATTAGTTCTTGTACAACGTCCTTCTTTAAATATGCGGTTTCTATCAATTATGGACTGGTTCTGCATAATCTTCCAACCCATGACAACGTCGTTTTGATATCTCCTATCGGCCAAGTTTGTTAGGCCTAGACATCTTAGCCTAGTTTCATAAGACGGAAGAGCCTGAGGGTACATTTTGTTCGGAAAACAACGATAATATACAATGCGTGTAAAAATTCTCTGAACATTTTCTACCGTTGTCGAATCTTTCGAGTAGTGAGGATTCCAAAGCGTCGAAGCAAAGTCTAGGTGAGGCATTACATAAATTTTAAAACATTTGACCAATATAGATGAATCATGGACAGAGATGGCTCTAAGAAATGAGAACATAGCCTTTCGAGCTTTGGCCACCCTATCAAATACAGTGTCATTACGACGTAGGGATGCGGCCAATTGGATGCCCAAATCACGCACTTGTGGTACTCTGTCGATCGATATCTGATTGATGACATATGTAGTAGACGGATTACTGGAACCAATATGTAAATGGAAGGACTTAGACGGTGAAAGAGTCAACTGATTGGAAAGGCACCAGTTATGAACACAGTCAAGAGCTTCTTGTAGTTCTTCTTTTTTCTCGTTCATATCTCCCTTGTTATAAGAGACATATAATTTAATATCATCGGCATAAGCCTGGTACTTCACATTCGGAAAACAATCGAGAACATCATTAATGTCGGCGATATATAAAGTAAACAGAAAAGGACCTAGTACAGAGCCTTGAGGAACTCCGGAGGTCACTGGCAGTGACTTCGAAAACGATTTACCTATTCGAACCGAAAAACTACGCTCCGTCAGAAATGATTGTAACCAGGAAAGCAATGGATCGTTGATGCCGTAATTTTTGCATTTGTGGAGGAGTTTCGGAATACTTATGGAATCGAATGCCCTAGAAAAGTCTAAATAAATAACATCCGTACACTGGCCGATTGATAAAGCATTAGTCCAATCATCGTCACAAACTAAGAGATTAGTGACAACAGATGCACCTACTCTGAATCCATGTTGGTTACTAGGGATTATGTTGTTTTTCGTGCAATGATCAACAAGAATGTCTCGAACTAGGCGTTCCATAGTTTTAGAGGCTGGAGAAAGAATGGAAATGGGACGATAAGATGAAGAAAAACTAGGATCTTTACCAGGTTTCGGAATTGCAGAAATGAAGGAATGCTTCCATATTTTGGGAGTAGATTGGAGCATGATGCACATGTTATAAATGTGCGTCAGGGGGAGACACAGTGATGAAGCACATTTCTTAAACATTATCTGAGGAATATCATCACTACCTGTACTACCAGTAGATTTAAGTTTCATAAGTTGCCTAAGAACAACATGCGGTAAGAAAACTTCTAAATTCGAAAGAGGAGGGAAAGGCCTATCAGGGAAAGAAGGAGTAACTGTGTCAGCCGTTATGAAAGAAGAGGCAAACTCACTTGCAAGCATATCAGACTTTTCAATTGTATCCGTTACCATAGTACCAGTAATATCGGTTAAAAATCTCGGTGGTCTTGGCTTCGGTTTAGTGAGAGATGAAATATGTCTATAAAGATCACGAGATCGCTTCAATTTGGTTTTTTTCGGAATAATGTTTCCATCTACGCATCTTATGAAGGAGTTTCACACTTGCCTTTTTATAAAGAGCCAGCGATGCTGGTTTATCTATCTTACCGAACAGTCTATTTCTATAAGCAATCAATTTCATGATATGCAGAGGATAAGAACAATGAAAATCTCGTGGGGTGCGTAAAGGAACGAAACGAGATATAGCACTGGTAACAATAGTCGTGAAACGGGAGTATAAATCATCACAAGAGGTAAAACTATCGAACTCGTACTCCCAGTTGATGGTACTGAAAAATCGATTTATGAGGTCGTAGTTTGCTCTTGAATAATCACGAATGGGTGTAGAGATTGGTGACGAAGCGGATGTAGCTATATGGAAAGAAATACCACTATGGTCACAAGAGGGAAATGCAGGAATTATTTTCACATTTGTGAACATTTCTGGTGAAGAACTAAAAATCCAGTCTAAACAGCGACCAGCACGAGTTGGCTCACGACATAGAAACACTAAATCAAAAGCGGAAATTATTTCATGAGTCTTCTTGTGATTAAATGAGTTGTCAACCACTAAGGCATCGCAGTTCATATCACCTATCACAAGCAGTGGATGATCATTGAAAGAAAATATATCCGAGAGTGAGTCACATAAAGATTCTGTTTGAGCAGTGCTGTAATCGGGAGGGCGATAGAAAAGAACTAGACGAACTATTGATTTGGTGACTAGGAGATCAATAAATAATATCTCGTTCGGATGAAAGGAGATGCTAGATTCAATGAACGAAAGGTGATCACGTATAATTAAGGCAACACCACCTCCTCTACTATTACGATCACAACGAACTATTACATATGGTAATATGCCTATTATTTCATGATCGGGAATACTTTTCTTCAACCAAGTTTCCGTTAGCAAGACTATATCAGGTTTTTCATTCTCTAAATACATTCGAAAAACAGAAAGTTTATTGCATAGAGAACGAATATTATAATACGATACTTTCAAGAAAATATCAGTGGAGTGAAAATTACGAGTACGGACAGAACTAGGATTCGAATATATAGAACGGTGTGATGAAACATGACCTGGACATTTCGCTAGTTTGACGGCAAGGCTGCGTGGACTGTCGGATGAATAGATTGTCGAGGAACGGTGACTTCTGACGAGCGGAGGACTTGGACGTTTCTTGCTGATGACCCAGTCGACTTCGTTGATCTCACAGTGATGTTCTGACTTCCTTGGAACGTTCGTTGATGGGAAGAGGGTCGATTGGTATATGATTGACGAAGAGCGTCGACCTCGCGACGGGGCATAAGTCGGCCATTGTATATAACGACATCTTGACCCGCAGCTACCAGCTTTCTTTTCTCCTGACGAAGTTGATATTCCTGTTCGCGTTGAAACTTCGTTAAGCTCGGGCGGACGAATATATTCCTCAAGAGAGGGTTCTGGCGGAGAGAGCTCGATTTAGCGAGAAACTGTCTCTGATGCGTTTTAGTCGGGAAGGTGAGCTTGAGAACACGTGCATCGTTTGAATCATTCTTCCTAATTCCCATGCGGTAGTGAGCGACTCCTGCGACCGGTAGATCAAAAGCGTCGAGTAGAGTATGAATTATGCCTGAATCGTGGGCTATTTGAGCTGAAGCTGAAGCTTTCTTGTCGGCAATCTCTGGTGCGCGTTCTATTACCACTGAACGTAGCCTTTTTTCTTCCTCCATTTCATTCTTCACAGTTTCAATGACATTGCAGTTGTTTGTAGATTCCGAAATCATCTGCTTCATTACTAAAGAACATGTCTTCAGCAAAAGAAGTATGTGATTCGGAATATTGGGATCCGTCGCCTCCTCTTCTTTGATGATACATTCGTCGAGAGAATTGAGAAGAGCTTCGCTAGCTAGAGACATTGGTCGGTGAGACGGTTGATAAGGTGTACTGATAAATCAATATGGGAGCGATGAGTAAGCGTACCACTCTCTTCAAGAGCAGAGAGAACCAATGAGCAGAGAAAACCAATGAGCAGAGAGAACCAATGAGTTATTTTGATAAAAGTTTTGGTGAATCGAGGATTTATCATACTATCAGTAGACTATCAGTAGAGAGTGGACGTCTCCACAATAGAAGAACAAATTTGATGGATTTTAAATTGGTAGACGTGAGCATTTTATTCGGTGAACGTCATTATTTTATTTGGTGGACGTCATCATTTTATTTGGTGGACGTCGCGTTTTATTTGGTGGATTTTAAATATTTCCCCGAAAAAACTTTCCTTTTTACTCGGCGCTAGATTGACTAGGCCAAGCTAGAAGTCATCCATTCCCAGGTCTTGAACTTTTCCATAAAACCACTTCTCCGTTCTCTAGTCTACTGATAGTAGGATAAATCCTCACTGTAGTTGATTTACCAATATTTTTATCAAAACAACTCAAATACTCGTTCCCATTTCAAAGCATCCGTGAAATTCACTCATTCTTGCTATATGTAGTTTTATTCGGCTCGGTATAGCTGCAATGTTTTCCTTCAGCGGTACCTCAATCGGAACCCTCCTCGTCCTTATTCTGAACAAATGACCTTTTTTTCTTAAACTGAATAAATGACCGTGTATCAAGAAAGCTTCGTGTTTTTATGAGTATTAACATAAATACATATGTATTTACTTAGAAAAATAGGAGTTAGAAAGAGAAGGTTGGTCTAAGTTGAAGTTTAGTTATTGCAAAGAAAGAAAAGCACGAAGGCAGTGAGTGACGGGAGTTCATAAGTTAATACTGAAAAACAAACTTGACCCAGCACGTATAAATCAACAAACATTGAGTTGGTATATATACAACAGATTTTCCTATGTAATTGTGTTGGTGCGAAGTCGTTGGGTTATCGACTCATCAGCGCCATCGCCCGTCGTCGCAACTACCCCTCTCATCGGCGCCGATGGGGGGCGTCGGTGGGCGATGAGCGCCGTCAAACAGAAAACCATCGGCGAAAACTCGACTGCACCTTTTGTTGAATGTTTTTTTGTTTTCCTCGTATAAAGTAAGATCCATTCAGCTTCATTGGAGAATTGTCATCTAAAACTTTCAGAAAATTGCGATCCAGCGATCCACCATTTTGCACTCTGACAGTCTCCATGGCTGCGCTGGTTCAAAGCTTTCGGTTGACCGTTTTGTAGTACGGAATACTCTGTGGAAACTATTATATTCTATTCTTTATTCCTTTGCACACAAGAAAGACATGCAGTGGAGATCTGTCGCAAATCGCGATCTCAATTGAAATTATATGTCGTAGGTTAACAGCATATTCGCTATCCATTCACAACAAAATAAAGATGTTCACAATTAATCTGATATTCACAGTAAAACAAGAAAAATAGTCACAGTAGAACGATTAGTAATCACAGGAAAAGAAATTAATCACAATCTTAACTTGGAATCAGGAACAAACAAATAAGGTGTAAGCTCTAATATAGCCTTTTTGAAAGCGGATGGAGAAGAATTCAAAACAAGCTGGGAAGGAAGCGAGTTCCACAGATTAATACACCGGGATGCACATGTGCTGTAACCCGGAGGAAACTTGAAGGGAAGAGTAATTCTAAGAGCATGAGAACTGCGACTGTAATGAGGCACAGGCGAGATTTGAAATAAACATGAGCTATCGAAAAGAACATTACGATGTATAGCTTTATGAAGGAAAGAGAGATCAGCAATCGCACGTCTATATTCCAATGTTTTCAGATCCAAATAAGCAAGTCTAGACAAATAGTCAGTTTTAGATAGACCTGCTCTGACGAATAAGCGCCTTGTAAACAATCTTTTTATTCTTTCAATATCATTTACATAACTCATTGCCTCAAGGGACCAAACTTCCGAACCATACTCAAGAAGAGGCAGAATATAGGTTTTAAATGCTTTAAGCAGTACATGGATGGATGAAGTTTTGAGAGACCGAAAAATTATATGCATGCATTTGTACGCTTTAGCTACCATGATATCGATGTGGTTGGAGAAAGAAAGAGAGAAATGGAAGTGAATACCTAAGTCAAGTGCTTCAAACTTATCCGGCAATAGGGTCTGGTCAATGAAATGGACGTCATCATTTTATTTGTTGAACTTCGCGTTTTATTTGGTGTAAATTTTTTTGAGGCAATACTGCCGAGTCAACTCACCAACCTTCCCCTGTATTTCTCTTGACTTGACGATCAAGAAAAAACCATCCCAACTTTTTTCCCCTTTTTTATACCTACTTCCCATGTTATAGAAAGTGACAACAAACTGTCCTATGATGTATAAAGTAATAAAAAACACATTAAAAATTGCGTCTTACGAAAAGAAACTTTTACTATTCAACGAAATGGAAGCAACAAAAAGTCAATTAAATATAGCGGAACTAAATATATAGCGTAACCAGCCATTTTAGAACAAAAATGAGTTTCTCAATTTCTAATTAACAATTTGGAATGTCAATGAGTCAATGCCGAGAGCAGAACCTCAGTTAAACATTTCGCATGTTGATGCGGACTGGGAAATTTTCTCTGCTCACACGTCAATCAGTTTAGTCTTAGTGCATTGCGTAAACCCGGCACGTATAGGTCAATAAACCTTGGGTTGGTATATATACAACATATTTTCAAAAATAAGCGTGTTGGTCCGAAGTCGTTGGGTTATCAATTATCAATGAAATCAAAACTCCCATCGACGAAACCTCGACCGCACTTTTTGATGAATTTTCTGTTAATTCGCTCTTTATAAAGTAAGATTCATTCTGCGTCATTGGAGAATTCTCATCTAAAACTTTCAGAAAATTGTTTGCTATACTCAATTGAATTTTTTTCTAAAGCATTTCTATCGGAAAAACGATAAAAACTTTGTATTTAAATATTTAAATCTCTCCCAGGAGCGAATTCAGGCCAGATAAATTCTTGTTTTTTTGTCTCGAATGAAGTGAAACTCATTAAGATTCGCTGAAAATTTTCCACCACAGATTAAATTCTTTAAAATAAGTTTGTTTCTGAAGTTACTTTTCATCAGCAATTTCATCAAAAAAACGAGAAAAATTACGGGAATTAGACGTCCACCAACTAAATCGAAACGTCCACCAAATAAAATGCTCACGTCCACCAAACATTGTGGAGACGTCCATCATAGTGTACTAGTGTAGGGGGTGAAGGAGCTACATTGTGAATAGTTCGGCCAGAGTTCGGATGCGCTGATGTTGATTTTATTCTTAAAGCTTATCTAGCTTTAGCTTTAGCTCTTACTAAAGCTTATCTCACACTTAAAGTTTTGAAATCAAAAAACGCTGATGTTTTAACTAGAGCTTATTCTATATACATAATATATTGCAATGTTAAATTTCGAAGATTGAAAAGGATAAATTGTTTTATTATAGTTAGTTATTTTTAGGATACCGAAGAAATTAGATTTGGAGGAGCTTGCCAGTTTAAACTACAGAGTACAAAATTATTGAAATGAAGATATTGGAATTTGAAGAGGAAAAATAGTTAACAGTAGTAATTTGGATTTATGGGATATTGAAGAATCAGGAATTGGAGGGTATTTAAGCTTATAGACTACAAAGTACAAAAGATAACGAAATGATGATATTGGAAAATTAGAAAATTCTCTACTTTTCAAGTTTTTATGTATTTAGTTGTATTGTTTTGGAATATTTAGGTAAGGTTTTGAAGATTTGTATATTTCTTAAGCTACAAAGTAAGGTATCGAAATGATGTTATTTGGAAATTGAAAAAATAAATAGCTCTACAGTGGTTAGATGTTCTGTGAGTTATTGAAGATTAGGAATTGGAGGGGTTTTGTTGTTATTTATGGTGTGTTTACAAAATATATTGCAATGTTAAATTTCGAAGATTGAAAAGAATAAATTGTTTTATTAGGAGTATATTGGAATATATGTAGGTATAGAAGTATAGAAATCATGTTTATTAGAATGTTTTAAAACTTGCAAAAATTTTATTATTGTAGACTGATGAGACCAAGGAGAACCATCGTCAATCCTATTTTCTCGAAATGCTATGTGAGGAGAATAGAGACAAATTTGCTAATGGAACAAATTTCCTTTCAGTTGATGTCGACGCAGGATGTAGCATCGAAGTTGGATTTGAGTGGGGAGGAATTACAGGCGAAGTATCGGACACACATAATGCAATCAAACTTGACTCTATTCGAGGTTAGTGATCAATATGTTATAGTCTATTTAAGAGAAGTACAATAAGTAAATTATAATTGATTAATATGTTTGAATTTTTTTCAGAATCGGAAGAGGAGGGAAGAGGACGCGACTTCTCTCGCTCCTCCATCCAAGAAGAAGAAATAGTTATAGAAAGAAATTGTACTGTTTTATCATGAAATATATATGTTTAAAATAATTAGTTTTACCAATAAATGATTGATGGATTTGAATGTGATACATGGATATGTATGGACATGACAGAAAGAAATGAAGAATTGAATAAAATAAAAACAAAAAATATTTTTGGGTTATAAGGAAATTTATAAAATATTATATAAAAAAGAATTTGTTAATGTAAGTTGTTTGCTGCGAAGCAGCTATGGGAAATCTGGTCAGAGACCAGCCGCGACATTAATCTCTGGACGATGAGATCATCGGTGCGATGACCTCATGTCATTCAAGTTAGGCGAAAATTTTGAAAGATGATGTGACCTTGACTAATTTTTTTTTTGGAAATAAAAGGTCCTGCACGGAATTCCATTCTTAGAACTTACGCGCGTAATTGACAGAGTCAATGTCTGCGCTCTCACCTTTTCTTATTACACGGACTCGAGTTTTATATTAATCGCACTTGTACTATTTATTTTTTTCATAGTAATTAAATTTCCTGATAATTGTATTATCTTTTTTTTTGTATATCAATTTTTTTATCGCTCTTTTTTCTTCTTCTGTTCTTCCGTAATTTCTCTCTTTTTTATATTTCTCTTTCTTGGGGCTTTGTTTTTCTTCAATAAGTCGCCCTGTTTTTATCTTCGTTTTTCTCCTCAGCTAATTATTGTTGTACCCGACATTATCCTCATTCTGTGTAGCGTTTGCTGCCTCACTCGAAGGTTGTGAGGGTATAGAGACCTGAGGCAGTATATTGGTACACGCAGCGAAATTTTTGCCTTGAAATAGTATTTCTGAAGGATAGAAAGATCTGTTCTAAATTAACTTATAGTTGGTGAATTGTTTAGTCAAAGTAAAAAAATTTCGCAGAAAAAGTAATTGTGCGTGCTTAACGGTTTGATTATTTCCAAATAAGACGCTTTTTTAACCTTTTCAACTTTTATTTACGTTTTACTTACTAAGATTTGAAGGTTTTTCGGCGTTTCGGAGAGCGCTTGGTTTTCTTCTCACCCGAACTCTGAGGGACTTCGTCCTTCCTCCTCTACAGGGACGTTCTTTGTGGTTTCAAGCACGATGACGGCTCCTATTTCGGCAGAAGAAAACGACTACATCCTTTCTCTTCTTCTCAAGCGGCCTGAGCTTTTGAAGGCCAACTCTTGCCGCGTCCCCAATGCCAACTTGAAACGCAAGTTGGCCTGGGACGATGTTGCCAGAGCAGCGACCAAAAAATTCAAGTTTGTTGCAATTTTTTTAAAGCTCTTTTGAATTGGAAATTGTTTTATGAGATAAGCCAACGTTCAAGCTTGTGCGGCTTTTCAAGTCTTTAATGACCCAGTTTTTGTTATTCATGAACCGGAAATGTATAGGGCAATAATAGATTTTAATGAGTGTGACTCATAGTCAAAACAAGTGACTTAGAAGTAAATTCTTCATGACGTTTCTCTGTTTTACTTGGAAGTTCTATTCATTTTCATTTCTTGGAACACATCATTCGAGTCATGAATTGTCAAAAACCTCTGCAATTGAGCGTGAGAAACATAATTTTTAAATAATTGAGTTAAACTGTTGTTCATGTTTTTGAACTTTGAACTTTTTATTACGCGAAAAGAATCACGTGGTTGACTTAAAAAGTAAAAAAAAATTTTTAAGGAGAAATTTCACTAAATATCAACTGCATGGGGTTCTCAGCCGGAACATGTCCGCTGTTAGAAGATTGACCGCTAGACGTTCCAGGTTAAAACGTTCAATGTCATTATTAAAAGATTTTTTCTCAACTTATCAAAGTATCTATGTAGTGAATGACGGAAAATTCAACAAGACTACTAGTTGATAGTTTTTACAGATATATGGCAGAAACGGGAGGAGGAAGAAATGAAATAGAAGAAGAAATCGAAGAAGAAGAAGAAGCGCTCACTGACCTCCAAAGGGAGATCAGTGAGCGCTACGGTGAAACTCCTGGGTTCAGGGGTATTCTAGGTGACCTCTAAACTCCATTGGTGAGTCATCTCAACTTGAGTGATTCATTATTTAGGATACACTTTGTAAACAATGTCGAAATATATGGGAATCAATAATTTTTTCAGAGCGGTGTTGAGCATTTCCGAGAGCCATCAACGAGAGATTCAATGGTGAGTCGTCTTTACGTGACTGCTTCATTTTTTCGAAGTTCAAAATAACTTCAAAAATACATAAAAGTCCAGTTTTTGAAGAATTTGACAACTTCAAGAGTTGCTGAGGATTACAACGGTAATTTATCCCCGCTTTTGTTACGCATTGTTAAAAGAGTTGTATAGTATGTCACTAGGGTAAGATAACCCCGAAGAAGAAAGTTATAAAAAATTTACCTTTTTGAAGATTGTTAAAAGCAAAAATTTTTTACTGAAAACTTATCTTCCGAAATTTGTTCCATCAAGAGCGAACGGTACAGGACTCAAAGAGTTGAATCAAAAAACTTTTTCAGAGGAGAAAGCTGACCGAACAAGATGTCAAACGAGAAGCCATAGAGATGTACAAGGTGGGTACCGAAACAGCTTCAAGTTTTACACAAAAAGAATTGATGTTCTCTAAACTCAAAATTGTACTTTGAGATGTTCAATTATACGTTACTTTGCTTTTTTATTTTACAGGAGCAGAAGTCGTTCTTCATAGCAATGAGAAATTCTATGGTAGCTATGACGGGGCTCATCGAGCAACTCTCGCAAGGCATGGGCAGGAGAGGAATCATCAAAAATAACATTGGCGACCCTAATTTAGAACAATCGGTTCAAGGTTCAATTGTGAGTAGATTATAAATAGATAAAACGAGAGCATTATTAGAGAATACTAAGTTTATTAGTGAAAAAAAGGCTTAAAGCTTATTCTTGTTGTTTTCTTCTGCCTAATTTTTTTCTTCTTCTGCCTAATATCTCTGTGAGTTTGTTTGTTTGCGTCGACTTATCAGTTGCTGTTTCCATTTCTTGTGTTACGGATCTCCGTTCATAAAAAAGAAGCTAGTCATTAATAATTTGACTCAATTTAACATTTGTCTTCTTCCTTTGCAGCTAGTTTCTTTCCAGCATCAGTGTTAAGATGTTCTCATTTGTTTGTTTTTGTTGCGTTAAACAATAATTTCTTGACTTTTCTTTACATACATTCTATTACATATTAGAAATCATGAATGATCGTGGGTCTACCCCAGCAGGTGGATGGGGCATAGTAGCGATGGTATAAGAAGGCACTTCAAGACCACCACTTCTGCGTTCTATGATCATATTATGCACGACGCAACATGAGAGAATTATTTTAGCTGCATCTTGACGACGAGAAGATTGATGGCTGGATATCCCTTACGACAACGGAACTGCCAGGAAGCTTCATCGGGTGTTTGGATCCGGATCAAACAACCGTCAATCATGCCGATACAATCTTAAGTTTTTTTCCCGCGATCGGGGGCTTTTGTATAACATATTTTACTACAGAAATTGTGTTAAGGGAGGGGGCTCAACAAAAAAAAAACGGTAAAGCACTTTAACCCCTCAATTTGTATGGTGGGGTTCAGGCTTGCTCGAAAAAAAAATCGAAATTCGAAAAAACGGTCAAAACGGTTATATTGCCTAAGGTCAAACAATTTAATTCAGCCCATGTCTATTTTTTATGCCCTTCACCTTCATCCCCCTTCCTTCGAATCGCTCTATGGGGGGCATTGTTTCACAGGGGGACTAAAGTAGAGTGGGGAGCTGAAGTTGAAAAAATTCCGAACAACGTACTGGAAAAAAGTCCGAGACGAGCGAATGCTTTGGCAGAGCCCTCACAGTAGGCAAGAGATTCCAGTGGAAACTTGATGTGATGATTCTTCAGCTTCACAACTCCCTCAAGAACCCGAGCCAACACGTTGTATATCGTGGCCTCACAACATCCGAAACAGTCCGCTAGGAGTATGTGCGTTGGTGAGAAGGTAGCGCAGAAAAATGAGCACCTTTACCGGAAACAGGGTTTTCTTTAGTACGTTCAAAAATGGTACAGCTGCCCGACGGATGCTAAAATGTTTGACTACATGAACAAATAACCCCTGAAGGGAAATGTTTCTTAAACAAGACACTCAAATATGGTAATGAGATGACTCTCAAACCACAAATTCTATTACCTGGTTGGATAACGTGATCGTCCAATCACCTTGCTGGACATTAAGAATGCTTGGGAGGATTTCGGCTATGAGGAAGTCCACGTCCTCACCGCGAACTCGGTATCTTCTGTCGAAGAGGCTTTGGTTGCCTCTTGTGAGTTGTCTGTGGTGCTGCCTTCTGTACCGGAGGTTTCTATGTCGCCCAAAAATCAGCATCGTTACAAAACTTCGTCCTTCTGTAAAAGACCATCAGAGCAACTAACTGGGCCAGAAAACATCATTTCCGCTTCAGTTATGGAAAACGAGGTCTTAAAGCGAAAATTTCGCACGCACAGTTCAAACGTAGCTTTTGTGAGACATTTTGTAAGCTCGTATCAAACGCAAATAGAACTCGTATCAAAAGCCTCCTTTGCGGTGCGTTCAAAAAATGTTTTTTTTTTAATACAAAAATTTTGAATTTTCTTACGCGCATAGCTCACCAAACTTTTTAAATTTCTCACGGTCGTCCACCCGGTTCCCCAGAAAAATTCTTTTATGGCGAAGAAAATATAACATAAAAACGATTTTTTCCAAAAGCTAAACGTTCTTAAGTGAACAAAATGTCGAATATTGAACTTCGACCCGTGCTACGAGAAACAAAAGATCAATTGAACACAGAAAACAGTCATTAACAAATTTTTGTTAATCCTCCCCGCTTTCCGTTCGCAAGGGTCGCCCGGTCACCCGCCCAAATTTTTTTTTAACAACTTTTCCTGGTGAGCTGTGTTACGCGGTCTCGTTCGCCTAAGCCGTGCGGGCCTCGTCAGCGTAAACTTTTTCCTAAGCCTAAGCGTTTTTTAATGTAAAAAATCTTTTTAAAATAATTTTTTAAAACCCCCCACCCCAAGTGAGGCGGAGCTCCCCAAGTGAAGTGCGCCCCCCTTAAGTTGAAAAGAACCCAAATTGTTCTTCTAAAACGGCAAATTATTCAACGCTAGAATCACATTTTTAAAAACCGGCACTTTCGCACTTTAGGCCCCTCCCCTCCTAGAGGTTCGATGTGTCATACATCTGTCTTACATACATTTACAAAAAAATAATTTTTACATTAAAAAAGTATTTTTACATCAAATAAATTATGTTTACTTTGAAAACGCTTAGGCTCAGGAAAAAGTTTAGGCTCGGGAAAAAAAAGAAGCTTAGGCTCAGGAAAAAAATTTTTGGGTACAAAGTTTTGGGGTACGAAATTTCGCGGTACGAAGTGTCGAGTACGAAGTGTCGAGAATACAAAAAAATTTTTTTAATGAAATGTTCAACAAAAAAAGTGAAATGATTTTTAAGTACGGAAAAAAACTAGATTGCGATTAGTTAGTATTTTAAGATTCATTTGGATAGCAAGACGAGATGTGAAATCTCATTGTCTCGTACTTTAAGATTCTATTTCGCGTGCTCTCGCAAGATCATCTCATACCTCACTGATCCAACATTTTTGGGCCAATAAGGTGCGAGAGCCATGATCTCATCTTGAAATATTTCAGTTGTATTAACACTGACTCGATGATCTCATCCATCGAGCGATGATGTCATCTTCACAGATACATCGTCGATCGCTCAACTTTTTTCGAGAGATTAATGTCGCGGCAGAGTTGCTGCAAAGCAGCTAAGATTATCCGGCAAGCCGGATCTGCTACGCAAGGTAGCTAGTTTAAAGAAATTAAAACTAAGAAAGCAGTGGGAAAAAGGGAAGATATTATAATTGAGGTATATAAGTGCTTATGTTAATGATTGAGTAAATAAAGTAAGAATTTGAAAAAATAGAAGGAAGTTTAGTAAAGATGAGATGAAATTAATCTCGCCTCAAATGTGGAGTGGCACAAGAAGTACTCACATCACACATCGAGACAAGAGAGTAATATTCACATCGAGACAAGAGAGTAATATTATGAAAATTGATTGAGAAGATAGAAGGGAGAAAGCACGATAATAATCGATCACTGCGATGAAATTAATCCACAAAAGTCTGTTTCGCCCCTGCTCAGACAGACCTTTGTGCTCTCTGGGTGGGGCTCATCAGTGAGGGACCAGAGAGTACACATATGATAAATTTTAACGTGAATATAACATATGTTAAACAAACAAAAACAAAACAAAACACAAACAAAACGAAAGAAATTAAAAATTAAAAATTAAAAATTAGAAAACGTTAAAAATAATTTTTTAATAACTTGTTTAAAAAACAATTTTTAGTATTTGATGAAAAATAAAAGAAAAAGTTTTTAAGAAATAAGATTAAAATATTTTTTAAAAAATAATAGTGATAATTGTAACTATAAGTGTAGAGGGTAAAAAAGGGGTAAAAGCGTAGTTGAAGTAATGAATTATAGTAGAAGTAGTTGTTATCCTGATGTTGTGTTATGAGGGAATGTTTATAGATCATGTCTATCGATAGCTGACTTATTGTTTACAGTAAGATAATGGACTTATTGTTTATTTTATTAGTTATAAGTTTATAGTAAGTTATAAGTCATTCAGATGAGAACTATCTAATATTCTATTGAATATGTCAGTGTTGTTAAGATTATATTTAAGTTTGATTTTAGGATTTTTTGATAAGGTTTTGATGATTCTACTGAGTATTATGTTGTTAGGATAACCGTTCTCTAGATATATAGAGTTAAGAATATATATTCTTCTCAAAAAATCTTTAAATTGTGAACAGTTCTCTGCAAATCTTAAAATTTCGGTGTATATTGTATTGAGACCTATATTGATGGGAATATTAGATGAGTAATGTGGATATTTGAGTATCTTAAAATTATAAGCGTCCGTTTTATTGTAAAGATTAAGTTTAACATTGCCATTATTTTCTATTTCAATTGTAAGGTCTAGAAAGTCGGCAATTTTTTTATTATTATCATTGGTTTGTTCTAATGTAAGTGAATCATGATACATATCTCGTGTGATGATGATGAAATCATGGCATCTATCAGAAATATGTAACAAATCATCAATATAACGAAATGTCAAAACTTTTTTTTTTCGACTTTTTTCGAGAGATTAATGTCGCGGCAGAGTTGCTGCAAAGCAGCTAAGATTATCCGGCGAGCCGGATCTGCTACGCAAGGTAGCTAGTTTAAAGAAATTAAAACTAAGAAAGCAGTGGAAAAAAGGGAAGATATTATAATTGAGGTATATAAGTGCTTATGTTAATGATTGAGTAATTAAAGTAATAATTTGAAAAATAGAAGGAAGTGTAGTAAAGATGAGATGAAATTAATCTCGCCTCATATGTGGAGTGGCACAAGAAGTACTCACATCAGAGTGGCACAAGAAGTACTCACATCACACATCGAGACAAGAGAGTAATATTATGAAAATTGATTGAGAAGATAGAAGGGAGAAAGCACGATAATAATCGATCACTGCGATGAAATTAATCCACAAAAGTCTGTTTCGCCCCTGCTCAGACAGACCTTTGTGCTCTCTGGGTGGGGCTCATCAGTGAGGGACCAGAGAGTACACATATGATAAATTTTAACGTGAATATAACATATGTTAAACAAACAAAAACAAAACAAAACACAAACAAAACGAAAGAAATTAAAAATTAAAAATTAAAAATTAGAAAACGTTAAAAATAATTTTTTAATAACTTGTTTAAAAAACAATTTTTAGTATTTGATAAAAAATAAAAGAAAAAGTTTTTAAGAAATAAGATTAAAATATTTTTTAAAAAATAATAGTGATAATTGTAACTATAAGTGTAGAGGGTAAAAAAGGGGTAAAAGCGTAGTTGAAGTAATGAATTATAGTAGAAGTAGTTGTTATCCTGATGTTGTGTTATGAGGGAATGTTTATAGATCATGTCTATCGATAGCTGACTTATTGTTTACAGTAAGATAATGGACTTATTGTTTATTTTATTAGTTATAAGTTTATAGTAAGTTATAAGTCATTCAGATGAGAACTATCTAATATTCTATTGAATATGTCAGTGTTGTTAAGATTATATTTAAGTTTGATTTTAGGATTTTTTGATAAGGTTTTGATGATTCTACTGAGTATTATGTTGTTAGGATAACCGTTCTCTAGATATATAGAGTTAAGAATATATATTCTTCTCAAAAAATCTTTAAATTGTGAACAGTTCTCTGCAAATCTTAAAATTTCGGTGTATATTGTATTGAGACCTATATTGATGGGAATATTAGATGAGTAATGTGGATATTTGAGTATCTTAAAATTATAAGCGTCCGTTTTATTGTAAAGATTAAGTTTAACATTGCCATTATTTTCTATTTCAATTGTAAGGTCTAGAAAGTCGGCAATTTTTTTATTATTATCATTGGTTTGTTCTAATGTAAGTGAATCATGATACATATCTCGTGTGATGATGATGAAATCATGGCATCTATCAGAAATATGTAACAAATCATCAATATAACGAAATGTCAAAACTTTTTTTTTTCGACTTTTTTCGAGAGATTAATGTCGCGGCAGAGTTGCTGCAAAGCAGCTAAGATTATCCGGCGAGCCGGATCTGCTACGCAAGGTAGCTAGTTTAAAGAAATTAAAACTAAGAAAGCAGTGGAAAAAAGGGAAGATATTATAATTGAGGTATATAAGTGCTTATGTTAATGATTGAGTAATTAAAGTAATAATTTGAAAAATAGAAGGAAGTGTAGTAAAGATGAGATGAAATTAATCTCGCCTCATATGTGGAGTGGCACAAGAAGTACTCACATCAGAGTGGCACAAGAAGTACTCACATCACACATCGAGACAAGAGAGTAATATTATGAAAATTGATTGAGAAGATAGAAGGGAGAAAGCACGATAATAATCGATCACTGCGATGAAATTAATCCACAAAAGTCTGTTTCGCCCCTGCTCAGACAGACCTTTGTGCTCTCTGGGTGGGGCTCATCAGTGAGGGACCAGAGAGTACACATATGATAAATTTTAACGTGAATATAACATATGTTAAACAAACAAAAACAAAACAAAACACAAACAAAACGAAAGAAATTAAAAATTAAAAATTAAAAATTAGAAAACGTTAAAAATAATTTTTTAATAACTTGTTTAAAAAACAATTTTTAGTATTTGATAAAAAATAAAAGAAAAAGTTTTTAAGAAATAAGATTAAAATATTTTTTAAAAAATAATAGTGATAATTGTAACTATAAGTGTAGAGGGTAAAAAAGGGGTAAAAGCGTAGTTGAAGTAATGAATTATAGTAGAAGTAGTTGTTATCCTGATGTTGTGTTATGAGGGAATGTTTATAGATCATGTCTATCGATAGCTGACTTATTGTTTACAGTAAGATAATGGACTTATTGTTTATTTTATTAGTTATAAGTTTATAGTAAGTTATAAGTCATTCAGATGAGAACTATCTAATATTCTATTGAATATGTCAGTGTTGTTAAGATTATATTTAAGTTTGATTTTAGGATTTTTTGATAAGGTTTTGATGATTCTACTGAGTATTATGTTGTTAGGATAACCGTTCTCTAGATATATAGAGTTAAGAATATATATTCTTCTCAAAAAATCTTTAAATTGTGAACAGTTCTCTGCAAATCTTAAAATTTCGGTGTATATTGTATTGAGACCTATATTGATGGGAATATTAGATGAGTAATGTGGATATTTGAGTATCTTAAAATTATAAGCGTCTGTTTTATTGTAAAGATTAAGTTTAACATTGCCATTATTTTCTATTTCAATTGTAAGGTCTAGAAAGTCGGCAATTTTTTTATTATTATCATTGGTTTGTTCTAATGTAAGTGAATCATGATACATATCTCGTGTGATGATGATGAAATCATGGCATCTATCAGAAATATGTAACAAATCATCAATATAACGAAATGTACAACTCAGTGAATTTTTCAGACAGTGTGTTTGTTGTATATGTTTTTTGATTTAATTGAATTCCATCATGGCTAAAGTGAGATCTGCTATTTGGGGTGAAGCGTTATTACCTTGTGGGATGCCTTTAATCTGTCTGTATATTTTACTGTTGTATGTGGCATAACTGTTGTTAAGAATGAAAGTCAACATTTGATAAATTTGTATTGGCAAATAAGTTCGACTAGTAGATGTATCGTTGGTATAAAAAGTATGATTGCCTTTGATAGCTATGGCCTTGTAACCGTTATTTTTAAAGCAGGTTTTTATAATACAATCCATGTTAAATTTGACGACTTCATGTGGTAAGTTGGTGAATAACGAGGTAAAATCGGCGCAAAATATGTCTTTGTTCTTATTATCTAGGCTTTTAATTTTGTCCAATAAAGGTTTGGTGTTAAATATAGAGAATAAGTGGTTTGTACCGTTTCTTTCACTTACTTGTTTGCAATAGTTTTTGAAGTGTTTTGTAAGATGTTTAAAAATAAGTTGTAATTCTATGGATAATGTTTTAAGGCTACTATTATAGGCACCTGTTATGAATCTAAATTTAATCGGGTTTTTGTGCATTTTTGGTATACCGTATAACTGTGGTATTGTGAAACTTTCTGTTATGTTTATGGGAATTTTAAACTCTTTAGTTTGTCTTAGATGGTGGTTTATGATTTCAAGATAGCTTAAATTTGTAATGTGTTGATATGTATTGAGATTGTTGTCATTAGTATTCATTTCATCGTTCATAAATTTCAGATATACTTTTTTACAAATAAATGCATAGTTATTAGATGCTTTGTCAATAGGGGTTATTATAAATTCGTCTTTGAGTTTTTTAATATCCTTGTATAAAGTTTTAAAATTTGTCTTATTAATGTAATGAAATCTTTCTAAATAAGGTTTGATTTCAGATAGGCAGTATCGAATGAGGATATCTTGTAATTTGTTTTTGTATATAGTGTTCAGTTTGTATTTTTTGACAATTTTTGAAGTGGTGTTTTTTTTATAGCATCTTCGATTTCATTCATTATTATTTCCTTAGAGGTTTGTTCTTCGTTGATACGATATTTAATGCCTTTGTTGAGTAATTCTCGTATATTAGGGTTATTGGTAATTTTAGTATCACCTGTACAAATGTGATTTAGGTTGTTATCTATTAAGTGTGGGTATTTATGACATGTACATGGGTTATTCCAAATCTCAGCGAATTTATGATTATCAAGATTTTTGAGAAATTTGTTGTAATTGAGAAAGTTTTTACTAAAAGGATCCTTCCTGTAATTTGTATATTATACGAAATTTGAATTTTTTGTTAATAAGTTTTTCTTTTAAATCGGAGTCATTATGTTTTTTCAAGGCTTTGTTAAATATACGGTTTAGTGGGATGTTATCCATATATTTTCCGTGAAATGTGAGTTTTACGTTAAATTTGTCAAATTCGTCTATATTTGGTTTTTGTTTTTCCCAGAAATAATCACATATTAAACTGGTTATCATAATTTTTTGTGGGTTGTGAAGGTTATTAAATTCTTTGGTCAAGGTAAATTTAATAAGGTTATCTTTTTATTTCACTTTCAGTTTCTTGTATTCCAAATAAAGTTCTCTCCCAGTTTTTGTTTGGAAAATGCAATCCAAAATTGTGTTAATGTTTCTTGCTTGGTAGCTTGGGCGTGTTCTTCGACGGTTTTTATGTCTGGCAGATTTTTTCTTTGGTATAGAGAGTGGGATATTGTGATAAGGATGTTTTAATTTTTCAAGAGGGTTTAAATTATCAGAAATCAGACCATAACTTTGTATTTGGTCATTAAGACCATAAGGATAAGCTGTCATGAGTAATCTTATCCAGTATGATTCTTTGTTACGTAATTCTGCTTTATCAGCAGCATGGTCAAGTACATCGATTTTAATGTCATTTGGGGGTTGACAATGTGTGTGAAAGTGATTACATAGATAGGTTCTCAGAGTATTTTTATTAATATGATATTTGTGTTGAGAAATACGTTTTTTTAAACTTTGAGTAGTTTCTCCTATATATTGCATCTTACATTTAGTGCAAGTTATCATATAAATTACGTTCTTAGTAGTGCAGGTTAGATCGTTGGGTTTATTCGTTATGAATCCTTTATTAGTTGTGTTACTAACGACGGTGTTATTAAAGTTCATTATTTTACATATAACACACCTATTATTGTTGCAAGTATTTCCTTGGATCATGGAAGTGTTTGTTGGTTTGAAAACATGTCTTCCTTCAACCGTATTGTGGAATACTGGTATATTAGAAAGGAGGTTATTTTTGTTTTGGGTTTTTTTTTAAGCAGATGATACGATGAGGCTGGCTGCTTATCCAGTCTGTCATCGTGCGCTATTCCGTATTAACAGTACGGTCAAACTGTCTTGTAGTGAGACCCATTTCTCACACTCGGGTTAAGCGCAAGATTCCCGAGAGTGTGGTATATCTCACCTGTGAGTAAAATATGAATTAGATTGGAAAACTTCATTCGATTTATCCAAAGTAGTTGTAGTGTGTTATGATAAGAGATTCCTTCCGTTTTAGAATTGTTAATAATATAAGGGTAAGTTAACTGGAAGGGAGTGAGTTAATTTGAAAAGTGTAAAATTGAAATGTGTAATGGTGAGAATCTTGTAGTCTTTAGATTCTCTGTTTATGTGTTAAGAAGGTAGTGGTAATGAAATACGATGCGTGGGAGCATCTAAAGGTTGAGGTAGGTATATAATTATTGTTTGATCAAGGTGGTGATATGTGTTGTTATTTATAGTGTGTTAAAGAATACAAATTTTTGTTACAATGATGTTGAAATGAGAAGGCTAAAAAGGAAAACAGTTTTTACCTTAGTAAGTTGTTTTTTGTGATATTGAAGAATCAGGAATTGGAGGGGTTATTTAAGTTAAATAAATAAATTTTTGGAGTATACAAGGTATTAGAATAGTAGTGATAGTGGAATATTAGAAAATTTAAAGTAGATTGTATTTCTTTGGATCATTCATGATAAGGTTTTAATGATATGGTGTAGATGATGTTTTAATATCATAGTATATAGTTAGATGTGTTTATGGAATATTGAAAAAAACAGGATGTAGGGGGGTTAATAGTCTTAAGCTACAAAGTGCAAAAGGTATTGAAATGATGAAATTGGAATAATGATATAACGGAATAATGATATTAGAAAATTAAAAAATTCTTTATTTTTTATGTTTTTATGTAGTTAGTTGTATTGTTTTGGAATATTTAGGTAAGGTTTTGAAGATTTGTATATTTCTTAAGCTACAAAGTACAAAAGGTATCGAAATGATGTTATTTGGAAACTGAAAAAGACAAATAGCTCCACAGTAGTTAGATGTTCTGTGAGTTACTGAAGAATTAGGAATTGGAGGGGTTTTGTTGTTATTTATGGTGTGTTTACAAAATATATTGCAATGTTAAATTTCGAAGATTGAGAAGGATAAATTGTTTTATTATAGTTAGTTATTTTTAGGATACCGAAGAAATTAGATTTGGAGGAGCTTGCCAGTTTAAACTACAGAGTACAAAATTATTGAAATGAAGATATTGGAATTTGAAGAGGAGAAATAGTTAACAGTAGTAATTTGGATTTATGGGATATTGAAGAATCAGGAATTGGAGGGTTATTTAAGCTTATAAACTACAAAGTACAAAAGATTGAAATAGAAAATAATGGCAATGTTTAAAGCTATTTAAGCTTATAAACTACAAAGTACAAAAGATTGAAATAGAAAATAATGGCAACAAAGAATTGAAATAGAAAATAATGGCAATGTTAAACTTAATCTTTACAATAAAACGGACGCTTATAATTTTAAGATACTCAAATATCCACATTACTCATCTAATATTCCCATCAATATAGGTCTCAATACAATATACACCGAAATTTTAAGATTTGCAGAGAACTGTTCACAATTTTAAGATTTTTTGAGAAGAATTTATATTCTTAACTCTATATATCTAGAGAACGGTTATCCTAACAACATAATACTCAGTAGAATCATCAAAACCTTATCAAAAAATCCTAAAATCAAACTTAAATATAATCTTAACAACACTGACATATTCAATAGAATATTAGAAAGTTCTCATCTGAATGACTTATAACTTACTATAAACTTATAACTAATAAAATAAACAATAAGTCCATTATCTTACTGTAAACAATAAGTCAGCTATCGATAGACATGATCTATAAACACTCCCTCATAACACAACATCAGGATAACAACTACTTCTACTATAATTCATTACTTCAACTACGCTTTTACCCCTTTTTTACCCTCTACACTTATAGTTACAATTATCACTACTAGCGTCCCCTTTGGGGACGCTTGTCACTTTCTTGTTAGCCAAGTTAGAATGAGAGCCTAGTCAATTTTCGCTTCTCCTTATCTCCCTGTCTCAGGCAGCTTCGCTGCCTTCGTTTTCCCTTTTCTACTTTTCTCCCTCTCTCAGGCAGCTTCGTTACTCTCGTTATTCTTCTTCTCCTTTCCTCCCTGCATCAGATTCGTCTTTCTCCTTCTCTTCTCTCCACCGCAGGCAGCTTCGCTGCCTTCGTTTCCCTGTTCTTCCTTTTCTTCCTGCATCAGGCAGCTTCGCTGCCTTCGCTTTTCTGCTTCTCCTTTTTTCCCTGCTTCAGGCAGCTTCGCTGCCTTTGTTTTCCTGCTCCTCTTTTTCTTCCTGCTCCAGAAAGCTTCGCTGCCTTCGCTTTTCTGGTTCTTTTTTTCTATCTGACTCAGGCAGCTCCGCTGCTTTCGTTAATCTTCTTCTCCTTTCCTTCCTGCGTCAAATTCGTCTTTCTCCTTCTCTCCACCACAGGCAGCTTCGCTGCCTTCGTTTTCCTGTTCTTCCTTTTCTTCTTGCATCAGGCAGCTTCGCTGCCTTCGTTTTTCTGTTCTTCCTTTTCTTCCTGCATCAGGCAGCTTCGCTGCCTTCGTTTTCCTGTTCTTCCTTTTATTCCTGCATCAGGCAGCTTCGCAGCCTTCGCTTTTCTGCTTCTTCTTTCTTTCCCCTGCTTCAGGCAGCTTCGCTGCCTTTGTTTTTCTGCTCCTCATTTTCTTCCTGCTCCAGAAAGCTTCGCTGCCTGCGCTTTTCCGCTTCTCCTTTCCTCTCTGCCTCAGGCAGCCTCGCTGCCTTCGTTCTTCTTATTCTTCTCCTTGTAATTGTTTGAGGCCTGTGGTTTGAGTTCGAGCGAGTTTGTTTTTGATCCCCGGAAAGTTTATAAATTCAGAGGGCTAAATTTTTTTTCTTGAAATAAATTTGTTTTACCATCCGGAAATCCATCACCTTCGGCGGGCCTCTGTATTATTTTTGACTAATTTATAACTCCCCTAATCTACTTTCGATTATTAATCTTGTTTTCCTTGTCAAGTTTTTGAATTTATTTCGAAGTAGAGATCCGTCGAAGGGTAAATCGGAGGTCCATTGGAATTTTCGGATCAAGCAACTATCATAAAGCCATTGTTAAAAATCCTAAATGTTTTTCTTTGGACAAATGAAACGTATTCAACTTTATCAAAAGGTAGGCACAAGTTTACTCAGGCGGGCCGCACTTTACTTGGAGGGGCGCGCTTTACTTGGGGGGGCGCTTTACTTCGGGCAGGGGGGGGAGCTTTTTTTAAAAACATTTTTTGACAAATTTAGTGAACGAATTGACATTTTCTCATGCGTTCTCGTTAGGCTAAGCCGTACGGCCTCGTTAGCGTAACCAGGGGTTAATTAGTGATGTCTGGTCGTCTGTCGGCGGGTGTCTGTTTTAGACCTCCAGCGGGCGTCTGTCTTTTAACTCATAAAAGGGAACCCTTATGTGAAAGTTTTTTATCTCAGAAGGGTGAAAATTTTTCAAAAAACTTTTTATCTCATAAAATTTTAACTTGAAAAAAATTACAGATGTAAGGACAGGGTCTGTATAAAAAAATTTTGCCTCCTGCGAACGTCTGTAGGATTTTCGGACCAACTAAAAAACCGCTGAGCGTAACATTTGACTAAGCCTAAGCGAGAAAAAACAGTGGATAGTGGCTAAAAACGGCTAGTTCAAGTTTCTCAAACTGGATAAAAATGAAAAAAAATGAAGAAAAAATATTTAAAAAATCAGATTGGAAAAAAAAATATTGTGGCTAATTGTTCTATAGGGCCTCGTTAGCATACTCTTTAGGCGATGGTATCAAATTGTGGTTCCGCTCATTTTTAGTTTTTTTTTCAATCGAATAAAGTGTTAATTGGCTTCTTATGACCTACTGAGCAATAAAAACATGTGCGGTAAAAAAAAATTTTAAAATTATTTTTACACAAAAAATTTTTTTGGCCCAAATTTTGGGGAAAGGAAAGGGGGAGGGGGGTTTTTTCCTAAGCAGGAAAGGGAGGGGGCCCTAAAAGGGGAAGGGGGGAGGAATAGGGCCTAAGCGAGGGGGTAGGGGCCCTAGGGGGGAGAGAGGAGGGGTAAGGGGGCCCTAAAGGGGGGAAGGGGGGCCCTGAGGAGAAAGGGGGAAGGGAGTTTTCATGAATAAAATCTCTTCCTGAAAAAAAAACTCGAATTGAAAGCGAAACTCTAAATTTTTTTCAACAAAAATACATCTTTACTGCCTGGTCTAGTTCAAGTTTTCTTGTTTCAATCTAGTCTAAAATCGTTATAAAATTATAAATCCGAAAACATAAAAAGCACAGTGATAAAAATTAGAAGAGCAAAATACTTTATAAACAAAAATTAAGCGTCAGAAGTTGAATCTACTATCTCCATGAAGGAAACAAACGGCACAATGTTACATAGGGGGGCGCACTTTACGTGGAGGGGTTTTAAAACTTTTTGAGAAATTTAGTCAAGATTGACAAAAATTAACAACATGAGAAATTTTCTCATTCGGTTTCGTTAGCCTAAGCCGTACGGCCTCGTTTGCGTAACCTTTTACCTAAGCCTTAGCGAAAAACAGTGAATAGTAGCTGAAAATGGCACAAGTTTACTTGGGGAGGCTACGCTTCATTTGTGGGGGGGGGGCTCTTTTCGGTGCGTTCAAAAAATGTTTTTTTTAATACAACAAAATTTAAATTTTCTTATGCGGTCTCGTTCGTCTAAGCCGTACGGCCTCGTTAGCTTAAACTTTTTCCTAACCCTAAGCGTTTTTTGATGTAAAAATAATCTTTTAAAAATGTTGTTTTTAAAAAGCCCCCCCCTCCCAAGTGAAGCGGAGCCCCTCCCTCCAAGTGAAGCGCGGCCTCCCAAGTAAAAAAGAACCGCTCAAAACAGCTAAGCCGAATTACTCAATTTGACTGGATAAAAATATAATAGTGTGGCTAATTTTTCTATACGGCCTCTTTTCTAAGCCGTACGGCCTCTTTAGCATACATTTTACCTAAGACTAAGCGAAAAAATCAGCGAAAAGTAACCTGCCCCCAAGTAAAGTGCGGCCAATAAGTAACAAAGTGCCGGTACAAAGCTATATTGAGTGGGAATAAACTCAAATTTAAGGTCAAAAAGAAGTAAATCTACACAAGTAACCTTCATTTATCTCGTTCCCCATTTTTTAACCTGCAACGTTCAAATTTATTACAGATGAACACGGTTAGAAACAACATGAAATGCGATTTCCACAAAAGAAAACTTATAACAAAAAGTTTTTGAAGAAGTAGTTTCTCTCTCTTTCTTTATTTGATAAGTTGAACAACAAAAAAAACACTGTTTAAATTTTCAAAAGTCTTTTCAAAACCATTCACATTGTAATCTACATGTTTTGTTGTGCATGAAATTCCACCTCAGAAAATTTTTGCTGTCAAAAGGTTGCTCTTTTGTTCGGTACTGTATCGAAGGAAGAGAGCGCATGAAGCATCGTCAATCACTGGCAGCATGAATGGAGAGAGCGAGAGAACGCAGGATGCGAGAGGAAAAAAAAGAGAGAGCGTGCACGCAAGAAGTAAACGGGGGAGGGCGTGGGTTAGTGCTCCGCCATCGACCCCTCACACCTCCCCCTCAAAAACAAAATTAAGAAACCAAATTCAGAATTTCTGAAATCCTGTAGTTGATTTAGCCTCAGTAGAGAAATTCAGCCAAGCACGTAGCCAGGAGGCTCTTATCCTAGACCACAAAGTCATGTGAGCGCTCATAAAGTGATAGATAGGAGAATGTGAGATTTAAGGGACGCGAGAGCGTGCAAAAGATTGGGTGTAAAGAGAGAGAAAAGGCGATGAGGCAAAGCGCCAAATAATTGTGGACAGAGGAAAAAGCTCTTGCTCGTTGAATTCAATGGATTAATTTTTCAAAAAAAATTTTAATCTTATTTCTTAAAAACTTTTTCTTTCATTTTTTATCAAATACTAAAAATTGTTTTTTAAACAAGTTATTAAAAAATTATTTTTAACGTTTTCTAATTTTTAATTTTTAATTTCTTTCGTTTTTTTGTGTTTTGTTTTGTTTTTGTTTGTTTAACATATGTTATATTCACGTTAAAATTTATCATATGTGTACTCTCTGGGCACTCACTGATGAGCCCCACCCAGAGAGCACAAAGGTCTGTCTGAGCAGGGGCGAAACAGACTTTTGTGGATTAATTTCATCGCAGTGATCGATTATTATCGTGCTTTCTCCCTTCTATCTTCTCAATCAATTTTCATAATATTACTCTCTTGTCTCGATGTGTGATGTGAGTACTTCTTGTGCCACTCTGATGTGAGTACTTCTTGTGCCACTCCACATATGAGGCGAGATTAATTTCATCTCATCTTTACTACACTTCCTTCTATTTTTCAAATTATTACTTTATTTACTCAATCATTAACATAAGCACTTATATACCTCAATTATAATATCTTCCCTTTTTTCCACTGCTTTCTTAGTTTTAATTTCTTTAAACTAGCTACCTTGCGTAGCAGATCCGGCTCACCGGATAATCTTAGCTGCTTTGCAGCAACTCTGGTCTCTGACCAGATTTCCCATAGCTGCTTCGCAGCAAACAACTTACATTAACAAATTCTTTTTTATATAATATTTTATAAATTTCCTTATAACCCAAAAATATTTTTTGTTTTTATTTTATTCAATTCTTCATTTCTTTCTGTCATGTCCATACATATCCATGTATCACATTCAAATCCATCAATCATTTATTGGTAAAACTAATTTTTTAAACATATATATTTCATGATAAAACAGTACAATTTCTTTCTATAACTATTTCTTCTTCTTGGATGGAGGAGCGATTCTCTCGCTCGCGTCCTCTTCCCTCCTCTTCCGATTCTGAAAAAAATTCAAACATATTAATCAATTATAATTTACTTATTGTACTTCTCTTAAATAGACTATAACATATTGATCACTAACCTCGAATAGAGTCAAGTTTGATTGCATTATGTGTGTCCGATACTTCGCCTGTAATTCCTCCCCACTCAAATCCAACTTCGATGCTACATCCTGCGTCGACATCAACTGAAAGGAAATTTGTTCCATTAGCAAATTTGTCTCTATTCTCCTCACATAGCATTTCGAGAAAATAGGATTGACGATGGTTCTCCTTGGTCTCATCAGTCTACAATAATAAAATTTTTGCAAGTTTTAAAACATTCTAATAAACATGATTTCTATACTTCTATACCTACATATATTCCAATATACTCCTAATAAAACAATTTATTCTTTTCAATCTTCGAAATTTAACATTGCAATATATTTTGTAAACACACCATAAATAACAACAAAACCCCTCCAATTCCTAATTCTTCAATAACTCACAGAACATCTAACCACTGTAGAGCTATTTATTTTTTCAATTTCCAAATAACATCATTTCGATACCTTACTTTGTAGCTTAAGAAATATACAAATCTTCAAAACCTTACCTAAATATTCCAAAACAATACAACTAAATACATAAAAACTTGAAAAGTAGAGAACTTTCTAATTTTCCAATATCATCATTTCGTTATCTTTTGTACTTTGTAGTCTATAAGCTTAAATACCCTCCAATTCCTGATTCTTCAATATCCCATAAATCCAAATTACTACTGTTAACTATTTTTCCTCTTCAAATTCCAATATCTTCATTTCAATAATTTTGTACTCTGTAGTTTAAACTGGCAAGCTCCTCCAAATCTAATTTCTTCGGTATCCTAAAAATAACTAACTATAATAAAACAATTTATCCCTAAGCTTTAGTAAGAGCTAAAGCTAAAGCTAGATAAGCTTTAAGAATAAAATCAACATCAGCGCATCCGAACTCTGGCCGAACTATTCACAATGTAGCTCCTTCACCCCCTACACTAGTACACTATGATGGACGTCTCCACAATGTTTGGTGGACGTGAGCATTTTATTTGGTGGACGTTTCGATTTAGTTGGTGGACGTCTAATTCCCGTAATTTTTCTCGTTTTTTTGATGAAATTGCTGATGAAAAGTAACTTCAGAAACAAACTTATTTTAAAGAATTTAATCTGTGGTGGAAATTTTTCAGCGAATCTTAATGAGTTTCACTTCATTCGAGACAAAAAAACAAGAATTTATCTGGCCTGAATTCGCTCCTGGGAGAGATTTAAATATTTAAATACAAGAAAAAAAAATTTAAATACAAGAAAAAAGCTTTAGAAAAAAATTCAATTGAGTATAGCAAACAATTTTCTGAAAGTTTTAGATGAAACTTCTCCAATGAAGCAGAATGAATCTTACTTTATAAAGAGCGAATTAACAGAAAATTCATCAAAAAGTGCGGTCGAGGTTTCGTCGATGGGAGTTTTGAGTTGAAGGGTTTATGCTGAGTTTTGATTTCATTGATAATTGATAACCCAACGACTTCGGACCAACACGTTTATGTTTGAAAATATGTTGTATATATACCAACCCAAGGTTTATTGACCTATACGTGCCGGGTTTACGCAATGCACTAAGACTAAACTGATTGACGTGTGAGCAGAGAAAATTTCCCAGTCCGCATCAACATGCGAAATGTTTAACTGAGGTTCTGCTCTTGGCATTGACTCATTGACATTCCAAATTGTTAATTAGAAACATTTTTTTTTTATATTTTGTAAACACACCATAAATAACAACGAAACCCCTCCAATTCCTAATTCTTCAATAACTCACAGAACATCTAACTACTGTAGAGCTATTTATCCAAAACAATACAACTAACTACATAAAAACATAAAAAATAAAGATTTTTTTATTTTTCTAATATCATTATTCCGTTATCTTTTGTACTTTGTAGTTTATAAGCTTAAATAACCCTCCAATTCCTGATTCTTCAATATCCCATAAATCCAAATTACTACTGTTAACTATTTTTCCTCTTCAAATTCCAATATCTTCATTTCAATAATTTTGTACTCTGTAGTTTAAACTGGCAAGCTCCTCCAAATCTAATTTCTTCGGTATCCTAAAAATAACTAACTATAATAAAACAATTTATCCTTCTCAATCTTCGAAATTTAACATTGCAATATATTTTGTAAACACACCATAAATAACAACAAAACCCCTCCAATTCCTAATTCTTCAGTAACTCACAGAACATCTAACTACTGTGGAGCTATTTGTCTTTTTCAGTTTCCAAATAACATCATTTCGATACCTTTTGTACTTTGTAGCTTAAGAAATATACAAATCTTCAAAACCTTACCTAAATATTCCAAAACAATACATCTAACTACATAAAAACATAAAAAATAAAGAATTTTTTAATTTTCTAATATCATTATTCCGTTATATCATTATTCCAATTTCATCATTTCAATACCTTTTGCACTTTGTAGCTTAAGACTATTAACCCCCCTACATCCTGTTTTTTTCAATATTCCATAAACACATCTAACTATATACTATGATATTAAAACATCATCTACACCATATCATTAAAACCTTATCATGAATGATCCAAAGAAATACAATCTACTTTAAATTTTCTAATATTCCACTATCACTACTATTCTAATACCTTGTATACTCCAAAAATTTATTTATTTAACTTAAATAACCCCTCCAATTCCTGATTCTTCAATATCACAAAAAACAACTTACTAAGGTAAAAACTGTTTTCCTTTTTTAGCCTTCTCATTTCAACATCATTGTAACAAAAATTTTTATTCTTTAACACACTATAAATAACAACACATATCACCACCTTGATCAAACAATAATTATATACCTACCTCAACCTTTAGATGCTCCCACGCATCGTATTTCATTACCACTACCTTCTTAACACATAAACAGAGAATCTAAAGACTACAAGATTCTCACCATTACACATTTCAATTTTACACTTTTCAAATTAACTCACTCCCTTCCAGTTAACTTACCCTTATATTATTAACAATTCTAAAACGGAAAGAATCTCTTATCATAACACACTACAACTACTTTGGATAAATCGAATGAAGTTTTCCAATCTAATTCATATTTTACTCACAGGTGAGATATACCACACTCTCGGGAATCTTGCGCTTAACCCGAGTGTGAGAAATGGGTCTCACTACAAGACAGTTTGACCGTACTGTTAATACGGAATAGCGCACGATGACAGACTGGATAAGCAGCCAGCCTCATCGTATCATCTGCTTAAAAAAAAACCCAAAACAAAAATAACCTCCTTTCTAATATACCAGTATTCCACAATACGGTTGAAGGTAGACATGTTTTCAAACCAACAAACACTTCCATGATCCAAGGAAATACTTGCAACAATAATAGGTGTGTTATATGTAAAATAATGAACTTTAATAACACCGTCGTTAGTAACACAACTAATAAAGGATTCATAACGAATAAACCCAACGATCTAACCTGCACTACTAAGAACGTAATTTATATGATAACTTGCACTAAATGTAAGATGCAATATATAGGAGAAACTACTCAAAGTTTAAAAAAACGTATTTCTCAACACAAATATCATATTAATAAAAATACTCTGAGAACCTATCTATGTAATCACTTTCACACACATTGTCAACCCCCAAATGACATTAAAATCGATGTACTTGACCATGCTGCTGATAAAGCAGAATTACGTAACAAAGAATCATACTGGATAAGATTACTCATGACAGCTTATCCTTATGGTCTTAATGACCAAATACAAAGTTATGGTCTGATTTCTGATAATTTAAACCCTCTTGAAAAATTAAAACATCCTTATCACAATATCCCACTCTCTATACCAAAGAAAAAATCTGCCAGACATAAAAACCGTCGAAGAACACGCCCAAGCTACCAAGCAAGAAACATTAACACAATTTTGGATTGCATTTTCCAAACAAAAACTGGGAGAGAACTTTATTTGGAATACAAGAAACTGAAAGTGAAATAAAAAGATAACCTTATTAAATTTACCTTGACCAAAGAATTTAATAACCTTCACAACCCACAAAAAATTATGATAACCAGTTTAATATGTGATTATTTCTGGGAAAAACAAAAACCAAATATAGACGAATTTGACAAATTTAACGTAAAACTCACATTTCACGGAAAATATATGGATAACATCCCACTAAACCGTATATTTAACAAAGCCTTGAAAAAACATAATGACTCCGATTTAAAAGAAAAACTTATTAATAAAAAATTCAAATTTCGTATAATATACAAATTACAGGATCCTTTTAGTAAAAACTTTCTCAATTACAACAAATTTCTCAAAAATCTTGATAATCATAAATTCGCTGAGATTTGGAATAACCCATGTACATGTCATAAATACCCACACTTAATAGATAACAACCTAAATCACATTTGTACAGGTGATACTAAAATTACCAATAACCCTAATATACGAGAATTACTCAACAAAGGCATTAAATATCGTATCAACGAAGAACAAACCTCTAAGGAAATAATAATGAATGAAATCGAAGATGCTATAAAAAACACCACTTCAAAAATTGTCAAAAAATACAAACTGAACACTATATACAAAAACAAATTACAAGATATCCTCATTCGATACTGCCTATCTGAAATCAAACCTTATTTAGAAAGATTTCATTACATTAATAAGACAAATTTTAAAACTTTATACAAGGATATTAAAAAACTCAAAGACGAATTTATAATAACCCCTATTGACAAAGCATCTAATAACTATGCATTTATTTGTAAAAAAGTATATCTGAAATTTATGAACGATGAAATGAATACTAATGACAACAATCTCAATACATATCAACACATTACAAATTTAAGCTATCTTGAAATCATAAACCACCATCTAAGACAAACTAAAGAGTTTAAAATTCCCATAAACATAACAGAAAGTTTCACAATACCACAGTTATACGGTATACCAAAAATGCACAAAAACCCGATTAAATTTAGATTCATAACAGGTGCCTATAATAGTAGCCTTAAAACATTATCCATAGAATTACAACTTATTCTTAAACATCTTACAAAACACTTCAAAAACTATTGCAAACAAGTAAGTGAAAGAAACGGTACAAACCACTTATTCTCTATATTTAACACCAAACCTTTATTGGACAAAATTAAAAGCCTAGATAATAAGAACAAAGACATATTTTGCGCCGATTTTACCTCGTTATTCACCAACTTACCACATGAAGTCGTCAAATTTAACATGGATTGTATTATAAAAACCTGCTTTAAAAATAACGGTTACAAGGCCATAGCTATCAAAGGCAATCATACTTTTTATACCAACGATACATCTACTAGTCGAACTTATTTGCCAATACAAATTTATCAAATGTTGACTTTAATTCTTAACAACAGTTATGCCACATACAACAGTAAAATATACAGACAGATTAAAGGCATCCCACAAGGCAATAACGCTTCACCCCAAATAGCAGATCTCACTTTAGCCATGATGGAATTCAATTACATCAAAAAACATATACAACAAACACACTGTCTGAAAAATTCACTGAGTTGTACATTTCGTTATATTGATGATTTGTTACATATTTCTGATAGATGCCATGATTTCATCATCATCACACGAGATATGTATCATGATTCACTTACATTAGAACAAACCAATGATAATAATAAAAAAATTGCCGACTTTCTAGACCTTACAATTGAAATAGAAAATAATGGCAATGTTAAACTTAATCTTTACAATAAAACGGACGCTTATAATTTTAAGATACTCAAATATCCACATTACTCATCTAATATTCCCATCAATATAGGTCTCAATACAATATACACCGAAATTTTAAGATTTGCAGAGAACTGTTCACAATTTAAAGATTTTTTGAGAAGAATTTATATTCTTAACTCTATATATCTAGAGAACGGTTATCCTAACAACATAATACTCAGTAGAATCATCAAAACCTTATCAAAAAATCCTAAAATCAAACTTAAATATAATCTTAACAACACTGACATATTCAATAGAATATTAGATAGTTCTCATCTGAATGACTTTTAACTTACTATAAACTTATAACTAATAAAATAAACAATAAGTCCATTATCTTACTGTAAACAATAAGTCAGCTATCGATAGACATGATCTATAAATACTCCCTCATAACACAACATCAGGATAACAACTACTTCTACTATAATTCATTACTTCAACTACGCTTTTACCCCTTTTTTACCCTCTACACTTATAGTTACAATTATCACTACTAGCGTCCCCTGCGGGGACGCTCCAAGTTAGTTGTGCGTCAAGTTTATGGAACGAGTTCTTGAATCATTATGGTAATCGGTCAGTAACAGTGTGTGATGTGAAAAAGATTTATTTGAAAAGACAGAAAAAGTTCAAGTTTTCGCTCGTTTGCAAGGTAATCTTTTTATGTCTCTGTGAACAGTTGATCTTTACAACAACAAACAACAATGAAAAACTCTTTATTCAGTTCATGTTCAGTTCATGCAGTGTTATTTGTGGCCCTGAAAAGGGCCGTTGGGTTCAAATTTGGTCTCAAGTCGAAAAGCTTGCAGTTGACCTAGATCATCTCGGAATTCAAAGAATTTCGCTGTAGACGACGTTTCTCATGATATTCACTTCACTGCCATCGTCGTCCTTCTCTTGCCTCAGTCCGTAAGGAGAGAAGACGCGGAGATCCTGAATGGATCGTACACGAGAAACGGCAACGTATAGTTGACCATGTGTGAAGACCGGAGAATCAAAGAGCAAACCGACTTTGCTGAGCGTTTGCCCTTGGCTCTTGTTGACCGTCATGGCGAAGCTACGCTTGAACCCAACAATCGCTCTTTTGTTTTCGAACTTAAGCGTGGTCCGAGGTATGAATTCCCATACCGCGTTGATCGAAGCAGTTATGTTGCGACAAACAAGAATGCAAACACGACCATTTCAAACACCACCAAACACGACCAAACACACCATCATTCTTCTCTCCTCCCTCCGGCTGCTACCGAAACTTCTTTCAATAAATGCTCATGAACGGCTGCTACCGAAACTTCTTTCAATAAATGCTCATCATTCTTCTGCAACTCGTTACCCCGGAACTTCTGCTTTGAAACAGCTCCCAACTATCATGCTTGCCCTACCCCGTTATTCGTAGAAGACAACTCAACCCCGCCACAATTACTCTCTTCCTCTATACCTTCCCATTCACCATATCATCCATCCAATGTGATGATAAAAAGATAATAATAATAATAATTTCCATCGGTCCGGAAGCCTTCAACAATTAGTCTGGTTCCATTACATAGACCCTCTTTAAGGTTCAAATTACGAAGCAGCATCAAAGGTGCTCCTATTTTCAATTTTAGGATGTGCAGCGGCATCCCTGAAGGAGTAATTTTCTCCAAGTCCTCGATGTTCTGCGGTGGCAATGATTCCTCAGCATCTTCAACTGCTTCAGTAGAGCCCGCGATGCTGACCAATTCTCCTTGGAGTTTCTCCAAGATCCGGTCATTGAGCTGAAGGCTCTGTGCGTTGGTCACCGTAAGAATTGCTCTCCCAATCATTTCTTGAGTTTGCTTGAGGACATTCTGAGGGTACACGAAATCAATGATTTCATGAGCGCTCTTCGCAACCATTCCATTTGGAAGTCGGATGTGGAGTCCATCCATTAAAAGGTTGCGACCTTCTCCCACCTCTGTGAGCCATTCCGCAAATTGGACTTCTGCGACATTCACACGCATGTTCTCAGTAAGTCGCAGTGTTTTGAATTGAGGCCACAACCTACTGCGCTTCAGTTTGTAATTACAGATTGCTCGATCTGCGATTCCCTCTATCACACACAATGTCTGTTTCCAATCACCTCCAAGAAGCACAACAGTTCCGCCGAATGATAAATTAGCTTGATCGGCAGATGCAATGTTGCGCATGAGCTTATCAACATATTCAAGAAGGTGCTTGCTCTGCATAGGAGCTTCGTCCCTGATGATCAAATCTGCATCTAGGAGCTCTCTGCCAAATCGGCTGGTAGCATCTATTCTTGCTTCTTCTTCACCATGCATGTTCAGTGGTGCGCGAAAAATACTGTGAACAGTACGACCATTCTTCAGCAAAGTGGCAGCGATGCCTGAATGCAAAGGTTGGTGAGGTAGTTGTAGGTGAAGGTCTTGCCGCAGCCTCCGCTACCCTCAAGAAAGAACAATCGTTCTTTCTCATCTCGGTCATTAACCGCATTAAGGACAGCCTCTACAATCATTCGCTGACCTCTGTTAAGAGAACCGCTCATCTGGGCAGCAATATTGGCACACTCTCGGACCTGTTGGTCGTTTGTTATCGCTTCGAGGACAGCGTCGTCAACAACAGGTAGTTGTACATCAGTCATTGTCATACCTCGATGCCGAATCATGGACTGAATGTGAGCCAATGCCAAGAGTTCTCTTTCCTCAGTAGATCGAACGTTATTACGATCGGGGTTTATCATGAAACTCTTGAACTTTTCCCAGAGCTTCTTAGCATCTGGAGGAGTATCTGTTCTTAGCATCAAAATCGTTGCGAAAAGCACACGCATCTGCCGAGGCATAGCGTTATGAGCTGCTTCGGTCAGACAGCGATCCCATTCTTCACTGTCTATGATGAAGCCTTTTCCACGTGCGGCTTGCATCAGAGAATCGTACACCGTACCGACATCTGCGGTGAGCAGTTGCTCCATGGACGTGAAGCCGGGTATTTTGAGAGCCATGACATAGAGAGCGTATCGCTCTGGATCTGCCGGTGAAACGGGCAGACTCGCGAAATTTTCTTCTGGGTTCTCTTGTATAGAACGTACTTGCCTTTAACGAAACGACAATTTTCGTCTGCTTCTACCCAAAGCATCTCCCGCAAGAGTTGGCCATCTTCAGTTGCCGTATCTGTTGCACACAATGCCATATAAGCCATGAGCTTGGACTTATTGTTAGACAATTTCTCTGTGATGGCTTCATCGTCATCATTTGCTTCAATGATGACCGGGTTTAGTCCTGTCAAATGAACGTGTAACTCCGACACAACATGAGACATATATGAGAGTGGGAAGCTGTAAAGCCGCCAAGCTGCTTCCATTGGTCCCATTACTCGAGCAGCCACGTAGATCTTTGTCTCATCATAGTCGAAGTAAATCTGGCCGTCTTTTTGACGCAAATGTTCACTGTTGTCTCTTTCGATGTTCTTCGTTACTTCCACAATAGCTTTGTCCATGCCTTTGTAGACTTACTTGTTAATGTACCTGAAGCAGGTGAAATTTTCAAGCACTTCAACATTTATATGACACTCGAACATTGCAAACAGCTGAGGTGAGTGTGGTACCACATGACGGTTAGTTGCCACTCTCTCATTCAAACCAGATCCATACACAAACTTCTAACCGTTGTCTGGTCTTTTGTAGGTGGGGTACCGGTCGTCACTCATCTGAGTGGTTTCGCAAAAAGCCATTGGATAGTTTTTCTGGCATAGTTGTCAACCCGCGAATTTCCTTCTACAGGTTAGATCGGTTCTATGCTCACAAGGTCCATGCACCATGTGTGTCCTGACCAGATCTCTCAATCGCTTCTTGTCCGCATAAGTTGGATCACTGGGATCCGGCAGAATCGGGATTTCTGCCGCAATCAAATCATCAATTTTCTCGGCAGTGTCCAGTGCTTCTTCCAATGTGAGAAGAATGTGTGCATGTGGCATATTTCTTTTCTGGAATTCAATGCTGATCACATAGGCGGTCACTTTCCCAAAAAAGCCTTTGTCCATCACAACTTTCATAAAGTGTTGCAGCTTTTCCCGAAAAACTCTCGCCACAAGAACAGAGTCATCGTTGAAAGTCTGATTGGGAAGTAGATTCTCTTGAATCTCAGGCCACATGGGGTTTCCAGTGAATGTGATGAAAAGGGTTGGTCGACCGATTCGCCTCGCTATCGCCATGGAATTGTGATAGTTCCTATCACAGAATGCTCGACTAACTGGGTAGTGGGAGTTGAGCTGCACAACATTTCCCAAACTTATACCCTTGTCATTCAACTTCTGTTCGAGAAAACGGGTATACATGTTCTTCGTAGTGCATCTTTTCGCAAAGGCAGCTTGCTTCTTAACCAATGCTTATCCATTGGTTTAACGTGCCTCAGTACGAAACGGGCAAACTCTCTCCGCGAGATGGTTTTTCGTTTCAATTTAGACCCTTGCATCCTTTTTCATACCAGGTACGAACGTGAAGTTTCCTTTTGGGAAAAGAATGGGATACATAAGAGCGTCTCTGGCGTTCGCGAAAGCCGGAATGTCTGTGGCCTTTCTTGTTCTTGAATGTCTATCAAAAACATAAGTTCCTTTTTCTACTGCTCCGTAATCTAGAGGACCATTCTCAGAAGAGTAGATGGTGAAAACACTATCGGTGGCCACAGGCTGGTTGAGTGTGCCCGGATGTTCACCAGCCATGAGACCTTGTTGATCCCGCGGAACATCTCGGACATTGATAAGACTCATGAAGATATGTGGCATCTCTTTCAACGTGCCATCTGCCACTTTTGCCATGCGTTCATCCAGAACTTCTTTTATGGTCTTATATGCACGTGCGTAATCGTTGTTATCACATAAAATGCGATGTATCATACGGAATACCCTTTTGCAAGCATCACCCCATTTGAAAGTGGCTGTTGCTTTGTCATACTGGTCCATCACCGTTTCTTCGGTGGAATAGTAGAGCTGTGCAAAAGCTATACGGCTGGAGTCGATCGGTAGAAGGGAACAAGTGTTTACAGTGTACTTACCTTCCACCAGTAATTGAACAAGTGCACCTGGTCCAACGTCTTTACTCGTCAACAAATTCATGGATGTTGACCCGAATGCGAGAAACGTGTTGAAATTTCTCGCGTTTTTGAGGATTTTTTTCTGTCAGCTTGATCAAGAAGAAGCAACTGCTTGAACCAAAGCATTACTGGATCAACTTCCATTAAGAAGTTCTCAACAAATATGGTTCAATTGCTGCAGCATATTCCCGGGTTCTCTTTAGGGAAGTTCAGTGAACCGCAATGAACGCACTCAAATAATGCTTCAAGCACGTGAGCCTTATGCAGAACATTCCTTCTTGAACCCGGCTTCAATCTGCGATTATACACATTTCTGTGCTGAGAAGCATCCACTTCTGCGATTTGACTTCTCCTCGTTCGGCTTAATATGAAGCGACGCGATTTTTTATGCTCACGATCGTATTCACGACGATTGCAATTTTTATTGAAATGGAAAATTATTTCCGAGACGCTATCGGGCGAGTCATTCACTCTAGAAAGCAGAGCACGAATGGCGAATTCAATTTCAGTTGCTGATCCGATTTGGATGGGTGCGTTCAGAACCATACATGAGGCATAAGCACAAATGAACATGCCAGAAAATGAAGATTCATACTCATTGCTTTCTGAAAGCTCGAAGAAATGCAGTCGTACTCTTCCGAGGTTCAAATCGAAACATTTTGCAACGATACGCTTTCGGAAGCCTGCTGAATAAACTCGGCAGCTTGAACCGACTATTTCTCCTTTTCGTGATTTCAGATCCACGACTATTACGAAGGTGTGATTCTCTTCATATAAAATCAACAAGTTTTTGCAGATTTTTTGTCGTAATGAGGTGCGATCATTCCATCGACATTCCAAATAGCAAGTGGTAAAACAAGAGTATCTTCTCTATTACTGAACAATTCCATCAAGAAGTGTTGTAAAACATTGCTTGTTAGTTTGCTATTGGCCTCATCTAGACATTGCTAGTCCGAAGCGCTAAGCTGAGGCACTTTGAGGTGCAGTTCTACTGCGTTATTCTCTCCACTGAGGACTGAAGTCGTACGCAAGTGTGGAGAAGTAGGTTTGGAAACGGAGTGTATTCTTGATCTCCTCGCAACCGGAGTGTGGAGAGAGTGATCAGTAAGGGAAAGATCCGTCTCCCGCTTTCTTTTGCATCTGCTTCGTGATATGTGAAAACTTGTTTCACAATTCATTTGTTCTTCGGCTCCAACATTCTCAACGACATCTATCGGTTCATTGAGAACGTCGATTTGTAAAAGGTTGCTCAGGTATGAGCGATATGATCTAGTGTTGAACTTTCGGAAAATGTACGAAGTTCCGTTCAATTGGCACTCGAGGAACTTGATAGCAAAAAGTCCACAAGAGACACCATCAGATTGCTTTGAACATTTTGTAAATTCAACTTCTGAAAACGATAGCGAAAGTGCACACAGAAAAGATTGAATGACTTGAATCACCCAAGAATACATTTTATGAGAAGCATTTAAACTGTCTACAATCACGATCCTCTCCGTGTTCTTGCTGTAATGAGCAAAATAAAAGTGGTGGCGTGATTGATTATCATGCACCATGAAGTAAATGTTTACAACATGCTGGGCTCCAGTGTCTCGATTTCAACCAGCTCTTTCGGATGAAAAACGCCATCCGGATTTCACCCAAAGGAGCGTTGACATTGAGAGTCTGTACAGAGCCAGTTCTATTGTATGCATCTTCTACCATGTTCCAAGACACTGGTTTCATCAGCAGATAGGTTTCTTTATTCAATCCTTTCTGCTCAACAATTTTTTTTGCAACAATGCCTACGGTGTCGTTGAATAACATGGCATCATTTATCAACAGTTCACTGCCACGTGCATCACTTCTTGCATTGGCTGGTCATCCTCTTCTTGCTGTCGCTTTTATACTTTTTCCAAAACCTCAGCGCTCAAAGCGAAAGAGATAGCAGGTGTTGATCTTTTGTTAGAATCAGGATACATGACCCGGACTCTATTCATCGAGAACTGACGATAAACGTCAATAAAATCAGGGCAAAGGACCCCGGGGCATATGAACCATATTCCATTTAGCGAAAATTTACGATTAACGCCAACGAAACCAGCACACATTATCATGTGGCACATGACCCAGATGAATTTCTGCGGACAATGACGATTAACGTCAATAGAATTAGGATACATGACCCAGGGGCACATGACCCAAATTCTATGCAGCGAACATTGAAGACTTATGTAGAAATTTTCAGGACACACGATCCCGGGCCGGGACACATGACCCAAATTTCATTTAGCGAACATCGACGACTCATGTCGAAATATTCCCAAAGGGGAACCCCACTTCTTTTTTCTCTCTCCCTCACGCAGCTTCGCTGCCTTCGTTTTCCCACTTCTATTTTTCTTCCTGACTCACGCAGCTTCGTCGTCTTCGTTTTTTTAAAACTGTTTTCATGAATGAAACTTTTATCTGTTTGATTGGAGTTGAAACACGGCGAGAGTTCACGAAAAATAAGTACTACGAAAGAATGTTTTACTACGAAAGAATGTTACTGGAAGCTGGAGCAGAAGAGACTTTTCAGCAACGACTATCTTTTCATCGCCATAAAAACTGCTTTATTATTCCTGATGCGTTGTAAGACATGATGGACGTAGAAAGAACTGTACAATAACAGAAAGTAAAAGTGTGGAAGAACGAGAGCGAGAAGAGAGATGATCAGAGAAAAAGAAATGGAGTAAAACATAAGGCCCTTAAACAGCGAAGGGAGCAAAAACCGTGAACTAAAAAAAACGAGTTAATCAAAGCAGAAAAAAATGATTAGAGACTTGACTATTTACATATGATTCTAAGTTAATCTGATCCCAAGTTAATCACAATACTTTCTCTACTCTCTCATCTATTTAACTAATTCTTCTAAATTTTTATTCATATTGGTTTCTCTCTTTTTCTTTAATTGGTAAATTCAACAAAAAGACTATTTAGTCTTTGAAATGTCTTTTCAAAAGCATTCTCATTGCAATCTACATGTTTTTTAACCCTATAAAATTCCTCCTTTCAATTTTCAATCTCCATTCCATGAATGGAGGGCGCAAGCGATCGGAGACCGTCATTCAAGCGTTAATGAGAAAGCGTGTGCGAAAGGAAGAAGAAAAGAGAGCGTGTGCGAAAGAGGCAAAGAGAAAAGAAGAGAGAGCGTATGCGTAAGAAACGAGAGTGTGCAACCCTCAGAGGGCTTTAACTCTTGTGGTGAATCGCGAAAGAATACAGTGAGCAGAGAGAGTGCAGGCGAACAGAGCAGACGTGAAATTACATGAATTTGACGTGAATTTACATGAAAAAACGGTCGAGAAACTGGTTATATCTCGGTTCATACTCAAAATTTGAAAACCGGATAAAGTTTTCCGGATTCTCCATATCGAAAAACCCCTTAATTGACGAAATCAGCAATATACGTTCATAGACAGCCCTTATCCAAAAAAACATGCCCTTAATTGTCGACAGAGGTTTTTTCCCTTGCTCGTCTAATTCAAGAGGACTAGCGTCCCCTTTGGGGACGCTTGTCACTTTCTTGTTAGCCAAGTTAGAATGAGAGCCTAGTCAATTTTCGCTTCTCCTTATCACCCTGTCTCAGGCAGCTTCGCTGCCTTCATTTCCCAGCTTCTATTTTTCCCTCTCCCCCTTCGTTTTCCCACCTCTATTTTTCTCCCTTTCTCAGGCAGCTTCGTTACTTTCGTTATTCTTCTTCTCCTTTCCTCCCTGCATCAGATTCGTCTTTCTCCTTCTCTTCTCTTCACCGCAGGCAGCTTCGCTGCCTTCGTTTCCCTGTTCTTCCTTTTCTTCCTGCATCAGGCAGCTTCGCTGCCTTCGCTTTTCTGCTTCTCCTTTTTTTCCTTGCTTCAGGCAGCTTCGCTGCCTTTGTTCTCCTGCTCCTCCTTTTCTTCCTGCTCCAGAAAGCTTCGCTGCCATCGCTTTTCTGGTTCTATTTTTCTCCCTGACTCAGGCAGCTCCGCTGCTTTCGTTATTCTTCTTCTCCTTTCCTTCCTGCGTCAATTTCGTCTTTCTCCTTCTCTTCTCTCCACCACAGGCAGCTTCGCTGCCTTCGTTTTTCTGTTCTTCCTTTTCTTCCTGCATCAGGCAGCTTCGCTGCCTTAGTTTTCATGTTCTTCCTTTTCTTCTTGCATCAGGCAGCTTCGCTGCCTTCGTTTTTCTGTTCTTCCTTTTATTCCTGCATCAGGCAGCTTCGCAGCCTTCGCTTTTCTGCTTCTTCTTTCTTTCCCCTGCTTCAGGCAGCTTCGCTGCCTTTGTTTTTCTGCTCCTCCTTTTCTTCCTGCTCCAGAAAGCTTCACTGCCTGCGCTTTTCCGCTTCTCCTTTCCTCTCTGCCTCAGGCAGCTTCGCTGCCTTCGTTCTTCTTATTCTTCTCCTTGTAATTGTTTGAGGCCTGTGGTTTGAGTTCGAGCGAGTTTGTTTTTGATCCCCGGAAAGTTTATAAATTCAGAGGGCTACATTTTTTTTCTTGAAATAAATTTGTTTTACCATCCGGAAATCCATCACCTTCGGCGGGCCTCTGTATTATTTTTGACTAATTTATAACTCCCCTAATCTACTTTCGATTATTAATCTTGTTTTCCTTGTCAAGTTTTTGAATTTATTTCGAAGTAGAGATCCGTCGAAGGGTAAATCGGAGGTCCATTGGAATTTTCGGATCAAGCAACTATCATAAAGCCATTGTTAAAAATCCTAAATGTTTTTCTTTGGACAAATGAAACGTATTCAACTTTATCAAAAGGTAGGCACAAGTTTACTCAGGCGGGCCGCACTTTACTTGGAGGGGCGCGCTTTACTTGGGGGGGGGCGCTTTACTTCGGGCAGAGGGGGGAGCTTTTTTTAAAAACATTTTTTGACAAATTTAGTGAACGAATTGACATTTTCTTATGCGTTCTCGTTAGGCTAAGCCGTACGGCCTCGTTAGCGTAACCAGGGGTTAATTAGTGATGTCTGGTTGTCTGTCGGCGGGTGTCTGTTTTAGACCTCCAGCGGGCGTCTGTCTTTTAACTCTTAAAAGGGAACCCGTATGTGAAAGTTTTTTATCTCAGAAGGGTGAAAAATTTTCAAAAAACTTTTTATCTCATAAAATTTTAACTTGAAAAAAATTACAGATGTAAGGCCAGGGTCTGTATAAAAAATTTTGGCGTCCTGCGAACGTCTGTAGGATTTTCGGACCAACTAAAAAACCGCTGAGCGTAACATTTGACTAAGCCTAAGCGAGAAAAAACAGTGGATAGTGGCTAAAAACGGCTAATTCAAGTTTCTCAAACTGGATAAAAATGAAAAAAAATGAAGAAAAAATATTTAAAAAATCCGATTGGAAAAAAAATATTGTGGCTAATTGTTCTATAGGGCCTCGTTAGCATACTCTTTAGGCGATGGTATCAAATTGTGGTTCCGCTCATTTTTAGTTTTTTTTTTCAATCGAATAAAGTGTTAATTGGCTTCTTATGACCTACTGAGCAATAAAAACATGTGCGGTAAAAAAAATTTTAAAATTATTTTTACACAAAAAAAATTTTTTGGCCCAAATTTTGGGGAAAGGAAAGGGGGAGGGGGGTTTTTTCCTAAGCAGGAAAGGGAGGGGGCCCTAAAAGGGGAAGGGGGGAGGAATAGGGCCTAAGCGAGGGGGTAGGGGCCCTAGGGGGGAGGGAGGAGGGGGAAGGGGGCCCTAAAGGGGGGAAGGGGGGCCCTGAGGAGAAAGGGGGAAGGGAGTTTTCATGAATAAAATCTCTTCCTGAAAAAAAAACTTTTGAAAATTTTTTTTTTGTAAAAATGATGAAAAATTTTTTGTTTTCCGCACATGTTTTTATTGCTTAGACCATAGCTCACCAAAGTTGTGAAATTTCTTTCGGTCGCCCGCCCGGTCCTCCAAAAATTTTTTGAAAGTGAAGAAATTATAACAGAAGTTGATTAAAAAAACAAATAAAAGCTTGTAAATAAAATAATTGTCCATTGGTTAAACTACGGCCCTGACTACATGAAATAAAAGATCAATTGTTTTGACAAATTAGACATAAGATTTTGTTGAATACCCCTCTCCCCACTCTCCGGTCGCTCGGTCAACCGCCCGAAAAAGTTATATTCAACACATCCTGGTGAGCTATGGCTTAGACGGTCATAAGAAGCCAATTAACATTTTTTTCGATTGAAAAAAAAACGAAAATGAGCGGGACCACAATTTGATACCATCGCCTACTCTTTATTTAAGCCTAAGCGAAAAAATCAGGGAAAAGTCACCTGCCCCCCCAAAAAAAAAGTGCGGCCCCCAAGTAACAAAATGCCGCTTATTAATCATGTGAAAACGCTTCAATGTGAGCCTAGGACTAACTCGGACCATTGAATTGAAAGCGAAACTCTAAATTTTTTTTCAACAAAAATACATCTTTACTGCCTGGTCTAGTTCAAGTTTTCTTGTTTCAATCTAGTCTAAAATCGTTATAAAATTATAAATCCGAAAACATAAAAAGCACAGTGATACTTTATAAACAAAAAATACTTTATAAACAAAAATTAAGCGTCAGAAGTTGAATCTACTATCTCCATGAAGGAAACAAACGGCACAATGTTACATAGGGGGGCGCACTTTACGTGGAGGGGCTTTGAAACTTTCTGAGAAATTTAGTCAAGATTGACAAAAATTAACAACATGAGAAATTTTCTCATCCGCGTTCGTTAGCCTAAGCCGTACGGCCTCGTTTGCGTAACCTTTTACCTAAGCCTTAGCGAAAAACAGTGAATAGTAGCTGAAAATGGCACAAGTTTACTTGGGGAGGCTCCGCTTCATTTGGGGGGGGGGCTCTTTTCGGTGCGTTCAAAAAATGTTTTTTTTAATACAACCAAATTTAAATTTTCTTATGCGGTCTCGTTCGTCTAAGCCGTACGGCCTCGTTAGCTTAAACTTTTTCCTAAGCCTAAGCGTTTTTTGATGTAAAAAAAATCTTGTTAAAATGTTGTTTTTAAAAAGCCCCCCCTCCCAAGTGGAGTGGAGCCCCTCCCTCCAAGTAAAGTGCGGCCCCTAAGTAACAAAGTGCCGGTACAAAGCTATATTGAGTGCGAATAAACTCAAATTTAAGGTCAAAAAGAAGTAAATCTACACAAGTAACCTTCATTTATCTCGATCCCCATTTTTTAACCTGCAACATTCAAATTTATTACAGAAGAACACGGTTAGAAACAACATGAAATGCGATTTCCACAAAAGAAAACTTATAAAAAAAAGTTTTTGAAGAAGTAGTTTCTCTCTCTTTCTTTATTTGATAAGTTGAACAACAAAAAAAACACTGTTTAAATTTTCAAAAGTCTTTTCAAAACCATTCACATTGTAATCTACATGTTTTGTTGTGCATGAAATTCTACCTCAGAAAATTTTTGCTGTCAAAAGGTTGCTCTTTTGTTCGGTACTGTATCGAAGGAAGAGAGCGCATGAAGCATCGTCAATCACTGGCAGCATGAATGGAGAGAGCGAGAGAACGCAGGCTGCGAGAGGAAAAAAAAAGAGAGAGCGTGCACGCAAGAAGTAAACGGGGGAGGGCGTGGGTTAGTGCTCCGCCATCGACCCCTCACACCTCCCCCTCAAAAACAAAATTAAGAAACCAAATTCAGAAATTCTGAAATCCTGTAGTTGAGTTAGCCTCAGTAGAGAAATTCAGCCAAGCACGTAGCCAGGAGGCTCTTATCCTAGACCACAAAGTCATGTGAGCGCTCATAAAGTGATAGATAGGAGAATGTGAGATTTAAGGGACGCGAAAGCGTGCAAAAGATTGGGTATAAAGAGAGAGAAAAGGCGATGATACAAAGCGCCAAATAATTGTGGACGGAGGAAAAACCTCTTGCTCGTTGAATTCAAGAGGACTAGCGTCCCCTGCGGGGACGCTCCAAGTTAGTTGTGCGTCAAGTTTATGGAACGAGTTCTTGAATCATTATGGTAATCGGTCAGTAACAGTGTGTGATGTGAAAAAGATTTATTTGAAAAGACAGAAAAAGTTCAAGTTTTCGCTCGTTTGCAAGGTAATCTTTTTATGTCTCTGTGAACAGTTGATCTTTACAACAACAAACAACAATGAAAAACTCTTTATTCAGTTCATGTTCAGTTCATGCAGTGTTATTTGAGGCCCTGAAAAGGGCCGTTGGGTTCAAATTTGGTCTCAAGTCGAAAAGCTTGCAGTTGACCTAGATCATCTCGGAATTCAAAGAATTTCGCTGTAGACGACGTTTCTAATGATATTCACTTCACTTCAATCGTCGTCCTTCTCTTGCCTCAGTCCGTAAGGAGAGAAGACGCGGAGATCCTGAATGGATCGTACACGAGAAACGGCAACGTATAGTTGACCATGTGTGAAGACCGGAGAATCAAAGAGCAAACCGACTTTGCTGAGCGTTTGCCCTTGGCTCTTGTTGACCGTCATGGCGAAGCTACGCTTGAACCCAACAATCGCTCTTTTGTTTTCGAACTTAAGCGTGGTCCGAGGTATGAATTCCCATACCGCGTTGATCGAAGCAGTTATGTTGCGACAAACAAGAATGCAAACACGACCATTTCCATCGGTCCGGAAGCCTTCAACAATTAGTCTGGTTCCATTACATAGACCCTCTTTAAGGTTCAAATTATGAAGCAGCATCAAAGGTGCTCCTATTTTCAATTTTAGGATGTGCAGCGGCATCCCTGAAGGAGTAATTTTCTCCAAGTCCTCGATGTTCTGCGGTGGCAATGATTCCTCAGCATCTTCAACTGCTTCAGTAGAGCCCGCGATGCTGACCAATTCTCCTTGGAGTTTCTCCAAGATCCGGTCATTGAGCTGAAGGCTCTGTGCGTTGGTCACCGTAAGAATTGCTCTCCCAATCATTTCTTGAGTTTGCTTGAGGACATTCTGAGGGTACACGAAATCAATGATTTCATGAGCGCTCTTCGCAACCATTCCATTTGGAAGTCGGATGTGGAGTCCATCCATTAAAAGGTTGCGACCTTCTCCCACCTCTGTGAGCCATTCCGCAAATTGGACTTCTGCGACATTCACACGCATGTTCTCAGTAAGTCGCAGTGTTTTGAATTGAGGCCACAACCTACTGCGCTTCAGTTTGTAATTACAGATTGCTCGATCTGCGATTCCCTCTATCACACACAATGTATGTTTCCAATCACCTCCAAGAAGCACAACAGTTCCGCCGAATGATAAATTAGCTTGATCGGCAGATGCAATGTTGCGCATGAGCTTATCAACATATTCAAGAAGGTGCTTGCTCTGCATAGGAGCTTCGTCCCTGATGATCAAATCTGCATCTAGGAGCTCTCTGCCAAATCGGCTGGTAGCATCTATTCTTGCTTCTTCTTCACCATGCATGTTCAGTGGTGCGCGAAAAATACTGTGAACAGTACGACCATTCTTCAGCAAAGTGGCAGCGATGCCTGAATGCAAAGGTTGGTGAGGTAGTTGTAGGTGAAGGTCTTGCCGCAGCCTCCGCTACCCTCAAGAAAGAACAATCGTTCTTTCTCATCTCGGTCATTAACCGCATTAAGGACAGCCTCTACAATCATTCGCTGACCTCTGTTAAGAGAACCGCTCATCTGGGCAGCAATATTGGCACACTCTCGGACCTGTTGGTCGTTTGTTATCGCTTCGAGGACAGCGTCGTCAACAACAGGTAGTTGTACATCAGTCATTGTCATACCTCGATGCCGAATCATGGACTGAATGTGAGCCAATGCCAAGAGTTCTCTTTCCTCAGTAGATCGAACGTTATTACGATCGGGGTTTATCATGAAACTCTTGAACTTTTCCCAGAGCTTCTTAGCATCTGGAGGAGTATCTGTTCTTAGCATCAAAATCGTTGCGAAAAGCACACGCATCTGCCGAGGCATAGCGTTATGAGCTGCTTCGGTCAGACAGCGATCCCATTCTTCACTGTCTATGATGAAGCCTTTTCCACGTGCGGCTTGCATCAGAGAATCGTACACCGTACCGACATCTGCGGTGAGCAGTTGCTCCATGGACGTGAAGCCGGGTATTTTGAGAGCCATGACATAGAGAGCGTATCGCTCTGGATCTGCCGGTGAAACGGGCAGACTCGCGAAATTTTCTTCTGGGTTCTCTTGTATAGAACGTACTTGCCTTTAACGAAACGACAATTTTCGTCTGCTTCTACCCAAAGCATCTCCCGCAAGAGTTGGCCATCTTCAGTTGCCGTATCTGTTGCACACAATGCCATATAAGCCATGAGCTTGGACTTATTGTTAGACAATTTCTCTGTGATGGCTTCATCGTCATCATTTGCTTCAATGATGACCGGGTTTAGTCCTGTCAAATGAACGTGTAACTCCGACACAACATGAGACATATATGAGAGTGGGAAGCTGTAAAGCCGCCAAGCTCCTTCCATTGGTCCCATTACTCGAGCAGCCACGTAGATCTTTGTCTCATCATAGTCGAAGTAAATCTGGCCGTCTTTTTGACGCAAATGTTCACTGTTGTCTCTTTCGATGTTCTTCGTTACTTCCACAATAGCTTTGTCCATGACTTTGTAGACTTACTTGTTAATGTACCTGAAGCAGGTGAAATTTTCAAGCACTTCAACATTTATATGACACTCGAACATGGCAAACAGCTGAGGTGAGTGTGGTACCACATGACGGTTAGTTGCCACTCTCTCATTCAAACCAGATCCATACACAAACTTCTAACCGTTGTCTGGTCTTTTGTAGGTGGGGTACCGGTCGTCACTCATCTGAGTGGTTTCGCAAAAAGCCATTGGATAGTTTTTCTGGCATAGTTGTCAACCCGCGAATTTCCTTCTACAGGTTAGATCGGTTCTATGCTCACAAGGTCCATGCACCATGTGTGTCCTGACCAGATCTCTCAATCGCTTCTTGTCCGCATAAGTTGGATCACTGGGATCCGGCAGAATCGGGATTTCTGCCGCAATCAAATCATCAATTTTCTTGGCAGTGTCCAGTGCTTCTTCCAATGTGAGAAGAATGTGTGCATGTGGCATATTTCTTTTCTGGAATTCAATGCTGATCACATAGGCGGTCACTTTCCCAAAAAAGCCTTTGTCCATCACAACTTTCATAAAGTGTTGCAGCTTTTCCCGAAAAACTCTCGCCACAAGAACAGAGTCATCGTTGAAAGTCTGATTGGGAAGTAGATTCTCTTGAATCTCAGGCCACATGGGGTTTCCAGTGAATGTGATGAAAAGGGTTGGTCGACCGATTCGCCTCGCTATCGCCATGGAATTGTGATAGTTCCTATCACAGAATGCTCGACTAACTGGGTAGTGGGAGTTGAGCTGCACAACATTTCCCAAACTTATACCCTTGTCATTCAACTTCTGTTCGAGAAAACGGGTATACATGTTCTTCGTAGTGCATCTTTTCGCAAAGGCAGCTTGCTTCTTAACCAATGCTTATCCATTGGTTTAACGTGCCTCAGTACGAAACGGGCAAACTCTCTCCGCGAGATGGTTTTTCGTTTCAATTTAGACCCTTGCATCCTTTTTCATACCAGGTACGAACGTGAAGTTTCCTTTTGGGAAAAGAATTGGATACATAAGAGCGTCTCTGGCGTTCGCGAAAGCCGGAATGTCTGTGGCCTTTCTTGTTCTTGAATGTCTATCAAAAACATAAGTTCCTTTTTCTACTGCTCCGTAATCTAGAGGACCATTCTCAGAAGAGTAGATGGTGAAAACACTATCGGTGGCCACAGGCTGGTTGAGTGTGCCCGGATGTTCACCAGCCATGAGACCTTGTTGATCCCGCGGAACATCTCGGACATTGATAAGACTCATGAAGATATGTGGCATCTCTTTCAACGTGCCATCTGCCACTTTTGCCATGCGTTCATCCAGAACTTCTTTTATGGTCTTATATGCACGTGCGTAATCGTTGTTATCACATAAAATGCGATGTATCATACGGAATACCCTTTTGCAAGCATCACCCCATTTGAAAGTGGCTGTTGCTTTGTCATACTGGTCCATCACCGTTTCTTCGGTGGAATAGTAGAGCTGTGCAAAAGCTATACGGCTGGAGTCGATCGGTAGAAGGGAACAAGTGTTTACAGTGTACTTACCTTCCACCAGTAATGGAACAAGTGCACCTGGTCCAACGTCTTTACTCGTCAACAAATTCATGGATGTTGACCCGAATGCGAGAAACGTGTTGAAATTTCTCGCGTTTTTGAGGATTTTTTTTCTGTCAGCTTGATCAAGAAGAAGCAACTGCTTGAACCAAAGCATTACTGGATCAACTTCCATTAAGAAGTTCTCAACAAATATGGTTCAATTGCTGCAGCATATTCCCGGGTTCTCTTTAGGGAAGTTCAGTGAACCGCAATGAACGCACTCAAATAATGCTTCAAGCACGTGAGCCTTATGCAGAACATTCCTTCTTGAACCCGGCTTCAATCTGCGATTATACACATTTCTGTGCTGAGAAGCATCCACTTCTGCGATTTGACTTCTCCTCGTTCGGCTTAATATGAAGCGACGCGATTTTTTATGCTCACGATCGTATTCACGACGATTGCAATTTTTATTGAAATGGAAAATTATTTCCGAGACGCTATCGGGCGAGTCATTCACTCTAGAAAGCAGAGCACGAATGGCGAATTCAATTTCAGTTGCTGATCCGATTTGGATGGGTGCGTTCAGAACCATACATGAGGCATAAGCACAAATGAACATGCCAGAAAATGAAGATTCATACTCATTGCTTTCTGAAAGCTCGAAGAAATGCAGTCGTACTCTTCCGAGGTTCAAATCGAAACATTTTGCAACGATACGCTTTCGGAAGCCTGCTGAATAAACTCGGCAGCTTGAACCGACTATTTCTCCTTTTCGTGATTTCAGATCCACGACTATTACGAAGGTGTGATTCTCTTCATATAAAATCAACAAGTTTTTGCAGATTTTTTGTCGTAATGAGGTGCGATCATTCCATCGACATTCCAAATAGCAAGTGGTAAAACAAGAGTATCTTCTCTATTACTGAACAATTCCATCAAGAAGTGTTGTAAAACATTGCTTGTTAGTTTGCTATTGGCCTCATCTAGACATTGCTAGTCCGAAGCGCTAAGCTGAGGCACTTTGAGGTGCAGTTCTACTGCGTTATTCTCTCCACTGAGGACTGAAGTCGTACGCAAGTGTGGAGAAGTAGGTTTGGAAACGGAGTGTATTCTTGATCTCCTCGCAACCGGAGTGTGGAGAGAGTGATCAGTAAGGGAAAGATCCGTCTCCCGCTTTCTTTTGCATCTGCTTCGTGATATGTGAAAACTTGTTTCACAATTCATTTGTTCTTCGGCTCCAACATTCTCAACGACATCTATCGGTTCACTGAGAACGTCGATTTGTAAAAGGTTGCTCAGGTATGAGCGATATGATCTAGTGTTGAACTTTCGGAAAATGTACGAAGTTCCGTTCAATTGGCACTCGAGGAACTTGATAGCAAAAAGTCCACAAGAGACACCATCAGATTGCTTTGAACATTTTGTAAATTCAACTTCTGAAAACGATAGCGAAAGTGCACACAGAAAAGATTGAATGACTTGAATCACCCAAGAATACATTTTATGAGAAGCATTTAAACTGTCTACAATCACGATCCTCTCCGTGTTCTTGCTGTAATGAGCAAAATAAAAGTGGTGGCGTGATTGATTATCATGCACCATGAAGTAAATGTTTACAACATGCTGGGCTCCAGTGTCTCGATTTCAACCAGCTCTTTCGGATGAAAAACGCCATCCGGATTTCACCCAAAGGAGCGTTGACATTGAGAGTCTGTACAGAGCCAGTTCTATTGTATGCATCTTCTACCATGTTCCAAGACACTGGTTTCATCAGCAGATAGGTTTCTTTATTCAATCCTTTCTGCTCAACAATTTTTTTTGCAACAATGCCTACGGTGTCGTTGAATAACATGGCATCATTTATCAACAGTTCACTGCCACGTGCATCACTTCTTGCATTGGCTGGTCATCCTCTTCTTGCTGTCGCTTTTATACTTTTTCCAAAACCTCAGCGCTCAAAGCGAAAGAGATAGCAGGTGTTGATCTTTTGTTAGAATCAGGATACATGACCCGGACTCTATTCATCGAGAACTGACGATAAACGTCAATAAAATCAGGGCAAAGGACCCCGGGGCATATGAACCATATTCCATTTAGCGAAAATTTACGATTAACGCCAACGAAACCAGCACACATTATCATGTGGCACATGACCCAGATGAATTTCTGCGGACAATGACGATTAACGTCAATAGAATTAGGATACATGACCCAGGGGCACATGACCCAAATTCTATGCAGCGAACATTGAAGACTTATGTAGAAATTTTCAGGACACACGATCCCGGGCCGGGACACATGACCCAAATTTCATTTAGCGAACATCGACGACTCATGTCGAAATATTCCCAAAGGGGAACCCCACTTCTTTTTTCTCTCTCCCTCACGCAGCTTCGCTGCCTTCGTTTTCCCACTTCTATTTTTCTTCCTGACTCACGCAGCTTCGTCGTCTTCGTTTTTTTAAAACTGTTTTCATGAATGAAACTTTTATCTGTTTGATTGGAGTTGAAACACGGCGAGAGTTCACGAAAAATAAGTACTACGAAAGAATGTTTTACTACGAAAGAATGTTACTGGAAGCTGGAGCAGAAGAGACTTTTCAGCAACGACTATCTTTTCATCGCCATAAAAACTGCTTTATTATTCCTGATGCGTTGTAAGACATGATGGACGTAGAAAGAACTGTACAATAACAGAAAGTAAAAGTGTGGAAGAACGAGAGCGAGAAGAGAGATGATCAGAGAAAAAGAAATGGAGTAAAACATAAGGCCCTTAAACAGCGAAGGGAGCAAAAACCGTGAACTAAAAAAAACGAGTTAATCAAAGCAGAAAAAAATGATTAGAGACTTGACTATTTACATATGATTCTAAGTTAATCTGATCCCAAGTTAATCACAATACTTTCTCTACTCTCATCTATTTAACTAATTCTTCTAAATTTTTATTCATATTGGTTTCTCTCTTTTTCTTTAATTGGTAAATTCAACAAAAAGACTGTTTAGTCTTTGAAATGTCTTTTCAAAAGCATTCTCATTGCAATCTACATGTTTTTTAACCCTATAAAATTCCTCGTTTCAATTTTCAATCTCCATTCCATGAATGGAGGGCGCAAGCGATCGGAGACCGTCATTCAAGCGTTAATGAGAAAGCGTGTGCGAAAGGAAGAAGAAAAGAGAGCGTGTGCGAAAGAGGCAAAGAGAAAAGAAGAGAGAGCGTATGCGTAAGAAACGAGAGTGTGCAACCCTCAGAGGGCTTTAACTCTTGTGGTGAATCGCGAAAGAATACAGTGAGCAGAGAGAGTGCAGGCGAACAGAGCAGACGTGAAATTACATGAATTTGACGTGAATTTACATGAAAAAACGGTCGAGAAACTGGTTATATCTCGGTTCATACTCAAAATTTGAAAACCGGATAAAGTTTTCCGGATTCTCCATATCTAAAAACCCCTTAATTGACGAAATCAGCAATATACGTTCATAGACAGCCCTTATCCAAAAAAACATGCCCTTAATTGTCGACAGAGGTTTTTTCCCTTGCTCGTCTAATTCAAGAGGACTAGCGTCCCCTGCGGGGACGCTCCAAGTTAGTTGTGCGTCAAGTTTATGGAACGAGTTCTTGAATCATTATGGTAATCGGTCAGTAACAGTGTGTGATGTGAAAAAGATTTATTTGAAAAGACAGAAAAAGTTCAAGTTTTCGCTCGTTTGCAAGGTAATCTTTTTATGTCTCTGTGAACAGTTGATCTTTACAACAACAAACAACAATGAAAAACTCTTTATTCAGTTCATGTTCAGTTCATGCAGTGTTATTTGTGGCCCTGAAAAGGGCCGTTGGGTTCAAATTTGGTCTCAAGTCGAAAAGCTTGCAGTTGACCTAGATCATCTCGGAATTCAAAGAATTTCGCTGTAGACGACGTTTCTCATGATATTCACTTCACTGCCATCGTCGTCCTTCTCTTGCCTCAGTCCGTAAGGAGAGAAGACGCGGAGATCCTGAATGGATCGTACACGAGAAACGGCAACGTATAGTTGACCATGTGTGAAGACCGGAGAATCAAAGAGCAAACCGACTTTGCTGAGCGTTTGCCCTTGGCTCTTGTTGACCGTCATGGCGAAGCTACGCTTGAACCCAACAATCGCTCTTTTGTTTTCGAACTTAAGCGTGATCCGAGGTATGAATTCCCATACCGCGTTGATCGAAGCAGTTATGTTGCGACAAACAAGAATGCAAACACGACCATTTCCATCGGTCCGGAAGCCTTCAACAATTAGTCTGGTTCCATTACATAGACCCTCTTTAAGGTTCAAATTACGAAGCAGCATCAAAGGTGCTCCTATTTTCAATTTTAGGATGTGCAGCGGCATCCCTGAAGGAGTAATTTTCTCCAAGTCCTCGATGTTCTGCGGTGGCAATGATTCCTCAGCATCTTCAACTGCTTCAGTAGAGCCCGCGATGCTGACCAATTCTCCTTGGAGTTTCTCCAAGATCCGGTCATTGAGCTGAAGGCTCTGTGCGTTGGTCACCGTAAGAATTGCTCTCCCAATCATTTCTTGAGTTTGCTTGAGGACATTCTGAGGGTACACGAAATCAATGATTTCATGAGCGCTCTTCGCAACCATTCCATTTGGAAGTCGGATGTGGAGTCCATCCATTAAAAGGTTGCGACCTTCTCCCACCTCTGTGAGCCATTCCGCAAATTGGACTTCTGCGACATTCACACGCATGTTCTCAGTAAGTCGCAGTGTTTTGAATTGAGGCCACAACCTACTGCGCTTCAGTTTGTAATTACAGATTGCTCGATCTGCGATTCCCTCTATCACACACAATGTCTGTTTCCAATCACCTCCAAGAAGCACAACAGTTCCGCCGAATGATAAATTAGCTTGATCGGCAGATGCAATGTTGCGCATGAGCTTATCAACATACTCCAATGAAGCTGAATGAATCTTACTTGAAAAGCAAACAAACAAAAAATTCATCAAAAAGTGCAGTCAAGGTTTCTTCGATGGGGGTTTTTCATTGATAACCCAACGAATTCGGACCAACACATTTGTAATGAAAGTATGTTGTATATATACCAACCCAAGGTTTATTGACTTATACGTGACGGGTTTACGCAATGCACTATAAAGACTACACTGATTGACGAGTAACCAGAGAACAAATTTTCCAGTCCGTAGCAACATGAGAAATGTTTAACTAAGGATCTGCTCTCGGCATTGATTCATTGACATTCCAAACAGTTTAATAGTAACATGGTTTTCGGGATTAGGGTGTGGAAAGTTTAGAAAGGCTCTATTGTTTTTCTGCAAGCACTTTAGTGTTACTGACAAAATACTGTTCATTGACGATGACGATTCATCAAAAAAGCACTTTCTTTACACATCTTCAACGGCAGCCCGGATTGGACCACATGGTGGTATGTCTCCGTTGGCACATCCACTTCTAACGGGAATAACTTAACAGAAAGAATCTCATGGCCCTTTACTTGCGTCAGATATCTAATGAAGGAGTCAAATGAGCAAAAATTTTTTCGTTCTGCTGACGAAACTTGTAAAATATTATTTTTTAGTCAACTTGTGAAATATCAGGATTTTATTCAATTTTTCGAAAAGAAATTCCTTATTCGAAAGCTGAACAAGTTACACATTGAAGAAGGTTCTGAAACCTGAATTGAACGATTCAACTATTGATTGATCAGAAGGTTGCTAGAAAATAGATAACACATACATATAATGGTTCTTGAACTTTAAACACACTGCGTGACTTCAGTGTTTAATTGAGAAACTTTATTTATGCCAAACTCATTTTCGCTCCAAAAAATGCTTATTCTCTCATTATACAAAAATGTGAAACTGCAAATTTCAGTAAACAAAATATATTTCGTCGCAATTTACCAAGAGCTTAAAACTGGAGATTTTTTTTAAAGAAACGAACATGAAAGCTTAAATTAGTTCTAATAAGGAAAAGTGCGGTAAAATTTGTGACGATGGGAGTATGACTATCCTTCTCGCAGCATATCGATAGTAACTGCAATAAAGCAAACGCTCTCTCTACCCGCTGAATCGGGTTGCCCAACCAAAAAATAAAACTTCTTTTAAGCTTCTTTCAATTTTTTTTCCACAGAAACCGCTAAGATGAATCCATGTTTTTTTACAAGCTAGGCACATACTCTTTATTTTCTTGTAAATTAACTTTTTCATCAGACTTGATAGTTTATCTACTCCGACTAGGTGGAAAACTGCACTTTTATTTTAGAACTTTTCTCTTTTATCAACCAGCTGTGTTTGAAGAGTGCCTAGACCTTCATTGAAATTCTAAAATTGTGGACTGAATCTCAATTCTATAAGAAACACCTCTATTATTCCTACTCGTGGCATATTAAATCGGCCGCTTCTTTTCGAATAGAAATAATGCTTAATAACGGCTACTTTTTTCGCAATGAAATATGTCGTTGTTTTTTGGAATTTTCTGACTTTCTGTGTTGTTTTCAATTAGAGAAAAAAACACATCTCTTTATTCTCTTCATTTAAGTACTGAATGTTTCACAGAAAACAATTTTTTGAGAGAGCTGTGTACAATGTATCAGTACCAGAAAAGGGTGCACACTAGACTAGACACTCATTCATTCCATGTACTTCTTCCTCCGAATGGCTGTCTCTAATGCTTCTTCAGTTCGTAGCTGGGAACAATGCCAGAAGTCTCCGCCCTTTCCTTCTTCTCCGCCTCTATCTCGTCCAAGTAAGTCTTCAGGTACCAAGACTCCTGCCACCATAGATGATATTCTTTTTGGGTTTACCTCAGTTCAAATACGATGTACTTTTCTGGTTCTAACCTTAACACCTGTCCAAACCAAAATTTACATAATCAATACACCCTTCAATCTTCACTTTTTTGTGATATTCACTTTTTTTCAACTGTCACGTATTTCAATCTGAATATGAAAAAAAAAAGCTTTACAAATGTAATAACTTACAAGCTCAAAGATTTGGTCAATCGTACTTATGCATATTTTTATTCTGTTTATTTGATGACCTCAGTGGTTCAAACATTCCATTAAGTAATTGGAAAATATTCACAAACAGTCATGATTAATTAATCCAAATGACTCTCATGACTGTAACCCCGAGTGGAACAACTAGTTTTCGACTTCTTCCTACTTGGTCCACTTGTCCTTGGGCAGCCTCTCCCCGTGAAGTGCTAGAGTGTGGGCCGTTGAGAGTCTTTGCTTGCGAGCATCAAACAGCCACGGCTCCGGAAACATTGTTATGATCCGAGTGTTTCAATTAGAATGATCGAGCGGTCACACACCAGTGTGGTTTTCCAGCCGGCACTTGGTGTAAAATCTATGCACTATTCTAAGCGCTATCCAAGAGCTCTCTGTCACTCTCTTGTCTTGCCTGCTAGGCGCATTTTAGAGGTATTCGAGAGCATAAAGTTGTTCCGATGACACTTTTAGAGTACTCAATATCTTCACTTGTGTAAGTTTCGAAAAAGATAGCGTGTTGAGTGAATTCACTGGTGGACACATCCGAGAAACCAACGATTTTTTCAAAAATTGTGTTAAATAGGGATAAGGATTAAACTATAATGAAAGTAATCGTAATCAAAGGACATGGTTGAATCGGAACATATAAAAAGGATATAGCAATTTTTAATTTTCAAATTGGCCAATTCTTTTTCCAGTTTAAGGAAAAGATCTCATTTTCACTTTTTCTAATCAATAATTACTTCCATGTGCGCGGGAAATTCAATGAGATGAATGGGTATACTAGACTCTTACTTACTACCTGTAACATGTATCCGAGCCTAGGTCAGTGTCCTTATGTTCAAACAGAAACAAAAACAATCTTCTTTTTGAAATTAATTTTTCCCAGCTTTTCATCGTGTCAAACACTTTTTGGAAAACCTCCTCATTTTTTTTGCTTTTATACCCTTGAGGAAAACCTCCTCAAGGGTATAAAAGACAAAACCTCAAACGGGTTTAAGCGGACGTCAAGTTGAGCTACTATACACTTGATATTTTTTGTTTCTTCAATTTAATGATGTATTCCGTACCACAATCCGGTCCACGGAAACAACTCGCATATTCAAACCAACGCAGCCATGGAGACTGTCAGAGTGCAAAATGGGGAGCTGCTCCACAGCGAGTAAGCGCTAGAAAGAAAAGATATCCAAACTCAAACGCTATTAAAATCGGTTTGTCATAATAATATCCCGTTCCACCATCGGTAGTTGGGAGTTGACCGATGAGGAAAATGAAACTTTGCGAAATTGGACACAAAAAATAAAAGAAAAAATTTAAACGTGCAAAGGGTTTAATTATTAAAAAAAAGTTATAAAAATCATGTCGGTAGAATAGAAGTCGAGCATATAAGCAATGCGAATTAAAAAGATGGTGGAAGTAAAGTTCAAACAAAAGTTAATCAACAGAAACTCATGAGAAATTTATTTGACTCCAATGTTTTATAATATTGTTCACAGAGCCACAAAACGGCAAAATGTGGTCGAGGAGGTGTCGATGGGGTGTTTCGCCAATGTGATAACCCAACGACTTCGGACCAACACGTAGATAATAGAAAATATGTTGTATATACACCAAGTCAAGGTTTGTTGACCTATAAGTGCTGGGTTTACGGAATGCTCTATAAAGACTAAACTAATTGACGCTTGAGCAGAGAACAAATTTTCCAGTCCACAACAAAATGCAAATGTTTAACTGAGGTTCTGCTCTCGCCATTGACTCATTGACATTCTAAATCGTTAAATATTATCAAGGTTTTCGAGATTAGGTGCGAAATTTTTTTAAAGACTCTAGTAAAAGACTCTAGTTCATTGACCATGACGATTCATCAAAAAAGCACTTTCTTTACGCATCTTCAACGGCAGCCCGGATTGGAACACACGGTGGTATGTCTCCGTTGGCACATCCACTTCTAACGGGAATAAGAGTGAAAGCATCTTATGGCCCTTTACTTGCGTCAGATATTTAATGAAGGAGTCAAATGAGCTAAATTTTTTCGTTCTGTTGACAGTGCCAAAACATGTCACAAAGGAAAAACAAAGTTGTCCGTGATTTGGCAGGAACAAAACTTGGCCACAGAGTAATTCATCATTTGGCACTGCGAAATAGTGGCCGATTCTTCGTCCCTATTTTGGCAGCTAAAAAAAAGACTAATATCGGAATTTCCTTCTCCCAAGTTCGCATACTCGAAATCTTGGCAAAATGAAGTTTTTGGCTGAGGAACAACATTTTGAGTATTTTGGCGAAAATTATTCCCAGCATCGTCTTATATATTTAGTTCCGATATATTTAATTGACTTTTTGCTACTTCCATTTCGTTGAATAGTAAAAAGTTTTTTCCGTAAGACGCGATTTTGAATTTTTTTTTACTACTTTTTCCACCACAGAACAGTTTGTTGTCACTTTCTATGACATGGGAAGTAGGTATAAAAAAGGGGAAAAAGTTGGGATGGTTTTTTCTTGATCGTCAAGTCAAGACCAATACAGGGGAAGGTTGGTAAGTTGACTCGGCGGTTTTGCCTCAAAATTTTTTACGAAGACTTTTATTCGGGTAATCTTTGGATGTTGTTCTGCAAGTTTGTTTTTCAGTATTGTTTCAAGCGGAATAAAGAATTGAAAGTATTAACTTATGAACTCCCGTCACTCACTGCCTTCGTGCTCTTCTTGTTCTTTGCAATGTTTAACTTAGACAAACCTTCTCTTTCTAACTCCTATTTTTCTAAGTAAATACATATGTATTTATGTTAATACTCATAAAAAACACGAAGCTTTCTTGATACACGGTCATTTATTCAGTTTAAGAAAAAAAGGTCATTTGTTCAGAATAAGGACGAGGAGGGTTCCGATTTGAGGTCTCACTTAAGAAAAACATTGCAGCTGTGCCGAGCCGAATAAAACTACATATAGCAAGAATGAGTGAATTTCACGGATGCTTTGCAATGGGAACGAGTATTTGAGTTGTTTTGATAAAAATATTGGTAAATCAACTACAGTGAGGATTTATCTTACTATCAGTAGACTAGAGACTGGAGAAGCGGTTTTATGGAAAAGTTAGAGACCTGGGAATGGATGACTTCTAGCCTGGCCTAGTCAATCTTCTAGCGCCGAGTAAAAAAGAAAAGTTTTTCGGGGAAAATAATTAAAGTCCACCAAATGAAATGATGACGTCCACCAAATAAAATGATGACGTCCACCAAATAAAATGATGACGTCCACCAAATAAAATAATGACGTCCACCAAATAAAATGCTCACGTCCACCAAATATTGTGGAGACGTCCACCAAATTTGGTCAACAAAATAAACTTTTTTCTTTAAATTTGTTTGTCTTTTTAAATGATTTTTTTGAAGTCTCGTTTCGGTTTTTCGGCCGGGTTATACCTGAAATTCTCAGATGTGTATCAGGTTCATTTCCCAAACACATTGTTTACGAAAGTTTACCGTTTGGTGTCAGATGTCAAAATGACGTGGTGAGTTTTCGGGAGTGAATTGTAATAGGAGTGATTTTTTTCGTTAGTGAAGCTTTCTCAAAAAAAAAATCGAAGTTTTTTTCGACATCTTCCGGAAAATGCCGAAAAAACCGGAAAAAAAACTAGAAATGTCGCAAAAAGTGTTTTCGACATCTTTCGTGAAATTTCGAAAAAACCGGAAAACCCTTTGAAAACTAAATCGAAAAAATGTGCAATTTTGGTCAGGAATGAATTGTTGTGATACCGTAATGATGACTTGCTGTAGAAGAGTCGCAGATCAGGAAGAAAAAGTTTGGTGGACGTCTCAACAAAAATTTTTTTTATTGGTTTTAGTGGACGTCGGCAATTTATTTGGTGGAGGTCAGCATTTTATTTGGTGGAGGTCAGCATTTTATTTGGTGGAGGTCAGCATTTTATTTGGTGGAGGTCAGCATTTTATTTGGTGGAGGTCAGCATTTTATTTGGTGGACGTTTCGATTTAGTTGCTGGACGTCTTATTCACGTCTTTTTTTCTCGTTTTTTGATTAAATTGTTGATGGAAAGTCACTACTCAAACAAACTTATTAAAAAAATTTTTTAACCTGTGGTGGAAAATTTTCAGTGAAGCTAAACGAGTTTCACTTCATTCGAGACAAAAAAAACAAGAAATTTTCTGGCCTGAATTCGCTCCTGGGAGAGGTTTAAATATTGAAGTACATAGTTTTCCCATTTGTCCGATAGAACTGCTTCTTTTAAAAAAATTTAATTGAGTATAGAAAACAAATTTCTAAAAGTTTTAGATGTAAATTCTCCAATGAAGCTGAATGAATCTTACTTGAAAAGCAAACAAACAAAAAATTCATCAAAAAGTGCAGTCAAGGTTTCTTCGATGGGGGTTTTTCATTGATAACCCAACGAATTCGGACCAACACATTTGTGTTGAAAGTATGTTGTATATATACCAACCCAAGGTTTATTGACTTATACGTGACGGGTTTACGCAATGCACTATAAAGACTACACTGATTGACGAGTAACCAGAGAACAAATTTTCCAGTCCGTAGCAACATGAGAAATGTTTAACTAAGGATCTGCTCTCGGCATTGATTCATTGACATTCCAAACAGTTTAATAGTAACATGGTTTTCGGGATTAGGGTGTGGAAAGTTTAGAAAGGCTCTATTGTTTTTCCGCAAGCACTTTAGTGTTACTGACAAAATACTGTTCATTGACGATGACGATTCATCAAAAAAGCACTTTCTTTACACATCTTCAACGGCAGCCCGGATTGGACCACACGGTGGTATGTCTCCGTTGGCACATCCACTTCTAACGGGAATAACTTAACAGAAAGAATCTCATGGCCCTTTACTTGCGTCAGATCTAATGAAGGAGTCAAATGAGCAAAATTTTTTTCGTTCTGCTGACGAAACTTGTAAAATATTATTTTTTAGTCAACTTGTGAAATATCAGGATTTTAGTCAATTTTTCGAAAAGAAATTCCTTATTCGAAAGCTGAACAAGTTACACATTGAAGAAGGTTCTGAAACCTGAATTGAACGATTCAACTATTGATTGATCAGAAGGTTGCTAGAAAATAGATAACACATACATATAAAGGTTCTTGAACTTTAAACACACTGCGTGACTTCAGTGTTTAATTGAGAAACTTTATTTATGCCAAACTCATTTTCGCTCCAAAAAATGCTTATTCTCTCATTATACAAAAATGTGAAACTGCAAATTTCAGTAAACAAAATATATTTCGTCGCAATTTACCAAGAGCTTAAAACTGGAGATTTTTTAAAAGAAACGAACATGAAAGCTTAAATTAGTTCTAATAAGGAAAAGTGCGGTAAAATTTGTGACGATGGGAGTATGACTATCCTTCTCGCAGCATATCGATAGTAACTGCAATAAAGCAAACGCTCTCTCTACCCGCTGAATTGGGTTGCCCAACCAAAAAATAAAACTTCTTTTAAGCTTCTTTCAATTTTTTTCCCACAGAAACCGCTAAGATGAATCCATGTTTTTTTTACAAGCTATGCACATACTCTTTATTTTCTTGTAAATTTACTTTTTATCAGACTTGATAGTTTATCTACTCCGACTAGGTGGAAAACTGCACTTTTATTCAATTCAATTCATTCAATTCATTTATTCCATGCAAGAACAACAACTTGTAATACAATTATGAATGGTAGTTCCAATTAGCATGGACGCGTAGGATAGGGAGACAAAGAAAAAAAAAACAATCATTCATTCAAAAGTGCTGAATGGCATTCAACTAATCCAAATATCATCTAAGAAAAAAAAATGATATGAAATAGCGTCTATAGTTATTTATAATCAGAAGATTGTGTCCTATACATATGTATGTAAATACAAATAATCGTCAATCTGTTACACTCGGACAAGGAAGCACAACTTCAAATGGAATTTTTTTTAGTCTTGTCGCAAAACTTGAAGAACTTTCGATTACAACGATATCTTCCGGAAGGGAGTTCCATATTGCTATTGATCTAGAGACAAACGTAGACAACCTAGCCGGGTAAACGATAGGCAGACGAATTCTGAGAGAGTGCGCTTGTCTTGTATTATACTTGGGGGGAGATAAAATGTATAGAAAGGAAAAATCGAGAGAGCATTTGTTATGTAAACATTTGTGCAAAAAACATAGATCTCTGAATGCTCGACGATATTCTAATGACTCAGTTTTGAGCAGTTTCAATCTCTGAGAATAAGGCAGGCTTACATTACCACATCTATATAACAGCCTTCTAGTAAAATTACGTTGTACATATTCTAAATCATTGATGAGGTATTTCGTGGTAGGGGACCAAATTTCAGTCCCGTATTCGAGAATCGGTCTAACGTATACATTAAAAGCAAGCATGAGCATTTCGCATGATTTGGTCTTGAAAGCCTTCAGAATAAGGTTTGCAGTAGAAGAGGCTTTTTTACAAATCTTCTCAATATGAGAATTGAAACGGAAATCATGAGTTAACAAAATCCCTAAATCTTTAACCTGGTTGGTAACAATCAATGGAATATGGTTGATAGAGTAGGGGTGAAACACCGATTGCTTGCCTATATGAAGAACAGTACATTTAGAAGTTGATAGAGTAAGGTTCCACTGAGTGCACCACTCAAATATATTGTTGACTGCTGTTTGTAAGTCATCTGAATATAAGGGTACTTGAGCTAGCAGCTTAACATCATCGGCAAAAATACTGAAGCGAATAGTAGCAGGGATAACTTTCTTGATGTCGTCAATGAACAGTAAAAACAACAACGGGCCTATTGAAGAACCTTGAGGAACACCACTTAAAACTGAAGCTGGTACTGAGTTGATACCATCGATGATCACTGATTGTTTACGGGAGTTGAGGAAAGAAGAGATAAATTTAAGTGCTGGCCCTACAATACCAAGTGAATTCAATTTAAACAATAGAGATCGAATATCTACAGAATCAAAAGCTTTTGAGATGTCTAGGAAAATTACATCAATATTTTTATTCCCATCCTTTTCTCATTCCCATCCTTTTCTCATTCCCATCCTTTTCTTTCATCATGAGCAGTGATGATTCTAAAAGCTCTCTTATCTCTCCCAGCCATCTATCTTTTAAATCTTCATCTCCAGCGCTAAATACCACTGATATTCGTCATACAGAAAAATATCAGTGCTCGGATTGGAGCAAAACTATACTTCTTGACAAAAAGAAGAAGAAGTTCCCCACACCAACAACTCTGGATTTGGCAACGGTTCATGCTGATCTCCAGACCATGCTGCTCAGAATCAACAAAAAAATCGTTCAGCTTATGGAAGAAAATGGAAAACTTCATTCGGTCGTCAATGAATTGAAAGTCAAAGTAGATGCACTTTCGGATCAATGTTCTATTCCAAGTACCAACCCTCAATCATGGATTCCTGTGAAAACAGCCGTCAGAGAAGCATTCCGTGAGCGAGAGAATGACAGCGAACGCCAGAGAAGAGTCTTCCTAAGAAGAGTCCCCGAGGGAGACGATGCTGAAACTGTGTCGAACTTGATTGCTAACTGTAGTGGTGACCAAGCAGTCATAACTTTTCGGATTGGCAAGGAGAGGCATGGAGAAGTGGAGCCGAGACCACTTGTAGTGGTATTCCACTCCCGCGAGAGTGCACTCAACTTCCTGAAGAAGTTCCACATTCATCGTCGAGAGCACTCCACAGCAATCACTGCTCTACCAGACTACAATGCAGCCGATCTGCTAGTCTACAAACAAGCATGGGCGGAAGCCATCCAACGAAACGACGAAGCAGGGAAAAGGATCTTCACTGTGAGGAATTTGCGACTGACACAGCTGCCGACGGAGAGAGAAGACTGGAAGAAAGAAGAACGAACGAGAGACAGCATCAAATCCAGACAGAAAGAAGCTCCCATCCTTCTTTGAAAAAGTTTGTTATATTACAAGCAAATGTTCAATCTATCCGTAACAAAATTTCCCCTTTTCTTTGTTCACTAGATCAGCAAAATGTTTCTATAGCTTCAGTATGTGAAACATGGCTCTCTGATATTGTTCCTGACTCGTTTGTTTCTTCGAATAATTATTCCATTATTAGAAATGATCGCAACATCAAAGGCGGAGGTGTTGCTATTTATCTCCATAAAAATGTCATGTTTGCAGAAATTCCCTGTTCTCGAATTCCCTTTCATGAAAAACTAGAAATATTAGCCATTGAAACTTCTATTCCTATTCCTATTCGCTTTGTTTCAATTTATCATGCTAATCACAGTTCAAGTAACTTGGAATTGCTCCAGTGTCTCTCTCAATTAATTTCTTCTTCTTCTCTGCCTTGTATCATATCCGGGGACTTTAACTGCCTGCATATCGACTGGTACACTCTTTCTCTCAAGACTGCATGCATTCAATGCCGAAACCTTTTGCACTTTGCAATCTCTCACGGCCTTTCTCAATGCGTTTCAAGTCCCACTCGCGGCTCTAATCTCTTAGATCTCATGTTTGTTAGTGACTCATCTCTTGTCTCTGATTGCGAAGTAAAAGCAGGCCTAGCTGATCATGCTGACGTCTATCTTTCTCTTTCCCTTTCTTATAATGTTGGAAGAGACAGAAAAATTCTAGCACGTGCATGGAAGAGAGGAGATTACGTAACTGCCAACATTATGATAGCTAACATAGATTGGGTCAAAGCACTCGGCTTAGGAGACAATGTAACTAACATGTATGATCGCTTCCTCAATGCTATTCACACAGTAATTGATTCATGCGTTCCGGTAGTCAACTTTTCAACAAAAACTCACTCTTCACAAGTTAAAAAATTAATGAAGAAAAAGCATATTTTATGGAAAGCTGGAGCATATATTTCAAACCTTTCGGATTACTCAAAAACATGCAAAAAACTTCGTCGTGCAATCAGGCGTGAGATAGTATATAAAGAAAAAAAATTGTTTGAGAAAGGTGCAAATGGAATTTTTTAACATATGCGCTCGGTCTATAACAAACAAATCATTATCCCTTCATTAACACGTCACGATAATTCCTTGGCTATTTCTTCATTAGAGAAAGCTGAAACTTTTTCCGATCAATTTTCTTCAATCTTTGTGAATGATAATAATTGCACTCCTCTCTTTGTGAATAGAACTAACAGTGTTTGTGAAAACATAGATTTTTCCCCATTTATTGTTGAAAAATTTCTCAAAAACATGGCTTCTAAAACTTCTCTATCCTTTGATAAAATTCCTTCCATCTTATTGAAAAAGTGCTGCACATCACTCGCATTTCCTCTCTCGCTAATATTCTCCGCCTCTTTCGAATCTGTACATTTACCCAATGCATGGAGACAAGCAATAGTCAAGCCAATATTCAAAAAAGGCAGTAAAAACAATCCAGAAAACTACAGACCCATTTCAATAACAAGTAGTATTGGTAAATGCCTCGAGCGGATGATTAAGCATGAAATCACTAAATTTTTGAACGAAAATATTTTATTTTGCAAGACAACCTACCGGTTGTTGAAGTAAAATATTTATTATGCTTTCACTGCGAAGGCTATCACAAAGGCTATGCGATCCGCATTGCGCCCCAGTTCTCAATCTTTAAAAGTTGGTAGGGAGAGAGATCCCCATACCGAGAGAGCGAGGAAAGAATCGAGAGTGAGAGAACGAGAACGAGAGAAAGAGGGAGGCAATTTTTTATCTACCTCTCGCGCGCTCTTTCATGTAAGGGGTTTCCTTCGTCTCCAACTCAGTTGCATTTCGTTGAGTGACCAAAACCAGGCTGTTCGGTAAAATATCATTTATCTCATCAACAAAAATATTGCACAAACAACAATATTTGCAACAAAGAAGTGCTGCATAGTGCTACTTCTTATCCTTCCTCTTGTACCCGCCGCCGCGTTTCCCGCGCGGTCTATCCTTCTTGCTCGGCTCGCTTGGCGTCTTATCAACCGCTCTGCAATTTGAACATTGGAAATTGGGTGGGACAAAGAAAAAATCTCTTTTTCGAAAAGATTAGTTCATCATCTAGTTATTTTATGTTTGTGAGGCGGGTTTGTGATAGCCTTCGCAGTGAAAGCATAATAAATATTTTACTTCAACAACCGGTAGGTTGTCTTGCAAAATAAAATATTATACTTACACTGCTTCGGCTATCACAAAGGCTTATTCGACATACCCCGATGTGAGAATTGTGTCTTGAAAAGACTCCACATCCTTGTGATAAAATCGTTCGAAGGTCGATCCCCTAGGCGCCCAATGAGCTGCTGCCATGATCGCTTGCCCCGAAAGGCCCCTTCTAGTGCCGGCGGACGTACTAGCTGCTCTTGTAGAGTGAGCCGAGAAGCTGTCCGCTATACCCGCGTGAGATAGCGTAGTTTTAAGCCATCTAGCTACTGTAGAAGGCGTAACTTTCCCATGGGGTTTTATTATACTTAACAAAAGACTGTCTTCGCCGTGGCGAATCTGTGATGTTTGTTTTAAGTAAACCTCCATGGTGTGTATAGGGCAGAGAGTCAGATCGGGAAATCTTTCGAATGTCGCTCTATGTGGTTTGCCCAGTCCCCTATTTTTATTTACAAAGTCTAGGTGGAATATCCACTTTTTTGATCCTTTTTGTAAGTTTTCTAGGGAAAAACGTGCTATCTCTGACACTCTATTAGGAGATGTTAGGGCCAGGAGCATGGTTAGCTTCAGAGTCAAGTCTTCCAGACTGAGCTGCTCGCTAGCTCCTTTTTCGGTAAAGAAACTTATAACCTGCGCAACATCCCAGATAGTATCGTATTTGGGCTTTGATGGGCGCATTCTAAAGAATCCTCTAACAGCTCTACTAATCAGAGTATCTTCAACCTTAGTCCCTACAATCTCTAGATAGCTGCTGATTGCTGCTCTATGAGTACATATTGTAGAGTAACCCAGACCATCTTCATGAAGTCTTCCGAGGAAGTTTATGATGGCTTGGGAAGAAGGTTTTCTCCCGTCTATGTGACTATGCTCGCAGAACGACGACCATTTCCTAAGGGCACTCTCATATTGCTTAAGCGTAGAAGGGGCCCAGGAGTTCATTACTGCTTCAACTCCGACGGAGTCCAGTCCTGTGGTCATAAGATTCGATCTAACATTCTCCATGCTGTGAGCTTCAGTGTTTGAGGGGAGATGGGGTGAGCGTTGCCCTTGAGATCTTTCAGAATCGACGCTATCGGCAGTTTCATTCGATCCCGGGCAGACTGTGACAACAGGGGATACCAGTGCTGACTCGGCCAATCTGGCGCGATCAAGATCAGCTTTGCCCCTTCTCGGATCGCCTTCCTGACTGTTCTTCCGACTAGGCGGAACGGTGGAAAAGCGTATGCGTGTAGGTCCGACCATGCTTGCCTGAAGGCGTCGCACGCCTTCGCATTCGGGTCTGGGCGGAAAGAGAAAAACTCCCTACACTTCGTGTTATGTCGAGTGGCAAACAGGTCTACGGAAGGCTCGCCCCATCTTTCCCATAGAATATCAACTACCTGTCTATCCAGGGACCATTCATAATGGTCCGAGAAAGTTCGCGACTCGTAATCTGCTTCTACATTCTCAGAGCCTGGTCTATACGTAGCAGAGAGGTGCACATTACGATTCATAGCCCAGTCCCAGACTTGCTGCGCAACCTTGTTAAGAGCCGTGCTACGTACGCCTCCTCTCTTATTTATAAACCAAACCGCTGTAGTGTTATCTAGCTCTAGCTGGATTGTCGTGTTTTTCATCCCATTTGCAAAACATGAGAGAGCGAACATCGCAGCAGTTAGTTCTAGGACATTAATATGCAGTGAACTCTCTTGGATAGACCATCTGCCTCCAGTGCGACGATTGTTACAAACCGCTCCCCATCCTTCATTCGATGCATCAGATTGGATGACGAGTGAAACAGGGGGGTAGGTTATTCTCTCAGTAAAGAATTTGGAATCTATGTTGGACCACCATAGTAACTCCTCTTTACAATCCTGCGACAGAGTTATGATTCTCGCAAAGGGGTCCTTTGCCTGGGAAATCATCGAGTCGTTAATCAGCCTCTGTGTAGCTCGTGATTTGAATCTACTGTATTCGCAGGCTACAGCTATCGACTGACACAATCCTGTGAAGCTAGCCAGTTGACGTATGGTGCTGTTTTGCGTTTTGAGAAGGCCGAGTGCCATGCATCTTATCTTCGTAATCTTTCTGATTGGGACACGGAAGAGCATGCTGCGTGTATCTATTTCTATGCCTAGAAATTCAACGACCTGGCTCGGAGGAAAACAAGACTTCTCATAATTAACTGTTAGACCTAGAGAAACAAGCAGATCTATGGCACACTTCCTGACGCTGTCGAGATCTTCTGAGGTATCACCGAAGAAAATCAAGTCGTCTATGTAGACTAGCATGCGGATACCGTATTTTCGTAGCTTCTCTGCAACGGGCCGCAACAGGCGTGTGTACACGTATGGAGCAGTTGACAGACCAAACGGGAGAGCCCGAAACTTATAGAGTGTCTCTCTGTGTTGAAAAACGAGAAACTTCTGCGAGTCCTCATGGATGGGAACGGCGAAGTATGCGTCTCTCATGTCTATCTTTATCATGAACTCTCCCCCACTAATCAGGTCTCGGGTGAAGAGAAACTGTTCCATTTTGAAATGAACTTTTTCGACAAAACAATTCAAAGGTTTCAGATTTATGACCGGTCTCTGCCTTCCATCCTTCTTAGGTACCAGAAATATGGAAGACAACCAGACCCTTGAGCCCCACGGAATGGCGGTAATTGCGCCTTTCTCGAGTAAGCTATCTACCTCTCTGTCGATCTCGGGACTACTATCTTGCCTTTTACGAATAGGAATAGATAGAGGTGGGTGTGTGTGTATAAAAGGTATCTTATAACCCTGTACGGTTTCTTTTATCCACGTGTCTCTAGAGAGTGCTTCCCACTTTTCTACTCTAAGGCGGATCCCACCTACCCCGGAAAGTTCTATCTCATCCGAAAGTGTGTCAACAACGCACCTTTTCAAGTGTGGCTTCTCAGGTTTGCGCTGGTGTGTTGACTTGTGTTGACGCAGTGTGTTGAGCGACTTGGAGAAGTCGTCTGGCTGTGCTGCGGTAATGACTTCCTTCTGAAGTCCCTCGCCAAAGATGGGCGGAACTGGCTCTCGACAACGACTCACTGTTGTAGTCGAGGAGATCGGAGCTGTCCTGAATGTCGGCATCGCCTTTCGCGGCTCGACACCCACAGATCTTAGTATGCCCTCTCTCCGGAACGCGGTTAGATCCTGGATGCATACGCTTAGAAGATTCATAGCAGCGGATATGTACCCGGTCGCCGTTTCGGAATTCTCTGAGACGCGGCCAGAGATGCATTCATCGAATGCGAAGGCTAGCCCCGCTAACGCCGTAGTGGTGACCTCTTGTGTCGCCGCCAGTGAGCTTTCGCTGATGTGGCACTTCGCAAACTTTATGACTCCTACGGAGTCGTCCGTCTCTGGAGACATGGCCAGTTTAGACGCTGGAAGAGGCATCTTCTCAATGAATGCCGATCGTTCTTCGCGCTCGAGAAACTTTCCCTTTGCATGAAGCTCGAAGGTACTGAGTGCCCGCTCGGAGATGCGCACTCTCTTCCTCTGAGGCTTCTCCTGCAGTGTTGGTGCAGGGGGAATAATATCCGCTGCGCTCGCGAACTCGAAAACCGTCGGTATTTTGTAGCGAGGCTTCAGTTCCGATGTTCTTTCCATGCTTTTTGCAGCATCTGGTGATCGTCGAGGTGACTTGGAACTGTCTGAAGACGACAAGCGTGCTCGCTCTCGTCGGTTCTTGCGACGCTTTTTGTGGGTCCTCGCGTCTTCCTCGCTTGATGACGAGCCTGATGAGGACGACATGAACGGGCCTGCTCTTCTACCGGCTTCGCCGGCGTCCAGCTGGGCCGTTCCCTCCTCATCCGACAGCATGCTTAAAATAACTAAATATTAGTCATATTTCAGCCTTGCAAAAGGGGACAAGAAAATGTCGGAATCGCGGTGATATGCACCTATTTAGTGTCATATAGGCAGCACCGCATAATTTATAATAGTTCTAGCACAGTATATGTGCTTAGGTTACTGAGTGTAGTGCCGTACTGCACTCATGCATTATTGGCGTACTGCACTCATGCAAGTTAAGCAGCAAGGAAAAAAATTGCGCCCCACGGGCAGCAAGAGATTCGCGCTTATTGGGAGCAGCAAGTGTTGCGCACAAAGGCTGCAACACTGCGCTATGGCAGCATGTGGCGCGCCCAGAAGGCAGCGGCCACAGCGCTATGGCAGCATGTAGCGCGCCCAAAAGGCAGCAGCCACAGCGCTCAGTCAGCCGAAGAGATGAATGTAGAGAACAGCCGACCCAGGGGGAGCTCAACGAAATGCAACTGAGTTGGAGACGAAGGAAACCCCTTACATGAAAGAGCGCGCGAGAGGTAGATAAAAAATTGCCTCCCTCTTTCTCTCGTTCTCGTTCTCTCACTCTCGATTCTTTCCTCGCTCTCTCGGTATGGGGATCTCTCTCCCTACCAACTTTTAAAGATTGAGAACTGGGGCGCAATGCGGATCGCATAGCCTTTGTGATAGCCGAAGCAGTGTAAGTATAATTCTCTGCTTTCGCCGTATCAATATGGTTTTCGTGAAAATAGAAGCACAGTCCTCCAACTCCTCTCTTTTCAGAATCTTTTGCACAAACTTCACTCACAAAACGTTTGCTGTGACGTACTTTATTTCGATTTTTCTAAAGCTTTCGATACAGTGAGCCATATAAAACTTCTGCAAAAACTATCGTCTTATGGTATAAGCGGCAAATTGCTCAATTGGCTCAATGCATGGCTTGTTGATAGAGTGCAAAGTGTACAAGTAGATGATGCACTTTCTTCTTCTGTTCCGGTTATCTCGGGAGTGCCCCAGGGTAGTGTTCTTGGTCCTCTTCTCTTTCTTATATTCATCAATGACATTGCTGACTCATTACCTGCTACACCTTTTCTTTTTGCAGATGACTTGAAACTCTTGGTAGTCGTTGATGATAATTCGTCCTATATTAAAATTTTCGATTGTTTAAGAATCATAGATAACTGGCTTACTGCGTGGCAAATGACTGTTAACGTTTCTAAATGCGCTCTATTACATTTCGGAAAATCGAATCCACGCACCTCCTATACTTTTTTAGGGCAGCCATTGCACACACCCGGGTTTATTAAAGATCTTGGAGTGATAATTTCAGAGAACCATTCTTTTTCTAAACATATTACTGACATAGTTAATAAAGCAACTAAACGTGTAAACTTTATTTTTATAGCAATAAAATCGTGTAATCCCATAGTTTTGACACATGTTTACAAAGCTTACATACGTTCTATTTTAGAGTATGCTTCCCCTGTATATGATCCACACTTGTTATACGAAAAGCGTATGCTTGAAAATGTCCAATATCTGTTTTTAAGACGCCTTTTCTTCCGCTGTAATATACCATGGACTTGTTATAGACTAGCTTGTGAAATGTTTGATTTGCATTCTTTACTGGATAGAAGACAAATAGCAACTTTTCGATTACTACATTCTATTTTGATCGGCTCATCCGATGTTTTGATCACTGATTTTTTCTCTATCAAAGAATCAAATACTCGTGGTCTCTCAAATAAGCTTTTTCCGCTTGTTAAAGCTATTGACAACATTACTGCTCATTCGTTTTCTAATCGTACGTATGCAATAGTCAACAATATGGATGATAGCATTCTTAGCATTTCTTCTGAATCATTCTCTAACCGTGTATTGTTGATAATTCCACGTCAGTATTTAAGATAAGATTTTGTTTACAACTTTAATTGGAATTTCATTTCATTTCATTCAATTATATTTTTATTTATATACGAAAGCAATGTGAGTGCAATGCCTTTTGCTGGATACTTTGTGATTGTTTGTAACATCTGTAATGATCACGAGATAAAGATGATGATGATATCAATACTTGAACTCAGAGAGTGGGTTATGAAGGAATATGATTCGGCTAAAGAAGTGATTGTCGATCGATTAGGTCGAAAACCGGCTTGAAAAGGGGAGAGCAATGAACGCTCTTCAAGATACTTTGAAATAGAATTAACAATAACTTTTTCCATTACTTTAGAAATCGAGCAGGTTAAAGAAATGGGTCTGTAATTTGATAAGATAGGAGGTCCTTTGTTTTTGAGCAGAGGCTTTACAATAGCAAACTTCCACATATCGGGTACGATTCCAGTCATTAAACAGTTGTTGAATAAAATACGCAGAGGTTTCAACAACGCAAATTTACATTTTTTGATAAAAATGTTCGGAATGGAATCGGGTGAGGTATTACATTTATTCTCTAACTTAGAAACAGCCTCGATTATCATTTGATCATCAATTATTTCAAGAGAAAAGTGTTGATCGAAGGGAGCTAAAATAGGGACAGGAAGAACATTCTGAGACGGTTCAGAGAAAGTTGATGAGAACTGAGAAGAAAACATTTCAGCTTTTATGGAAGGGTCCGTCACTACCGTTCCACTACTGTCATACAAAACATAGGAATCGTTTTGAGATTTAATACGATTTGTACAATACGAGAAAAACTGTTTACGTTTTTTAGAACTTTTCTCTTTTATCAACCAGCTGTGTTTGAAGAGTGCCTAGATCTTCATTGAAATTCTAAAATTGTGGACTGAATCTCAATTCTATAAGAAACACCTCTATTATTCCTACTCGTGGCATATTAAATCGGCCGCTTCTTTTCGAATAGAAATCATGCTTAATAACGGCTACTTTTTTCGCAATGAAATATGTCGTTGTTTTTGGAATTTTCTGACTTTCTGTGTTGTTTTCAATTAGAGAAAAAAACACATCTCTTTATTCTCTTCATTTAAGTACTGAATGTTTCACAGAATACAATTTTTTGAGAGAGCTGTGTACAATGTATCAGTACCAGAAAAGGGTGCACACTAGACTAGACACTCATTCATTCCATGTACTTCTTCCTCCGAATGGCTGTCTCTAATGCTTCTTCAGTTCGTAGCTGGGAACAATGCCAGAAGTCTCCGCCCTTTCCTTCTTCTCCGCCTCTATCTCGTCCAAGTAAGTCTTCAGGTACCAAGACTCCTGCCACCATAGATGATATTCTTTTTGGGTTTACCTCAGTTCAAATACGATGTACTTTTCTGGTTCTAACCTTAACACCTGTCCAAACCAAAATTTACATAATCAATACACCCTTCACTCTTCACTTTTTTGTGATATTCACTTTTTTTCAACTGTCACGTATTTCAATCTGAATATGAAAAAAAAAAGCTTTACAAATGTAATAACTTACAAGCTCAAAGATTTGGTCAATCGTACTTATGCATATTTTTATTCTGTTTATTTGATGACCTCAGTGGTTCAAACATTCCATTAAGTAATTGGAAAATATTCACAAACAGTCATGATTAATTAATCCAAATGACTCTCATGACTGTAACCCCGAGTGGAACAACTAGTTTTCGACTTCTTCCTACTTGGTCCACTTGTCCTTGGGCAGCCTCTCCCCGTGAAGTGCTAGAGTGTGGGCCGTTGAGAGTCTTTGCTTGCGAGCATCAAACAGCCACGGCTCCGGAAACATTGTTATGATCCGAGTGTTTCAATTAGAATGATCGAGCGGTCACACACCAGTGTGGTTTTCCAGCCGGCACTTGGTGTAAAATCTATGCACAATTCTAAGCGCTATCCAAGAGCTCTCTGTCACTCTCTTGTCTTGCCTGCTAGGCGCATTTTAGAGGTATTCGAGAGCATAAAATTGTTCCGATGACACTTTTAGAGTACTCAATATCTTCACTTGTGTAAGTTTCGAAAAAGATAGCGTGTTGAGTGAATTCACTGGTGGACACATCCGAGAAACCAACGATTTTTTCAAAAATTGTGTTAAATAGGGATAAGGATTAAACTATAATGAAAGTAATCGTAATCAAAGGACATGGTTGAATCGGAACATATAAAAAGGATATAGCAATTTTTAATTTTCAAATTGGCCAATTCTTTTTCCAGTTTAAGGAAAAGATCTCATTTTCACTTTTTCTAATCAATAATTACTTCCATGTGCGCGGGAAATTCAATGAGATGAATGGGTATACTAGACTCTTACTTACTACCTGTAACATGTATCCGAGCCTAGGTCAGTGTCCTTATGTTCAAACAGAAACAAAAACAATCTTCTTTTTGAAATTAATTTTTCCCAGCTTTTCATCGTGTCAAACACTTTTTGGAAAACCTCCTCATTTTTTTGCTTTTATACCCTTGAGGAGAACCTCCTCAAGGGTATAAAAGACAAAACCTCAAACGGGTTTAAGCGGACGTCAAGTTGAGCTACTATACACTTGATATTTTTTGTTTCTTCAATTTAATGATGTATTCCGTACCACAAACCGGTCCACGGAAACAACTCGCATATTCAAACCAACGCAGCCATGGAGACTGTCAGAGTGCAAAATGGGGAGCTGCTCCACAGCGAGTAAGCGCTAGAAAGAAAAGATATCCAAACTCAAACGCTATTAAAATCGGTTTGTCATAATAATATCCCGTTCCACCATCGGTAGTTGGGAGTTGACCGATGAGGAAAATGAAACTTTGCGAAATTGGACACAAAAAATAAAAGAAAAAATTTAAACGTGCAAAGGGTTTAATTATTAAAAAAAGTTATAAAAATCATGTCGGTAGAATAGAAGTCGAGCATATAAGCAATGCGAATTAAAAAGATGGTGGAAGTAAAGTTCAAACAAAAGTTAATCAACAGAAACTCATGAGAAATTTATTTGACTCCAATGTTTTATAATATTGTTCACAGAGCCACAAAACGGCAAAATGTGGTCGAGGAGGTGTCGATGGGGTGTTTCGCCAATGTGATAACCCAACGACTTCGGACCAACACGTAGATAATAGAAAATATGTTGTATATACACCAAGTCAAGGTTTGTTGACCTATACGTGCTGGGTTTACGGAATGCTCTATAAAGACTAAACTAATTGACGCTTGAGCAGAGAACAAATTTTCCAGTCCACAACAAAATGCAAATGTTTAACTGAGGTTCTGCTCTCGCCATTGACTCATTGACATTCTAATTCGTTAAATATTATCAAGGTTTTCGAGATTAGGTGCGAAATTTTTTTAAAGACTCTAGTAAAAGACTCTAGTTCATTGACCATGACGATTCATCAAAAAAGCACTTTCTTTACGCATCTTCAACGGCAGCCCGGATTGGAACACACGGTGGTATGTCTCCGTTGGCACATCCACTTCTAACGGGAATAAGAGTGAAAGCATCTTATGGCCCTTTACTTGCGTCAGATATTTAATGAAGGATTCAAATGAGCTAAATTTTTTCGTTCTGTTGACGAAACTTGTAAAATATTATTTTTTAGTCAACTTGTAAAATATCAGGATTTTAGTCAATTTTTTGAAAAGAAATTCCTTATTCGAAAACTGAACAAGTTACACATTGAAGAAGGTTCTGAAACCTGAATTGAACGATTCAACTATTGATTGATCAGAAGGTTGCTAGAAAATAGATAACACATACATATAATGGTTCTTGAACTTTAAACACACTGCGTGACTTCAAAGTTTAATTGAGAAACTTTATTTATGACAAACTATTTTTGCTCTAAAAATTGCTTAATCTCTCATTTTACAAAAATGTTAAACTTAAAATTTTAGTATACACAGTATATTTCGTTGCATTTTACTAATAGCTTATGGCTGGTTCCGCTATATAAGACGATGCTGGGAATAATTTTCGCCAAAATGCTCAAAATGTTGTTCCTCGGGCAGATTTCCCTTGAAAAACCAAGTTTTCCATGGCAAGAAACGGAAAAAGCGCCATGATAAATGGCAGCAAATAACATGCGTTTTGACGGGCCTGCCAAGAAAAACCGTAAAAAACAAGCTTTCTACTTTGTACTCGTTTTGTCACTGCCAGAATCCGGTTTTTGTTTGTCCTTGTTTTGTCACTGCCAAAATCGGGTTTTTGTTTGTCCTTGTTTTGTCACTGCCAAAATCGGTTTTTTTGTCCTTGTTTTGTCACTGCCATAATCGGGTTTTTTTGTCCTTGTTTTGTCACTGCCACAATCGGGCTTTTTTGTAGCCCCTGCAACCCATTAGCCTCATTTCTGGAATGATGGAGAATCGCTCTCAGTAACTCTTTGGGGAGTGCCAATACTAGACTTTGATCTCATCCAAAAGGCTGAGATGCAATACCAGCAGCTACAACGCCCACAGACCAACCATTTCTAGCGACGTACCCCAACCGAGTTTACTAAACTCGGTTGGGGTACTCGCTAGAAGTGGTTAATATGTGGTCGTTGCAGAGCTGTGTTCAACGGACAAAAAGTGTTCAATAAAAGAGCCGAGTTTGGCAGTGCCAAAACATGTCACAAAGGAAAAACAAAGTTGTCCGTGATTTGGCAGGAACAAAACTTGGCCACAGAGTAATTCATCATTTGGCACTGCGAAATAGTGGCCGATTCTTCGTCCCTATTTTGGCAGCTAAAAAAAAAGACTAATATCGGAATTTCCTTCTCCCAAGTTCGCATACTCGAAATCTTGGCAAAATGAAGTTTTTGGCTGAGGAACAACATTTTGAGTATTTTGGCGAAAATTATTCCCAGCATCGTCTTATATATTTAGTTCCGATATATTTAATTGACTTTTTGCTACTTCCATTTCGTTGAATAGTAAAAAGTTTTTTCCGTAAGACGCGATTTTGAATTTTTTTAAACTACTTTTTCCACCACAAAACAGTTTGTTGTCACTTTCTATGACATGGGAAGTAGGTATAAAAAAGGGGAAAAAGTTGGGATGGTTTTTTCTTGATCGTCAAGTCAAGACCAATACAGGGGAAGGTTGGTAAGTTGACTCGGCGGTTTTGCCTCAAAATTTTTTACGAAGACTTTTATTCGGGTAATCTTTGGATGTTGTTCTGCAAGTTTGTTTTTCAGTATTAACTTATGAACTCCCGTCACTCACTGCCTTCGTGCTCTTCTTGTTCTTTGCAATGTTTAACTTAGACCAACCTTCTCTTTCTAACTCCTTTTTTTCTAAGTAAATACATATGTATTTATGTTAATACTCATAAAAAACACGAAGCTTTCTTGATACACGGTCATTTATTCAGGTTAAGAAAAATGGTCATTTTTTTCAGAATAAGGACGAGGAGGGTTCCGATTTGAGGTCTCACTTAAGGAAAACATTGCAGCTGTGCCGAGCCGAATAAAACTACATATAGCAAGAATGAGTGAATTTCACGGATGCTTTGCAATGGGAACGAGTATTTGAGTTGTTTTGATAAAAATATTGGTAAATCAACTACAGTGAGGATTTATCTTACTATCAGTAGACTAGAGACTGGAGAAGCGGTTTTATGGAAAAGTTCGAGACCTGGGAATGGATGACTTCTAGCCTGGCCTAGTCAATCTTCTAGAGCCGAGTAAAAAAGAAAAGTTTTTCGGGGAAAATAATTAAAGTCCACCAAATGAAATGATGACGTCCACCAAATAAAATGATGACGTCCACCAAATAAAATGATGACGTCCACCAAATAAAATAATGACGTCCACCAAATAAAATGCTCACGTCCACCAAATATTGTGGAGACGTCCACCAAATTTGGTCAACAAAATAAACTTTTTTCTTTAAATTTGTTTGTCTTTTTAAATGATTTTTTTGAAGTTTCGTTTCGGTTTTTCGGCCGGGTTATACCTGAAATTCTCAGATGTGTATCAGGTTCATTTCCCAAACACATTGTTTACGAAAGTTTACCGTTTGGTGTCAGATGTCAAAATGACGTGGTGAGTTTTCGGGAGTGAATTGTAATAGGAGTGATTTTTTTCGTTAGTGAAGCTTTCTCAAAAAAAAAATCGAAGTTTTTTTCGACATCTTCCGGAAAATGCCGAAAAAACCGGAAAAAAAACTAGAAATGTCGCAAAAAGTTTTTTCGACATCTTTCGTGAAATTTCGAAAAAACCGGAAAACCCTTTGAAAAATAAATCGAAAAAATGTGCAATTTTGGTCAGGAATGAATTGTTGTGATACCGTAATGATGACTTGCTGTAGAAGAGTCGCAGATCAGGAAGAAAAAGTTTGGTGGACGTCTCAAAAAAATTTTTTTTTATTGGTTTCAGTGGACGTCGGCATTTTATTTGGTGGAGGTCAGCATTTTATTTGGTGGAGGTCAGCATTTTATTTGGTGGAGGTCAGCATTTTATTTGGTGGAGGTCAGCATTTTATTTGGTGGAGGTCAGCATTTTATTTGGTGGAGGTCAGCATTTTATTTGGTGGACGTTTCGATTTAGTTGCTGGACGTCTTATTCACGTCTTTTTTTCTCGTTTTTTGATTAAATTGTTGATGGAAAGTCACTACTCAAACAAACTTATTAAAAAAAATTTTTAACCTGTGGTGGAAAATTTTCAGTGAAGCTAAACGAGTTTCACTTCATTCGAGACAAAAAAAACAAGAAATTTTCTGGCCTGAATTCGCTCCTGGGAGAGGTTTAAATATTGAAGTACATAGTTTTCCGTTTGTCCGATAGAACTGCTTCTTTAAAAAAAAATTTAATTGAGTATAGAAAACAAATTTCTAAAAGTTTTAGATGTAAATTCTCCAATGAAGCTGAATGAATCTTACTTGAAAAGCAAACAAACAAAAAATAATCAAAAAGTACAGTCAAGGTTTCTTCGATGGGGGTTTTTCATTGATAACCCAACGAATTCGGACCAACACATTTGTGTTGAAAGTATGTTGTATATATACCAACCCAAGGTTTATTGACTTATACGTGACGGGTTTACGCAATGCACTATAAAGACTACACTGATTGACGAGTAACCAGAGAACAAATTTTCCAGTCCGTAGCAACATGAGAAATGTTTTACTGAGGTTCTGCTCTCGGCATTGATTGATTGACATTCCAAACAGTTTAATAGTAACATGGTTTTCGGGATTAGGGTGTGAAAAGTTTAGAAAGGCTCTATTGTTTTTCTGCAAGCACTTTAGTGTTACTGACAAAATACTGTTCATTGACGATGACGATTTATCAAAAAAGCACTTTCTTCACACATCTTCAACGGCAGCCCGGATTGGAACACACGGTGGTATGTCTCCGTTGGCACATCCACTTCTAACGGGAATAACTTAACAGAAAGCATCTCATGGCCCTTTATTTGCGTCAGATATCTAATGAAGGAGTCAAATGAGCACATTTTTTTCGTTCTGTGGACGAAATTTGTAAATATTATTTTCTCTCAGAATTTCAGTCAAATTTTTGAGAAGAAGTTCCTTATTCGTAAGGTGAACAAGTTACACATTATTATAGAAAGTTCTGAAACCTGATATGGAAGATTCAACTATTGATTGATCAGAAGGTTGCTAGAAAATAGATAACACATACATATAATGGTTCTTGAACTTTAAACACACTGCGTGACTTCAGTGTTTAACTGAGAAACTTTCTTTATGAAAAACTCATTTTCGCTCCAAAAAAATGCTTATTTTCTCATTATACAAAAATGTGAAACTTCAAATTTCAGTAAACAAAATATATTTTGTCGCAATTTACCAAGAGCTTAAAACTGGAGATTTTTTTTAAAGAAACGAACATGAAAGCTTAAATTAGTTCTAATAAGGAAAAGTGCGGTAAAATTTGTGACGATGGGAGTATGACAATAGACTATCCTTTTCGCAGCATATCGAGAGTATCTGCAATAAAGCAAACGCTCTCTCTACCCGCTGAATTGGGTTGCCCAATTAAAAATAAAACTTCTTGTAAGCTTCTTTCAATTTTTTTCCACAGAAACCGCTAAGATGAATCCATGTTTTTTTTACAAGCTAGGCACATACTCTTTATTTTCTTGTAAATTAACTTTTTTATCAGACTTGATAGTTTATCTACTCCGACTAGGTGGAAAACTGCACTTTTATTTTAGAACTTTTCTCTTTTATCAACCAGCTGTTTTTGAAGAGTGCCTAGATCTTCATTGAAATTCTAAAATTGTGGACTGAATCTCAATTCTATAAGAAACACCTCTATTATTCCTACTCGTGGCATATTAAATCGGCCGCTTCTTTTCGAATAGAAATCATGCTTAATAACGGCTACTTTTTTCGCAAAGAAATATGTCGTTGTTTTTGGAATTTTCTGACTTTCTGTGTTGTTTTCAATTAGAGAAAAAAACACATCTCTTTATTCTCTTCATTTAAGTACTGAATGTTTCACAGAAAACAATTTTTTGAGAGAGCTGTGTACAATGTATCAGTACCAGAAAAGGGTGCACACTAGACTAGACACTCATTCATTCCATGTACTTCTTCCTCCGAATGGCTGTCTCTAATGCTTCTTCAGTTCGTAGCTGGGAACAATGCCAGAAGTCTCCGCCCTTTCCTTCTTCTCCGCCTCTATCTCGTCCAAGTAAGTCTTCAGGTACCAAGACTCCTGCCACCATAGATGATATTCTTTTTGGGTTTACCTCAGTTCAAATACGATGTACTTTTCTGGTTCTAACCTTAACACCTGTCCAAACCAAAATTTACATAATCAATACACCCTTCAATCTTCACTTTTTTGTGATATTCACTTTTTTTCAACTGTCACGTATTTCAATCTGAATATGAAAAAAAAAAGCTTTACAAATGTAATAACTTACAAGCTCAAAGATTTGGTCAATCGTACTTATGCATATTTTTATTCTGTTTATTTGATGACCTCAGTGGTTCAAACATTCCATTAAGTAATTGGAAAATATTCACAAACAGTCATGATCAATTAATCCAAATGACTCTCATGACTGTAACCCCGAGTGGAACAACTAGTTTTCGACTTCTTCCTACTTGGTCCACTTGTCCTTGGGCAGCCTCTCCCCGTGAAGTGCTAGAGTGTGGGCCGTTGAGAGTCTTTGCTTGCGAGCATCAAACAGCCACGGCTCCGGAAACATTGTTATGATCCGAGTGTTTCAATTAGAATGATCGAGCGGTCACACACCAGTGTGGTTTTCCAGCCGGCACTTGGTGTAAAATCTATGCACAATTCTAAGCGCTATCCAAGAGCTCTCTGTCACTCTCTTGTCTTGCCTGCTAGGCGCATTTTAGAGGTATTCGAGAGCATAAAATTGTTCCGATGACACTTTTAGAGTACTCAATATCTTCACTTGTGTAAGTTTCGAAAAAGATAGCGTGTTGAGTGAATTCACTGGTGGACACATCCGAGAAACCAACGATTTTTTCAAAAATTGTGTTAAATAGGGATAAGGATTAAACTATAATGAAAGTAATCGTAATCAAAGGACATGGTTGAATCGGAACATATAAAAAGGATATAGCAATTTTTAATTTTCAAATTGGCCAATTCTTTTTCCAGTTTAAGGAAAAGATCTCATTTTCACTTTTTCTAATCAATAATTACTTCCATGTGCGCGGGAAATTCAATGAGATGAATGGGTATACTAGACTCTTACTTACTACCTGTAACATGTATCCGAGCCTAGGTCAGTGTCCTTATGTTCAAACAGAAACAAAAACAATCTTCTTTTTGAAATTAATTTTTCCCAGCTTTTCATCGTGTCAAACACTTTTTGGAAAACCTCCTCATTTTTTTGCTTTTATACCCTTGAGGAAAACCTCCTCAAGGGTATAAAAGACAAAACCTCAAACGGGTTTAAGCGGACGTCAAGTTGAGCTACTATACACTTGATATTTTTTGTTTCTTCAATTTAATAATGTATTCCGTACCACAAACCGGTCCACGGAAACAACTCGCATATTCAAACCAACGCAGCCATGGAGACTGTCAGAGTGCAAAATGGGGAGCTGCTCCACAGCGAGTAAGCGCTAGAAAGAAAAGATATCCAAACTCAAACGCTATTAAAATCGGTTTGTCATAATAATATCCCGTTCCACCATCGGTAGTTGGGAGTTGACCGATGAGGAAAATGAAACTTTGCGAAATTGGACACAAAAAATAAAAGAAAAAATTTAAACGTGCAAAGGGTTTAATTATTTAAAAAAGTTATAAAAATCATGTCGGTAGAATAGAAGTCGAGCATATAAGCAATGCGAATTAAAAAGATGGTGGAAGTAAAGTTCAAACTAAAGTTAATCAACAGAAACTCATGAGAAATTTATTTGACTCCAATGTTTTATAATATTGTTCACAGAGCCACAAAACGGCAAAATGTGGTCGAGGAGGTGTCGATGGGGTGTTTCGCCAATGTGATAACCCAACGAGTTCGGACCAACACGTAGATAATAGAAAATATGTTGTATATACACCAAGTCAAGGTTTGTTGACCTATACGTGCTGGGTTTACGGAATGCTCTATAAAGACTAAACTAATTGACGCTTGAGCAGAGAACAAATTTTCCAGTCCACAACAAAATGCAAATGTTTAACTGAGGTTCTGCTCTCGCCATTGACTCATTGACATTCTAAATCGTTAAATATTATCAAGGTTTTCGAGATTAGGTGCGAAATTTTTTTAAAGACTCTAGTAAAAGACTCTAGTTCATTGACCATGACGATTCATCAAAAAAGCACTTTCTTTACGCATCTTCAACGGCAGCCCGGATTGGAACACACGGTGGTATGTCTCCGTTGGCACATCCACTTCTAACGGGAATAAGAGTGAAAGCATCTTATGGCCCTTTACTTGCGTCAGATATTTAATGAAGGAGTCAAATGAGCTAAATTTTTTCGTTCTGTTGACGAAACTTGTAAAATATTATTTTTTAGTCAACTTGTAAAATATCAGGATTTTAGTCAATTTTTTGAAAAGAAATTCCTTATTCGAAAACTGAACAAGTTACACATTGAAGAAGGTTCTGAAACCTGAATTGAACGATTCAACTATTGATTGATCAGAAGGTTGCTAGAAAATAGATAACACATACATATAATGGTTCTTGAACTTTAAACACACTGCGTGACTTCAGTGTTTAATTGAGAAACTTTATTTATGACAAACTATTTTTGCTCTAAAAATTGCTTAATCTCTCATTTTACAAAAATGTTAAACTTAAAATTTTAGTATACACAGTATATTTCGTTGCATTTTACTAATAGCTTATGGCTGGTTCCGCTATATAAGACGATGCTGGGAATAATTTTCGCCAAAATGCTCAAAATGTTGTTCCTCGGGCAGATTTCCCTTGAAAAACCAAGTTTTCCATGGCAAGAAACGGAAAAAAGCGCCATGATAAATGGCAGCAAATAACATGCGTTTTGACGGGCCTGCCAAGAAAAACCGTAAAAAACAAGCTTTCTACTTTGTACTCGTTTTGTCACTGCCAGAATCCGGTTTTTGTTTGTCCTTGTTTTGTCACTGCCAAAATCGGGTTTTTGTTTGTCCTTGTTTTGTCACTGCCAAAATCGGTTTTTTTGTCCTTGTTTTGTCACTGCCATAATCGGGTTTTTTGTCCTTGTTTTGTCACTGCCACAATCGGGCTTTTTTGTAGCCCCTGCAACCCATTAGCTTCATTTCTGGAATGATGGAGGATCGCTCTCAGTAACTCTTTGGGGAGTGCCAATACTAGACTTTGATCTCATCCAAAAGGCTGAGATGCAATACCAGCAGCTACAACGCCCACAGACCAACCATTTCTAGCGACGTACCCCAACCGAGTTTACTAAACTCGGTTGGGGTACGTCTCTAGAAGTGGTTAATATGTGGTCGTTGCAGAGCTGTGTTCAACGGACAAAAAGTGTTCAATAAAAGAGCCGAGTTTGGCAGTGCCAAAACATGTCACAAAGGAAAAACAAAGTTGTCCGTGATTTGGCAGGAACAAAACTTGGCCACAGAGTAATTCATCATTTGGCACTGCGAAATAGTGGCCGATTCTTCGTCCCTATTTTGGCAGCTAAAAAAAGACTAATATCGGAATTTCCTTCTCCCAAGTTCGCATACTCGAAATCTTGGCAAAATGAAGTTTTTGGCTGAGGAACAACATTTTGAGTATTTTGGCGAAAATTATTCCCAGCATCGTCTTATATATTTAGTTCCGATATATTTAATTGACTTTTTGCTACTTCCATTTCGTTGAATAGTAAAAAGTTTTTTCCGTAAGACGCGATTTTGAATTTTTTTTTACTACTTTTTCCACCACAGAACAGTTTGTTGTCACTTTCTATGACATGGGAAGTAGGTATAAAAAAGGGGAAAAAGTTGGGATGGTTTTTTCTTGATCGTCAAGTCAAGACCAATACAGGGGAAGGTTGGTAAGTTGACTCGGCGGTTTTGCCTCAAAATTTTTTACGAAGACTTTTATTCGGGTAATCTTTGGATGTTGTTCTGCAAGTTTGTTTTTCAGTATTAACTTATGAACTCCCGTCACTCACTGCCTTCGTGCTCTTCTTGTTCTTTGCAATGTTTAACTTAGACCAACCTTCTCTTTCTAACTCCTATTTTTCTAAGTAAATACATATGTATTTATGTTAATACTCATAAAAAACACGAAGCTTTCTTGATACACGGTCATTTATTCAGGTTAAGAAAAATGGTCATTTTTTTCAGAATGAGGACGAGGAGGGTTCCGATTTGAGGTCTCACTTAAGGAAAACATTGCAGCTGTGCCGAGCCGAATAAAACTACATATAGCAAGAATGAGTGAATTTCACGGATGCTTTGCAATGGGAACGAGTATTTGAGTTGTTTTGATAAAAATATTGGTAAATCAACTACAGTGAGGATTTATCTTACTATCAGTAGACTAGAGACTGGAGAAGCGGTTTTATGGAAAAGTTCGAGACCTGGGAATGGATGACTTCTAGCCTGGCCTAGTCAATCTTCTAGCGCCGAGTAAAAAAAGAAAAGTTTTTCGGGGAAAATAATTAAAGTCCACCAAATGAAATGATGACGTCCACCAAATAAAATGATGACGTCCACCAAATAAAATGATGACGTCCACCAAATAAAATAATGACGTCCACCAAATAAAATGATGACGTCCACCAAATAAAATAATGACGTCCACCAAATAAAATGATGACGTCCACCAAATAAAATAATGACGTCCACCAAATAAAATGCTCACGTCCACCAAATATTGTGGAGACGTCCACCAAATTTGGTCAACAAAATAAACTTTTTTCTTTAAATTTGTTTGTCTTTTTAAATGATTTTTTTGAAGTCTCGTTTCGGTTTTTCGGCCGGGTTATACCTGAAATTCTCAGATGTGTATCAGGTTCATTTCCCAAACACATTGTTTACGAAAGTTTACCGTTTGGTGTCAGATGTCAAAATGACGTGGTGAGTTTTCGGGAGTGAATTGTAATAGGAGTGATTTTTTTCGTTAGTGAAGCTTTCTCAAAAAAAATTCGAAGTTTTTTTCGACATCTTCCGGAAAATGCCGAAAAAACCGGAAAAAAAACTAGAAATGTCGCAAAAAGTTTTTTCGACATCTTTCGTGAAATTTCGAAAAAACCGGAAAACCCTTTGAAAAATAAATCGAAAAAATGTGCAATTTTGGTCAGGAATGAATTGTTGTGATACCGTAATGATGACTTGCTGTAGAAGAGTCGCAGATCAGGAAGAAAAAGTTTGGTGGACGTCTCAACAAAAAATTTTTTTATTGGTTTTAGTGGACGTCGGCAATTTATTTGGTGGAGGTCAGCATTTTATTTGGTGGAGGTCAGCATTTTATTTGGTGGAGGTCAGCATTTTATTTGGTGGAGGTCAGCATTTTATTTGGTGGACGTTTCGATTTAGTTGCTGGACGTCTTATTCACGTCTTTTTTTCTCGTTTTTTGATTAAATTGTTGATGGAAAGTCACTACTCAAACAAACTTATTTAAAAATTTTTTAACCTGTGGTGGAAAATTTTCAGTGAAGCTAAACGAGTTTCACTTCATTCGAGACAAAAAAAACAAGAAATTTTCTGGCATGAATTCGCTCCTGGGAGAGGTTTAAATATTGAAGTACATAGTTTTCCGTTTGTCCGATAGAACTGCTTCTTTTAAAAAAAATTTAATTGAGTATAGAAAACAAATTTCTAAAAGTTTCAGATGTAAATTCTCCAATGAAGCTGAATGAATCTTACTTGAAAAGCAAACAAACAAAAAATTCATCAAAAAGTGCAGTCAAGGTTTCTTCGATGGGGGTTTTTCATTGATAACCCAACGAATTCGGACCAACACATTTGTGTTGAAAGTATGTTGTATATATACCAACCCAAGGTTTATTGACTTATACGTGACGGGTTTACGCAATGCACTATAAAGACTACACTGATTGACGAGTAACCAGAGAACAAATTTTCCAGTCCGTAGCAACATGAGAAATGTTTAACTAAGGATCTGCTCTCGGCATTGATTCATTGACATTCCAAACAGTTTAATAGTAACATGGTTTTCGGGATTAGGGTGTGGAAAGTTTAGAAAGGCTCTATTGTTTTTCTGCAAGCACTTTAGTGTTACTGACAAAATACTGTTCATTGACGATGACGATTCATCAAAAAAGCACTTTCTTTACACATCTTCAACGGCAGCCCGGATTGGACCACACGGTGGTATGTCTCCGTTGGCACATCCACTTCTAACGGGAATAACTTAACAGAAAGAATCTCATGGCCCTTTACTTGCGTCAGATATCTAATGAAGGAGTCAAATGAGCAAAATTTTTTTCGTTCTGCTGACGAAACTTGTAAAATATTATTTTTAGTCAACTTGTGAAATATCAGGATTTTAGTCAATTTTTCGAAAAGAAATTCCTTATTCGAAAGCTGAACAAGTTACACATTGAAGAAGGTTCTGAAACCTGAATTGAACGATTCAACTATTGATTGATCAGAAGGTTGCTAGAAAATAGATAACACATACATATAATGGTTCTTGAACTTTAAACACACTGCGTGACTTCAGTGTTTAATTGAGAAACTTTATTTATGCCAAACTCATTTTCGCTCCAAAAAATGCTTATTCTCTCATTATACAAAAATGTGAAACTGCAAATTTCAGTAAACAAAATATATTTCGTCGCAATTTACCAAGAGCTTAAAACTGGAGATTTTTTTTTTAAAGAAACGAACATGAAAGCTTAAATTAGTTCTAATAAGGAAAAGTGCGGTAAAATTTGTGACGATGGGAGTATGACTATCCTTCTCGCAGCATATCGATAGTAACTGCAATAAAGCAAACGCTCTCTCTACCCGCTGAATTGGGTTGCCCAACCAAAAAATAAAACTTCTTTTAAGCTTCTTTCAATTTTTTTCCACAGAAACCGCTAAGATGAATCCATGTTTTTTATACAAGCTATGCACATACTCTTTATTTTCTTGTAAATATACTTTTTATCAGACTTGATAGTTTATCTACTCCGACTAGGTGGAAAACTGCACTTTTATTTTAGAACTTTTCTCTTTTATCAACCAGCTGTGTTTGAAGAGTGCCTAGATCTTCATTGAAATTCTAAAATTGTGGACTGAATCTCAATTCTATAAGAAACACCTCTATTATTCCTACTCGTGGCATATTAAATCGGCCGCTTCTTTTCGAATAGAAATCATGCTTAATAACGGCTACTTTTTTCGCAATGAAATATGTAGTTGTTTTTTTGGGATTTTCTGACTTTCTGTGTTGTTTTCAATTAGAGAAAAAAACACATCTCTTCATTCTCTTCATTTAAGTACTGAATGTTTCACAGAAAACCAATTTTTGAGAGAGCTGTGTACAATGTATCAGTACGAGAAAAAGGGTGCACACTAGACTAGACACTCATTCATTCCATGTACTTCTTCCTCCGAATGGCTGTCTCTAATGCTTCTTCAGTTCGTAACTGGGAACAATGCCAGAAGTCTCCGCCCTTTCCTTCTTCTCCGCCTCTATCTCGTCCAAGTAAGTCTTCAGGTACCAAGACTCCTGCCACCATAGATGATATTCTTTTTGGGTTTACCTCAGTTCAAATACGATGTACTTTTCTGGTTCTAACCTTAACACCTGTCCAAACCAAAATTTACATAATCAATAAACCCTTCAATCTTCACTTTTTTTCAACTGTCTCGTAATTCAATCTGAATATGAAAAAAAGCTTTACAAATGTAATAACTTACAAGCTCAAAGATTTGGTCAATCGTACTTATGCATATTTTTATTCTGTTTATTTGATGACCTCAGTGGTTCAAACATTCCATTAAGTAATTGGAAAATTTTCACAAACAGTCATGATTAATTAATATAAATGGATCTCATGACTGTAACCCCGAGTGGAACAACTAGTTTCTGTTTTTCTTTTCTTTTTTTTATAACTGTAAAAGAATGAAACAAATCCGATGAAAGATTCATTCATAGTCTCAGCCCATCGTTGCTTAAACGATTAAAAAAGATCAAAAACCGTAACCCCGAGTGTATCAACTAGTTTCTGACTTCTTCCCACTTGGTCCACTTGTCCTTGGGCAGCCTCTCCCCGTGAAGTGCTAGAGTGTGGGCCGTTGAGAGTCTTTGCTTGCGAGCATCAAACAGCCACGGCTCCTGAAACATTGTTATGATCCGAGTGTTTCAATTAGAATGAAAGAGCGGTCACACACCAGAGAGAGAGAGAGAGAGAGTAAGAAAGAAAGAAAGAATAAAAAAAGAGAGAAAGAGAGAGAGTGGGCTAGAGGAGGGTCGAGAGCTTCGACTAATTTCTCCAGTGTCTCGCGGAGGAAGAATACCCGCTGGGCAAGACAACAACAACAACACACCAATCTGGTTTTTTAACCCGCCGCAGTGCTCGGTGAATCTATGCGCAAATCTATGCACTATCCAAGAAAGCTAGTGATAAGAATGCTAGGATCTTCTGCAACATCTCTTTCAGATCAGACACTTTCGCGCTCTCTGAAATGCCTCCTTTTTCCTCATCATTAGTCATCTTTTTCTTTCTGCGGGTTCTCAGAAACAGCCCGTCACACAAATGCCTCCAGGGGTTTTTTAGTGTGAAAGAAAAAGGGACAGACGCCCGCAAAAGGCGGGAAACTTTTTTGCACATAAGGGTCCCCCTTACGATTTTTCAAACAGAAACCCGCCGAAAAAAAAAATTCACATAAGGGTCCCCCCTTATGATTTGGAAAACAGAGCCCACCGACAGAAGATCTGTTATGACTATTTAACCCCTGAATGCCTCTAGTTCTTATTCTCTTGCTCTCATCTTATTAAAAATGTTATTCTGTGAGTAAAAACTAGTTTTGTTGATACTTCCAGATCTCGAATGCTCTTCCAGAGATTATTCCTCTTGAAACGATAAGCTTGACATAACCAACTTTAAGATTGAGTCGTCGAAGAGCTTCTGTTACTTCGGGCGCTGGCTCGAAGTAGGTGTCATGGAACTGCAGACCTGAAAGATTACTCATGGATGAGCACGATCCTGGTTTTCATAATTCTGGGAACCGATCAATATGTGGCGGTCCAAATGGGTGTATGTACGTATCCGCCACTCAACCAGAACAATTGAACTCGAGAATTTCCTCTCGGTGATAGTCGTTGCTATCTCTTCCCGGCTGTTTCTTCCCACCCGCAGATAGAGCGTGTATATTATTGATAGGACTAATGGTCAGAAAACGGCCGGACTTTGAGAAAGCGCGAGAGTGTGTCATGTAAAAGAGAGGATGCAGACAATCAGAGCATTTTTTCCACTAGATTTCTTGAATAGCGTATATATTTGCGTACAGGTGCGGGTGCGTACAGAGAACTTGCAGTGCGGGTTCGAGAAACACACTGATCTCTTCTGCTCCAGCTTCAAGTAACATTCTCTTTTTAGTGACCTTTTTTCCGACCTATCGAGAAATTGAAACATTTTACCTATGCATGTACGTATCCGCCGCATATCAGACCAAAAAATTTGTCGACTTCCTCTCTCCCAGCCCCCCCCCTCTTCTCTGGTCGCAAAGGGTCCCCCGGTCATCCGCCCGAGAAAAAATATTTCAACACATCCTGGTGAGGTATGGGGATGAGAAAGGAAAATGAGAGATACTCCCTCTCTCCTCTCTCTTCATTGGTAAGCGTTTTTAAGTGAAAAAGTGCCCAGAATTGAAGCGAATAAAATTGGTTCTATAGCACCCTATATATGCAAGTGTGCTCTCTCGAATGTCAGACGTATGACCCACTGAACCTCTGGTAGGGGGGTCCCTAAAGTGCAAAAGTACCGAGAACTCTTCGATATGTTTCTAATTTTGAAGTTTACCGTATTCGCGACCGCCCCATAAATAGTTCCACGCGACGTAACGCATCCAGTTCACAGCTGGATCTGTGAAAAAAGAAAACATCATTCGATAATAGGGAAATAATACAATAATTTTCTTCATGTTCTTCATAAACAACAGTTTTTACTCGAGAAACTTTTTGACCTCACAAAATTGACTTCATATCAGGCGATATTCATAATATCACAAGTGCCGAGGTTTTTTTGTTATCGTTCATTCTCTCTTTCGCAGTGAGGTGAATTTGATGAACATGAAGTAATGCATATATTCGACTGAAAAACTGAAGGATTAAGGAATAAATTGATGATTCCGGGAATCAGTTACATCACAAATGAACTTAGCTAAGAAAAAATGACGAATAAAAACTTACTGTTGTACTTGAAGACGACGTTCTTTACTGCAGAACTGCCCGCCATGGTCTATGAATGAAAACTTTTAACAAATTCGATTTGGAAGCACATATTAACTCGGTTATTGTTTACTTGGGGAGGGGGCGCTTCACTTGGGAGGGGGGGGGGGCTTTTTAAAAAGAAAATTTTAAAAGAGTATTTTTACATTAAAGACGCTTGAGCTTAGAAAAATTTTATGCTAACGAGGCCGTACGGCTTAGGCGAACGAGACTGTATTAAAAAGCCACTCTCATCTGACACAATTGAACCTCTGGTAGATGGCGGCCCCCCCGTGTCTCTAAAGTGAAACAGTTCCCAATTTTTTTGGATAAAGTCTCGTTAGCCTAAGACGTACGGTGGCAATAATGAAGATCTTCAAAACACATTAGGTATTCCGGTTCGGGTTCAAAATCCGAACCGGAATACTTTCTCATCCGCAACGAGACTTACTAAATACACCGAAAAACCACAAGCGAGCATTTCGGTGTTTGAAGTGTGTTTTCGTAAAACTAAAAGAATACCGTAACAGAACCCCACTATTACCAATTGAAGTTTTTGTACATAGTAAAATTTTTTTTAAAAAACTTCAAATCATGTTCAGTTCACTCATCTTGTTCATTTCAATTTTAAGGCTGTTTAAGTTCGAGCCCTATCGAACCAAGTTCGAGCCCTATCGAACCAAGTTCGAGCCCTATCGAACCAAGCGTTTCACTTCCAGTTAATTGTTTGATTTATTTCGCTATAGTCATTAATTCTTTTTCTGCTTCTTTAGCGAAGAAACGCGATCTTTTCTCGATATAGTTGAGACGTTACGTTTAAGTAACGGTATCGTAGGCGTGAATTTTTTTGAGATTCGTGTGTGATATGGTTGTCCGCTTACATAGTTCTTGTCATTCTAATTATCGAAAAAAAAATGTTACTGTGTGTCGCGCGTACCAGTCGGATCTGTAATACAAAAATTGGTTTTGCTTTTATAATCATCCGTATTCAGCATCTTCGCTGTAAAAAAAAGTAAATCTTCGAATGCAGTGATTATGCGACGACTTGTTTCATAATACTAAAACTTGAGCCGATATTTCACTCAAAAGTTGGCAGTATTGTCTTCTTCAATGAATTGTGTCGAACGGCCTTTTGGTAAGTAAAGCCGTACTGAATAACCGGCTCAGTTGTCTTCAGCGATGTCGGATGACGAATCTCTGTCAGCAGAGACCGCCAGTCTCGGTCTCAATGCTAATGGAAAGAAGCTCACTCGCAAAGAGCTGAAAGAGGCGCAAAAAAGGGCCAAGTATGAGAAAGAAGTTCGCGCGATGGGAGGGAAAGTCGAAGGAGACCCTGATCCCAATGAACTCCGGGAAGAACGTTAGTTGCTCGTGCAGTCAGGATCAGGGGTTAAATGGAGCCGCCCAATTCGGGTTTACATGTATCCGCCGCTCAAATTTTGGAGGAAAAAAGAATAGGGGAAGAATGAAAGGGGTAAGAAAAGAGAGGGAGTTTTTTGTCGATAGTGTGTGTATATGTATCCGCCGACGGGAACGATCTGGTCATTATTTAACCCCTGGTCCGCCGACGGGAACGATCTGGTCATTATTTAACCCCTGGTCCGCCGACGGGAACGATCTGGTCATTATTTAACCCCTGGTCCGCCGACGGGAACGATCTGGTCATTATTTAACCCCTGGTCCGCCGACGGGAACGATCTGGTCATTATTTAACCCCTGGTCCGCCGACGGGAACGATCTGGTCATTATTTAACCCCTGGTCCGCCGACGGGAACGATCTGGTCATTATTTAACCCCTGGTCCGCCGACGGGAACGATCTGGTCATTATTTAACCCCTGGTCCGCCGACGGGAACGATCTGGTCATTATTTAACCCCTGGTCAGGATCAGGTTGTTTCTTCCCAAATGCAGAAAGAGCGCGTAAATCGTGATGACTAAGATGAGGGAACCGCAGGCCCCAAAGAGCCCAAGAGCGTGTCACGTTAAAAAAGGATGCAGACGAACGTAATTTTTCTATTATAGTTTCCTTGGAGAGAGCATAGATTTGCGCATGGATTTTACCCGAGTTGTGGGTTCTAGAATCACTGGATAGGAGACATCCCAAAGGACTCCCCCCCCGACAGGACCTATGGGCAAGAAAGAGGAGACAGGTCGAAGGTCCTAGATAGTTTAATGCGGAACACATAAATTTAGGTTCAACCGGTCTTATGGCGTTTGCCAACTTAATAAATAAAGTTTTGAACATATATTTAACTCATTTTTCGTACCCAGGCCGTTTCTTACGCAGGAAAAGCGCGTATATCAAGATCACTATTCACCAGAGTGTTTCTTACCACCCGCATAATTTTTCTCGAGCGCATAGATTCCCAGAATTTAAAAGAGTTTTGAATTTTTTCTTCAAAGATTTTGAATTTCCTAAGTGAAAAACGAACATTTATTTCTTGAGTGCATAGACTTGAATGTTTTTTGCGGATTTTTTTGAAGAGTGCATAGACTTTCTTCACCCGCAGTGCGGGTGAAAGAAACACCCTGATAATCACAAGCAGGTGTTGAATGAGACCGGTCTAAGGCATGTTTGTACGCGCCGAGCGAGTTGAATAAAGAGTGGGGAAAGCAGAAAGAGTAGAAAGAGAAGTAGAGGAAATGTAAAAGCAGAAAAGATTGTAGATCATTCTCGGCGCAAATATGTATGTGCCAACATAGCTGGTCCGTTAACCATTTAACCCCTGATCACAAGGAGAATGGAGTTCTTTGAGAGAGCCCGAGAGTATGTAATGTAAAAGATAGGATACAGACGAACATGGCATTTGCATAACTATCTCCTCGGAGAGCGCATAGATTTGCGCATAGATTTTGCCCGCAGTGCCCGCAGTGCCCCCCCCAGCGCATTTTGGTCCTACCAGCGAATAATTCGCTTTATTTTATCAAATTTTTTTGAATTAAAATATTTTACCCCGATTCATGTTTAGAGATGGGCGGAGGAATCGGTTCCGGAGCTGAATTGGGCGGCCAGTTCACAGTCTCACAGCAGTACAAAACGACCACCAAGTTAGCACAAGAAGAGAATGTGCTTGATATAAAGGTTACAATTATCGATTTTTTTATCGAGTTACATTTATCGATTATTTTTATTGAATAATAAATAGACTAATGGAACGTTAGAATTCAACTTTTCACTTTGTTGTTGTTGTTGCCGGCAAGCAGCTCGCTTCGAAGACTTTTGGTTATGAACACTCTCTTTAATGAGAGAGGTTCTCGTGTTCTTCGGACGAGAAGCGTCCGGAGAAGGGTTTTGATGTCCTTTGCAGTCCTGAGACTGTCATGCTGCACCTTGTGAAGGCGGACATCGTTGTAGCAACCTGTTCATGCTATAGGCCTTGTGAGTGGGTGGTCAACCCGGCCTAGCATCGTTTTGGGTGGGAGTAGAGACGTCTCGCCTGTCGTTGACCGGAGATAGGCAAGAGGCTATTTGACTGGCGCCTCGACTCGCCATTGATGAGTATAGCGGAGTATCGGCTGATGTTTTGTCCGGTGGCTTGCCCAGGCCGGTCCGGCATCGCCCTCCTTTGAAGAGCTATACTACCCAGTTTTGGTCCGCGGCGGGATTTCTCCCGCTACCTCCCAGCACGAATTCTTCGTAGGGAGGCGTCCCTCTATCCGCCACCTGAGGTCGCGCTCGATTCTGGACTGGATGATCCGGCTCCATCCGTGACAGGCTCTTAAGGCTGTAGAGTCACGAATGGCCACTGTTGCCAGTGTATTTCGAGAACTTTTCACTTTCTCAACCAGGGGAAAGTTTTTTTAAGATTTGGGGCAAGGGGCGGGGGGGGGGGTTTTCGTACCCTTTGGTGACCTATGCGCGCCAACATAGTTGGTCCGGTAACCATTTAACCCCTGATTGAGAAACTTTTTACTTTCTCAACCAGGGGTTAAATGGTTACCGGACCAACTATGTTGGTGCACATAGGTCACCAAAGGGTACGAAAAACCCCCCGGCCCCTTGCCCCAAATGTTAAAAAAACCAGTCCATTTGTCATTAAATCCAATTTAAAGAGAAAAACGGTCAAAAACTTGCTAAAGAAATTCCTTCCAATAACGCTTCACTACAAACTGATTTTTTTTTCATTAATTACCTTGAAATGTAAATCTTCGAAACTATAATAAGGAATCAATTTCATATGAAAAAACCCATAGAAAAAACCTTTTTACCGCTCGGCCCTCCGCCCACGAAAACTTTTTGACAAATTTGGGTAACCAATGTTGGCGCATACATGTTACCGTACCAGCTATGTTGGCGCATACATATTACCTTACCAGCTATCTTGGCGCATACATGTTAGCGCCGAAATTGATCTACATTCTCTTCTTCTTCCGTTCTGTTTCACTTTCTCTTTTCATTCTTTTTGCCTTTCCCCATTCCCTTTTCCACTCGCTCTGCGCGTACAAACATGTATTAGACCGGTATTATTTAACGCCTGTTCTCAACGTAGTTTATGTTAAGTGTTCTCGTTAAACGCTCCAATGTCTCACCACGAATTGCCGTGAAAATGAAAATGGACTAATTTATGTTGGACGTGAATATAAAAAATACAGTAGTCCATTTTTATTCTCACGGCGATTCGTGGTGAGACATAGAAGCGTTCAACGAGAACACTTAGCAGAAATTACGTTGGAAAAAATGAAAAGTTGAATTCTAACGCTCCATAAATCTGACAAAATATTTATTTTCTTAAGCGAATGACCTACCGACTCGACCTTAACAGCATTTTTCTTGAATTTTAATACTTTGTTTCAAGGTGGAAAATTTGTACGGTTTTTTATTCTTCATGTAAAAAAATTTTCATTGGTATAAATCGGCGCAAGTGGTTTTTTCTAAATTATAGCTCACCAGCACTTGTAAATTTTTTTTTAAATAACCGTTCATACGAGTGGGGGCTTAGAGTAATGAAACTCGTTTATACGAGGGGGGGCTTAGAGTAATGAAACTTGTTTATACGAGTGGGGGCATATAGTAATGAAACTCTATTCTTTCTGCCCTTCAACTCTCGCTTTCTACTCATTATTTTTCTTCCGTTTTCTACTCATTTTCCGCCTTCCGCTCAGTTTTAAAATTTTTTTTGGCAAGTGCTCGTCAGCTCTGTCCTAAATTAAGATTGAACCTAAATTAAGATTGAACCTAAATTAAGATTGAACCTAAATTAAGATTGAACCTAAATTAAGATTGAACCTAAATTAAGATTGAACCTAAATTAAGATTGAACCTAAATTAAGATTGAACCTAAATTAAGATTGAACCTAAATTAAGATTGAACCTAAATTAAGATTGAACCTAAATTAAGATTGAACCTAAATTAAGATTGAACCTAAATTAAGATTGAACCTAAATTAAGATTGAACCTAAATTAAGATTGAACCTAAATTAAGATTGAACCTAAATTAAGATTGAACCTAAATTAAGATTGAACCTAAATTAAGATTGAACCTAAATTAAGATTGAACCTAAATTAAGATTGAACCTAAATTAAGATTGAACCTAAATTAAGATTGAACCTAAATTAAGATTGAACCTAAATTAAGATTGAACCTATTAAACCTGATCGCTCGGCCTATTGAAAATTTCAGAACTAATTGACCAATGAGGCATGTATTGTGGACCCTTCAAAACCTTATAATGATCCAGTTCAGCAGCTGTACATCTCCTTCGAATTTCGTTTTTAGATAGAGAACTTCGACATATCAGCACAAGGAAAACTGCTCTTCAACAAAGCAGAGCTGGTAATTTCTCACGGCAGACGCTATGGATTAGTCGGGCCTAATGGGTTAATGGTTTTTTCTCTTTCAAAAATGGGGTTTTCTGGTTTGAAAAAAAATTTACCATATAATTATACTGGTTTTCTGGTTTGAAAAAAACCGTTATATTGGAAATTTAGTTCTAAAAGCGTAGAAGAAATGCAGATTTTTCTGGTTCAAGTGATAAAATTTAAAAAAAAAAAGGTTTGAGATAACGAAAGTGATAATTTAGTAGGTTCACATCTCTTTTACATAATTTGGTAGGTTAACAACTCTTTCACATAACTTGGTAGGTTCACACCTCTTTCATATAATTTGGTAGGTTCGCATCTCACGTAATTTGGTAGGTTCACATCTCACATAATTTGGTAGGTTCACATCTCACATAATTTGGTAGGTTCACATCTCACATAATTTGGTAGGTTCACATCTCACATAATTTGGTAGGTTCACATCTCGTGAGCATCATTTCCTCACTTTGATTTGTCATAAATTGGGAATGCAGCAGGTGTTGAATGAAACTGCTCTAAAGGCTGTTTGAACGCGCCGAGCGAAATGGAAATGGGATGTGGAAAGGCAAAAAGAGTGAAAAGAGAAGCAGAGGGAAAGTATATTATAACGAAAAGAGAAGAGAATGTAGATCATTCTCGGCGCGAACATGTATGCGCCAACATAGCTCGTCCGGTAACTATTTAATCTCTGGAATGGATTACGGTGTTTTTTTAATTTTATTTTGTTACCTCCTTTTTGGAAAGTAAACATATTTGTTTAGTGAAGCAGATGCAGAAGTAGCAATAAAAAAAACCGTAATCCATTTGTATTTACAGCCTTCCGTGGTCAGACAAAAAACTACAAAAATATCACTTTATCTTCTACCAGAAAAAAATTATTTTAAAGCTCTAAGAGTCTTTGATAACGGTAATGACCTTGGTTCATTTATACGGAGTGAGTGAGGCTGGCCTGATATAAATTAGGCGAGATCAGGGGTTAAATGGTTAGCGGATCAGCTATATCGGCGCATACATGTTAGCGCCAAAAATGATCTACATTCTCTTTTCCTTCCGTTCTATTCTGCTTTTCCTCTACTTCTCTTTCCACTCTTTTTGCCGTTCCTCTACCTTTTTCAACTCGCTCGGCGCATGCAAACAAGCCTTATCCCGGTCTCATATAACGCCTGGGCGAGATTCATCGTCTAATTCCAGTTCGTAACCAAAAATGCTTGTAGAATGGGAAAGACCACGCTGTTGAAGCACATCGGTGCCCGTAAACTCGCTATACCCGCGAATATCGACCTTCTCTACTGTGAACAAGGTATTGTTTGTTGAGAAAAGCTATAGATCAGTATCTTGTTGTATGGGCTTTAAAATGTGCATCATCATGTGTGCGTGTGTAGCTCAGTGGGGAGAGCATTCGCCCGGAATGCGAAAGGTCACGGGTTCGGTTCCCGTCACACCACACGTTTTTTGCACAAGTTTCTGCGAACAATCCGCTCCTCTGCTCGGTATAAAAATCCGTTGCTTGAGATCAATTAGGAGTAAGGTATACTCTTATTTACAATCTTACCATTAATATCAACTTTTGAAGAAGAGGATGCAGCTATTACGAATAGAGAATCGAGTTTGGCCAGAAATTTTTTGGTTTTGTAGGTGCCAAGGAATGAGCTTGTGAGCACTCATCATCTCATTCTTCCGGTTATGGCGAGGATTCAATCAAAAATTTCATTACCTGTTCATTTGTAGTATTGTAAATAAATATACAATGCATAAAACTCACCTTCCGGGCCTGAAATGAGAGTATACCCCACTCCTCGTTGATCTCAAGCAACGGATTTTGAAACCGAGCAGAGCAGCGGATTGCTCGTAGAAACTTGTGCAAAAATTGAGTGGTGTGACGAGAACCGAACCGGTGACCTTTCGCATTCCGGGCGAATACTCTTCCCACTGAGCTACACACGCACACATGATAATGCACATTTAAGGCCCATACAACAGTATTCATTAATCGTTGCATGTATAAATTCATTGAAGAAATTGCGGTGGATAACACATCAGCGATCGAAACAGTTTTGAGGTCGGATAAGAAGCGGCTTGCTTTGTTGGAAGAACAGGTTCCTAGTTTCTTGCCAGGTTTTATTGAGGAAAATGATTCTAATGTCATAAAGTAGTACATAAGTTGTTGTTTGAGCTTCTAGTTTTTGGACATGATCTGTAATTAAAGGATGAATGCAAAAGACATGAAATACATGTTTTCTCCTTATTTGTGTTCTTCATCAATAATGGGCTATTCTCAATCAATATCACTGATAAGCTAGGCCGATTTATCATAACTTTTTGGAATTTGAGGAACAATTGACCAAGAGATTGGAGGAAGATGCGTCAACGGAAATAACCAACAGAATTAAAGAGGTATCGATTGATTTGTTAATGTTTTAGATTTTTTAATGTTCTGTGTCTCTTATCGATTTTCTTATCGAGTAGATATCTTTGCTTGATGATCTACTTTAGTTAATTTCTCTCGACCTCAAGTTCACGTGGATTGCAGCATGCATATCGGACTTAGAAGAGGAGTGTCTCGAAAGAAAACAAAAACTTCATAGTAGTTCTTGAAATTAATAACGTACGTGGGTATTCAGCCCTCTTCCTCGATAAAAAAGTAACCCGTTCATTCAGGGAGAATCGTTGTTATTCTCGCAATAATCGCACAACCAAAGTAAATGGCCAGGAAAACTCATCACTGGTTACGGTAACCCATAAGGTACATAATGACAGAAATACGGTATATGAGAACCTCGTTGCTCGCTTAGGTCTCTGAAGAATTGCGAGACATTGGAGCGGATAAAGCGGAACCTCGTGCTCGGAGAATCCTCGCTGGTTTGGGATTTTCCAAAGAAATGCAGGTTGAGAATGAGTTTATTAGGCATGGAAAATGCGTTGTAAGGTATAAGGAAGGGGGTCTTCCATGTGAGGGGAAACATGAGGTCGAAGGAGTTGATAACATATGAAGTCGAAGCGGTCCACGTTGATTAGGGAAAGAACTTGCGAGTGATCGGTGAAGGCATCGGCCCCAATGGACCTCCAAATATACTATCCCAAAGGAAAGAAACCCTTCAAAAGGGCCTACACGAGCATTGAGCTCGTGGACCCCCTTTCAACGTCAAAGGAACCGCACGGGCAACAATCATCATCATCAGTGATCGGTCGGTCCTACTCCTGTGGTAGCATTGTGTGGCAGGGCGTTGAGGGACTAGGACGATACAGCTTCAAGGTGTCCAATTCCTCGTTGAAGCCGGATTGCATCTTGTACACTAGACGAATTGAAAAGAGCAGAGAGCGTATGGAAAGTCGACCACTCCAGACATGGCAAACAAGATGGAATGACAAACAAAATGGACACAGTTCACGAACATGTATCAGGGTTCTCGAGAGGGGAGAGTAACAGCAGGTTTTTAGAAAGGGGACATATTAGGGTTCTGAAAAGGGGTGGGGGTCATAGCAGAGTTATAGAAAGGCGGTTTCTCACCTGGTTTTTCGGGATTTTTCAAGCTCGACTTTAGAATGTTACATTTTCTCTTAAAAAATACAGTTTTCAGCACTATTTTCCAAGCCGTGGGGGTAGTTGAACTTTTCTTCCTGGGTTCTGTTCTGCTTCTTCCAGGTTTCAGGCTCTTATAACCATAAGCGTTCAACTGGGACAAATCAGATTACTGTAGTTACCGTAATTATACTGAATTATTATTCTAAAATCTTATACTCAGTATCACAGCATAGTAATATGTTGAAGGAGATAGGAATAGAAGAAGTTCTCGTAAGGTACCCTTTTTCAAAGTAAGGTACCCTTTTTTCTCGTAAGGTACCCTTTTTCAAATTCCATTGTTAAAGGAGAAATCGTGCGATGCCTTCTCTGGAGGTTGGCGGATGCGGATATCTTTGGCCAGGGCCCTCTTTCTCGAACCAACTCTTCTCATGTTGGACGAACCAACCAACCACCTCGACTTGAATGCTGTCATCTGGCTTGATCAGTGGGTCTTCGTTGTAAGGGAGAAAGAGATGATAGAGAAATAAAGATGGTGTGAGAGAGAGAGAGAGAGAGAGAGAAAAGAGATGAAGAAAGAAAAAAAAATGATAAGAGAGAAAGTAGAGACAGAAATGAGTAGAGAAAAAGAGAGTGGGAAAAAGAAAGGTAGAGAGAGAGATATGAAGAGAGAAATATTAGAGAAAGAGAGAAAGGTACAGTAGAGAGAGAGAGAGAAAGAAAGTCAAATTAGAGACGGAAAGAGAGAAGCAGAGCAAGGAAGAAATAGGGCGAAAATTATATAGTAACTGAGAATCTAAAAGCTTAAGAATATGCTTACTGTTAGCCAAGCGGTTGTTGTTGTTGTTTGCCCATAGGTCCTGCCTGTCGAGGGGAGTCCTTTGGGATAGGTTGGTGAGGATCCTTTTGAGTCCGGAGAAATTTTCTCCGTCTACACTCGCACCGCAGTCGGCGATCCTCTTCGCGAGACCCATTCGTTAACCGGAGAAGGGCACTGGCGCCTCGACTCGCCATTACAAAGTATATGGGAGTATCGGTTGATGTTTTATCCGATGGCATGCCCAGGCCAGTCCGGCATCGCCCTCCTTTGACGAACTATACTATATAATTTTGGTCCGCGACGGGCAAGCCCGCTATCTCCAATGCAATTGTGCAGAGACATCCCTCTATCCGCCACCTGAGGACGCGCTCGATACCGGTGAGGACGAACCGGTCCCTTGCGATGGTGTGAACTTGTGGGCTGTAGTACCATCGAAGGCGAGCTAAGCGGTAAGAGGTTACGGCCGCGTAGCCGAAAGTTGCGCGTTCTACTACCTGATAATGATAATAAAAATCTTCCTCATCACGCTTGTTCCCGTCTCGTGGCAGGGTCGCGCTCCCCTGAGATGCGGGACAGACCTATATTGGTGGAACCAGAGGCTGTCTGCTAGATCACTGCTAGTGTGATTAGCAGCAGTGGGGAGAGTCAGATTGGTGCATGAGCACTACCGAAATTTCTTAATCCCCTAGATTTGGGTGGATCAGTCCGGGGTGGGAGTCGAACTCGGGACTCTTCGCACAATAGGCGAACACACTACCATTATGCCCCGCCCGAACGCGGGTTCTAATATCTGACCCGAAATAATGACAGCTTTCGATATTTACAATCATTCATAAGTCTTAGAGAGAATTGAATTGTATGTTCTAGTTTTAAGAATTGTTTTGGTTTCAATAGAACTTCTAGAATTTTATAGCAGCTTCCAATAGTCTCAGAATCACCATATATTGTAGGTAATCACCCTATATTGTAGGTAATCACCCTATATTGTAGGTAATCACCCTATATTGTAGGTAATCACCCTATATTGTAGGTAATCACCCTATATTGTAGGTAATCACCCTATATTGTAGGTAACAGTAATGAATTTCCCACGACTGTTGATCCGTTCACTTTCCTTGATTTTTGGACGTTTGGCCAAGGTTGTTAGTTAGTGTTGAATAAATAACCAGTTGAATGATTTTTGGAACCAATTGGTACCGAATTTTAAGATCCGGCTGCATCCTCTCTTTTGCATCACACGCTCTTGCGCTCTCTTAAAAGCCTACTTTTCACTCATGATTGATTAGTTGTTTTCTTTTTGTGAGTGGGGAGAAAAAGCTTGGATTTATCCCCGTTTGAAGTTACCTGCAATCATGGAAGAAGACGCTGCTGATAGTCTCTCACGACCAGGGCTTTCTGGACTCGGTATGCACCGATATTATTCATCTACAGGACCAGAAGCTCTTCTACTACAAGGGAAACTACTGTAAGACATATTTTCTACAGTAGGATACAAAAGTTACCACCTGTGTTGAGAACTATGAGAAATGAGTGTGCTCAAAGGGGTGGGGAAGCCTAGAATGATGAGAAGCTTTTTCTTCTCTGTGTTTTAACTCTCTAGCTCGCTTCTTGTTATTTCATAATCGTACGCCCAGAAAGTGGTATTTTCCAATTTTAGCAAATGCAAGTAATCTTGTTTCAGCTATGGTAGGGTTGGAAAAAATTAGGAAACACGAATCAAAGTTGGGCTTTGTCCAAAAGTTTCGGGACCCAGTTTGACGTTTTGTGTAAACTATTGAGACTCGGACTGATTTAATGAGACAGCTGAGCTTAGTTTGCGAATCGTAATGTTTCGAGGCTCACGAAGAGCCTCAAAAGTCCGATCTCCGTTGTGAGAGATTTCTATCAATTTGATTAGATTGGTATACCGATAGATTTCAAGAGTTCAGAGGAAAAAGTATATTCGAATGCTCGGAGATTTAGAGGAACGGTAGAAGTTGAAACCAGGGTGTTTCTCTCACCCGCAGTGCGGTAAAAAAATCTATGCGCTATCTAAAAAACTTGAGAACCTTTCGGATCTATGCGCTAGGAAAATTTTTTCTCGATTTTCACGTAGGAAAATTCCAAATTATTTAAAGATTCAACTGTCGAACTCTGAAATTTTGAAAATCTATGTGCTCAAGAAAAAAACCTATGCGCTGTGCGGGTGGTAAGAAACACCCTGGTTGAAACATTGAAATCTGCGCAGAAGGCTTTCTTACGGTTTCAGTTCTTTAAAACATAAAAATAAGGCAACTTTGGTCTCTTTAGTCAGAGCTTCCTCCTCCCAGGTACTTATCCGGGGTTTGAGTATCGTTATGAGGGTTTAAGGCAGTTTTCTGACAAACTCAAATGAGTTTTCGTGATGAGACCTGAATACTTTGAAATGTGGCTCATATTGCAGCTCTATTCAAGAGAATGTTCGAGCAGAAAGTGCGCGAGCATCTCAAGCAGTTTGACACGCAACAGAAACAACTCACCGCACTTAAAAAGGTGAGCGCATGGAAGAATGAGCGCTCCGTTGGAGGGATGCATCGAAAGCTCTGATGTTGTAGACAGGGGTTAAATAGTGACCGGATCGGTCCCGTCGGCGGATACATGTAAACACACTATTGACAAAAAACTCCCTCTCTTTTCTTACCCTTTTCCTTCATCCCCTCTTCTTTTTTCCTCCAAACTTTGAGCGGCGGATACATGTAAACCCAAATTGGGCGGCTCCATTTAACCCCTGGTTGTAGACAAAAGAGAGAACGCACGATTGAAGAAGGAAAAATAACTTGATTAAAGTGGTCTTTGTCGTTTTTGAAGAAAAAAATTGCATTTGCTAATAATGTCATCGAGACAGGGATATTATGAGCCGTTCCAAATGGGTGTATGTACGTATCCGCCACTCAACCCGGAAAAAATTGAACTCGAGATTTTTCTCTCGTTGATAGTCGTTGCTATCTCTTCTGCTCCAGCTTCCAGTAACATTCTTTTTGAGTGACACTTTTTCGACCTATCAAGAATCAAGACATCTTACATATGCATGTAAGTATCCGCCGCATAGGAGAAATGATAGAATGCCGTACAAATAGAAAATAAGTATCACTTGCTTTTCCTGAGGAGCGCATAGATTTGCTGATTTCACCGTAGAGCTTATTTAAGAAGCGCATAGATTTGCTGATTTCACCGTAGAGCTTATTTAAGAAGCGCATAGATTTGCTGATTTCACCGTAGAGCTTATTTAAGAAGCGCATAGATGTGCTCATTGAACCGTAGAGCTTATTTAAGGAACGAAACACTCTTCATGAATTAAAACAAAGGCGAGTCAAGCACGCACATATTGTGTGTCTAAAGAGGACACAGAGGCCCGCTATCAACGATTTTGTTTGACGAAGACCCGTCTGTAGCAAAATAAGTCAGTTTTGTCGAGCAAGAGTTTCTAATAGAGGAGTTTTTTTTTACTTTATAAATAAGGAACAATGTCCCGGCAATAATTGAAACAAATGGGTGCTGACAGATGGTCGGATAAAAGCATTTGACCCTGGTCATGTGTATTGATGATGATTATTTTCTGGACAGGGCGGCAAAAGCAGTAAACAAGCGGAGGAAGAGCTGAAGAACAGAGCAACCCAGAAGCAGAACAAGCAGCAGAAGACTGGGAAGAAGGGCGCCATGGCAGGGATGGGAGAGGAAGGCCAGTGGATTACGGTGTTCAATAACAGTAGATATGTAGGGTAGAGGATGTTGGTGCGTTCTACAAATACTAACGAGTGGTCTTAGTGAGGATGTTTCTCTCACCAGCTTTAAGGCTGAGAGCTTTGGGTTTTCGAGAACAGATGAGATATAGTAGAAGTATTCGACTTATGATTGTGCCATGTCTCTCCATGGTACGGAAAACCATAGGTAAGTGTTGTCTTTAAGCGATGGATTCTACAATAATTGCTAGCTCTTTCTTCGTGCTCTTCACCTTTGACTTACTTCTCATTATTCCAGACTCTCCCGCTCAAAGAGCGGACGATCTTTCTGTTGGTTCTCAAAAGTTCCACTAGACCTTTGGTGAACTGTGAACTTGAGAACCAGTGATCAAGTGAGCACTTTCTCTGCCTCAAGTGAGCACTTTCTCTGCCTCAAGTGAGCACTTTCTCTGCCTCAAGTAAGCACTTTCGCTGCCTCTGAGTACTTTCTCTGCCTCAAGTCAGCACTTTCTCTGCCTCAAGTGAGCACTTTCTCCTCATTAAGTTAGCAATCTCTCTGCAACAATCGCTTAAACGAAGATTGATATTTGCAGACGAGTCTCCGTCGGCGGAATTGCTGCAGAGGATCAAGGAGTACAACGTGAAGTTCTCATTCCCGGAGCCAACCAAACTCCCGCCGCCAGTTCTTGGCCTACATGGTCTGGCAACCAGTTACTATTATAAGTATAATATCCTTGGGAAAATGTGGGCTCGGTTGGTGTATTGGTAACGATCTTCAAGCCCCGGTTAGGCAACGGAGGTTCGATCCCGGCCAAGTGCCATTTTTGCCGTGCGATGGTTTTCTTACATACTATCCTTTGTAAGCAGGGCTTTAAAGGTCACGTCCCATAATCTGATAGCGGAAGTTTGTTTTGACTGTGAGCGGGTATATTTAACATTTCGAAGGCTTTTCATCCACGTGTTGTATAGTTAGCTAAGTTATCATGGTGCTTGCGGGTTTTGGTTCAGATATATTCGCGCTCTCCGACCTATATCGGTACTCTGTTCTTTTTTTCTTCTTCTTCTTCTTAGCGTTGTCCCGCACTGGCCGAAGTCGGCCTAGGCTCCGCTATGAATCGGTTCTCTTCGTCCTTTTACAATAAAAAAAAGAACAACTACATAAATACCTTGTTAATTTTTCAACTTTAGATACCGTAACCAGTAGTTTTTTAGTGTGCAAGAAAAAGGCACAGACGCCCAAAAATTTGTTTGAAATAAGGGTCCTCTCTAACGATTTCCCAAACAGAGACCCGTGGTTAGAAAAGAGTTTTGGAAAATTAACCCGACTTTTTGTGTTTGCAGGTTCGTTTTTCGGGTCCCTTTTTCTGTTTTTCAAAAAAAATTTCTGTTTTTCAAATTTTTTTATAAGGATCCCTCTCACTTGTGATTTGAAAAAAAAACAGAGATTCGCCGATAGAGGGTCTCACATGACCATTTAACTCCCTCGAAACACACTGGCAACAGTGGCCATTCGTGACTCTACAGCCTTAAGAGCCTGTCACGGATGGAGCCGGATCATCCAGTCCAGAATCGAGCGCGACCTCAGGTGGCGGATAGAGGGATGCCTCCCTACGAATTATTCGTGCTGGGAGGTAGCGGGAGAAATCCCGCCGCGGACCAAAACTGGGTAGTATAGCTCGTCAAAGGAGGGTGATGCCGGACCGGCCTGGGCATGCCACCGGACAAAACATCAGCCGACACTCCGCTATACTTTTCAATGGCGAGTCGAGGCGCCAGTCAAATAGCCTCTTGCCTATCTCCGGTCAACGACAGGCGAGACGTCTCTACTCCCACCCAAAACGATGCTAGGCCGGCTTGACCACCCACTCACAAGGCCTATAGCATGAACAGGTTGCTACAACGATGTCCACCTTCACAAGGTGCAGCATGACAGTCTCAGGACTGCAAAGGACATCAAAACCCTTCTCCGGACGCATCTTGTCCGAAGAACACGAGAACTTCTCTCATTAAAGAGAGTGTTCATAACCAAGTCTTCGATGCGGGATGCTTGCCGGCAACAACAACAACAACCATTTAACTCCTGACCGTAACTATTTCATTTATTTTCATTTCGAAAGAGATATTAAAGTTCACCGTATTGAGATAAATGCCGCATTTATACAAAAAGCCTTAAATATCTTGCAAGGTTAGAGTGAACATGTTTAATTTTGTTTGGGTTCTTGGTACTTTTAGAAATTCCAGTTTCATTGTAGCAGTTACATTCGGGTACAACTCGGAGATTCTATTGAAAGACGTCGAGTTTGGCGTAGACATGGACTCCCGGGTGGCGATTGTGGGGCCGAATGGAGTGGGAAAGTCGACCATTCTCAAACTGCTCATGGGAAAAGTCCAGCCGGTTATTTCTTCCAAATATAGTAGTGATGAGAAATGATAATACCAACTTTCGTTATGCATACATCACAATTTTAGTGGGTGCTTTCAGTCAATAATAATAATAATCTTCCTAGCGCTTGTTCCCGCCTCGCGGCAAGGTAGGCGCTCCCCTGAGATGCGGGACAGACCTATCGTGGTGGTACCAGTGGCTACCCGCTAGATCACTGCTAGTGTGATTAGCAGCATTAGGGAGAGTCAGATTGGTGCCAAAGCTCTACCAAATTTCTAAACCACTTGGTTTGGGTGGATCTGTCCGGGGTGGGAGTCGAACTCGGGACTCTTCGCACAATAGTCGAACACACTAGCATTATTCCACGCCCGGACTTCAATAATGGGAATGAAAAGGTTATGGGTGAAAACATGGAGTTCTCAGGCGGGGGTTAAAGTTCTACCGACTCTCGGTGAGATTGTTTTTCGTTCTTTCTCAGGTGTCTGTTTCGGCCTTGAGCGCAATCCTCTTTGACGAAAGCTTCTGACCGTTCCCAGAAAGGAGTTTGTAAAGCTTCATTACAGCTTTCGGGTGAACTTCGACGGCATCGTCAGCTGCGAATCGGCTGGTTCGACCAACACTCAAACGAGGCGCTGAATGGAGAGCAGAATCCGATTGAGTACCTCGTGACGAAGTTCCAGATTGACGCCCAGGTCAGTCATGAATTTTCTTCTTTTATCTGGATGTTGACAGTAGCGGGTGCTAGAAAAGGACACAGAAGTTAACAGAAAAATCGAGAAAAGTTGGAGTTTCGTATAAAGTTCTGCTATTGGAGTGGAAACATAGAACCTCAGAATTTGAAACAGAGACCCGTTGTTGTTGTTGTTGTCTTGCCCAACGGGTAGATCTTCCTTCGCGAGACACTGGAAGAAGTCGTTTAAGCTCTCGACCCTCCAGCGTTATAAGCCCACACTCTCTTTCCTCTCTCTCTTATTTTTTTTTGGAGAGATTTAATTGAACAAGAAATCAACAACCGAGTGCGGCCTATTCCAAAGGTCGATAGGGCTAAGTGAAGTGGGGTTACAGCGACACGAAAAAATATGTCTCGAAGTATGCGGCTCTATCCTACACAGTGGGCAGAGGGGAGATTCATTGGCCCCTATTCGGTGGAGGTAACTGTTAAGGAAACTAGAGTGGCCGCTACGCAATTGAGACAGAGTTATCTGATTTTCTCTGGATAGTTGGGACGTGGACTTATGTATTCTAGGAGGTTTAGTTCCCAGAACTGGGTTGGGTCGACTATTTCTACGAAAAACTCTGACTGTCTCCGTGTGTATTTTTCTGAGGGCCACTTTATAGTCCGTATCACCTAATACTATGTCTATGTCTTTGGCGTGCTTTCTGACTGCCCTGGGAGGTTTTGCTTCAGTGCAGTTTTTTTTTTCTTTTCTTCTCTTCTCTCTTTCACTTTTTTTTTCAACAGACAATAGAACCAGGTCAGAACAGAGACCCGTCAACAGACAATAGAACCAGGTCATTTTTTAGTGTGCAAGAAAAAGATACAGACGCCCGCCAAAGGCGGAAAAATTTTCACATAAGGGTCCCCCTTACGACTTTTCAAACAGAGACCCGCGAAAATTTTTGTTTTGTTTTACATAAGGGTTCCCCTTATGATTTGGAAAAACAGATGCCCGCCGACAGAAGGACTGAATATTTAACCCATGAATAGAACTAAACCATTCACAAATGGTTGACAGGCAAAAGATACTAATTAGGTTTAAGAATCCTGGTTTTTTACTCCCTGTGAATAGAGACGTTCACTGTGAGAAAATATTCACACTTATTCTTATGTCACAAAAATCAAATATGACTTGACAAATTGCGAACAGTAAGCGATTGATTGATTAGAAGAGTAAAACCAAACGATATTCATTTGGTATAGTGGAATATTAGGATATTGCAAAGGGTGATGATTTTTTTCTTCATCTGATTCAATCCCGCTCAGAGGAACAGTACGTGCGCACCTGATTTGAGAAACGAACGAGCTGGTAGAAGCAGTGGCTGCTTTTCAAAAAATTTGTTCAGCAGAAAAGAAGGATAAGCAGGGTTTAAATAGTCATGTTCTACTGACTGTTGGCAGGTCTATCTTGACTTTTGACTGAAAAACCCTAGATCCATTTTTATCTCTGTAAAATACCTTTTATCGCCACTTGCGGGTTCCTGTTTCAGCTAATTTTCGCTTCTGGTGGGATTCTGTGTCGTATTCAGAAGCATTATGAAAACTTTGGAGATGATAAGGAGTTTTCTGTGTTGAGTCGTTGAAAAGATGCAGTTTGGTTAGTCGTTTATTGGACGTTTCGGCTATAAAGCCATCATCAGGTTTAATTACCCAAGTTTGAGGTAATTGCTGATGATGACTTTATAGCCGAAACGTCCAATAAACGACTAACCAAACTGCATCTTTTCAACGACTCAACACAGAAAACTCATTATTCAAGAACTTCAAGATGCGAGTAACTCAGATCAACACATTTGGAGGTGATTGTTCATGATGTTTTGGTTGATTTGAGATTCTGACTGTTGAGTTATCGCGGAAGTATCTTGGAACAGTGGGATTGGCCGGTCACGCCCACACTGTCAAGATCAAGGACCTCTCGGGTGGTCAGAAGTCAAGGTAGGAGAGTGCAGATCTGTTGGTATCGCGACAGTTTGTTACAAGACACTTTGTTACACGACAGTTTGTTACACACCCTTCACGGATTTTTTCGCCTAGGCTCAGTTAAAATGTATGCTGACGAGGCGAGACCGCATGAAAAATTTCTCACTTTCTTGATTCTTTGTCGGTTCATTGACTAAATTTGTCAAAAATACAGTAGTTAAAACGCACTAAAAACAAAAGCTCCTGTAACAAAGTGTCATGGATCCGATCTGTTGGATGGTTCTGAGTTGAGAAACAAACCATCGAGTAGAAAAATGCTTCACAACGCTGTGAATAGTTCTTTCTTTGCGGTATGAGCTCCTCAAAAACTCGAAAGAGACCAGTTTAGACGCAGGGGTTTAAATAGTGACCGGATCGGTCCCGTCGACCGATAAAAATACAGTAGTTAAAACACACTAATGTGTACACACACTATTGACAAAAAACTCCCTCTCTTTTCTTACCCTTCTCCTTCATCCCCTCTTCTTTTATCCTCCAAACTTTAAGCGGCGGATACATGTAAACCCAAATTGGGTGGCTCCATTTAACCCCTGTTTAGACGTGATCTTATCTATTGTTTGTTCAAAAAATTATATTTTGACTCAATAAATGGTTGATTGTTCGAATTTATGTACAAGAGAAGCCTTGATTGTTATAGATGAGTGAGCCTTATATATTACAGGGTGGTTCATAAATAGTGTTACAAATGTTTGAGAACATTTCCTGAGGAAGTGACCGCACGTAGCGGTCACTTTTCTTGTTTTTTCCGATTCCCCGTAATTTTTTATACGTGTCAAGTGAGTTTCGATTGAATCCATCGATGTTTAGGGTAATGACAGCGTCGAATCGCTTGCGAACTGCGATCATTCGCCTACACACTCTTGGCCACGCCCCTGCTCGCATTGCTGAAACGCTTCGCCTGCCTCGCATGACAGTGTATCGAGCGATCAAACGATTCGAGGAGCTTGGCACATCTTTGGACCGTCCAAGGCGAGGTCGTCCTCGCACTGCTCGCACGACACAACTCATCGAAACCGTTCGGAGTCGGATCAACCGAAATGCACGACGAAGCATCAGACAGATGGCGCAGCAGCTCCCGATGAGCCGAACTTCATTGGGACGAATAGTCACGGAGGAGCTGGGACTCAGGTCGTATCGTACACGGAAGGCCGCTTTTCTGTCGGCTCGCAACAAGTCGGAAAGAGTCAAAAGATGTCGCGACCTTCTTCGTCGTACGCCACAAGGCGAACATTTCAATATGGTGTTCTCTGACGAAAAGCTGTTCACCGTGGAAGAAGTCCACAACTCCCAAAACGTCAGAGTGCTTGCGAAGGACGCAGAGCAAGCCGATAGCAAGGGTAGAACGGTCCAACGCAGTGCACATCCAACTCAAGTCATGGTCTGGGCGGGGATCTGCGCAACAGGAAAAACACCGCTTGTTTTCGTCGAGAAAGGCGTCAAGATCGACACGGAATACTATCTGAAACATGTTCTGCAAGACGTGCTCCATCCATGGTCTCAATCGCATTTCAATCAGAGGACATGGACCTTTCAACAAGACTCAGCACCAGCCCACAAAGCTAAAAAGGTTCAAACGTGGTGCAAGGAAAATTTTCCCGGCTTCATCACAACAGCAGAATGGCCGGCCTCATCACCCGACCTGAACCCGCTCGATTATTCCGTTTGGGCCTACTTGGAGTCCAAGGTAAACTCTCGCTCCCACCCAAATATTGATTCCCTGAAGAATGCCCTTCAGGCAGAATGGGACAACATCGGAGTCGAATACCTTCGTACAGTGGTGGAGGCGTTCCCAAAGAGACTTCGAGCTGTAGTTCGGGCAAAAGGAGATCGTTTGAGCTGAACTTTTGCGTGAATGTTGACATTTATGTTGTTGATAAAATATGTTAATTTGAGAAGATTTTCTCTGTTTTGAAAAAAGGTATAACAATTCCAATTTGTAACACTATTCATGGACCACCCTGTATATATATCTTAGTTGCATAATGAAGTAGCATTGCACAAGGTATCTGAATCACTAGCATGTCAATTTTTTCGGGAAAAGAGAAGAAAAGCGGAAAACATTTTTTTAATAAAAAAGGTAGTTCTGACCTAGCCTTCCCCTTATATTTCAGAGTGACTCGAAGCGAGCTTAGTTATTTTTCAGAGTAGCGCTGGCTGAGCTCTCCCTTGGCGCACCTGATATGCTCATTCTGGACGAGCCGACCAACAACCTCGACATTGGTTACTTTTTTGGCTATTCTTCTTATTCAGTGGATGAGACTTTGAATGTGTGAGGCGAGAAGTGTGCTTTCATTACTTCTGAAGTCGAACGGCCTTGATGAGATTGTCTTCCAGAATCGATCGATGCCCTAGCGACAGCGATCGAGAACTTTGGAGGCGGTGTAGTAATGGTGACTCACGACGAGAGACTAGTGCGAAAAACGAATTGTCAATTGTGGATTGTGGAGGATCAGGTGAAAATTCAGTTGAAGAGTGTTCTGTTTTCTCACTTAAAGAAGTTATGTGATTAATCAACCGTTTGTGGGAAGAATTGTTAAAAAAAGAAACATGGAAGTTTTACTTTGACGATATTGTGATTTGTATAATATAGCGATATTTAAAGAATTAAAGAAATGGAAAAGAAAAGAAAAACTTTTTTATTCATCAAGGAACTGAATTGTTTTCATTCAGTCGAAGTTGAGTTGTTGTCAACAAGGGTTTTTTAGTGTGAAAGAAAAAGGGACAGACGCCCGCCGGAGGCGGAAAATTTTTTTTCACATAAGGGTTCCCCCCTTAGGGGTGAAAAATTTTTTTCTTTTTTTTCTCACATAAGGGTCCCCCTTACTTTTTTCACATAAGGGTCCCCCCTAAAGATTTGGAACACAGAGGCCCGCCGACAGAAGATCTGTCATGACTAAATAACCCCTGGTTGTTGTCGTTGTTGTTGCTGGATGTAGCCGGCTTCGAAGAACGTCTTGTGGTGTGTTCTCCTTCGTTTCTTGTTCTTCTATATTTTTTATATCTTCAAGAACGCTGGCACTTCCAGCGACTTCCAGTGGTACATAGGTCGTTGGGTCGAAGTTGAGTTATCTGCTTCGTTGACTTTGTGTATTTTACAGCATTTGTGTTTTTTTTCCCTCAGCCTTACTCATAATTTTCGTCCAATTCAGGGCATCGCGGAGATCGAAGGTGACTTTGATGACTATAAGAGAGAAGTTCTGGATGAAATTGAAAGACAAGCTAGCGCCGCCTAAGGGGATTCATGAGAAGATGACGGAGAAAATAAATTAGGATTGACTTCTATTCGAAATTTGGATGAGAATTGAGATAAATTCAAAGTTTAAATCATTTGTAATCCCATTTCATTTGTAATCCCAAATCATTTGTAATCCCATTTTGTATGAGATAGAAGACAATTTGTTGAGAAAAACACTGGTATCTGTTGATTTCGTTGTTATTCGATTCCATATTGCTTCTGATACTTCCATCAAACTTTCACACTATTGAGTGATTGGAATCTCTGTTATAATACAAATTAATGTTGCAACCGCTCGAATGATGGATGAAATAATGTTTAAATAGTGTTCTGAATGCCCTTGTGGTTTTGGAAAAGGTTCCGACTGAAAGGTGGATTCTTAATTCTAATCGAGGCAGTTTAAGCAAAATTTCTATTCACAAAGAGTCATTGCACTGAGCATATTCGGCAGTGAACTATAATATAATAATTTTATAGGATTTTCGTTAATAATTGAGTTGTTTAGGGAGAATCGGATGTTGTAAGTCATTCAAAGGAAGAGGTGACTATATTTGTGAAGATATGCGTTTTTGTTGCAGTTCAAATAAAGATGCTAAGCTGTTAACAAGCCAGAATCGAGCTAGGAATTTTACATAAAAAAAGATGAGGTTCACAGTTTAAAACATTTCACTTCTGTATAGAAAAAAAAGAAAAATCAAGATCGGAAAATCAAATTGTAAGTAATAATATTCCTTAACTTCTTAATAGTTAAAAAAGAACAATTTAAAAATAAATACATAGTAAAAATAAGTTGTTTTTTTCAAGAAGTTTTCAAGAGCTAACAAAAATATTAAAATTCACAAAAAGATTTCACAGAAAATAACGCTATCGGTTACATGGAAATCCTTATCTGCTCTCTGAACGAGCTGACGGTAGGACATGCTCTGGCGTTATGAGTTATTCCAACTCTCAACTACTCTAGATGGCATTAGATCGTACAGCTAATCGTATTAGAAGTCTGATAAATTCCTTTGAGTTAGATCTACAGTAATCTAGCTGTGGCTGTTCTACAGTAATCTGTAGTAATCTAACTGTGGCTGTTCTACAGTAATCTGTAGTAATCTAGCTGTGGCTGTTGAACCAAAACATGTAGATTGCGTCAATCGAGGTTAGTCGGTTGAGTATTTTGAAGGTCGTTAGTAGATCTACAGTGCTGGACATAATGATAAGACACCCCTGATTTTTGATGATATCAGCCGAACGGTAAAGGTAAATGGAAAATTATGATTATCATATTTTTTTCGCCTTCGAAAACCATAGTAGCCGTAGTTTAAAAAAACAAATTTTCTTAGTTCTCGAGAAAAACATTTTTAAGGATTTTGACCTGGACATAATGATAAGACACTTAACAGCTTTTTATCAATAAATCTTTATTTGATATTTCTTGTCAACAAAACGATTCATTAATTGATAGCACGACCTTTCTTCAAAAGAATGTCAGAAATCCGATTTGGCATGCTTCTATATAACGCAGAAATTACATGTGGCTCTATTCCATCCCACTCCTTGGTTATCGCAGCTTTAAGCTCGGCTGTAGTGTCGTATTGTTTGTTATTTTTATAAACCCGATGAACCAAGAGTCCCCAGAGATTTTCCATCGGAATCAAGTCCGGAGAACGAGCCGGCCAAGGTAGAGCCGGCCTGGACATAATGATAAGACACACTTAAGACACTGGGCCGTTCGCGTACTGTCATTACCAACTACCTCGCCGACCCTCTTGGATATGGATCGAAAACCTCTGGAGGACGTCCACGCAAGCTCACGGAACGAGAAAAGCGGCAAATCGCCAGAAAAGCTTCGAACTCGACCGCCTCCGTAATGGACATTAAGGCAGAGCTCAACTTGAATGTCTCTCGCAGAACGATTCAACGCGCTATTCGCCGTAATCCTCACATCACACGTCAGAGGTGCTGGAAACAACTCTCATTCCATTCATGAGGAGTCACAGTCACAGCAGTCGTCAGCTTGTCTACCAGCAAGACAACGCTCCTATTCACGCCAGCGCCTCCACCAAGTCATGGTTGTTGGCTAAGAACGTCTCTCTGCTACCTTGGCCGGCTAGTTCTCTGGACTTGAATCCGATGGAAAATCTCTGGGGACTCTTGGTTCGTCGAGTTTATAAAAATAACAAACAATACGCCACTACAGCCGAGCTTTAAGCTGCGATAACCAAGGAGAGGGATGGAATAGAGCCACATGTAATTTCTGCGTTATATAGAAGCATGCCAAATCGGATTTCTGACATTCTTTTGAAGAAAGGTCGTGCTATCAATTATTGAATCGTTTTTGTTGACAAGAAATATCAAATAAAGATTTATTGGTAAAAAGCTGTTAAGTGTCTTATTATTATGTCCAGGTCAAAATCCTTAAAAAATGTTTTTTCTCGAGAACTAAGAAATTTTGTTTTTTTAAACTACGGCTACTATGGTTTTCGAAGGCGAAAAAAAATATACTAATCATAATTTTCCATTTACCTTTACCGTTCGGCTGATATCATCAAAAATTAGGGGTGTCTTATCATTATGTCCAGCACTGTACAGTCTTTCGCCGAAATGCAGTTTCGGAAGATCCGAGAGATGTAGTCTTTATTCTGGATCCAGCTATAGACCGGCTCTCCAACAAACTTGCTGTGTGAAATGACGCTGAACTTGTTCGATCATTTCTATATGTTCTTTTCTAGCGAGGAGACCACACGACGGTATTCCATTATAGGCCAAACGTATGTATGTTGTGAATACTTGCTTGTAAAACCTGATGTATTTTGATTTGAAAGTTTTCAAGAAATATTCGCATCTCAGGTTTGCCTTGCGACACATATTCTGGATATCACAGAAAAATAAGTATGGAAAAAGACACATGTACATTTGAAGTTATGACTATTTATACTTATAAAGTTTAAAATTATGAATAGGCGTGCATGTAAGTATGAATGGTAATAAGTTATAAGTAGGACTTGTCATACTTTCAAATGTATATATGTAATTTTTCATATTTTTTTATGAAGCTGTGAGTTTTCAAGAGTATTGGAGTACATGTCGAGATCTTGGATGGGATTCGAATCGTTGAGAGCTTTCCCATCAAGAAAGAAATTCATCTCTGGATGATTCTCAACCATCCGCATAACGACTGTTTTAGATGCCGAAATAGTTAGTCCCCACTTGTCCGCCCAGTCAGCAACACAATCGAGCCCGATTTTTAAAATTTTCTCATCGTTAGTAGGGCTTAATTTAACTAATAATGCTCAATTTAACGTCATCAGCATACATACCCGACAAGGCAGAGCATCTGGCCAGTCGTTAATGTACAAAAGAAAAATCAAGTATCCCAGACAGCTTCCTTGAAGAACTACAGACAGGGTTGCGTAGGAATAGGACTTAACTTCCCCTATTTGAACACTTTACTCACGAATTTCAAAAAAAGGTTTTTAAGAATTTCACATGACAACCGGATATTCCGAATGAAACGAGTTTCCGAGTAGAGCGAGCTGAACTGCATCGAAGGCCCGTGTAAAGTCTACAAGTGCGAAGCTGATCTCTTCCCATCCATTTGAAGATGCAATTCAGTGAGGGGCTCGAGAAGAGCAAGCTTGCATCAATGTTGTGGCTTGAAACCAAACTGCTGGGGACTGATTAGGTCGTGCTCTTAAAGGTATTCAAACACTTCGTACCAAATTATGCGCTCCATAACTTTGGACGTGGAAGGAGTTAGGGCCTATGGTTCCGGAAGTCAATGTGTTTACCGTTCCTTTCGAACACCGGCTAGACGATAGCAGTACACCATCTTTATGGACATCCACCGTTGAGTTTACACTTATCAAGAACTGTGGCTAATGGAATAGCTGGATAAATAGCGACCTGTTCAAGAAATATGTTAGAAATGCAATCCAGTGAAGTATTTTTTTATAATGGATGCTTTAGATATAATTAAACCAGATGAGCCGGTATGAATATGAAGTCGATTTGGCATCTGATAGATTCATAGATCTTACGAGTTTTCGTCATCATCACTCTTTTTTGATCACTCAATTAAATTGTTGACAAGTGAGCGTCATTCGTATCTGGCGTTATTTTCCTTCCCACCCCTTCAAATGCTTACAATGCCTTTTTTCGCAAAATAAATTTATTGCACAACGGGACGAGAAGAAAATTGTTTCATACATATAAGAAACCGAAAATTTTCTGTAAAGTTTATTTGCCTCAGAAGAGTCGGTCAAGGTTTTTTCTTGTAATTTCTCAGCTTCTTTCTATAACAGACGGACTAAAAGGTTAAAAAAAGAAAAGAGGAAGGTTGAATCTTGATTTCCATGAAAGAGAACACAGCTTTTAATCGGTAAAGTTATGGCCAATGAAAACACAACTGATATTTTTTTAAGAAGCGATTCAAAAATTATATGTTGTTTATGGCTCATCAAAGTCTAATATCACAGTTTTCACCAATTATCTCAGATACTTCTGTCAACTAACTATGTATGTCAATCACGTGAAACCGTACCGCATGAAATAATACACGTTATCAAATTCATGAGCTCTTTATTTGGATAGACCTTGAAACTCTCAATATAGGTTTCGAGAACGCTGGAAGGAGAAAGCTGTGATGAAATACGGCACTCAAATCATACGTCTAGGTCTTTTCTACCCTCGAACTGGAGGAATGTTTAGAATACCAACGGGTTCTTCAACTTTATACAGTGCGCGGCATAATTATGCTAACACTCTATTTTTTAAAATTTTTCGTAAAACCACTGATGGTACTACCTTTTCGGAAAGCATAATTATGACGCGGTCGAAAATCAATAAAAGTTTGTGAAAAAACTTATTTGTCGATCAATTCACACCAAATTCGGAGACAATGACTCTGAAACAGTATTGAACTATTGATATATCTTACAGCTTGCAGTATTTTTCATTTTTCCGAAAAACCTTGAAAAATAGGGTGTTAGCATAATTATGACGCGCACTGTATGTATGTATATATAAAAAGTCGGCGGATCGGACTATTGGTTCATGACGCGTCAGCCCCCAAAGTGCTTTTTGACGCGGGAGTGAGAGGGCTTTGCGATGATGCGGAAACGCTACGAGAGGATTCGCCAATCTGACACTCAGTTCTATAGTATGACAGTGGTGGATTGGAAGTTCTGCTCATGAAGTGTCAGCGCCTCGAAGTGTTTCTCCATACGGAAGCGGAAATGCTTTGCGATCATGCGGAAACGCTCTGAGAGGTATAGCGGATTGGACGGAGGCTTGGCTACCTCAAACAGAGCTAATTTCAGGGTGGTTCTAGAACGGAATAGGATAAAGGTTGACTATTTTCAAATAGGTACAAACTAGACACGCTAGAGCGTGTGCATATACATATTTCTTTCCCTTTTTTTCGTAAACAAACGACAGGGTTTTTGCGAGTCATTAAGGTTTTTGTGAATTAGGTACTTTATTATCAAGGCGATGTGCCTATAAATTCTTAATATGCAGAAGTTAAGTCTATGTATTTTGAGTTCCGTGAGTTTACTGGTACTTCCCGAGCACCTAACCATCAGGGTGTTTCTCTGATCCGCACTGCGGGTAAAAAATATCTATGTGCTCTCCAAAAACCTCGAAAAACATTGAAATCTATCCGCTTGGAAAATTTTTTCTCGGATTTTTTGTAGCGAAAGTCGAAATCATAGGAAAAATTTAATGTTAAACTCTGTTGTTTTGATAAACTACGCGCTCAAAAAAAGTTGTGCGGGTGCTAAGAAACACCCTGCTAACCATGTGTGACAATGATTACATCTCATCAAGCATTTTTCGAGTCTCTTTAAATAATCAAACTAACTTTTCTCAACTTTGACGGGTGCGAGTTATTTTTACGTTACCGGGACTTTAATTCTGTTACAAATGAATAGGGAACGACACTCATTTCCTTGGAACGATTGCTTTCTGAAGCGAGCTAATCTCTTATCGACTTCAGAAACCATTTTTTAAAAGTTTTACTCTACCGATATGTGAAACATGTCTTCATTTCTCAATAACTCAGTCGCCCGAGTGAAATGAAAAGTGTTATATACCGATATGTGAAATACCGATATAATATACCGATATATACCGATATATACCGATATATACCGATATACTATACCGATATGTGAAACATGTCTTCATTTCTCAATAACTCAGTCGCCCGAGTGAAATGAAAAGTGTTATATACCGATATGTGAAAAAACGATATAATATACCGAAATATACCGATATATACCGATATACTATACCGATATGTGAAACATGTCTTCATTTCTCAATAACTCAGTCGCCCGAGTGAAATGAAAAGTGTTATATACCGATATGTGAAATACCGATATAATATACCGATATATACCGAGATATACCGATATATACCGATATATACCGATATACTATACCGATATGTGAAACATGTCTTCATTTCTCAATAACTCAGTCGCCCGAGTGAAATGAAAAGTGTTATATACCGATATGTGAAATACCGATATAATATACCGATATATACCGATATATACCGATATACTATACCGATATGTGAAACATGTCTTCATTTCTCAATAACTCAGTCGCCCGAGTGAAATGAAAAGTGTTATATACCGATATGTGAAATACCGATATAATATACCGATATATACCGATATATACCGATATATACCGATATACTTTACCGATATGTGAAACATGTCTTCATTTCTCAATAACTCAGTCGCCCGAGTGAAATGAAAAGTGTTATATACCGATATGTGAAAAACCGATATAATATACCGATATATACCGATATATACCGATATACTATACCGATATGTGAAACATGTCTTCATTTCTCAATAACTCAGTCGCCCGAGTGAAATGAAAAGTGTTATATACCGATATGTGAAATACCGATATAATATACCGATATATACCGATATATACCGATATACTATACCGATATGTGAAACATGTCTTCATTTCTCAATAACTCAGTCGCCCGAGTGAAATGAAAAGTGTTATATACCGATATGTGAAATACCGATATAATATACCGATATATACCGATATATACCGATATATACCGATATACTATACCGATATGTGAAACATGTCTTCATTTCTCAATAACTCAGTCGCCCAAGTGAAATGAAAAGTGTTATATACCGATATGTGAAATACCGATATAATATACCGATATATACCGATATACTATACCGATATGTGAAACATGTCTTCATTTCTCAATAACTCAGTCGCCCGAGTGAAATGAAAAGTGTTGGATCTCACCTTTTGAAAAATTTTCTAACTAAAAACGGTTGATTTTTCAATTCAGATTATAAAATTTTTTTCTCAATTTTTATCTAAAAAAGCTTTGAAAAAACTTTTTTGCAGGGTAAAGGGAAAGATCGGTAGGTCAGTTGTCCTAGAAAAACGAATTGTCAGTTGGTTACCCTACTCTACGAGAAATGTCAGAAAAAACATGATTTGATATGGTTTATCAATGAAGATGGGAACCTTGTGACATGCGAGGACCATGTCTCGATTGGCGAGAAGCACCGAAAAGCAGTAGGAGAAGTGTTCATTCAGGATGACTAGCAGCTGAAATGGCACATAAAAACTTTCTTCCCTTCCCACGTCCTCCTGAGCGGATCCTATGTAAGAACTCTCCAATCTACCATTTTTGAACCTCAAATCCTCTAAAGAGACGCTTATTGGAAAGCGCCTTTACACGACCCAAATCTTTTTTTAAAAACTTTTAAACTCAATTCTTGTGTCAGCAATCTAACTTTTTTCAAATTTCTTACGCGATGTTTCAAGATACCAAGCTCAAAAATTTTTTTGTTCAATTTGTTCCCTTGCGTTTTTCATCTGCAAGTTTATTTCAGCCACTAACCATTGAGTGACTCAAGTTCGTACAACGTTATTTCAATTTAGAAGTTTATGCTTCTTCCGCAGTTTCAGCCATTTTGAACTTCTATGTCTCTCTATCTGATCTCTTCCTTTCTCTCTTCCTAATTTATCTTTTTCTCTCTTCCTAATTTCTCTTTATCTCCTTTCCAAATTTCTCTTTCTCTCTCTTCTGTCTTAAAAAGAAAATAAATTCGACTTGGTTTTTCAAGAGGACTAATACTTTTACTTCAATTCTTCTTATTAATTCGACCCTTGAAGAGATTTGCACATATGGTATTTATAGAAGTACAAAAAAAGTTAAAAATTTAAAAAAACTATGGAAATTCGAAGGGATATCTTCCTAGGTAAGCCTACTCTATAAGATGCGGGTATTGTTTATTCTGGCCTTCCAACTCAAATGATGCAAGATGTTTCTTGCGCTCATCTTTTTTTTTACTTGTAACGCAAGCACAAATCAGTTCACTATTCACTTGATTCTTTCTGTTCTGTGTTCTGTGTAAGCAGACCACTGTAAGCAGAAGGGCTTTTTAAACAAAATCATATCACTTTTACAATACTTATCATCCAAACCATTTAAACATCTATCATGACATTGTCACTGCTTGAATCATATTCAGAACGCTCAAAATTATCGGATTGAAATCTAGAAACTTAATATTGAAATTTTGATTTACCTCCGCAACTTCCTCGACTGCGACAGGCGACGAGAAAATATGAAGAATCAATAAACCCGAAGGCGATAAAGAACGCCTATAAAGTAAATTTTTCCTCATTACGAAATTCACTTGAAGTGGCTTTTCAGAAGCGAAACAAAAACCAACGCAGCATACGAGTTAGTCTCGGATGACTCAATTCAATTCAACCGCTTTATTTTCGATGTGATAGGAAATAAATGTCATGATGCAAGATGTTTCTTGCGCTCAACTTTTTTTTAACTTGTAACGCAAGCACAAATCAGTTCACTATTCACTTGATTCTTTCTGTTCTGTGTTCTGTATAAGCAGACCCCTGTAAGCAGAGGGGCTTTTTAAACAAAATCATATCAACGTCCCGTTCGATTCAATGGCGCTTTATGCGCCACTAAATCAAACGACTTTATCTGATTCTCTGGCTCTTGTCAGAACCGATACTTCAATGAAGTGAATTTCTCGGATGACTATTTCGAGTGAATTCATTTGAATGATTCAATCGTGTCAAATTGTTCTCTAAACAAGTCTTCCATACTGAACGATTGAAGGGAGGCACGAAAATCAAAGCGAATGAATGATATCGTTGAGCTTTATTAAAATTGACATCTCGAATCAGTAACTCTCATCCGGAAAAGCAACTTTGAACGATTTTGATTTATGATAAGTATTGATTCAATCGAGTTGATAAGACGCACATTCATTTGCTCTCTGCAATCTCAAAAGTCTGGTTGATAAAATTGTATAAAACTAACTTTATTAGATGAACCAGTGGGAAGGCAGAAAACCGTGCGGATAGTTGAGGTTGAACTGGTTCCAAGTAATCGATGGTGATGACATCGTAGATTGAATCCGATTCTTAAGATCGCAAATAACTCTGTTCGATTTAAACTCCTCAAAGCTGTGAAGTTAATTGAGTTTTTGGGGGGAAAACTTTTGAAATTAGTGGTGAATAAACTGTGAGATTCTACCGTACCCCTTCGACCTTATTGCCACGGTTTCGCCATCATTTCCGTTCTTGAGAAAATCAACAAGAAGTACCTTCTTGTCGGTTAGTGAGATATTTCTCCAATCTGCCAACACTTAAAGTGTGCCTTGCGTCTTCGACTGCGCCGAACCAGCGCTTAGTGAGGAACGCAATGTTGACGTCTTCTTCGAGCACATCTATGGCTATCTGGGGGGAAAAACTTGGTACAGAAAGAAAAAATTTGAAATAAAGAGAGTAAGAAAGATAAAGATAAGATAAAGACACCAAAAGATAAAGATAAAGACGCCAAACTGACTTTTGGTCTTCGGTACCGCATGTACATACTGTTGGCAGCGCCCGCGCTACCAACGTAGAGAATTCGTCGCTCCTGGTTAATCAATGAATAAAAAAATCTTCTAGGGGGCTCATCGATTCTAGGGGGTTCAGGGTTCTAGGGGGTTCATCAGTCTACCATGATTTTTCATCGATTCATTCATCCACTATGATTATTCATCGAAAAAACTTTTTATGCACTTAAAAATTTTTAGGGCCTTAAAAAAATTTCCTCATTGAAGGAGAAACAGCGTTCCTTTTCGAATCCGATTCGCTGCTTCAACACGAAATTTTCCTTTCTTGTAACAAACGCTTGCTTATGTGAACACATAAGGACCCTCGCTCCATGTTGGTATCCTTTCTTGTAACAAACGCTTGCTTATGTGAACACATAAGGACCCTCGCTCCATGTTGGTATCCTTTCTTGTAACAAACGCTTGCTTATGTGAACACATAAGGACCCTCGCTCCATGTTGGTATCCTTTCTTGTAACAAACGCTTGCTTATGTGAACACATAAGGACCCTCGCTCCATGTTGGTATCCTTTCTTGTAACAAACGCTTGCTTATGTGAACACATAAGGACCCTCGCTCCATGTTGGTATCCTTTCTTGTAACAAACGCTTGCTTATGTGAACACATAAGGACCCTCGCTCCATGTTGGTATCCTTTCTTGTAACAAACGCTTGCTTATGTGAACACCGAACGACCCTCGCTCCATGTTGGTATCCTTTCTTGTAACAAACGCTTGCTTATGTGAACACCGAAGGACCCTCGCTCCATGTTGGTATCCTTTCTTGTAACAAACGCTTGCTTATGTGAACACATAAGGACCCTCGCTCCATGTTGGTATCCTTTCTTGTAACAAACGCTTGCTTATGTGAACACCGAAGGACCCTCGCTCCATGTTGGTATCCTTTCTTGTAACAAACGCTTGCTTATGTGAACACCGAAAGACCCTCGCTCCATGTTGGTATCCTTTCTTGTAACAAACGCTTGCTTATGTGAACACATAAGGACCCTCGCTCCATGTTGGTATCCTTTCTTGTAACAAACGCTTGCTTATGTGAACACCGAAGGACCCTCGCTCCATGTTGGTATCCTTTCTTGTAACAAACGCTTGCTTATGTGAACACATAAGGACCCTCGCTCCATGTTGGTATCCTTTCTTGTAACAAACGCTTGCTTATGTGAACACCGAAGGACCCTCGCTCCATGTTGGTATCCTTTCTTGTAACAAACGCTTGCTTATGTGAACACATAAGGACCCTCGCTCCATGTTGGTATCCTTTCTTGTAACAAACGCTTGCTTATGTGAACACCGAAGGACCCTCGCTCCATGTTGGTAGTTAATTCAATCCTTCCAAGTTTTGCCAATGTTGAAGTGGTATACAAAAGCAAACCTGATACTTTTTGAACAGACTGAGGGATCGCGTTACGAACGGAAGGAGGAAGAATGCCCGGTTCGCCTTCAAAATTTTTTTTATTTCTTTAAATTTTTTTTTACCTCATTTTTTTACTGGAAAAGATTTATCACTACGAAAAAAATTATGAAAATTTTTATCTTTTTTTTCCGAACATGCTTACTAAATCTTTGCTGACACCTAAACTCCAAATTCATAATAAACTTGGTTTTAGAATTAAACTATTTTCCAAAAATGATTCAGAATCAAGTATTGTAGTAAATTTTTTTCTTCTATCGACTTTGAGTCTAATTCTAGTGCGATTGAAGTTTAATCAAATAGGATTAGCTTCAATTTAATAAACAATCGATCTCGTTAAATCTTCAGTGTCACCAGGAGATTGGTAGGTCGTTTGGAGATGGAAGAAATTATGTGAAAACTATATTGTAGCTTCTTCAAAGCGTTCGATGATACGGTGTAAAAACTGCGGTGTATGTACATTTTAACTTTTTAATCTCATTAATTCTATGCAAAAACGAGTATGAACAGGAAACATCAAAAATAGAGAAAATAGTATGGACTCGTCAGAATAGAAGAGAACAAAATAGTATGGACTCGTCAGAATAGAAGAAAACAAAATAGTATGGACTCGTCAGAATAGAAGAAAACAAAATAGTATGGACTCGTCAGAATAGAAGAAAACAGACTTTCGTTCAAAATTGCTGGATGGCTTTCAAATACTGCAAGATTCATATGTATTAACTCATTGAAAGAAATTCATCGCACGGGCAAAATGGCACTCCGAAGGGACCAAACCTCCGCTGCCTAACCGGGGCTTAAAGAGCGTTACCAATACACATATTACTTAGTTGTTTACCACAGAATCAAGACTGTGACAGTTATCCGTCCTACCTTTAAAATGTGAAAAAATAATTCAAAAAAGGAATGACTGTTGTGTAGTATTTACCTGTTGGTAAGGATCATGCGCGTGGTCTACTCTCCACAGACGAGTGTCCATGGCCAGAACAGATGTCGCAGCTGAACAGCAAACTCTGTCCCAAAAAACCGATGTCAAAAACTTTCATCTATGGGCTCAAATAAATCTTCTGCGTCAAACAGTTATATAACAATCTAATCTTAAACCTCATCTCAATTCAAACTCAGTAAGTCTTTTTCATTGTTGTTACTTGTCAGCGAAAGTTGCTCACATAGACATTTTTTAAGATGCGAAGAGTGTGAAGTAACTCAAATTTGAAGGGCTTCGTCACACAACATACAGTATGAGGCGTAAATATAGTACAAAATGTTTTCACCCGAGTTTTGGCTATATGCGAAGCAATCGAACTGAAGTTCACAAGTTTTATTCATAACATTAACATCATCAAGTGGTATCAAATTCATTAGATTCTGCCTCCCCGTTCCCGTACGTCAGCGCGTAGTCTTTAAGGGTAATTGTTAATACCGGCACGAAGATAGCCCGGTGAAAGATTGTCTCAGTACTTCTTCAGATCTGCTTTCAGAGATTCCACGTTGTGATTAGGAGAAGCACAGACTTTGGCATACATGTCCCCTCAGACCGCCTAGTCTATAAACGAGGCCGGCAACTCCTCTTCCCAAATGAATGCCGAGAAAGACACCGCGCACCACTCTTGAACTGAATTTGCCGTATGATCAGAGGTTCCGTCCTGCTGAAAAACGTAGGGACTTCCGTTGAAGTGTGCAGCTGCCCAAGTCTTCAGAGCAGCTTGTAAGATGGCTTTGAGGTAGACATGGCGATCTACCTTGACGTCAGGTTCAATGAAAACGAGCGGGCTCTTGGCGCTGGCACAGATGGCTCCCCAGACAATAACATGAGCTGGATGTTAAGTTCTGTTGGCGATTATGCCAGAGAATACAGTCAAAACGCGTGCATTTTGAGAGTTGAATGCAGCTTCAGCAGTAAAAGCTTCCCATAACAAGTTCGCCTGTGCGTGCCCATGCCAACAAGGAGCGCGTTTTTTTTGTTTATTGCTTCTTTCTTCCGCACGGCGAGCAACACTCGCTTCCGACATCGATAAGAGGTCATCTCTAGAACCTCGTGAACAATTCTCCTTACCGACCTCGCCGAAATTTGGATATCACGAGCCATTTTTCTCATGGTTCTTTTGGGATTTCGACGAATGCGTTCTCTGACCTTCCTGATAACTCTCGACGAGGTAGCCGTCAAAGGAATGAGTAAATTGCTTGGTAGAGAATTGTATGACTTTAAGAACTGTTTAAATTGTGTCCCATTTTCACGCTATATTTGCGCTCCACCCTGTATATGATGGCCCAACTTTGCTAGCTGAATGAGGAAAGGAAAACTTTTTGATGATTTTTTTAAAACTAAAAATTCACTAAAAAATTTTCTGTACTCCTTTTATTTCCCCCCCTTTCTCTTTGTTCGAACCCATTTTTCGGTCGTTGAAGATACACAACCGATAGGTTGCGAGTCTCATGTCGGTTACTCATAA